>BSBK01000498.1:1082500-1697500 GCA_027943335.1 Chamaecyparis obtusa | reverse complement strand
TTAGTCAATTTTGAGTTAAGTGTTTTCAACAAAGGCAAATTGGAAAATAGACTTTAGTTCAACTGAAATTAAATTGAAATTAGGAATTGTTTAAAGTAAAGCTTTTTGTAGAGTTGAGTTCCAACCCTTGCATGTGGAATTGAATTTCCTATATGTTGAGGGTTTGGCCATTATTCTCAACACACAGGTTTTGGAGAATTTCGGGTGAAGATTTTCAATTTGTAGCAATTTTCTTATAGCTTGGACTTGCCTTCGTTTCTGGTCATCATCAGTTTTCTTCTTGGTGTTTGATGTAGGATTCAATTTTCCTTGTGATTGTGTTCTAAAATTTGGAAAGGAATGTATTCTCCCCGCTTGTCAGATTTCCATGTTTGGAATTTTCTTTCATGATTTTTCTCTTCTTCTGGAATTTTGAAACTAGTCTTAAGGAGACCCTTGTTGCTTCCAATTCTTGTTTCTGAATTGTTGATTAAATTTCATTAGGGTTTGAAATTGTGTAATTCTAGTAAAAAATTAGTATTAGTTGAAATTCCGTGGTATCAAATTGGTTGTTTGGAAAACCCTATGTTTAGAAAATAATGGGTTTAATTATTAGAAAACTAAATTGTTATTTTAAATGAAAAATAGAAAATCAGATAAAAACCCTAGGGTGTGATTTAGATAAATTACCTAGTTAGATTCATTTATAAGATTTCAATTTCATTTGGGAATTTAATTCTTACTTTTATTATAAAAAAAAATCCCTACATTGTTGTTTGTAAGTTAAATTTTAGTTACTGATATTTTAAATTTGGTGTTAAAGTTAAATATATGCTTTAAAAAAAAGGGGGATATTAAATAAACATGTTTCTGCCTTTTTTTTTAAAAAATATATAAAACTAAAAATTTTCGTTTTAAAGAAATACTGTAAAATATATATATATAAATATTTAGTTAAATTTTTGGGGAGGCGGGCTTGACCTAACCACCCCTACTGCCACATGGCAGCCCAGCATGGGGTCATGCGCAACCCAAGGGACTGTCGCACGGGTCCCCATGGACTATCATGCGCAGTCCCCAAGGACTGTCACAACAACCCATGTGGGGCCGTGCACAGTCCTTGGGACTACCACAGTACCCCATGTGAGGTTGTGCGCAGCCCTTGGGCCTGCCACGATAGGGCGAGTGGGGGTACCATGGGCCCCCTTGCCATTGTTTTTATTTTTTATTTTTTAAAGTTTTATTTTATTTGAGGGTTAGTTAATTTAATTTTTCTTTTGGAAATTAAATATATTGTTTACATGAGTTAATTAGGCAAATATTTGTGTTTGCATGTAACGGATATTTAAGTTGGGATTTTTTTTAATTTGCATGTTCGATTTGAAAAATAATTTTTTTTTAATTTAGATGAAATTCAATTTGGGTGATATAGGCATGCAAGATATTTAATATTTAATCTTATTGGTTGAGTTTATCGATTTTCTATAGGGTGAATGTACCTTCAAATTAAATTAATTTGTTTTTTTTAGACTATAAAATTATATTGAGTAAGTAATTTTAATGCCTAGATCAATTTATTTCGTTAATTTAATAAATTAATTTTAGGGTTAGAATTTAAATATTGTTGATATAATTATAGTCTTTTAGTAATTATTGCGTGGATTAATTTTGTGATGGAATTACAAATTAGTCTATTTAATTAAATTCTATTATTGTCTTTTATTGACTTATGTGATTTGCAGTTTAGAGGGATTTAGTATGTCAGCCCAGTAGGACTGTTACCAGAGGCAAGATTAGGAATTACTATTTTATGTATGTTTTTTTTGCATACTTGGATGGAATTGATCAATGAAACCTAACCCTTTGTGGAGATTTATTTTATGATGGATTTTGTATATTTGTGTTCCTATCATTTCTTGGAACCAGTTGTTAAGATTTTGAGACTTTGTTTACTTGAGTCATGAGTTGAGACTATTAAACCTAGGGTAGGTTATCTAGGTGTTAGAAGGGAAGTGTCTTACTTTGGAGCCGCTGGAGCCTGGAAGTGGCTATCTGGGTATCCTTAGTAGGTTACTTAATCAAGTGATAACATTAAATTAAATGGGGTTTAAAATGAATTAATAAGATAATGGTTCCTCGCCCATGCCTTGAGTGCTAGTAAAGGCTAAGGATGGGAGTGGGAGAAGATGCTTGCACATCTGGTAGTGATGGTGAGTCTGGCATAGTTAGTTGTTACTTGTCCACATGAGAGGACTACTGATTTGTATAGAGTCACTAGGGGTTAGAGTCTAGTGAGGCTACTAGGTGACCTTAGAGTCGAATCATGTGATGACACTTCCTTGATTTCATTCTAGGTTTCCTACATGTGTTGGTTGCCTCTGGGATTATTATGTGTACCTTGTACTTATGAGTTGTACCTTGAGATAGGAGATTATAGGATCCTTTCTTAGTCTACCTATTTGTTTGGTATTATTATCCATTTGGAGTTTGATGTTATCTCCTCAACACGGTGGGAGTGGAGCCACAAGTTTCCACGAGGTCAGGTGGTAGTGATTCTTTTACCATTTGAGACTCTGACATCCTTGTACCAGTGCTGGATGATCTTGGTTGCAGTTAATTCCTTTCCTATCTTCTTGGAGTTCTATTATTGATCTTACATTTCTCTTTTGTAATTGTAATTTATTGAAATCACATACCCTACGACATGTGCAAAGGATGTTTGTTGAGTATGTGTATTTTATTATTCAGATGTAACTTATGATGTATTATGTAAATCCTTAGTTGTTATTGTAATCGTAGTTTCTACATCAAGGAACCCTTGAGATGTGTAATCTACCTTTGGAGATTATATTTATGATGTATGTTTATGTTCTTATGGACTTCATGTTTTACTTCCACTTGTTTATTCATCATTGTTTGTAAACATTTAAGAAACAAATATTCTACAAACTTAGTAACATGTTTTAGGTTAATATCTCCTAGGTTCCCTATTGGGGGCATTACACACACCCATCCCTTGCGGTGGGGAAAGTGAATATTTGGAGACTTGACACATTAGTGGTTGATTATAGATCATCTAAGTATGGGAGACATTGTCTAGAATTCATACTAAGACATGGATGTTTGGCGGAGAGGTTCTCTAGAGCATATGTAGTACAACCATTTCTTAGCTGGGCATCATGACTATATTGTGATGCCATACTATTGGGGTCAGTGCATGTTCCATTTCAAGTTGGTACAAACTCTTTTAGTTTCCACACCTACATATGTTTGGTCAATGCATTGTCCTGAACGACCATGGGAGAGTCTCTAACTGATGCTGAAGGATTCATCATAAATTCTTCTAGAGGAGGTGGATGATGATGAACCTTTGATGCTTGAAATTTATGATGTTAGGGATATACATGTATTTATTGCATGGTGGGATCACACCTGGCCAACCCCTATATTTTTAGTGGATGCAACAAGTAGAGATCTTGGCAGCATAGGGGATGATGCAGAGGAGGAGAGATCACCCCCTCACTTAGGCATGCATTTATTTTCATCAAGGATTCCCCTAAGGATCCCTCCACACTAGTAGGAGGATGAGAGGCTGAGATACAGGTAGAGAGTGGCATTCCTACCACCAGCTAGAGTGACACCAGTACAACCTCCAATGGTAGGGTCACCAGTGTCGAGGTCTCTAGAACCCTTATCTCCATGGTTTGTTCAGGTGAGTGAACCACCACCAACATCATCCATAGGTAACATCAACATATTTGGTAGCTAGGTGTACACATTGGATCCTGATTGGAAGGCTAGTGATCCAGACATAGATTATTTTTTATTCTTTAGTTTATGATGTAGTTGATGAATAGATATAGTAGATATAGATGCTTATATATGTATATATAATGATGGTACTAATATATTCTCTTTTATTTGTGGATGGAGAGGGTGTCAACCAGTGGCTAAGATACATATTTCACATGCTTGAGGAGACAGTGTCAACTGTACCTATTTAGGGTGTAGTGTTGGATGTCTATAGGCCTCTTCAGATAATGGGATGACAAGTGGACCTATCTAAGATTTTAACCCATTTGAGGACATCTTATGAGGAGGTATAAACAAATATTATATAGAGATATGCTCAACTAGCCATTATGTTAGGGCAAAGACATCAATGAGATGTTGATCTTTGGACTGTTCTGAGGGAGTGGTACCTAGAAGTGAAAGAGGAAGTCCAAGAGGTGGTTTTGGATGAGAGTGTCAATCAAGCATGTGATTACCTTAATGCGTAGGTTCTATAAGTAGTTCAATGTGGCTTGGAGTGATGCAATTGGTGATCTTGATCATCCTTGAGTGTGTCACCTAATGTAGGAGGTCACATAGGCTAGGAAGAGGGATATAGAGTTGTAGGAGAGCTCAAATGGATACACTCAAAAATATCTCCAACCACTCAATCTTAGTATTTATTAGTTCGATAGCCTCCTCGTGATCCCAATCTACCAACACCAACAAGCTCAGGGACCCATGCTTTGAATGGATCTTAAGTTAGCTCATACATTTTTGAAAAATTGAGATCATGATCTTGTATAACATTCTTTTTGTATACACATATATACAAACATATTGTTTTTTTGTAATGATGTGATACATGCACATTTTTGTATATAGACACAGACACACACACACACACACACACATAAATTTTTTTGCTTGTCTACTTATTTTTCTAATTGATACTATGCTTTTTATTTTCATGCATGTTTATGGATGCTTTGTAAGTATATGGTTAGATTAGATAACATCACATGGTTTATGATTTTAATATATTGTTGTTTCATATGATGACATAATACTTGTGGATGTATCTAGATACTATCCTTAATGGGTATGAAGATATTACACACATATATACATATGATTATCTTTTAGACATGACATTCACGCCCATAAATATACATCATAACACATTGATCACAAAATATGTTAATGATGAAATGTCATACTAGGATAAATTTAATACTTAGGATTGTGTATATGATACATAGAACTTATGCATAGTATCATCACACATTCATTGTGTTTATGGGGTCTTTGAGCTGGGTGCCATCCATTTCAGACAAGACTTAAGCTCTGAAACCATAGATGAATGTGATAATATAAGGACCCAACCAATTAGGACTAAATTTTCCTTATTGGTTAGGTGACACATTTACATTTATTTGGTTCTCATAGAAAACAAGATCACCTACTTTAAATGTTTGAGCAAGGATATTCTAGTTGTATTGTTTAGAGATAATCTTTTGGTAAGCTTAGAGGTGTTGAAGGGACTTAATGTGGCACTTGTACAATATTTATAGTTCATGTAGATAGTTAACATGATTAGTGTCATCATCTATTAACCCTCTCAGGTAAAAACATAAAGAAGGCTCAAGGAACATTATAGCATCAACACCATATACAAGGCTATATGGTGTAATACCAATAGTCATTGAAAAACTCAAGAAATAAAACCACAATGCATAATTTAATTGGACATGCTAAACTTTACCACATTTGGTTATCATTTTATACATAATTTTTGTAATGGCCTTGTTGGAAAGTTCACCTTGACCATTATAATGTGGGTAGTAAGGTGTAGAAAAATTATGTTTAAAAAAATTCTTGAGGAACTACTTCACTTCCATGTTGTTAAAAGACATACCATTATTAGAGACAATAGTGGAAGTAAATCCAAAATAATAAATAATATTGTTTAGGAGAAAGCCATAGATTTCTTCAACTATAGTGGATCTTAGTGGGATCTCTTCAACCCACTTTGTAAAGTAATCATGGTGGTTAGGATAAAGGTATGGCCTTTAGAGGAAGGTTGGGATATCTTGACAATGATATCCAAACCACAAGTTTGAAATGGGCAAGGTGAGGTATGAGTTCAAAGCTTCTGAGAAAGATCTTGAATTAGGTTGCTATGTTGTTGATATTGGGGGAATTTCTTGGAAAAGGAAAAGCAATCCTGTTCTATTATTTTCCATTAATACCCAATATAAATCAATTTATGTACTAAGGATTTATCACCAACATGCCCTCTTGTGGACCCAGAGTGAGCTTCATGAAGATCAAGGGGTATCTTGACCTTAGTGGGATCGCATAGCAATAGGTCATTATATGATCTATGGTAAAGAATATTTGATAAGATCAAATAAAAAGTGGAGAGATTTTACATTTGAATGAAAGTACTTTTGCTGGAATTATTGAGGAAACTCCCATTTTGAGATAAACATAGATATCAGAGAGCCATTCTTCTGAGTCTTTGTGAGGACATATGAGATTTTTAAATAATGGATTGTATGATATCATAGAACATGGAACACAAAATAGTATTCATTTGTGATTTAATTAGGGCATATAAGAGAAGTTGCACTTTCCATTGCATCCACATGCCAATTTTCTCTCCTAGGAATTCTATCGATGGTATAGTATGAAAATTGTCTGAGAATAGTCAAAGATAACTATTAATACTAAGATATCTTGGACTACTTGACACAATATTTTCCAATAATGTAGTTCACCATTAAATCTAAGTCACCATTAATATGGATATGTGTGACTTTAGAATAAATCACAACACATAACCCAACTACAAGGGCGTCACGATAAGTGATGTTTGTGCAATAAAACTCAAGGTGAAAGGAAAGAGGAACTGGTTTCCCTACAGGTGAAATTAAGATGACAGCTACTCCAAAACCTATTTGATGCCTTAAAACATCAAAATAAATATCCTAAATAGGATCATGGCCAATTGTGCACAAATTCTAATCAAGAATTTGATATAGTAAGGGCAATATTTTTTGGGGAAAGAGAATCTATAGTTAATCAGAGACAACATGTCCCTTAATAGACTTCTAAGTTACCAACTTAAGGTCAAAATTAGAAAGCAACATTACGTCCTGAGATATCAACTCTAGAAAATAAAAATTCTTCAACAAGTCATTCTTGGCAAAGGTAAATAAATCTTGTTCCTTTATTTTCCAATAATACCCAATGTGAATAAATTTATGTACTAAGGACTTACCACCAACATGCCCTCTTGTAGACCTAGAGTGAGCTTCATGAAGATCAAGGGGTATCTTGACCTTAGGAGGGTAGCATAGAAATAGGTCATTATATGATCTATGGTAAAGAAAATTTGATAATATCAAATAATAAGTGGAGAGATTTTACATTTGAACACAAGTACTTTTGCTGGCATCATTGAGGGAACTCCCATTTTTAGATAACCATAGCTATAAGAGAACCATTCTTCTTAGTCTATGTGAGCACATATGATATTTTTAAAGAATGGCTTGTATGATATCATAGAACATGGAGCACAAAATGGTATTTATTTGTGCTTTAATTAGGGAATATAAGAGAACTTTCACTTTCCATTGCATCCACATGCCATTTTCTCTCCTGGGAAAGCTATCAATGGTATAGTAGGAAAATTGTCTGAGAATAGTCAAAGATAATTATCAATACTAATATAGCTTGGACTAGTTGGAACAATATTTTCCAATAATGTAGTTCACAATTAAATCTGAATCACCATGAATATGGATATGTGTGACTTCAGAAGCAATCATGATACATAACCCAACTATGAAGGTGTCATGATTAGTGATGTTTGTGTAATAAAACTCAAGGTGAAAGGAACGAGGCACTAGTTTTACTACATGTGAAATTAAGATGACAAGTAATCCAAAAACTATTTGATGCCTTGAATAATCAAAATAAATAACCCAAATAGGATCATGGCCAATTGTGCACAAATTCTAATCAAGAAACTGATATAGTAAGGGAAATATTTTTTGGGAAAGAGCATCTAATAATTAATCAGTGACAACATGTCCCTTAATAGACTTCTAAGTTACCAACTTAAGGTCAAACTTAGAAAGAAACATTACGCCCTGAGATATAAACTATAGAAAATAAATTCAACAAGACCTTCTTGGAAACAACTCAAGTTTTTGCATGGAGTAGATAGTATCTAAACTTTTTTGTTGTGCACACCAAAGCAAGACATTAATTTATTGTGGTAGAATATTGAGTCTCATAATAAAAAAGGAGACTAGTGATATAATAGAATTTTTTTTAATTTCCAACATCATTATATAGGGATAACAAGGATGGTAAAGTATTTGGTGATGTTGAAGCATAGAGAGGAAATAGTCTATCTTGCATAGGTGGCATTAAGACAAGAGGATCAACCAATTACCATTTGATGGAATTAAAAGATGCTTGGCATTCATTTTCCCACTTGAAATTCACATCTTTATTCAACAGTCAGGTGAAAGGAAGGCTTCGATCAACCTTTCAAACTACATAGTTGATATTTTTTGTAGGTGGATCCATGTTTACAATTGATCAATATTATCTTTATTGAATTTGATTCCTCTTTGAGAGATGATGAATCCCAAAAACTTTTCAATTTCTACACCAAAAATAGACTCAAGATGATTCAATCTCACCTTATTAAGACATAGTTAGTTGAAGATAAGTTGAAGGTTGTTAACATGATCTTGATGGAGGAAAGACTTTTCCAAGATATTGTCCATGTAATCTTACAAGATATTATATATAAAATACTGGAATATGAGGGTCATTGCATGTTGATATATTGGACTATAATTATTCAACTCAAATGACACAAAAAATTAATAGAAAGTCCCCTAAGGAGTAGTAAATATAATCTTATATTGCTCTTCCATATTTATTCACATTTGATTGTATCTTGTGAAGCCATCCGTGAAGGATAATAATTCATGACCTTCTATAGAGTCCATATTCGTATCATTGTTAGGAAAATGAGAATTATCCTTTAAAGATGCCTTATTTAGATTGCAAAAATCACTATATATACAAAGATGACCATTAGGTTTACTAATGGGGACTGTATTCAATATCCATGGTGAGTAGTCAATGGGACAAATAAATATGGATTTCAAAAGATACTCTATTTTTTTCTTGACTAGGAAAGCTACCCTCGGATTCATCTTTCAGATCTTTTTCTTTACTGGATTAGCATCAAGTTCTAGTACTATATTGTGAATCTCTATTCATTCATCAATTCTGATCGAAATGTCCTTGTATGCCCAAGAAAAAAACATTAGGCTATTGGTAGATGAGACTGAAATGTGACTTAACCTTCTCATTGGAAAGAAACTTACCAACCTTAATTATTCCCTCAAGATTCTTGGGATGCATAGGGATGTCAAAATTATCCCCTTTATTGATGGTACTATGATTCTTTGGATGTGGAATAAAATTATTTTTTCTATTATAGGACAATGTTGCCCCTTTATCAAGATTCTCAACGGATTCCCCAAAATATGCTTGTCTTCCTAAGCAATAAGGGAATATTCATTTATGGTGACAAGGAGGTATTTTGTCGTAGATACCCAATAACTCCTTAAGGGATTATTTTGAATGATAAAGAATATAAAGGAGCCATTGTAGAGCTCATATCAATGTCTATATACTCAGGATGGACTACCTCAAGTGGCAGAGGCTCAGTAGTAACCATGTTGGCATTCAACCATGGTTTCATATATCAAGACATGTGACGATATCCAAGCCCATTGTTATGATGCCCTATCTCTATTTCCAAAGTAAATTTAATATCCTCCTCATTAGGACCACAACCTATACCATCATAGCCACACTTTGAAACTAAATTATATCTTGGTCCATAAATTGACTAAAGTTCCTAGGAACTTGGAGGTTTTGTGGAGAAAATATAATCAACATGATATGTGTCATTGGGATTTATAGAAGCCTAGTCTTCTTTTGTAGCCACGGTGAAAGCGATTTTTGGAATCTTCAAGTTGAGAGGATTGACTTCAAATTATCCAATGTGGATTCAGTGAAATTTAAAGTTCCCCAATTATCACCTGAACATGCATTAAACTTTGTTGGAGAGGGGGCTTCAATTGATTCAATAGAGGTAGGATTAGAATATTCTAGCTTAAAAGAAACAGTTTTGGGTGGATCTACCTTAGGAGGATTTACCTTCTCTATGGTATCTTTATTTTGGACATCTTTCCCTTAGGAATTTGCATATAACGAAGACAAGGAGGAAGGTGTCAACATATTAGAAGACATCAATAGAATGTAATTTAAAAATATGGGAGAAATTGAGGTTTGTCCTATGGCTACCATTTGGCATAAATGCATGGCATTGGAGTCCACCTCAACTACGGCCACCTAATTATCAACTACAAATTTAACTGATCCATGTAAGGTAGATGCCACCACTCCTAGAGAATGAAACCAAGGTCTACTCAATAAAATATTCTAAAGTGGAGGCCCCAACATAACATAAACCAAGGTAGGTTTGGTAACTAGTCCAACCTTCAAGGGCATTATAATAGTACCCACATCGACCTTCCCAATGTTATCAATTCCTTTAATGAATAAAGAAGATGTAGCCAATGAGTTCTTATCCACCTTGATCTTGAGTAGTAGGCCCAAACCAAAAATATTGAGTGCTTAACCAATATCAAAGATGGTTTTATTATGCCTACATCATTGACAAATACTAAGATAATCAATGGGTTTGCAAGATCCATCATTTTTGGAGGCAAAATTTTATGCGGGTACAAGGTAAGATTTTTCATATCCACATGCATATGATCTATCATATCATTCACATATACCACCTTTGTGGAAGAAGGAAGTAAGATATTTTCAAGAGCTTCCTAAAGTATCCCTTAATAGACCGAGGTTGTCAAAAAGTAAATCCCAATGTAAGATCTTAGTAGGATTAACTTGAAGTTACTCGATAAGATCATAATCATTGGTTTACTTGGCCATAGGTTTAGGTTCTTGTTGAAGGTTAAACTAAGAAGGTGGTAGAGCTATAGTAGGATAATTTACATTAACCTTATTTCTTTGAGTGTTATAGGTATGGGAAACAATATTATAAGACTCATTCCTAAATTGATAGAATTTGGTAAAGGGATTTGGCGAGTCACCACCAAATGCTTTACCACAAATAGACTTCACCTTCTTTTGGGAAGGGACTAGCAGTATTCATGCAAATGATCGGTCTCCTGGGCTTTGAGGGAGCCACTGAGACAATAATGACATTAAAAAAATCTTCATTTAGAAGTTGTTTGGGTATGTGCACGATCATGTTGGGCCAAAAAGTGGTGATGTAAAAAAATCCACTTTTCAGTCATCCAAAAGTGCATGAAAATGTATGTTGACTTTTTAGTAGGCCTGGGTGTCAGTACACCTGGGCAAACCTGACACCAAAGCACAAGCCTAATCGGGTACCTGATATTTTTGGGTACATGAAAAAATGACGGGAGTAAATGAAAAAATTAAACTTTTATATATAAAAAGAGGTATATATATATAATGTTTAACTATGAAATATGAACTTTGAAATATATAATGTTTAACTATAAAATTGAACTTTGAAATATGTATGATATCACTATATATATATATAACGTTTAAGGGGTATTATGTAAATATTATATATATATTTTTAATATGTATTATATATATAATTATATATTAATATATATTTTATATAATAATATCTTATATATATATTAATATATAAACTTTATAGATCATAATATTTAAATTGTATTTCGAAAGGGGTTACCGATACTTCCTAGGGGTCCTAGTATGCCTTATCACATGTTAGCACCCCTAGGAAGTCCACATCACCCCTTTTGACACATTGGATAGCTCAAGTGTGTTTGAAGGGGTTGTAGGACCCCTTCGGACACACTTGAGCATTCCAATGTGTCAAAAGGGGTCATGGGGACTTCCTAGGGGTCCTAATGCATGATAAGGTGTACTAGGACCCCTAGGAAGTCCCCATGACCCCTTTTGACACATTTGAATGCTCAAGTGTGTATGAAGGGGTCCTACGACCCCTTCATACACACTTGAGCAGTCAAATGTGTCAAAAGGGGTCATGGGGACTTATCACGCGTTAGGACCCCTAGGAAGTCCTTGTAACCCCTTTTGACACATTTGAATGCTAAAGTGTGTATGAAGGGGTCCTACGACCCCTTCATACACACTTGAGCATTCAAATGTGTCAAAAGGGATCATGGGGACTTCCTAGGGGTCCTAGTATGCCTTATCACGCATTAGGACCCCTAAGAAGTCCCCATGAACCCTTTTGACACATTTGAACCCTCAAGTGTGTCCTAAGGGGTCCTACGACCCCTTTGAACATACTTGAGCATTAAAATGTGTCAAAAGGGGTCATGGGGACTTCCTAGGGGTCCTAGTACACCTTATCATGTGTTAGGACCCCTAAGAAGTCCCCATGACCCCTTTTGACACATTAGAACCCTCAAGTGTATCCTAACGAGTTGTAGGACCTTTTCAGACACACTTGAGCTATCTAATGTGTCAAAAGGGGTCATGGGGACATCCTAGGGGTCCTAGTATGCCTTATCACATTTTAGGACATGTAGGAAGTCCCCATGACCCCTTTTGACACATTGGAATGCTTGAGTGTGTCTAAAGCAGTCACTTTGAACACACTCGAGCATTCCAATGTGTCAAAAGGAGTCATGGGGACTTCCTACATGTCCTAACGTGTGATAAGGCATACTAGGACCCCTAGGATGTCCCCATGACCCCTTTTGACACATTAGATAGCTCAAGTGTGTCTGAAAAGGTCCTACAACTCGTTAGGATACACTTGAGGGTTCTAATGTGTCAAAAGGGGTCATGGGGACTTCTTAGGGGTCCTAACACATGATAAGGTGTACTAGGACCCCTAGGAAGTCCCCATGACCCCTTTTGACACATTTTAATGCTCAAGTATGTTCAAAGGGGTTGTAGGACCCCTTAGGACACACTTGAGGGTTCAAATGTGTCAAAAGGGTTCATGGGGACTTCTTAGGGGTCCTAATGCGTGATAAGGCATACTAGGACCCCTAGGAAGTCCCCATGATCCCTTTTGACACATTTGAATGCTCAAGTGTGTATGAAGGGGTCGTAGGACCCCTTCATACACACTTGAGCATTCAAATGTGTCAAAAGGGGTCACGGGGACTTCCTAGGGGTCCTAACGCGTGATAAGGCGTACTAGGACCCCTAGGAAGTCCCCATGACCCCTTTTGAAATATTTGAATGCTCAAGTGTGTTCGAAAGGGTCGTAGGACCCCTTAGGACACACTTGAGCATTCCAATATGTCAATAGGGGTTATGGGGACTTCTTAAGGGTTCTAACATGTGATAAGGCATACTAGGACCCCTAGGAAGTCCCCATGACCCCTTTTGACACATTAGAACCCTCAAGCATGTCCTAAGAGGTCTTATGAACTCTTAGGACATGCTTGAGGGTTCTAATGTGTCAAAAGGGGTCATGGGGACTTCCTAGGGGTCCTAACACATGATAAGGTGTACTAGGACCCCTATGAAGTCCCCATGACCCCTTTTGGCACATTTGAACCATCAAGTGTGTTTGAAGGGTTCCTACGACCCCTTAGGACATGCTTGAGGGTTATAATGTGTCAAAAGGGGTCATGGGGACTTCTTAGGGGTCTTAACCCATGATAAGGTGTACTAGGACCCCTAGGAAGTCCCCATGACCCCTTTTGACACATTTGAACCCTTAAGTGTGTCTAAAGGGGTCTTAGGACCCCTTAGGACACACTTGAGGGTTCTAATGTGTCAAAAGGGGTCATGGGGAATTCATAGGGGTCCTAACGCATGATAAGGCATACTAGGACCCCTAGGAAGTCCCCATGACCCCCTTTGACACATTTGAACCCTCAAGTGTGTCTGAAGGGGTCGTAAGACCCCTTAGGAAACACTTGAGGGTTCCAATGTGTCAAAAGGGGTCATGGGAACTTCCTAAAGGTCCTAACGCGTGATAAGGCATACTAGGACCAATAGGAAGTCCCCATGACCCCTTTTGACACATTTGAATTCTCAAGTGTGTCTGAAGGGGTCGTACGACCCCTTAAGACACACTTGAGGGTTCCAATGTGTCGAAAGGGGTCATGGGGACTTCCTAGAGGTCCTAACACATGATAAGGCATACTAGGACCTCTAGGAAATCCCTATGACCCCTTTCAACACATTTGAACACTCAAGTGTGTCTGAAGGGGTCCTACGACCCATTAGGAAATAATTGAGGGTTCCAATGTGTCGAAAGGGGTCATGGGGATTTCCTAGGGGTCCTAGTACCCGTGATAAGGCGTACTAGGACCCATAGGAAGTCCCCATGACCCATTTTGACACATTTGAACCCTCAAGTGCATTCGAAGGGGTCCTACGATCCCTTAGGACACACTTGAGGGTTCTAATGTGTCAAAAGGGGTCATGGGGACTTTGTAGGGGTCCTAACACATGATAAGGCATATTGGGACCCCTAGAAAGTCCCCATGACCCCTTTTGACACATTTGAACCCTCAAGTGTCTCTGAAGGGGTCCTACAACCCCTTAGGACAAACTTGAGGGTTCTAATGTGTCAAAAGGACTCATGGGGACTTCCTGGGGGTCCTAGTATGCCTTATCACGCGTTAGGACCCCTAGGAAGTCCCCATGACCCCTTTTGACACATTTGAAATCTGAAAAATGTGTCGCATTCTATGCTTCACCTACTATAAGGAATTTTTTTTTTTTTGAATTTTGTAAAGTTTTGAATGAGTTAAGGTGGTCAGACATGAGTTTTTTTATTCTGAAAATGTTGTAGTAGAAAATTCATAATTAATTATTTTTTTGGAATAAAATTACAAAAAAATATGCGTCACATTCGGGCATGAGTCTACTACTTATATATAAAATCTTATAATAAAATTTTATCATTTGATTATGATTAAGGTGGTCAGACATGCACCTACTTCTTATTTTTTTCCAATTTTTTTTTTACTATTGCATTGAAATCTATACTTTTCACCAATCATACTAACTTTTTTTCAAAAAAGGCCTAGTAGTTTAGAAAGTACATTCAATTTTCTATAGATTCTATTCTTACAACTTTTTGATATTAGGTTGATAGCTAGTTGAAATTTTCACGTCAAGTTGACTAACCCTGATTTGTTGATTTTTCATTGCCACTTACGGGCATAGTTTGGCCCCTCATGATCTTGCACATACCCGTTTAGTAGACTTTGAATCAAGAAGGGACACACCCAAGAAATCATCTAGTGCATAACCCAACATGTCAAAGTCATTATTTGAGAAGGCCTTTTCAAATGTATTAAATCCTTGAAAGAAGAGATATGCATTTTAACATTCACATCAGGTTCACCAAAATGTTGAGCAAGGGATTTTCTAACTTTCAAAGAGAAAATCTTCCTTACGGTACCTCACTTCTATTAGTTCTTTGGTGAGCTAGGGGATCAAAATACTAATATAATGGAGTGACTATAATCTCAACAAATAAATATAAATACACGAGTCTAACAAAATTTGTATATATAAACTATAGTATAACAATATATCATTTTTATGCATAAAAATGGACAAAGCTAAATAACAGGATGATATTGATAGATATAAGTATTTTAGCTATAGAAATATAAACTATAAAGATAAAACTTCGTACCTTGTGAATTTGGAGCTCTTGGGTTTGAATGTCCAAGTGTGTCGCATGGACGTTTTCATGCTATAATAAAGTACCTGATATCTAAGATAAATGAAAGTAGATTTAAGATGAAAACAAGATGAAAAGATGAAAATAAATGTGATAATACTACCAAAAAACATGAGGATGAAGTACTCTTACAATGTTACCATGAAGTTGATGAAATCTACATCCAATCACTCATATGTCCATGGACCTACACACAAAAAAATGGAGGAAAATGTCGGATGGATGTTTGGAGACCTACCTTAGTCAAGTATATTCTTTGGTATTTCCACCTCCATAGTAGTCGAATAGACAAAATGATTGGTGATAGATAACCATATGAAAGTGATAAAAATAAAAGATGAATGCTTAGAAGAAATCAAGAGAGTGTGATATCCTTCAAGAAAAATAATAATGTAAGGTATAGATACTCCCCTCAACAAGTTGGAATCTAAGTGAGGAGGTTATAAAAGACAAATTATTTCCAATACCAGAAAAGACACAAGAAGTGAGAGTAATTTTCAAGAATGGGAGTGTTGTGTAGAAAACCCAGTGTCTGCTAAAGAGAATGACCCAAAAGAAGGCAAAAAATGGGGATATATGCCTGCAAAGTTGAATCTTACGTCAATGAGAAATGTAAAATAGGTGTTATAATTACAGGGTGGAAGTTTGTAATGCTCTAATAACAAATTGGATGCCTACAGATTTGTAGATGAGTGCATACTACACATATGTCTCTGTTGTGCGCAAACATCTTGTGTCATCCAGGCTGTGTTGTTGGGATTCAAAGAAGGTGGTGAAGAAGTATGGTGAATGGGTGATAACAAATGATGTAGATTTATTGAGTCTTGTACTAAGGTAGGAGTAATACTCAATGGAAATTTACATTAGGGTGAAAATTTATGCCATTACACTAGGACCTGCTCAACATCCACACATACTAAAACATGAAAAATTGTTGCAGCCCTATAGAGGCTTGTTGTAGTCAAACCCCCATTTTGGCGTTCCCACCTTCATAGATAACTAGATAGATAGATCAAAATGAAAGTAATATAAGATAAGTAATAGAAATAAATCCCCTCTTAATGGAGAAGAACCCACATTAAACAAGATAAGCAATAAAAATGAGCATTGCTTGAGGGAGGGAAGCCCTTATTGCACAAAAAGACATAATATAAAGATAAGTAGTAGAAGCATCACAAATGAGCCTCACTTGAGGGAGGGAAGACCCTACAATATAATAAATAGGCAATGCAATTAGCTAGGCAATAATAAATCAATATGAATAAATTAGCACTATATGAGTAAATAGAAAAGGTGAAAGGGAATGTTACATAGGGTAGACCCCTCTACAAGGATGGTGAGAATGAAAAGCTACGTGATGAATTTGGCAGAGATTCACTTTGGAATTAATTTGATTGTGAGAATTAGAGCTTAGAATTAAAGAGTTAGAGAGATAGAAAATAAGGAAAATGGAGGTTTTTAATGGTCGAGGATGGGAAATGGCAGTCATTTTTATGTACCCAAGAGAAGGGATACATGTTGAAAGAGGTCTTAGATGTGAATGTGTTTTTTTTGAAATTTGAACTTTATAGAGATGAGTGTGCACCATGTGGATGTCTGTACATCATGCTTCTATTATACCATATTGATTCCAAATTTAGATAAGGGTTCACAGACACTATTCTTTAAAGGTTTGTGATGTTAAAATATAAATATTTGATCATAGACTTTGTTCATAAATGCATGAATTTTAATGCCCGAGTGTCATAAATGTACGGGGCATAATTTTACAATAATACAACTACATTTATAGTTGAATATTACATGGTATCATAGCTTATTGAGTGCCATTGGATAGTCTTTTTAGAGATTTGAGTGCATATTTTGGTGGATTTTGGGGGTTCTCTTTGTGGATTTCTATTGCATGGAAAAATTGGAGCTTTGTTGTGCAAATTAGAGGTTGGCATCACATTTAGGAGGTCTAAAAATCCCAAATCAAATTTTGTTTCATCCAAATTGGACATTGTATGCCAAATCTATACGCATTTGAGGTTTGGAGGTGTGTCGGTGATTAATGCATCCTAAATGCAAGTGATTTCAAACATTAGTATCTTAGTCATTCAACCTCCTTTTTTTGAGCTCTTTTTTTGTTTTTTGTTTTGGGGGGGTAGAATTTTGTGATCTACACATTGGTGTGGGTACTTTTGGATTTTAGTGTCTATTTCTTTTTAGTAATTTCAGTTTTTCATAGTTTTTGCTGAGTAATCATCTTTTTTACACTTCAGAGGCTTCATTCAAGTTCATATAAACTCCTTTTAGGTGCCATTTTTTAAAGTGCATAATGTTTTGTCTACTTCTTAGATCTGCTATTATGTTGTAGCCATTTCAAGCAGAAATATCACTCTCAAAACTTAGTCTTTTTTGGCCTATTTTGGCACTTGTAATGCTTAGTTCTCAGTTTGGTATTTTGCATCAATCATTTGAGTCTATTATAGTCTGATTAAGGAAGTTACAACATCAAAACCAAATGTTCACTTTGCTCTTATTTTGCAAGTAGCTATTGTACATGCACTAAGTGTAAAGTGCCAAAATCTTCAATTTTGTTGTTGTTGGGGGGGGGGGGGGGGGATTACTTGATTGAGTGAAGTTGGGGGGTGTAATGTGTGTTTGTGCCTCTATCTCTCTCTCTATGGTGCTCTTTTCATTTTTAGTTATGGGTTATCCTAAGTTTCCACTTTTAGCTCCATATAATTTTGCAACATGGAAAGATAATGTATGGAGAAAATTAATGGAAAAAGGTTTGAGTCATTATGCTAATGGAATAATTTTATAATCCTCAAATCCTAATGATGATCCTAATATGAAAATGAAATGGCCCACTCAAAGTTCTGTGGATCTTGGTACTTTGGGATTTTTGTTTTCACCTGATCTCATCTTTCATGTTGCAAAGTGTAAGATAATCAAGGAACCATGGGATACAATTTCATAATTGTATGGTAAATTTTATGAGATTAGGGGATACACTCTTCATAGAAAATTTCTTATCTTGGATCCAAAGAGATTTGACACAATTGAAGACTATGTCAATAAGGAAAATAAGCTTAGATCACAACTTTGTTAGTCCTAAGGGTCCAAGATTACTAAGAGAGAGGGGGGGGGGGGGGGGGGGAGGTGGGGTGAATCAGTAATCTAAGACATCTACAAATTTCCTCTTCTTTAACTCAAAATAAACATTCACAAGTTTACCAATTGATAAGCAAATGAAACTTAATCAAATAAACACAACCACCATAATGCATGCAAGACATAACATAAAGATTTTTCCTGTGGAAACCCAAATGGGTGAAAACTACGTGTGAGAAGATACTCACAAATTATGTACTCTTTTGAAGTATTCCCAATCAAGAGCTTAACCCTATTAGGATTTTACAAAGACATTGTTAGATGCCACCCAGTTATGGGATTTGCCTTTGGCCTTGTTAGGAGCTTTACCCTATTAGGAGTAACTTTGTTAGGAGATTTCAAACTCATGTTAATGAGCCACTCTATTAAGAGATTTATAAATAATATATGTTAGGATCTACCTGGTTAAGGGATTTACAAATAAGAAACCTATTAGGGTCTTGTGATCTGGAAATAATAACTCCTTTTCTTTATTATATCCTATGTAACACATTCATTCTCTCCTTAGAAAAATCTAGAATACTATGGCTTGACCGCACCATCACAATCATGATCCACACACACAAATATTTGATTTTATGATATAAATATCACTTCTCAAGCCCTAATCCTTCCACCGCCCTAAAAAATCATCCAACACATTTGAAATCAATTTTTCAATCTTCACACTTAGAGAGATTGTGCCAAAAGACACATCCCAATATAACAACCATCTTTACCAAATAGGTTGGCCAAAGGATAGACCCTTACAATCTATTTTATCAAGAATAGTCAAACATGTTTTGACCAACTCAGCCTTCATCTTGATAAAATGTCTACCTCAATCAATGTAATGCCAACACATCACTACAAATTAATTGAGACACATCAACATGATAGTTGGAACATAAATAAATAATCACAAATCAATTATCGGTCGCTAATAGAAGATCTACCATTGGTAGCTCAAGACCACAATCATCTTTCATTGAAATTTTTTTTGTAACCACAAGACATGCTTATCGGTTAACCAAATCAGTTGCATTCATAACCATGAGCTCAAAATAGTATCAAAAACATAATTATATGATCATTCCACATAACTCATCATAGATTTGATGAACCAATCAAGTCACTCATTTCTAGTCACAAATTGTTCTAGTAGTTGCCCTCTCATACGTCAATAAAAAATAACTTAAACAAATCATATATTCAAAAGTTGTGATCATACAATTATCATATAAAGACATTCCCAAGTCTCCCTTAAGGATCATAACCACTGAAACCACTTGCAACACACTGTTCATCCTTCTTACATACTTGGCAACACACTAAGAACACTAGGTCAATACTTGACACCAATGACAACAAAATAATTGATCATCTCAACACAAAATTTGTACCATCAGATAAATTACCATCACTACATCATTTATGCCAACAATCTCCCCCTTTGGCATTTACAGAAACACAACAATTAAAACATATTCTTAATTAGATAACCTGCTTTGCTTGTGTTATTACACTGAATCTTCATCTCTAAATTAACTATAATAACTCTATGTCCCCTTTCTCTCTTTCTCATCCATCTCATCTATTTTCTCACCACTTCTCAGTACATCTCTCTCCCTTTAACAACAATTCCAAATACACCACACCATATATCACTTTTACCACCAGATGCTCCCCCTAAGGAGTAGCACCTTATTACATCAATCCAACAAATATTTTCAATACAAAATATTGGACTGATGCAACAACATCACTTTAATTCTTCTCAGGTAGGGTAATGACCCCCAACTTTCCTCTTAGATACATAAACATATCCTTTGGTAGTGGCTTAGTAAAAATGTCTACAACTTGCTCCTTAGTTGGCACATACTCCAACTACACTTCTTTCTCTTGAACTTGCTCTCTAAGAAAATGGTACTTTATTGAAATATGCTTGGTCTTAGAGTGCATCACATGGTTCTTGGATATGTTTATAGAAATAGTATTATCACAATAGATAACCACTAGTCCAGTTACCTTTTCCTTATTAACTTCCAATAACTGCTTCATCTAAGCAACTTGAGTACAATTTATAAAAACAACAACATATTATACCTCTATGGTAGATTGAGAAATATAGCTACTTTTTGCTTGTCCATGAAACAAGTCTCTCTCCAAGAAATAAAGCTCCTCTACTTGTGCTCTTCCTATCATCCACATTACCTGCCTAGTTTGCATTAGTGAACACACTCAAAGTAAAACCTCCTTTTTGATCATACCAAAGACCATAGTCTTCAGTCCCTTTTAAGTATCTAAATATTCTCTTCACACCCACCATATGGGATTCTTTAGAATTAGCTTGAAATCTTGCAACTACCTCAACTACATGTGCTATATCAGACCTACTATGAACAACATGTTACAACTTACCGATCATGGATCTGTATAAACTTGCACTCACCTCTTTAGAATCATCTTCCTTAGATAGCTTACAACCAACCACCATTGGAGTTCTAGCTGGTTTAAAATCTTCTAACCCAAAAAATTTCAATACTTCCCTTGCATACTTTATATGGCTAATGTAGATTCCATCACTGAGTTGAGATACCTATAACCCAACAAATAATTTGATCTCACAAAACATCAACATCTCAAATTTTGTCCTTATTTTATCTGCAAATGTAATGCTTATCTCATCATTTTCACCAAAAATGATATCATCCACAAAGACTTCAACAATCAAAAATTGATCATCCTTCTCAATCCTCAAGTAAACATTACTATCTTGACTAGTCTCGATGAAACAAATGTTGATTAGATATGAGTGGAGTCTCTCATAACATGTCATTAGTGCCTACTTTAATCCATAAAGTGCCTTCTACAACTTTCCATTTTGTTTTTGCTAACCACTTTAGGCATAAAAGGAGAATTTCTTTCCCTTACTATCTTTTGAGTTCTCTGAACAACAGCATTACGGGACACAGGAAAAAGGCTTCTAACTCCATGCTTCATGAGGGCTTGATCCTTCTTATTTCTAAACACAACAAGGACAACATTCTGGACCCTATCCCTAAAAGGATCACAGGCAAAAGAAAGGTGAAGATTGAGAGGGAGACAAACCCTGAGACTAGTAAGAAGAGAAAGAAAAATAAGGGAAAACCTCCTATTGTTACCGATGACAAAGATATTAGAGGTGAGGAGTTAGAGAATAAGCATCAAACTAGAGGAAAGGGTATCCTTGAGGAAGACATTGAGAAGGATTTTGGTATGGAAGAGATAAACAATGAGAAAGAGGAAGAGCATGGAAAAGATCAGGAAGAGGAAATGAATGATTGGCTGGATGAGGGGAATGATGATAAAGAGGAGATTAGCCATGAAGATGGAGAAGAAAAGGAGGAAGTGGAAGAGGAAGAGGAAGGGACCCAGGATTACTCTTCTGATGAAGTTATGAAAGATTCCCCTGATTATAATGAGGGTGTTGAGAAAGAGGATGAAGGTACTTAGATGTTATCCATGGAGGCTGATATTTCTTCTTAGAATGCCCTGTGGAAGAAAAAATGATCAATGTTATACTAGATACGGGGGATGGTAAAACCAGAGAGGAGGAAGATAAAGATGAAGAAGGGTTTTCTGAGGGAATTATGGATGGACAAGAGAATGAAGGTAAGGAGGCTGGTAAAATCCCTTCTTCAAGTGATACTGGTGTGGACATCTCAAAAAGTGGGAAGGAAGGTAGGGACGAGATGACCATGCTGGAGAACAACAACAACAAAGAGGAACCTATTGTCCTCTTGAGGGAAGATTCTTTGCAGGAGGAGAAGAACAATGTGGAGAATCAGGATAAGAACATGGATTGGAAAAAGGAAATACAGGAAATGAAAATCCACATCCAGGAAATGGAAAAAAATTATGAAAAACATGACTACTAAGCTGGGAAAAATGGAAAGTAAGGTTCTTGATAAGGTTAAAAATAAAAATACTAATGAGGATGGCACTGCTGAGATGAGTAAGAAGGTTAAAGACAAGATGAAAGAATTAGAAGCCAAAATAAGCAACCATGACAATATGATAAAAGGTGTTCTGAACCATAGCAAAGATGGTCTGAAGGTGACCGTTATGAATTTGAATATGTTGCAAAACTACCTGGAAAGGAACATGCTGGAAAGAACCACTATCACCATCGATGAGGATGCTGGCAACATTGGGTTAGGGATGAGAACTAGAGGGCGCACCTAGAGAAAGGTCCCTAAAAAACCTAAAGAGCTAAAGGAGCTGCAAGAAACTATCCAGAAGATGGAAGACCTCCAAAAGAAGGCTGATGAGATGATAATAGATAATTAGCTAGTTCTTTTTGGTAGTTGTTTTGTATTTGGTTTTATCTTTTGTTTCTACTTTTGAATTGTTTGGCTGTTGGTCCTTGCTGTTGTTTTCTAGTAGGTGTTTCATTTTGTTTACTTTAATGCTCTATCTTTATGCTATTTTGTACTCTGGTTTTGGGTCCATGTAAAACCTACTTTTACCTTAATAAAAAACTTTCACACCATGTCCTCATCTTATGATAGTGCAAAACCATTAGGTTGCTCTATGTAAACTTCCTCTTCTAGAATTCCATTCAAGAATGAAAATTTGACGTCTATTTGAAAAACTCTAAAACCTTTATAAGAATCATATGCTAGAAAAATCCTCACTCCTTCAAGTATAGCCACTGGTGCAAAAGTGTCTCCATAGTCTGAGCCTTCTTGTGCATACCGCTTAACCACAAGTCTTGCCTTATTTTTAACTACTTCACCAGCTTCATTGAGTTTATTTTTGAAAAAACACTAAGTTCCCATCACATTCTTATCAACAAGTCTAGGAACTAGTGCCTAAGTATTGTTCTTCTTTATTTGGTCCAATTCTTCTTCCATGACATTAACCCATTCTTCATTCTTCAATGCCTGTTAACGGATTTAGGATCATGTTCAAAAATTAGAATGGTACTTTCTATGATATTTATTCTGGTATGAATACCAACATTCTGTTGGAAATATTCAAGACTATCTAGGTTACTGAGAGGGGAGGGGTAAATTAGTAACTTCAAAACTTTTAACAAATTCAGATCTTAACCATATTTCAAATAACATTAGATTGATAATCTGACTGCATGCATGAGTAACATAAAGAATAAAACATTCATAACACTTTGAACACAGAGATTTGGTGACCCAGAAACCTTCCAAATAGAAAGTAAAACTGGGGTGGGGATGATACCCACAAAACTTCAATACTACAGTATAAAGTTTGCCGGTTAAGGCTTACAATGATCACTTCTGATGATCTGCCCTATTAGGAGCAATAAGGACTGCTAGGTCCACCTTGTTAGAGGATTTACAAACATACAATAAAGTATGCACTTGGTTAAGAGATTTTACAAAGACTGTTAAGTCTACCCGGTTAAAGGATTTTAAGCTGATTCACCTATTAGGATGAAATAGTAGATCTCTTACTTGCAATTGTACTTGCTGATTGAGATTCTCTGATGTACTTATCACCTTCTATGATGGATAGATCTTCACTGCTTCTTATACTGCTGTAGCCCTTTTGTAATTTTCTTATCTCTGCCTTTCTCTCTTTTTCATACTTCGCTACTTCACACCTTGGATATGATACAAAACATTGTTTATATATCAATCCAAAATAATTACAAAATAATTACAAAGTCGGCTCTTAAACAAGCTAACACAAATATTACTGAGTCGGCCCAAATATAGTTACTCGGTTATTGCAAACTAACTCGGTGACTTTCTGATACTTGGCATCCACTGTGTTACTCGGCATCATCATGCTCTCGGTAGAAGTGGAGGCTCAGTCCATACTAACCACTCAGTTGTAGTTTCGAACTTGATATATAATGGAGACTCGGTAGATATAGTGTCACTCGGTAGAAACTGAATTCCCTATTTACCATGTTGGCACTCGATAAACACTGCTCATTTCATCACTTGGTAAACACTGTTCTGTCTGCACGGTAAACACTGTTCTGTCTACTCGGTAAACACTGTCCTGTCTGCTCAGTAAGCACTATCCTGTCTGCTCGGTAAACACTGTCCTATTTGCTCGGTAAACACTGTTCTGTCTACTCGGTAAACACTATCTTGTCTGAATAAGTGTTGTTACTAATGACAAACATACTTAATGCCAACAATCTTCCCCTTTGGCATTAGTGACAAAACACTTATTGCCCAAAACTTATATACATAATCATGCTGATACTGGTTTTGATTTTTCAAAAAATTATCTTTGTCATACTGCTGTATATACATTTCATGTCTCCCTTATACAGTATATATACAAATATCTTATTTCACCTCATACTCATATTTCCTATTTCTCTCATATACTTTCTCCCCCTTTCATATATCTTATATACTTTCTCCCCCTTTTTGACAATAATGCCAAAGGTGTATATACAAATATTTTACACGGAGATACCAAAATGTGAGAGAAAATTAGAATGTACCTTTCCAATTAGTGCTAGAGTTCTATCCCAATTCTCTTGCAAAATCTTGCATGTATGGAGTGCAACTTGGACTTCTGCAGAGAGTTCAATCATGTGATCTGCAATTGAAAATTGATTGTCATGGATCAATGTTTTTGAGTATGCAATGTGCTTCTGCATTGTATCCATGATGGGAAGGATCATGTTCTGAATATCTATTAATGTTGATCTGATCCTTTCATCTTCTTTCAATAACTTTGACTACTTATCAGATAGGAATCTGACTGTCATCTGATGTGCAGAGCTTGAACTAGGTTCAAGTTGCAACTTTTGTGCATTGATCTTCAGATCCTCATCAATCTTATTTATTTTTTCTTTAATCTCCTTTGAGAACTTGGAAAAATTACATACTTTGACAAAAAAATATGTTA
Source organism: Chamaecyparis obtusa (assembly GCA_027943335.1). Lineage (NCBI taxonomy): Eukaryota > Viridiplantae > Streptophyta > Pinopsida > Cupressales > Cupressaceae > Chamaecyparis > Chamaecyparis obtusa. The sequence goes on along the minus strand of BSBK01000498.1, from coordinate 1,671,873 downwards.
CCTTGCAATAGGAGGACTCAATGCTAGTCAAAACTGAAGATAACCCTGCCTGATTGATAGCTATTTGCTGAGCAATGTGCTCAAGCACTTTATTTTCAAACTTCTTCTCAGCCTTCTCAAGCAACTTATCTGATCCAGAGGAATCCTCGTTGAACTTGTTTACTGCCTCTGCCAACTGCAACAAAATGTGTTGAGAGGAATCAACTTCAACACCTATTGTTTCTGCTAAAATGTTCTTGGCATCCTCAATGATCTTATATTCCTTATCTCTTTCTTCTTTTAGTTTCTTCTATTTTGCTTTCTTCTGGAGGAGTTCACCAACTGTTTGCATTTGGTCTGTTGTGAGGTTTGCAAAATCTAATTGGGGAATTTCTATCTCCTCATCTAAATCTATATCTTCTACTACACTCTTACTCAAAAATTTTGTACTTGGTTGAGTCTTTATACTTATTGCCTTTGTAGTAGAAATTATTGTAGACACAGTAGGATTTGTAATGAAAATTGATAAACTTTCGACTGATGGGATGCTAAGTGGAATACTTGATAAATAAAAAATTGAAGTATTTACAACTGTAGAATCTGAAGTACTTACTGCTGAAAAACTCAAAATTGAAGAAGGTACTAAAGACTGCAACTCGGTGGAAGAAGGAGGTTGAAGCTCAGTGGATGAAGTGGTAGCCACTTCTGTCATTGATACATTGAGCTGTTCTAGTGATGATTGGACATTTGATGTATCTGAGGGAGTTGTCACAATCACACTTGAAGTTTTCTCTGGGCTAGATGTAGCAATTTTTACTGGAGACTGAGGAAGTGAGGCAATCACCTCTGCAGCTATCCAAACTGGATCATCTTCCTCAACATTCTTCTTAGCTTCCTCGGTAACTTCTTCCTCTGCTTCTTCTACCTCAACATTATCAATCTAAACTGCTTCTTCTTCTTCTTCTTCTTCTTCATCACTGTCATCTTCTATATCTTTTATTATCACGGTTTCAGTACTCAGTTTGTGAAGATGATAGATGTTTTTCCAAGTAAAATTTTCACTCTTCACAACTGACTCTATATCTTTGATCAAAATCAAACAACTATTGAATTTTAGTGTCATCTTGCACTCATTTTCTATCAATGCCTTATTTATTTCATCATTTTTCAAACTTGGCATCAACTGTCTTAAGGTTTGAGCATATATGTCCTTGACAGTTTGTCTTGCATTGGACCATCTCAACTTGACTTTATCCAATAGAACACTTGGAATTTGAGAAGCCATATCATCAGGTGAGTACTTCCATGTTCCCATTTTCTCAATAACAACATCTTCAATTTCCTGCTGCTCTGCCTCTGATCTAATTTCATATTTGAGAGATTTGAAATTTGAAATTCCAGATCCTTCTCTCAAATGAGGGAGGAGGCCTTTTGAGTACTATATCATCATTGAATTTACCTGCCTTGCCCCTTGATCTTTTCCTTGTGAATACTGCAGTGGATTGCTCGGGTTCCTTGGTGATAGTTACTTTTCCTTTCTTCTTTAAAGGCACTTGTTCTTCTTTACTCTCATCCTTTTCTTCTTCTTCTACAATATCCTCTCCTATGCCCTCAGTTAACATTAGAGGTGTGCTAGATTGCATCTTGGCCATCCTCTTTCTGCCTTTGTTAACTGCCTATGGAAGTTTTATGCTTAGCTCAATTCTTATCTTAGCTTCATCATATGTTCCAAAGTATGGAGCCTTTGGATCAATAGGTTGATTTACTAGGGCTTCAATTATATCCTTTTTTTCATCAATGTTTACCTCATAAGGAAGAGGTTTCACCCATACAATCCTAGGCCTTACTGCCTGAATGTATACTCTATCACAATCAACCATGAAACAAACATCATCTTTATAATCTTCCACCAGCTTTAGTGGAATCTGGAATCTATTATTCATCTTTTCTTTAAAAGATTCAAAATAGTTATCCATTATGTTTACAAAATTTTCACCCATTTCTGCAATATACTCATTTATTTGATAAAGAACAGGCACATCCTTTCTCCATTTTACCATGCCTTTTGATGGGAAAAACTTTTGAGCATAGAAAAATAAACAAACCAACAGCGAGCCAAACTTACATGGATTGTTTTTTGAGGTTTGGATGCTCTCCATATTTTTGTTGAACTGTTTCAACAATAAATCTGCTAGGTCAAATGACAGATTGTTCTTCACAATTTTATAAGCTAGGTCAACTGCTTCACACGGAACACTATTCTGCTGACTTGAACTGTATATCTTGTGAGCTATGACATATGTGCCAAATTTTAGTTCTACATCGGTAATACTGTTTATTCTCATACCTCTACCATCCCATTCAGCTAGGGTTTTCTTTTCCAGCTCTACCCAACCTAGGGTTTTTGTAGATTTAGCCTGGGCAAGCATGGGAAGACCAGTGATTCGATGAATCATCTTCTTTGTTATTTCCACTGGTTGCTCAAGCCAAATTTTACCTTCGTGCACTTGACTTAGGATATATCTAATCCATTTTATCTGGAAACTCCGAGGCAAGTGGGTGATATGTGTCAAACCTTTATCTTCCAAATGTTTATGTTCCGATTTGAGAACACCATCAACACACAGTTCATCACGAACAACATCTATCTCTAGGGTTCCAAGCTCTTGAATTGTACCTTTAAAATGACTACGAATGTCATTTACAAGAAGTACCTTTGGAGGAATTTGAGATTGAGCTCCACTCGGATCTAGGGTTTCTGCAATCGGGGGCATGAGTTTGAAATTTGACGCTTTCCATTCTCCTTGAACTAACATTTTTGAACCTTTCTTTAGTTTGGTGCTAGATGATGCCATGGTAGCTTGGTAGAAAAAGAAAAATTCTTCCAAGAAATTTTTGTTGCAAAATTTTGCTTTGAATCGCTTGATCGCACTAGAAATTTCTCTGCTCAATATGTTGATATTCGTGGTGAAGAATGAACTCGATTTCATGCTTTTTGTTAAAATTTTGTCATTAATGCTATGTAGGAATTAGGGTATTGAATTCGACAGACTATCATCCACTATTCATTAAATGCTTGGTGAAGATTCCATAACTCAGAGAACATACAAATTCATACTGCTCTGACCTTACATGGTAACCAAATGAAATTAGGTTACTCCTGACCTTGCTTGGTGGTAACTGATATCGACCTTCTTGTGATCCTGCTATATCTTGCATACTGATTTGGATCTTTCTTCCTTTCAGTTCAAGAACTGTTTGGAATATGTCTATGAAGATACAGTTCTAGTGCTTTCTTGGAGACTTAGTTAGAGTTGATAGAGCCACTCTCTTCATGAGTGACTTCATTACTTGGACTGGTTTGCTTGGTAGGTTTAGGAATCCATTTTTGTCTCATCTACTTCCTAATGCTATTTGCTTTTGCTTTCTTTTCATCTTCAACTTTGCCTAAATTCATGCAGTTTTTAGCTATGTGACCAAGCTTAGTGGCATTTATAACATCTTATGGTAGTATCCCTTTTTCTCAAGTGATGCCTTACACAATTCATGCCAGTGTACCCATATTCTCCACAGTAATGACATCTACACCAAGTGTTGTAATCCCAACCAAACATTGCTTTCATAATTTGTTCTGCTGGATTGGGTGTTTTAGTTCTGCATTCTGATGCCTTATGACCTTGTTTGCTACATTTGTGACATTTGCCTTTAAATCTTGGTTTCTCCTTGCATTCATTTGCTTTATGACCATGCTGATTGCAATTGTAACATTTTCCATTGAATTTTTCTTTTCCATTGTTCCAACATTTGTTTGAAGTATGACCAATTTTGCCATAGTGATTACAAGTGAGTTTCTGATTCTTTTGAGTACCTTGTTTGGAGGATTCACCTTCCTCTTTGTATCCAAGTCCTGCTTTTCCTTTTTGCCTATGAAGGTTTCGTTCATACACCTGATTCATATCTTCTGGAGATTTCAACATTGTCTCATTGATTTGCCTTTCAGTTTCTAGGTCACTCATCAATCTTAAATTGATTTGCTTTTCAGATCTCAGCTCCTCTCTTATATTTTCATTTTCTGATCTCAGAGTCAAGATTTCTTCATTTGCATTGGAGACTTGATCAATAAGGTTTTCTAGCTGAAGGGTTTGATTCTGGATTTCATTGTTCTTTCCATCTATTTCATCTTTCATCTTGTTTCTTTGTTCCAAGATTTCACAAAATCTTGTTGACTGAATTTCCTGTTCTCTTTTCAATTTTCTTATTTCTTCTTGCAGAGATCCACTCTTTTCTAGAAGTTCTTTGATTGCATTGTTTGCTTCATCTGAACTGCTTGAAGGGAGAAAGTCTTCAATCTTTTCTTCAACATATTGGTGGTCATTAATCTAATTTGCAAGTTCCTTCCTTCTTTTTAGGGATTGGGAAAGATGCTCTCTTGCTTCCTTGAGTTGAGTTATGGCCATTTCCAGATCTAGCTTTTCATTCTCAATTACTTTGTTAAGTCTGAATATCTCCATTGTCCTGAATCTTTTCTCAAGCTATCAAACTTTATCCTGAGAACCACAAAGCTCTGATACCAATTGTTAGAAATATTCAAGACTATCCAGGTTACTGAGAGGGGAGGGGTGAATCAGTAACTTCAAAACTTTTAACAAATTCAGATCTTAACCATATTTCAAATAACATTAGATTGATAATCTGACTGCATGCATGAGTAACATAAAGAATAAAACATTCATAACACTTTGAACATAGAGATTTGGTGACCCAGAAACCTTCCAAATAGAAAGTAAAACTGGGGTGGGGATGATACCCACAAAACTTCAATATTGCAGTATAAAGTTTGCCGGTTAAGGCTTACAATGATCACTTCTGATGATCTTCTCTGTTAGGAGCAATAAGGATTGCTAGGTCCACCTTGTTAGAGGATTTACAAACATACAATAAAGTATGCACTCGGTTAAGAGATTTTACAAAGACTGTTAAGTCTACCTGGTTAAAGGATTTTAAGCTGATTCACCTGTTAGGATGAAATAGTAGATCTCTTACTTGCAACTGTACTTGCTGATTGAGATTCTCTGATGTAATGATCACCTTCAGTGATGGATAGATCTTTGCTGCTTCTTATACTGCTGTAGCCCTTTTGTAATTTGCTTATCTCTGCCTTTCTCTCTTTTTCATACTTCGCTACTTCACACCTTGGATATGATACAAAACATTGTTTATATATCAATCCAAAACAATTACAAAATAATTACAAAGTCGGCTCTTAAACAAGCTAACACAAATATTACTGAGTCAACCCAAATATAGTTACTCGGTTACTGCAAACTAACTCAGTGACTTTCTGATACTCGGCATCTACTATGTTACTCGACATCATCATGCTCTCGTTAGAAGTGGAGGCTCGGTCCATACTAACCACTTGGTTATAGTTTCAAACTTGGTATATACTGGAGACTCGGTAGATATAGTGTCACTCGGTAGAAACTGAATTCCCTATTTACCATGCTGGCACTCGGTAAACACTGCTCATTTCATCACTCGGTAAACACTATTCTATCTGCTCAGTAAACACTGTCCTGTCTACTCGGTAAACACTGTCCTGTCTACTCGGTAAGCATTGTCCTGTCTGCTCAGTAAACACTGTCTTGTCTGCTCGGTAAACACTGTCTTGTCTGCTCGGTAAACACTATCCTGTTTGAATAAGTGTTGTTACTAATGACAAACATACTTAATGCCAACACATTCTTGTCACTAATAATTTGATCAATAGAATGATTCAACTTTACATACCTTGGTATCATTGGTTCAGGTCTAGGATTCTCTTCTATTGATTGAACCAGTTCATCCTCATTGTTCTTATTTTCAACTTCTTGCTCCACTAGTTGAACATATACAAACCCTTGATTATCTTCTGATTTATTCTTATTGGAACCATCATTTTGCTCTGAGAATTCATCAATCTTAACATTTTCACTTTCTATCAACTTGTTGGTTCTCTTGTTTAGACATTTGTATGCTTTGCTTTTGGTAAAATATCCTAGGAATATTCCTTCATCACTATTAGGATCAAATTTTCTTGTATAGTCATCTCTCTTTATGTAGCATCTTCTCCCAAAAACTTTGAAGTATTTCACACTAGTGTGTGACCATTCTATAACTCATATGAAGTCTCATCGGTGCCATTATTTACTTGTACCTGGTTTAATGTATAAACAACAATGTTGATAGCTTCTCTCCAAAACATCTAAGGTACATCTATTTGAATCATTATTTTTCTTGCAACATCAATAATAGATCTGTTCCTTGTTTTTGCAATCCCCTTTTGTTGAGGAGTTCTAGGTGCTGACATTTTCCTTTTAATTCCATGTTCTTCACAAAACTTAGTGAATTCCAAAGATGTGAAATCACCACCTCTATAAGATCCCAAGAAATTTAGACTCTTACCTATTTCCTTTTCATCTTGTTCTTTGAACACCTTAAATATATGGAATGCATCTGATTTTTCTTTTAGAAAAGTAACCCACATCATCCTAGAATAATCATTAACAAAAAGCATAAAGTACTTATCTCCATAATAGATTATTTTTCTCATAGGACCACACAAATCACTATGAACTAAATCCAAAATACTGTAAGATGAAAATGAATTACTGATAAAAAAAAGCTAGTTAACTTTCCCAATTGACATTCCTTGCACATGACATTGTCTCGCTTCACTAGTTGTGGCAAAACTCTAACAATATTCATCTTACTCAATTTGACCAGACTATCAAAGTTAACATGAAAAAAATCTCCTATTCCATAGCCAACTATCATCAACTTTTTTAATTAGACAACTCTTTACTGTAGTACTCAGACATAATAAGTTACCTTTAGTCTACATATCGGTAGCAATCAAATCACCATATCTCCCAAGTATCTTGCATAAGCCTCCTTTGAACTCTACAAGATAACCTTTTTTATTCAAATGTGCTACACTCAACATATTGTACCCTAGGCCTTCTACCTAGTATACATAATCACAATTTGTTTTTCTATTCAGACAATAGATTCTATTATTTTTACTAAGCAAGGAGAATTGTTGCCAAACCTTACCGCTCCACCATCATATTCTTCCAACTTAGTGAACTTACTCCTATCAACGATCATATCATGTGTACATCCACTATCTATTACCCAATCCTCATTATTATCCATGCTATAAATCAAGGCTTTTGTATAATCTAAAAGGGGATTTTCCTTAAGAAAAACAAAGGTAAATACATCTTCTTCATTATCCTTAGATTACTCACCAGTAACCCCTTCATCAACAACAAAAAAAAAAGTCTTCTTTCTCTTTTCCTTGAATCTCTTAGGATTTTATTTCTTATCACCATCAGGGCATCTTGTAGTAATGTGTCCAATATTTTTACATGAGAAGCATTTAAGAGGTAGATTTCCCTTGTACTTACTGATTCCTCTAGGTAGCCTCCTAGAAAGCAATGCTTCCAACTCATCCTATTTATTTTCCTTAGACAAAATTGAATCATAATCATTAGATAACTTGACATAGAAGAATATTCATGACTAGCTTCATTTCCTTTCCTTATAGGTGCAAGAGACATAGATGCCCTAAATGTAGATTCAACCCTTGGAACACTATTATCATAATTGATAAGTTAAAAAAATAGTCAGCTTTCCAATTAATGCATCAAGAGTGACAGTTGTAGTTCCTAAAGATCTTAACTCTTGAGTAGCAGAAACCCTAATGGCATAAAGAGGTAACAAGGTTCTCAATACTTTACTTACCACATCATCTTCTTCAATAGTTCCACTAGTAAATTTGATATCAACAACCACTTCTTTAATTCTCTAATCATACTTATCAATGGTTTCATGTGCATCCATCCTCATGTCATCAACTTTTCCATTTAGGCTGTCAACCTTAGCTTTCTACACATGTTTGTCACCACCATACACTAACTTCAATTTCTCCCATATGTCATAGGCAGTTTCAAGATCTTAAATATCATCAAACTCTGCATCATATAATGTACTTGCAATGGCTTCCATAGCCATAGTATTCTCTTGTTGTTCCCTTAGTTGATCTACATTGAGAGGATTAGTTGGTGTAATATACTTATTAAAAACATAATTCCAATACTGGTTACCCATACCTTTTAGATAAATCTTCATTCTACCACTCCACATCGAGTAGTTCTCCCTTGTGAACTTGGGAGTTTCCTTCCTCATCATTTTCGGATCTTGACCTCAAGTTGTTAAGATTCTCCAGAAAGAGGACCAAGGCTCTAATACCAATTATTATTCCTAAGGGTCCAAGATTACTGAGAGGGGGGTGTGAATCAATAATCTAAGATATGTATAACTTTCCTCTTCTTTAACTCAAAATCAACATTCACATGTTTACCGATTGATAAGAAAATGAAACTTAATCAAATAAACACAACCAACACAATGCATACAACACATAATGATAATATTTTTCCTATGGAAACCAAAATGGGTGAAAACCATGTGTGAGAAGATACTAAAAAAATATGTACTCTTCTGAAGTATGCCATATTAGGAGCTTAACCCTATTAGGAGTTTACAAAGACACTGTTAGGTGCCACCTAGTTCTGGGATTTTCCTCAAGCCCTGTTAGGAGTAAATTTTTTAGGAGATTTCAAACTCAAGTTAATAATCCACTCTATTAAGAGATTTACAAATAAGATCTTTTAGGATCCACCTTGTTAAGGGATTTACAAATAAGAAACCTGTTAAGGTATTGTGATCTAGAAATAACAACCCCTTTGCTTGATCACATCCTTTGTAACACATTCATTTTCTCCTAAAACAACTCTGGAATAACCTTTCTTAACTAAACTATCACAATCATGATCTATACATACAAATATTCAATTTTATTATATAAATATCACTACTCAAGCCCTAATCCTGCCACCACCCTAAAAACTCATCCAACACATTTGAAATCACTTTTTCAATCTTCGCACCCAGAGAGATCACACAAAAACACACATCCCAATAGTTAACCTTCTTTACCAAATAGGTCAGCCAAAGGATAGACCCTTACAATTTATTTTTATCAAGAATAATCAAACACATTTTGACCAACTTAGCCTTCATCTTGATAAAATATCTATCTTGATCAATGTAACATAAATACTGTTACAAGTAGTGGTTTCCGTTGCACCAAAAGATCAACTTGTTAATTCCCAATACAACCACTAGACTTATAGAAGACACATGAGGCAGTTAAGCCATGACACGAATCCTGAGGGGAGCATTGACCATTTTCCAACAATCCCCCCCTCAACGTTACTTGAGGGGATTCAAACCTGGGACCAAGCTCTGATACCACTTGTTACAAGTAGTGGTTGTCATTGCACCAAAAGATCAACCTGTTAATGCCCGATACAACCACTAGACTTATAGAAGACACATGATGTAGTTAAGCTATGTCAAAAATATCAAGTTGTCGTTGCACCAAAATATCAACCTGTTAATGCTTGATACAACCACTAGAATTATAGAAGACACATGAGGTGATTAAGCTATTTCACAAATCTCAAGGGGAGCATTGACCATTTTTCCAACAAACACATCACTACAAAAGAATTGAGACACGTAAGCATGATATTTGGAACAAAAATAAATCATCACAAGTCAATTAATGGTTACCAATAGAAGATCTACCATCAATAGCTCAAGAACACAATCATCTTTCATTGAAAAAACTTCTATAACAAAAAAATATGCTTATCGATTAACCAAATTAGTCATGGTAATAACCATGAGCTCAACACAGTATCAACAACAAAATAATATGATTTTTCCACCTAACTCATCATAGATTTGATGAACCAATCAAATCACTCATTGCCAGTCACAGACTATTCTAGCAGTTGCCCTGTCATACTTCAATCAAACATAACTTACACAAATCATACATTCAACTATTGTGATCATAAAATTATCATCTAAATACATTCCCAAGTCTCCCTTAAGGATCATGACTAATGGAACCACTTGCAACACACTATTCATCCTTATCACATACTTGGAAACACACTAACAACACTAGGTCAATACTTGACATCAATGACAACACAATAATTGATAATCTCAACATGAAATTTGTACCATGACATCACTTACCATCACTGCATCATTTATGCTAACAAACTTAAATATTTTGGTATTGAGAAGGATGCACATTTAGTCTTCAACTCATTGGGAAAGCTTCCTTCAAAATATGTATCTTTTGTTTCAACTTTTCAAAATCACTATTGACAATGGGAAATATCTACATTAATATTCATTTGATTATTTTGTAGATATATCGATTCTTGAACAATCAAAGTTGATCACTATGGACCTTCTTAAGTCATCCAAGTCACATGAATCGATGGCTACTCATGAGAAAGGATCCAACAAGAAGCATAAGTGATAAAATCCTAAGCCATGCAAGGATAACACACAATCTTCCTCTCCTAAGGAGGGAGATTCTACATCCTCTCCTTAGGGAGAATCATCTAAGAAGGATAAGTATTCTTGTACATTTACAAGAATAATGGACATGAATAACACTATTTTTATAAGAGGGATATTGATGAATTGAAGCATTTTCTTGAGAAGAATATAACTACTTTTCCTTCAAGAATGCCTACTTCAACTTCTTCTTCATAATAAATGTATTTTGATAAGGAAAAGAATCACACATTTGGGACAAGAAAGAATAAAGGATAATCTCTTTGTGCTACTATAGGTCATGATTCAAGGAGATTTCTTATAGATTTAGGGGTGTCTCATCATATGACATCTTCATAGTCTATGTTCTCTTCATTTGAACCTTGCATAATGCCACCAATTTTTATGGGGAATCATATATACATATATTAATGTGATTGGGAAAGTATCCATTGATATTAGGGAGAGAACCTTCAATGATGTGTTGTGTGTACGTCACTTGACCGATAATCTTATTTCCATCTTTTAAATCACTCACGGTGAAGAAAGGAAGACTTACGGATTCACTCCTAATTTATTTATCATTAGAGACTTGGAAAGTAGATACATCATTTCTACTATGGTGGTGGATCATTAATCTTAGTTGTACTCCTTTTAAAACTTTGTTCCTATTGATGATTGTGATTTTTCAGATGATGATCATACTTCTAGTGTGGGTACTCATCTTGAGGATAACTTTGGCCACTTGAATTTAGGTATACTCACATGTGATCCAATTATTGATCCTTCCATTCCATATCCTCTTATTGAGATCACATATACTATTTATCTTGATGATGCTAGTGTTGCTACAATTTTGGCTTCTTGTGATTTAGTACAACAAGATGTACACTATCTTCTAGATACAGTTCCTTGGGATGACTTATTAATATACACCATGTTTTTTTGTGGAGTCCTATCTTATATATTTGGGAGAAACTATTGATGATATTCATCTCCTCTTTGAGGGAGATGATCCTTCATCAACTGCTGTAAGGGAACACTTTGAACCTCTTCTTCATTATCTACATGATCATCCTTCACAATTTGACATGATTGTGGATACTTTGGAGTAGCATTTGGAGGAGACCTCTCTATCTTCAAAGGAGATACTTGATTGTTTTGAAATTGTTCTACATTCATCTCCACTAGATCTTGGCCTCTCTTTTTCAATAGTGTGGTCTAGTACAATTGATATAGAGGGGGAAACTTTCAATATTAATATGGGGACACATCTTGATATTTCTTCCTACACATTTCTTTTAGGATTGGGGAGACTTCACTCATACACCTTTGGTTTTGTTTCTTCCTAATGGGAGGAATGTTTATTCTGTGATCATGGAGCATCTTTTATTCCAGTTTGGAGCCTCTACCATTGGTGTACATTCTACATTGAGGGGGGCTAATTTGTCTCTTTTCTTCTCTCTTATAGGTGTACTTTTTACTCGCATGGGGTTTTAATCTTCTCATTCTTCTTTGAAAGTTCTCTTGTATTCTATCTCTTTTTTGGTGAGGATTTTTTCCCCACTTGGTTTTATCCTTTTCTATGTTTGCAAGATAATACATTGCATTTGTACATGGGTACCTAGCATGGCCCAGTATCCATGAACCATTTTGCATTGTTGATTCTTTTACATTCTCCCTAAGTTACAATTAAGGGGTGAGGAGGGGTGTTGGTATAGTTAAATAATTTTACCTTGGTTAATTCACACCCAGGTAACTTTACTTAAGCTTACTTAAGGACCACATAGGACATTTTAGGAGCTTTTCCACTTTAGGTGGTGTTATCATGTTATCACATTCTACTTTATGCGTTGACTCCACCTTTAGTGCACTTATCACTTTATCCCTCTCCACTATTGTTGCACATGTTGCACATACTTTATTACACATTGGAGGATGCTCCACTTATAATAGATATGTGATCCCACCTTGGGTGGGTGTTAATATATCTCTTGATTATCATGTAATGAGACAACACAACTTTTCATTGTCTCATTCAATCCTTTGTACTCACCTTGGATATATTTTAAAATTAAATTCATTCTAATTCAAATTTTTTTTACTTGAGTCAATCCAATTATTGTATTGTACTTTTAGTGAGAATACAATTTATTCTTATCATATTATTTCTCTCTTGTTATTGTGCTTTCCATTGCCTCTAGATCTTGGGTGGCTACATTTATAGCCAAATCTTATAGGCTTGATGGGTGACTTCCCATGATATTTATCAATTGATTCACACTCTAAATAGGTGGTATAATTGTAATTAAGTTGTGTATGTGGTGAGTGTGTGACACACATATTAAATGTTTACATGTGTAGGTTCCATTATTACATAGATTTTTGGTTGGGGATTCTTTTAAAATAAGATATGTGTACACATGTCTTTGTATTTGAACGGGCAATGTTTTCCCCCATCTTCCCCCATCCTTTTAAATGCTAGATATAAATAATGTTTTTTATTAATGAAATATTAGATCTGATTATATCTTCATGTTTCTAATAAATTAATTTCAATGATCGAGATTTAGTTACTTGGTTACACCTTAATATTGGGATAAATGACATAATCTCACAAGGCCCTAGTAGTATTGTGAAAATTTATGTATGCTTTATTTATTGGTGGTGGAAAAGATTATTTGAGTGGTTCCAAGCATTAAAAATTTGTAGAGGTGTTCTCAATTGGTTAAGGCTATTCTAAATTACTAATCTAGTGGTTCTTCTTCAGTCTATTGCATCAATTAAGTACTACAAATTAAGGGAAACTTTTAAATTTTGAAGATTTATTCATGACACAAGTATCTCCATGACTATTTGGGTGTTTACTAGCATGGTATTCTAACAATTGGTCTATGTAGGGACTCGTAAACATGTTTTGAAGTTTATTTGATGTAAATATTTTTACTACAATGCAAATTGGTTCATCTTGTGCATTTATGGATCATTGAAATAGATTATTACATTTATCAGTTTCATAAAGATGTGTGTTTGGTTTATTCAAATGTATTCCTAGTTTCCATATATTTTATCTTTCCCACATGCTTGTATGCGGGATAAAACTTGACTTAGTTTCCCAAATGATCAATGCAATCACATGTTTCTCTTTTTCCTACCACAATCACTTCTAGTCATTCCAAAACCCATCTATTAGTTTTAGTTTAGTGTTGGCTTTGTCCCTAACTCCATGTATAATCCAATTTTATGATTTTTTAAAAACTTACGCAAGCACATAATTGAATCATACATTCTAGGGGTTGTGTACATTATATTTTCACCTAGATATATAAACCATTATAGTAACTTATACCCAATCATAAGATAATTAATATATGATGAATATATAGAGGGTTATATATTTGTATTTTGGATTGTGTATTCAATATAAAACATTGGGAGATTCATCTTAGGCGATACAACTCAATTTACATACTTGGAGCATATTTAACCTAGTATTTAGTGCAAGTTATATGAAGTCAACAAGGCCTACTCATAGATGTCATTAGGATATTGTTAGTTAAGGCCCAATTGACTATATTTCATTTCTCTTACTTTTCACATAACCTAAACAGAATCATCCTTATGGGTTTTGTAGAGCCTAAGGAAGAGACTATTCACCCAAATTTATCTTTTATCATATGCAAACTTTTACTTTTTTGATTGTACAGTCTTATTCCCCATGCATGGATATTAAGTGACAAGTCAAAGATAATGGAGTTATAATTTTGAAAGCCAATGGTATGCACTTTTATTCCTTTCAAATGCATGCCATTGAAATGTACTTTTTAGAACCAAATTAAAACTATTGAATGTAATTGAAAGATAAAGATAATTTTAAATTTATAAAAAAATTATTAATATGAAGTGAATATATTTTAAAATTGTTAACTTATAAAAAATGGTATCTATACTAATAATCAATATTTATTGATTCTATTTAAAAATATAAATAAGGTTTATCCATATATTTCAACGGGGTTAACTCTCAGTTATAGGGTCTATATACTAAAAATAATAACAAGAAATTCATCCAACATAGCTTGGACATTATATCATGAGTAGAAATTACGCCTTATGAAATATCTTCTTAGAAACTTGACAGCAAGACTAATGCCCCGAGTGTGAAGAAGTGACCTAATTAATTGATTTTAGTTTTTTTTCAAAAATCGATAAGAGGCAACCATATTTAAGACCACCAAAAACTTGTGTTATTCAAATATGCGATCACAACAACCCAACGTAGGCACAAGCCTACAAGTGCAACAACCTAGTAGAGATTTGAACCTTGATGGTAGCATCACTAATTGATGTAGGAGCATCCTTGGGTCATTGGAAATCTTGCATCACCCAAAGATATTTCCTTTATGTTTTGTTTCTACTTTCTAGTTTCTGTGTTTTGGTAGCAAACCTTGTAGTTAGATCATTTATTGTCGTGCAAAACTTACGGTATGATCTAGACATCATTTTTTATCTATGTTTCAGATCACACCTCATTTGGATGCTTTACAATGGAGATATTCTAGATTCTTGTTCAGTTTTGTATGTTCTTAATGTTCCAATGGTCAGTTGAATTTTCCTATCTAGTGAAGCTATTTCTTGATCGACGAAGCTTAATGGCTCATATCACGATGTTCCTAGGTCTTTGGCCGACATCTTTCTTGGATCATTGTTCATGTTTTATTAAGTTGAGGGATATTCTTATGATTTGGGTCCTGGCCTATATTTCTTTACGTTTTCTTGTTCTTGGAAAATTTTATAGATCGAGTCGACTTGTTTGTTGCAAAGGCTCTATTTATTCAAACATTTGATATTTTTAGGGCGGGGGGGGGGGGGGGTGATTAGCTAATTAGACTTGGATAACCTTTGGAAAGGTTAGATCTAGGTTTTGGATCCAAATTTCTGTTATAATTGGGCATGTAAGTTGCATGTTGAAGGCCAATTTGATGTAAATCCTTGATTCCATGATAATGCAAAGATATGTTGTAGCATGTTGGTTATCTATTCTTCTATTTGGAGTTGCTAATTTTTCTATGTTGATTTGTGCTGCATGGTTTGTACCATCTCCTTTGGGGACACTCTGACCATGACTCCATCACCAATGAAGTGTTTTAACATCTTCTATAAATGGGTCACCCCATTTTAGTCTTTATTATTGAAAATTGATTACAACTCTATTTTATTAAAGATGAGCTAAAGAAACTCAAACTCTATTACACCAAAATTTGCATTAAAACCTTAGATTAAAAGAATGATTGGTCATTTAAAAAAAAAAATGATGTTTCTCAAGTATTTTTATCTTAGACATTGCTTTTATTTCTCTCCTACATGATTTTTTCAAGTAATTGTTGAATTATCGATCATCATCTTTTGTGATGATAGGTCCAATAATTTATCGTAGTATGGCTTGTACTACTCTTTAGTAGCCTATTAGATTGCACCACATGACACCTATATGATAAGATTGATGGGTCTAAGATCTTATTAATAATATTACATGTGCTATAGGGTAGTTTCGATATTATTGTTGCATGGTACACCTACCCAATGTTGTGGTGATCAGTTATTATTGATTGCATACCTTATCCAATATATTCCATGTTTCAAATTGGTTGATTTTAGTTCCTAAATGGTGATTTCATTAAGTAATTTAATTAGCTCTCACTATGTTTCTTGGGTCTATATAGTATTATATGAATTTTTGGTATAGATTATTATATTCCAATACCACCATCATTATAGATATTGTCAAAATTTCAAATTGTTTGCTTGACAGTTACACCTTCATGGTTTTAAAGCATTTGTATGCTATTTTTTGGTATTTTATAAAAATTTGAATCGAATGAGGGTTTCTTGGATATTTTTGTATGGATGGTATCATTTTATAGTAATTTCTTAATAAGTGACTTCTCTCCATTTATAGTGCTTTTTAGGAATTGATTATACTTTGTATAATGATATGACTATCATCGAGTTATGTACAAGGTGAATATGTGAATCAAATATTTATGCCAAAGTGTCATTCTTGTATTGCTTACTAGGGGAGGGACCTATAATGGAGCACCCTAACTTTACACCCTTGAAATTTTGTCTTAGAAATTTCACATTACTTTAAATTTTGTACAACTGCTTACTTGTCATGTTCCCCACTTAATAAAAAAATGGTTTCAAATCCACATGGTCAAATATGAGGCCACATCACATGCCTTTATGGCCAAGGTATAAAAAATGATCCTAAAAAAACTAAATCTCGTGCTTGTGCACTAAGTCATGTTTATTGGTGTGTTGATGTGACATTACATGATTAGTTTCTTTTTTAAATTTACTAAAACATTTTTGGGGATAAGTATTGAGATGACATTTGTTGTGCTCTACTATTGAACTCATTGTGCCTATCTCCCATCTCCATTGTTGGAGCCCACTCCAATATTAGACCATCTTCCCTAGTTAAGGAGTGCATCAAAAGAAGATATTCATGTAAGTGGTTTCTTATTAATATGAGGATTTTTTGGTTATCCTCATAGATGTCAAATCTGGACAATGTCTCTATCAATGCAAGATTGGATATGATCGGATCTTCTTATTATTCATAAGTTAACTTCAATAACTAATAGTGGTTTACTTAGTGTTCCCTAAGATTGGGATGTATGTCAAGATCATGTGAGGACCTTATAGTCATGGAGAAACTCTATATATAGTGTATTTATTTATGGTAGAAGAGGTTGGTTTGTTTCTTTTGGGCATGGCCTTACTAAAAAATGTTCTCACTTGGTCAATTTTTTTTTAGGGCATCAATCAAATGGATCTTATTTAGTCTTACATGTCAAAATGATGCTCCAAGTTAAGGGAAAACATTAAATGCAAAAATTTATTGATGACATTTTTATCTTAATGACCATTTGGGTGTATTCAAAGATATGTATGATATATTTCTTTCCAATGCTACACTTGCTAGCCTAATATTATAATAGTTTGTCTATATAGGGACTCCCTAACAAGTCAGGTTTTATTTGATGTAAATCTCTCTACTAGAATGGATGCGTTCACCTTTTTCATTTGTTGATCATTGAAGTAAACCTTGGTCCATTAATTCTCCAATTCTATAAAGTTATTCATTTAGTTAATCATAGAGCTTAGCTTAGGGTTTATGAATGCGTTTCTAGCTTTCATATTTTTTGACTTATACAAATGCTTGTATGAGGGCTAAAAAATAACACAATTACCCAAATAATCAAGGCACTAGTGTGTTGCTCTTTTTCCTACCATAACCTCTTTCAATCATTCAAAAATATTTCTTTTATTTTAGTTTAGCGTTTATTTCAACATTTCCTTTATGCAACGAAAGGTGAATAAAGGTTAGCTTCTATGTGATGTATATTTCGATAACTTCCTTGTGTCAGATGCAAAAAAAAGGTGTGGGGAAAGGATGTTGAGAGTGAAGGAAACTACAATCAATTGTTCAAGTTCCTTCAAGATCACTAGAGCCATGTGCCCCATCAATTTGGATGCGGCATCAAATCTATTGGCCACGCATAACTTTCTTTGGATTCTTATTGTTGTTACTGTTGTTCTTTGCATGCATGGGCCTTTTGTCAAAATTCCTTTTATTTTTATTTTGGTTGGTAAACTGGACTATAGTTCCATTATGAACATCTTATTACCTTTTAGTTTCTTAGGTATTGCTACTGGTTTACAGGACTCTGGTTCCAAGGTGAACATTTCTTTTACTTATAGTTTGTTTTTAGTCTTAATTGTGGATATGCTATCGGAATACATATTGCTAGTTATAGCTTACAATATGTTGTTCATCTTTAGTAGTTTTTGATGTTGATTTGCAGTTAGTGTGATATTAATATTTGGTTTAGTGACACCTTTGGGAAGTGATTTTGTAAGAGACAACACCCTTGTTTTGTTTTTGATTAATATAAAAAATATTTAATTTATGCATAATCTAGTTTAATTCATACTTAAACAAGCACATAGTTTAACCAAAGACTTAAATGATAATACATAAAGGATTTCGACCCTCATCTATAATCTAATGCAATAACTTATGATGCACAATATTAAAAATGGATTCATCTTAGGTGATATGACTCTTGTTACATCCTTGGTACATACACATTCTAAAATTTGATTAAGTGTACATAAAGTTAAATAGACCTACCCATTACTATTCAGTGTACATAAAGTCAAATATACCTACCCATTACTACCATTCAAACACGATTAATGAAATCTTAATTTATACCTTTTTATTTCTCTTTACTTGTCTTGTGACCTTTATAAACCTTAAAAATATACCCCTAAATTTTATAGAACTTAAAAATTAAAAATAAATAAAAGCTCAATCATATGCATTAACCTAAAATTGTTTTGAATCTTTATGTAATTATATTCCCCTTCATAAATATTGAGTCTTAAATTTATCAAACAATCATTTATGCATTTATCTCTGTGTCATTAAAATAAACTATTTAAAATAGAAATAGTGTCTATGACAATTTGGAAAGATAAAAGATAAGTACGATTTGGAAAAGCATTTGACTTCTTACCATAGTCCGTGTCATGTCTTTCAATGGGACTCGCTTAAAAACAAAGATTCATCATTGTTGGTGATTTATATGCGGCAATTGATGGCGAATTGAATTATTGTCTCATAGAGCGTAGAGAAAAAGTTAAGAGGGAGATGATGTAACGGAAGAAAATCGACACGCAACC
This sequence comes from Chamaecyparis obtusa, assembly GCA_027943335.1. Lineage (NCBI taxonomy): Eukaryota > Viridiplantae > Streptophyta > Pinopsida > Cupressales > Cupressaceae > Chamaecyparis > Chamaecyparis obtusa. Next base: position 1,652,664 of record BSBK01000498.1, on the reverse strand, counting down.
CAACTAAAAATACACGTCCTTTTCTCAATAAAACAATTTGGTCTGATTTGCATATTCAAACTGTTTTTCATTTAGTTTTATATTAGTATTATAAAAATATTAAATATATTTATATATTGATAGCAATAGATTTTTGTGTTAAATCTAATTCATATATTTATCTACATCTTTATTATTTACATTTTATATATATTTAATGGTTATTGTTCATTATTTTATTTACATTTGCATTCATTCTCATACATTTATTTTTACTTCAAGATTTTTTTAAATATTAAAATCAATATAAAATAAGGGTGTTGTCTCTTAATTACAACGAGAGCGATCAAAAGCTGATTAACCATTGTCAGCACACTGGCAACATCAAGCAAAAACTTAAACAGATTATCTGCTACTTAATATCAAAACCAAAACCAGGGGCTAGTTACAGAAAAAGACACTTCAAGATTGTTACTTTTCTACCTAGATTTATTTCCATGTCAGTCAAGGATTGATGTCATCACATAAGTGATTGGGCCGAAAACTCTAAAATTAAATCTAAATTCCAAATTTTCTACCTATTTCTAATAATCTTCACGTGCTTGCTTGACATTTCAATTAAGTTGCAAATTCCTTATAGTTTTCATAAGCGTTGTCTTAACTACATTCGTTAGCAACAAGAAGAAGATGAACAAATTTACTAAAGTAATAGTCGACTAGATCACTTATGCATAACACATTTTATTTTACATATTATATCAAATCCAAATGAGTTTAGATCAAATCTAAAAGACTTGTGACTAAACCATCTATAATTTTGAGACTACATGAACTTCAACACGTTTATCAAGTACAATCAATTTCTTCACTATGACAACTGAATTCTATATGCGATCAACAACACTATTGATCCCTTATTTTCCAAGCTAAGTATTATATCCTCTAATTTAATTATCACATTTGTTAATGTTCATTTGTCAGCCCAACTTTATTATATAAGCTAATTATGTACTAATTGATTATATTTATTTAATTAGCCTAGATTTATTCATATGAGTATATATTTATAATTATTTAAAAAAAAAATCATAGATTAATTAATCTTAATAAAGGAGTTAAAGTAGGGAAGAAAAATAAAGGATCACTAAAAAGGGTCCCTTGCCTTATGAATGATAGAAAGTTTAATTTTGGTGATAGTTTTCAAAGGTAAATTTAAATAAGAGGATCAATAACTTTCTTGATTTTTTAGCTTCACACTTTATTTAAGGATGAATGATATAGTCAAGTTGTAGTACTTGTAATAGTTACCATCCTTCTGATTAAATATTTTTAGATTGATTATTATTTTATATTATAGTGTTTGATCAATATTTTAATAATGTTTTAGCTAAATTAGAGAATTTTTTTTTCATAAAATTTAAAGTAATTTGAGTTTATTTTGTTAAATAATAATATATGGTGGATAGGGCTCAACAATTTGATAATAAATGATAATTTATGTATGTCCTCATTAAAGCTCTATCTAGAGTTGTCGCAATGTGCATTAATCTTGATCTCTTAATGTGTTATCTTACTTAACAATAAGACCCCATGCAACCTTACTTCGAACATCCTTATCTTTTTCATATATATTACATTGTGTTTTTTCTAATTTTCTTTTATGTGGACTAATTTTAAATACAAAAATATGTGAAGCAAGGGCTTATGGAGAGCCCACAGTGTTAAGCTAAGGGTGACATACATTGCAATTGTCATTTTCATGCATCTCCATGATCCTTGGAATAAGTATTTGGAGGCCTAGGGTCATGTGTGATAAATATTTAATATTTATTTACCTATTACAAATTATAATTGCATTCATAGACATGGATCCAATCATTGGTGGTGGTTGGTATTATCAATTAGCTAAGTGCACCCCATGTGAAAGTGAAATACTAACTCTCTACTCATTTGACAACATGGAAACACTCTACGACCCAGGGTTTTCCCATAGATGGAGTGTATCTCCAAATAGGGTTGCTTTCTTGATTTCTCACCAACTATTCAATACTAATACTTTTTCTGTAACGCCCCCAATGAGGAATATGGGAGGACACAATCACAACTAAGGAATTAAGTAAACATTTTTTTCTTTAAAAAAAACCCAAAAAGCTTAAAATATAATACATCAATAAATAATCACACCATATACATACAATGAGCTCAAGATTAATGATAACATGAACCCAACTAATAACACCCTCAAGGTTTCACCAACGTTGCCTGAACAATGAATAAAAAAAATTCTATAACCATGAATTAACCTTAACCAAAATACAATCTCCATTATGAATTAAACCATTTAAATTTTCAAAATCACACAAAAGTACATGGCATCAAAATTCTCTTATGAGTTATCATTACATCAAGCATGATTACATACATGTACTTCAAATAACATTTACATTTCCAAAGGAGACATGAAAGTACATCAAAATACCATAAGAGGTACATAATATTCTATATAAGTAAATAATGTTATCAATGTTCCAATATAAAACATGGAACTATATACATCATTTCTTGCCAACTTATCAAAAAATATGGTAGACAACATTAGACACAGTCCTAAGGGCCAAACCTAAAGACTCAGGGGCTCATCTTAGATGGTCTTGTCTACATTATGCACACATTCTTTGTAGTTTGATTCTTGGATCTTGAATTGTAAAATAGAAGTCTGTAGAAGCAAGATTATAAAAAGGTACAAACATCAACATCAAAACCCAAAGGTGAGATCATGAGATCCAAGATAAACAACATGGCTCACAGGTTTTTCAAGGGATACCAAAGGTGAACACAAGGTTGACAAGAGAGAATCCTAGGGTGCATGTAGGAGAGTGTCATCACATAGCCCTCTATCTCTCTCGAGTTTTCCCTGGAAGTCCCTCATTGGACTCCGACCCCTAGGTGAGGACTCATGCAAAACTGACAACCTCTTGTGGGGATGAGGAAGTCGATTACCTCTAAGGCCTTCTCCAACCCATCCTTAGTCTATACAAGCATTAAAGGCCATGGGTTGAGGTATCATAATTATCTCAATAATATTTTATCCCAACCTAATTTTTTTTAATTAAGTTATCATTAGATTAATGAACTCACAATGGATCTTCCTAGGCATCCACTTTAGGGCTTTGACCCCCATCTAAAGCCACTCCCCTATTCATATCCCTAGAAAACCCTCCTAAAACTGAAACAAATGAGAATAAAATAATGGAGACCTCAAGAATAAATACAGGTCCATGAAAATTCCATTAAATCCAAATAGGGTCAAAAGTACCATCATAATAACCACAATATGCAAATCAAACAAGAAATCCCTCTTTCAACATAGGCTTAAATAAAACATAAGGAACTCGCAAATCAATCAATCTACCAACCATCAACATCATAGAATTAATCATCATAGATAGAGATTTATACAACAAGACACTCATGGGTCCCGTGATATAATTGAACAAAGAAAACAATCAACACCACAAATAAGTTACACTTAGAAACAAAATTCCCCTCCCATGCCTTTGGCACTCGTATTTTAGGAGACAAAACCCAATCCTCTCAAGTGACCATTAAAATACTCAAAGTCAAGATACCCCCAAACAAAGGATCACACCTATAAAGCATTTAAGACATCAATCATAATGGCAATCCTAGGGCCATTAAATAATAATCTAAATATAGAACACTAATCAATAGAAATAGTAAGTTTATAGTCATTATGCCTAGCAAGGAATATCCATGGTAACATTTATTTGAGTTGATGAGTAAACAACTCACAGCTCCCAAGAACACCTGCATGCAAACACTTGTCACAGAAAAAGAGAGAAGCAAGAAGCTAGAGAGGTCTGAATGCATGGATCCATGAAAGAGGAGACATTTTTGATGTGCAAAAACAAAAGTTGCAATTCAATAAAAAATGAATGTTTCTCAATTACAAAGTTATAAAACAAGAGGAAATCAATCCTTATAAAAGGAGATCAAAACCCTAAAAGGGTGAACAAACCTAGGTTGCATGATAATAATTAATAAAGCAATTACTTATTATATGCCTAAAGTTTAGCTTAAGTAGAAAGAGATAATAAGTGACTTAATAATTAAATCAATACGATTTAATTAATAAGTTAACACTTTATTACTCTAACACCCCCCCCCTTAAGATTAACTTTGGGAGAAGCTAAAAACCTAGAAAGAACTACTGAAAGCAAATGGGTCCCGGCAACAAAAGGCCCGATTAAGTACCCAAGTACAAAAGAGTCTCTGTAAATGAGGAGAAATAGAGAAAATCACATGGGAAAAACTCTACTCCAAAAAGAGAGAAAGACTAGTCTGAAGGACTAAAGAAGCCTCCAAAACTAGGAATGTTCCAAAAAATAGGAACAAGGATGAACATGTACAACATCACTGAAGTAAGAAGCTGCAAACTCTGTCAAGAAGTAATTGATGATCTGAAGATCCTCCACTGAAATATGACCAGGTAGAGAAGACTTTAATATGCATGAGTGCTCTCAAATGACACTACTCGAATCAGGAGGCAAACAACTAAAGTCAAAGATACAAAATACTATAATCTACACGAGTGCTCCCAAATGAAACTACTTGAATCAGGAGGCAAACAAAGGAAAACAATTGAACTCAAAGATACAAAATATTGTAATCTGCATGAGTGCCCTCAAATGACACTACTCGAATTAGGAGGCAAACCAAGGAAAACACCTGAACTCGAAAATATAGATGTCATAAAAACACCAAAAGTTTGAAGAGATGATCAATCAAAGATGGAAGAGTGCGTCCAAAAAATAGGAAAGAAAAAAATGTCCATATGGTAAATGATCCATCTCACTAGAATGCATAGGTACCCATCCACTGCATCCGCCTAGTACATACAATCAAATATTGAATACATAGCTCACACTATTGAACCAAGGAAGTAGTAGAACCAACAGTAGAAAACCCCCATAATATTGACAAGGGAGTAATGATAGGTACACTGAAAAGATCATCCAATATGAACTGCAAGATGAAGAAGAATCTGAAACATCGAACATGCAAAGAGAGTAAAAACACAAATAGAGATACTTAAGGCTAATGTCGTTGGAGGAAAACTCACATGAAAAAAGTAGATGGAAAACAAAGGCAAACATCAAACCCCCCCTGGCACTTTATAATGGAGTATGAGTACATAGAGCACAAACATGTGCAAGATCCCATACATGTAATAGAATGACACTTTATCTCAGTGCATGTGCATAAAAGAATGATATAAAAGTGAAGTATACACTGCTTTAAAGAAGAGAAAAGGTTGTTGAAACAAAATAACAACCAAAGATGAGCCATCCCTCAAAGGGAAGAGATCCCAGGACCTGTAACATCCAAGATATCCACCAGATTGCAAAAATGAAAGAATCTGAATAAAATGTACTTGGAGAAGAATCTCGAAAAATGACTGACAACACTGTAAATCTCTCTGAACAAGCTTTCCAATGATATATCATTTTCCCAAAATGGAGTCCAGATGCGCAAGATAGAGCTCCCGGAGTGCAAAACTAAACATTTGGCTTTGACAGTAAATAACACTATAAAAAATAAAAAATTAGAAATTTAAACCTCTATATTTGGATAGAGCTTGGAACCAGATTCTTGACAATATCTCATTTTCCTGATTTCGACACCGCATGCTAAAGTTATGAGCAAAAAACCACAAGTATGCTGAAGGGCCCAAAAAATAGTGTCTAGGGTGCTGACATGTGTTGATGTCAGCACTTCACGAGCTTAAATTTGATGGCCATATGGATGTCATAAAAAAACCCAATAGGCCCCTGGTCGGCACATGATCAGGGGCTGAATGCAAAAAGGACTGGGCGGGTGGGGACTGGTCCCCCATAGGACCTTGGCTGAGCAGGCAGGGGGCCGGCAAGAAAAAAATCTTGGTGGTTCTAGGTTGACCATTGGTGGTCACTGACTATCATGTTGGTCACCGTGGCGGTGACTGTGTGGTCACTGGTGACCGTGACAGTCACTGTCTGGTGACTTCGACGACGACACCGCTGCGGGCCACTAGCGGTGATCGCGGGCCGCCAGCGGTTACCGTGGGGTGGCCGTGGACTGCCCAAGTGACTGTTGGGCAATGCTTGGGTGGCCCCTGCCCAAATATTTTTTATATTTTTCCTTGTACTACCTCGATCTACGTGCCAGACCATACAACTCTGGTATGTAAAATTTTTTCCCACATAATGCAACGTCGTCCAAATTAGATGTGCCTTATATGGAAATAGGGGTTTTTGGTTGCTGCAAGCTCAATAGTGAGGTCCTTTTGAGCTAAAAATTCTCTAAAAAACTAGTGACTGCCTCGGGATCTGTGCTGGGGCTGGTTGTAAATTTTTTTTGCAAAAAATCCAACTTTGTCCAAATTGGACAAAGTTTATATGGATCTAGGGGTTCTTGGATACTATAATCACAACCATGAGGTTCCTTTGAATCCAAGATGACCAGAAAGAGAGGTCCCCCTAGATTCAATAGAAAACCCTCTAAAACATAGATCTGACGAACACAACTGAATCTCTGAGGAAGAGGACATGGGCAAATAGATCTGACGAACACGACTGAAGCTCTGATACCATATTGGAGTTGATGAGGAAATAACCCACAGCTCCCAAGATCACCTACATGCAAATACCTGTCACAAAAAGAGAGAGAAACAAGAAGCTAGAGAGGCCTGAACACATGGATCCATGAAAGAGGAGACATTCTTGATGTGCAAAAATAAAAGTTGCAATTCAATAAAAATGAATGTTTCTCAATTACAAAGTTCTAAAACAAGAGGAGATCAATCCTTATAAAATGAGATCAAAACCCTAAAAGGGTGAAAAAATCTAGATTGCATGATAATAATTAATAAAATAATTAATTATTATATGCCTAAAGTTTAGCTTAAGTAGAAAGAGATAATAAATGACCTAATAATTCAATCAATATCATTTAATTAATAAGTAAACACTTTATTACTCTAACAACATTCACCATCAATTGAATAATTAACCTACACATTATTAATATTCTAATAGCAAGAGTGGATCTAAACCATGATTGAATGATTCTAAAGGAAATTATCATAAATATAATTTATACAATCTACTACCTTCTAATTATGTTAAAAACTAACTCCCTAACCAAGTTTATTCCTATGACATTCATAGAACAAATAAAGTAACACAATAAATATTTATCTATATTTAATAACATTTAGTTAATCCAAATAAAAAATCACGAATGCATTAACGTAAGAATTTCCTTACTAACAAGACACTGCTGTCCATAAAATATATAATTATCATTGATCATAACAAATATCACTAAAAATTTAAATCAATCATTAGTAACATTAAATAGCAATAAATTAAAAGAATAAAATCATTTATAAATTAGTTAAATTAATTTTTCATTACCTATAAATTAAATTAACCAAATCTAATATCCATTAACATAACACAACTAATTTAAAGTTCATTAATTATCCTAACAACTAAAACTAAATAAGTAAATTTGACTCTCATCCAATTAACCAAGTTCTTTCCATATTAGTTAATTAATTCAATTATCATTCATTGCAATAAAACAAATAAAACTACAAGTAAGGATTTACAATTTTCTATCTACTACTTTCAAAAGCCAACTTAGATCTATTAATTTATTATCATCCTAATAATTTAAGAAAGATGCTTTCAAATACAAAAAAATAAAAAAATAAATGGCTGCTACGTAAATCTGAAATATGGTGCATGGTTGAAAGTTAGATTTAAATATGAAACTAGCTACAAACATCAATCATTATTTCCTAACTTAATCTTTATAAAAAGATGGGTATTTACATTTGGCCACAAGCAAATTAAAAAAAAAGAATTACTATCCACTATATAACTAAATGCAAATAGATTTACCCAAGCATGGTTTTAATGAAATTTCTATCTAAAATGATAAACAAACTCCAAAGACAAAACCTTTTACATTAGCAAATAAACTAGCAAAAGAAATAAAAAGACAAGAATCATGCATGATTAATGTTGGAGGGATAAAATGGGGAGTTTGGTATGCATAAACTATTGCGAGAAGCTATGAGGACAAATGAAATTCATGTTTGAGCAACACTAATATAGTTAAATCGATAGAAAGAGGAATGCGTCGTCAAGAGTATAAGGTGTTTAGTTAAAACAAAATGGATGGACCATTACACACTCGAGCTAAGTTCTCTAATTAATTCCATTCACATTGTAATCATCCATCAATATAATATTGTTAAATAAATAATTACAAATATCTCAATAATAAATCATAAACTGCTATTTCAAGAGGGAATTTGTAAAATTTCTATGACAACTGACTTTATCAACAATAAATGATAAATCTAATTTCAACATTTTAGGTTACTCTGTCTATTCTCTAATTGACCAACTTGTGTCAATATTTAAAATCTACATCTAACATGAATGTTTACATTCTAATTTATAAATACAATTTATATATTTGTATAAGTTAATAACCAATCACACAACTTAATTAATGAGCCATTTATTGGGTACAATCTGGTAATGAGCTCCAACATAATGATTAATCACAACTTGAGGACTAACTTGACCATGACACTTTTGAATTGAGTTCCAAGAAACTTAAAATAAGCTACTAGTCAATGCCAGGTTTGGCAAGAGGAGTGCGGTTTTAGACAAGACCAAGTTCATAAAAAAAGATGATGTTACGTAAGAAAGGATGAATTTATAGATTAACACATGGAAGGAGATAAGGTGCTCAGGAAGTAAGACATTGTAGGAAAGAGAAGCAAGGCATCATGTTGGCTATGCTATAGTTAGCGATCTGAAATGAACAACATGCATAGTGTATTTGATAACACATAAAACAATAATTGCAAGATACCATGCATAGGAAATAGAAAGTTGGTATCAACAAGTGAGAACACTAGGAAAAAGAAAACATACAAAGATGATACTAGGAAGCAAGCACAACTTGGTCCAAGGAACACTAACAAGGAGTTCCATTTCGCAAGTCATATGACGAGATTTTCTAAATAGTGCTCTAAATCAAGAACCAAAAAAATAAAAATAAAAAAGGGCAACTCAGTATCGTACATTACAAAGAGAATAATAAGAAGGCTCATGGAGGAACACCCATGACATATCACACTAGCTCTTGAGGACATGAAACTATGGGGATTAATATCAGTGATAAGAAATTATCGCTGGTAAAAGTTTAGCCATTATTTTCACACAGATGATAGATTTATCTTTGAAGGAATGTCTAAAATAATTGCAAAGAGCTAATGATGATATTGATTATAGAAAGTAACATGAAAGAGCCTTTGATTCCATACCTAGAGCAGAGTGGTTGTTACGATAAGATGTAGCAGAAATGTAATCGCTCCTCAGTACTACTGCTCCTTCTAAGAAGAATGAATTTCCAACTCTCTGAGAATCCAAGTTCAGAAGAACTCGCATAACCAATAGGAAAACTCCCCCCCCCAAAAAAAATAAAAAATAAAAATAAAAATAAAAATACCCCCAACCAAATCTAGATAAATTCTAGTTTCCCAACCACAATCGATGATCATCCTAGACCCCCATATCGCTCTTCAATAAAAAAATGATAAGTTTTTACTTTTCTGCATGCATGCACATGCACGGGGATAACTCCCCTTAAGATAGAATGCATTAAATTTTATTTTTCCTAGAAACTCTTGTCGCTCCATGCAGTCACATTGACTGGTGGAAACTCCCCGTTTGGGTAGAATATCGTGTTCATTAAATTTCCCCTTTTTGAATTTTAAAAGAATTCCTATTATCATATTTGATGACTTCACTGTGATTAATTTATAACTTATCATATTCCTTATTTTTATTTTGTTTTATTCTATTTAATTTAATTTCAACTATCATTGTTAGACATTATATTCACTTAACAAATTTATAGATGTATTTAATAAAATTTGCTTTTTTTTTTGATAGGTAATAGGCCGAAGCCAAGATCAACAAGGGGCTCAAGAAGACTTGAACCCAAGACCCCCCAATTGAGAGGCTCGCAACTTACCGTTGCGTTGTGGGGTGTTCCCAAAATTTGCTTATTTTAACCAATTGAAACTTTATATTTTTTCTAAAAAATATTATTTGGTCACTAGCAACATTACAAATTATGTCTCAAAATTAAAAGTGTTCAAATCAAATCTATCTTAAATATAGGCACGATCTCAAGATTTAATAACTCAGTAAACATAAATATATAGCCAACTAACATTATTCCTCATAATAAAATGGATATAAACTAATACATAACCATATTTGTTCGCTTTATCTTTAGATATCAATGTTATGAGTAAAGTGTCATATATAATCATCATAGAAACCAAAACTAAGATATCAAAGATAACATCACACACTCACACTCACAGGTATATAGTCCAATAAGGTACTGACCATGTGAGCTGAAAGGATGTCAGGAGAAAGCGCTCTACATTTTCATAGGGAAAAGGAAAAAAATTGATATAGAACAAGACTAAATTAAAATGGGGACTCATACATCAATATTTATGAGTTGTATTGCTATTTGACATAAACAATATGTTCACTAAGAAAACTAAACTAGGAAAACTCAATTTTCACATGTTTGTGCACATGTATTTCATAACAAAGTTGAATTTTTTTAAAGGTTTTAGAAGGAAAATTGTAAGGAAGTTAACTAGCGAAACAACTTCATAAACTAATCTTGAGGAGAGGGTAATGCAAATTTTTTATATATCTTTACAATAATAATATAAAGTTAATAAAATAAAATAAATAATGTTCATGCCACAAGTCAATTATTTATGTGGGAAAACCCTTTTGGGAGAAAACCCTCACATTCTTAAAGTTGCCAATATAATATTCAGAAATCAATAATACATTACAATATACTTTTAGAGTAAGCATCTTAAAAAAGTGAATAGGGTTAAAATGGAGCCTTAACAATGCACCTAACATTCAACACTATTCATTTGTAATTGTTATTTTGAATCAGAATAGCATAAGTAAAGTAAATCTGGAAATACTTGAAAATTAATTAGGTCAAGATATATACCTCATCATGAATTAGATTTAGAAATACCCATTTTCTGAAGCTTGTGCGGAGTTTCAGAAGATTCTGCAACCAGATCTAGGACCAGGAAGCTGTGATAGAGAAAACCCAAAAAACTTTCATCTTTCCGGTAGCAGGTAGTCTTTGACCCTCATAAAAGGTCAAAGGCTACATTTTTATTTTGAAGGTTGATTTTGACTTTGTTCGCAGATCTCGAAAGTTCAGCAAAAAGGGTACTCAGATCTATCCTCTAATTCTTGAAATAACGATTGTAGATATTTGAAAAGGGGGGGTTTTTGGGATGGCTATATAGGGTTTTTCCTTAGTCAAACCCCCGTTTTGGTGATCTCCACCTCCATGAATAGCCGATTGAAATAGAATGTGTGTGTGTATGTATTGAAAGTGTAATGCCAAGATCTAATCCTCTAGATCAAAACCCTAGCATGAATATGTATGAGACAATAATGCATAGATTTGAATGAGATAGAAAAGCATACCAAGCCCCCAAGGCTAAAGTACTTCTACCAAACTCACAATCCATAATTGCTACCCCATGATTGTATCTTTGAATGTTTAAATGTTGGTAATGGTGGGTCAAGGAAGAAAGGATCTCTCTTGCTCCAAGTATGTGTTCACAATGGTGTGTTCACAAAGATGCTTGATGTCAACAATGGCATGATCTTCTATATCATCCTCTTGCAATCTTGCATCTTCACTTCACCATTCCTTGCTTTCTTGAATCTCCTTTCAATATGATCACTTGAGTGCAATTTCTGGGTGTTGATGTGTTGTGAAAATGAATGCAAATGAGAGTCTTTATATAGAGGTTTCAAGGTGAGGCTCTTAGAGAAATGTGAGGAACCATAATTTAAATTTCACCTCGAGTAAAGGTCCAATCATGATAACCAACTAAGGAGGGAAAACAATTAAATGAAATTTGAATTAAAACCTTTTCGCACTCGGATCTGAGGGCTCGACATTGATTTTGGGGCCCATCGGGACCAAATCTGAAAAAGAGGCACAGATTCTGGAGGAGGTCAAAGATGACCTCATCTCTGGCCTAGGTTAGGGAAGATCTTGACTTTGACCTAGCTCATGGTTGACTTTGACCCAGTGGGCCCAGATCCAGCCAGAATCAGGACAGGAGGTCCCGGGGATGCCCGGAGACCTAAAAATGATACCAGGATGGGACAAAATGCCAAGGAGAGGCATAAAATCCTATGATGATTGTGATGAATTCTAGGAGGACCTATTTCTAAGTCCTACCTAGAAAATAGAGCCATGGAAGAGGGAAATTAAGGAGAATCCTCAAGATCCTAACCCTAATTTCACCTAGAATGAAGAAATCAAGTGCAGAATGCATCCTAAATGCAAGTCTATCATGATAAATGTACTAAAAGAGGGTGCTAAACCTATCAAGATGGAAGTGCTTCCATTTTAAGATGATACATTTATCCCCCAATTTATCTCAGATATGACACTACGTGAATATGCAAGCTAAAGTAAGAAAACATCATAGTAAAAAAAAAGGGATATAGCCAAGTCCTCGATGTAAAGATCCTGCAGAAAACTGTTAGAACCTGCAACACACAAGGTTAATGAAAATCCATAAATCACCAAGGCTTACTATATGACAATTTGAGAAGTATATAGAGCCCTTTATGCCTCCCCTGTTTCAGCTTTCTACTTTGGAAGGGTGAAACAGGGTGATAAGAAAAACTCTATATATTGGATATGCAAAGCTTTGATTTCCTAAACCAATTAGAAGGATTCCTAACCTTCCTAAAATAGTTCAAGGAGTTAGGTATCTAAATCATGATTCTAACATCACTGACGGCACTAAAAACAGAGTTACTGACCTCAAGTTATGATGAAAAGAGTGGATGTCTGTCTAAATGCATAAGAAGGGAAACCCGAGTTTACCCTAAGGAAACCCTAATTCAAAATTATAAATAAGGAAAAGAGAGAAATGCTTACTCATTCTTACCATTTGCAGATTCAAAATGAGGAAGCAAGATGCCAAGAAGAGAGGAACTTTGAGTGACACACCTGGAGATTCTGAGACACAGCCTGGCTACCGGACAGTCACTACTTGAGGTGAGTTTGCTATTGTCTGCCTTTGTACCTTCCAAATTCCTATTTTTTTTATAGGAAAGGTTGAATTTACCCCTCTTAGGTTGACCCTAACCCATCTAGGTCGACATTGACCCATCTAGGTTGACTTTGACCTATGAAAGTTGACATTGACTAGAGGGTTTTTGTCTGTTTCTAGGATGAGGTCGACCTTGACCCAAAAAGGTTGACCCTGACCCAGAAAAGTTGACATTGACCCAGTAAGGTCATCCTTGACCTAACTGAGGTCAACTTTGACCTGGTTCAGTTAGATTTGTAGATTTGATACTGTAGATGACTGATATGATGTTTGTTTGTGCTTGCAGGACTTGGTTTGTTTCCGAGAGCATCCCTTTGGAGAGTTGCTAGTCATGGTCAGAGAGAGACTGTCTGAGCTTGATGCTGAGGATATGTAGTTACTGAAGGATGTGGGACTATACTAGGTATCAGTCCTTCCATAGATCAGACTACACCGATCCATGCTATCGGCTCTGATAGAGAGGTGGGATGAGGATACATGCTCCTTTCATCTTCCCTCTAGTGAGATTACGGTGACATTAGAGGATGTCTACAGGATCATGTGGCTTCTAGTCTGAGGTGAGACCATCAGACCTAGAGCACAATGTGCTTGTGAGGAGATCTATGTAGACATAGATTATTGTACAGGATGACTTCCACAGATGCGGACCCGGTCAGATCAGGTCCTATTATCATTCATACTGTCAGGCCCTACACCTTTAGTACGGAAGGTGATGCTTTGCATAGTATCCTTGGTTGTGTTACCCAACTCAAAGGGTACTATATTTTGTTCAACTCTTACACATCTCATACAGAGGATGGAGATAGAGAGGACCATGTTCTCATGGGGTCGCAACATGCTAGCTCAGCTATACCATGAGCTAGGTTAGCTAGTGAGGTATCAGCGGGAGAGTCTATCGAAATGCACACTCCTACAGATTTGGATGTTTGAGCATTTCACATTTACATGTCCATAGGGAGTTCCAGTGATGGTAGATGTGAGTACAATGAGAGCCTTCGCATATCCTTTGAGAGATGTTTGGCAGTTTGGAGATATGCTCTACTAGAGAGTACATCTAGACCACATTTAGAGCACTGATGTGATATGGAGACCCTACTGCCAGATGACAGAGTGGCCTGATACACGATTCCAAATGAGACATTCACAATAGCATAAGCTGCTAGAGGGTCATCAGAGTCATATAGTGATGCCCTACTATTATGATCAGGTGATGAGGTAGTTTGGCCTGTTATAGGGAGTCCATAAAGTAGTACCTCTCTATGTACATCTGACGAGATACTATCAAAGACCCGACACCCTGCACCAACCATCGATAACAGACATAGAGGATAGTGATGTAGAGGAGACAAAGGACATAGAGGTACCATTAGATGTGACCTATTCAGGCATGAGCCGAGATTACATCAGGTACTGGAGTTTGTAGGGGATCTGTCCTATCTTTCCCAAGGATTATCCCACAGGTGATCCATGCTTTACAGAGGGGACACACTGGGATAGTGGTGCCACCGAGGAGGATGAGGATATCAGAGATGAGGAGGAGCACATCTTTGAGGTAGATCCCATGGAGGAGGAGAGAGCAGATAGAGCAGAGGAGAGAGACGAAGATGCCCCTAGCTGGTGATACAGGTGCATATATACCTATTACATGTGCATCACCATTGAGATCGTGATGGCCCCCACACAAAGACACCACCATCGAGACCTAGATATAGTGAGCGTGGAGAGAGTAGTCACTCCATGCCCCCACCATCTAGACATTTTAGTGACGTCTAGGAGGGAGACCTAGGTATGAAATATGAAATTTGATTGAATATGTGATTTGATTTAAGATAAACAGGACACTAGAATGATAAAATTTTTCATTCTACAGCTAGCGTAGTAGAGTGGAGGAGCTTTGTATCCAAGATTCTCAAGCATACAGTTATATCCTACTGACTACCAACTGACGAGTGAGAGTCTTCCATCGGTCACAAAGATCTCGACAGGCATGCTGACATCTTTGCATGTATCCAGCGAGAGTTGAGATTGTGTAGAGAAAGAGAGGAGAAGCTGATGGTAGAGGTACAGAGTCTCTGAGGATGTTCACATGGTATGAGCATATCTAGGAGCCATACATGGACACATAAATCTTCATCTTCCCAACACAGGGTCGAGAGATCCGGGAGCCATCGGCCATCAGAGCGACGTAGTGATAGATGTAGTGACAGATAGGGCCATTGGCCACATATGTATCAAAACTTTGAAAACTCTATTTGATGAATGAAAAAATTTCTCTAGTGATTAGTTCTATGTTTGATTACTATGCTTTCATCAATATAAAACTTAATAGAAAGAAAGAAAGAAAGAAAGTGCATAAATATATTCAATATGTAATTTTGCTAAAACTACATAACCTATAAAATAAATCTTTATAAGGAATACATAAATGCATAGGAAAACAAATGAAATTAAGGATAATAACCTTTAAGATGCATAATATTAATGGGTTCCTTAAAAGAAACACCATCCATATCAGAAAGTTTATAAGCACTTGAACCAAAGTCTTCAGTAACAAAAAAAGGTCCAAGCCAATTAGGGCTAAATTTTCCTTTTTTGCCCGGTAAAGCATTCACATTTCATTGGTTCTCATAAAGGACTAAATCACCAACCACAAATGTTCATTCAATTACCTTATGATTGTATTTCTTCTGAAGAAAATTATGATAAGCTTTTATATGTTCTAATGCATGTATTCATTGTTCATCCAACATTTCTAATTCTTGTAAGCGTTGTTCATGAAAAGTATCTTTATCAATTATCCCATGAAACAAAACACGTAAAGAAGGTATTTCTAGTTCCAAAGGCATAATAGAATCAGGACCATAGAAAAGGTTGTAAGGAGAAGTACCTATGGTAGTATGAACACTAGTCCTATAGGCCCATAAAGCATAAGTCAGTTGAGTATGCCAATCTTTCACATGCTTACTAACTATTTTTCTCAAGATTTGTTCAATAATTTTATTTGATGCTTCCGCTTGTCCATTAGATTGAGGATAGTAAGGAGTTGAAAATCTATGTTGAATCCTATATTTCTCCAAGAATTTTGCAACTTCTTTATTTTTAAAAGAGGTTCCATTATCTAAAATTATCGTCGAAGGAATACCAAATCTTGTTATGCTATTATTAAGGATGAAATCACAAATAACATCTGCCATTGTTGAATGAAGAGGGACAATTTCAACCCACTTCATGAAATAATATGTAGCAGTGAGAATGTAAGTATGTCCTTTAGAAGAAGCCGGTGAGATTTTTCCAATAAGGTCAAAACCCCAAACACTAAAAGGCCATGGAGAAACTTGATTACGAAGCTCACGAGCAGGAGCATGAATCAAATTACTATGTTGTTGACATTGAGGACATTTCTTAACAAACATAAAAGAATCATGTTCCATTGTTTGCCAATAATATCCCATTTGAAGCAATTTATTAACTAGGGATTTTCCACCAAAATGTCCCCCGCAAAAGCCAGAATGAGCTTCTGCTAAAGCTACTGGAATTTCAGTTCTATTGAGACATCTTAATAATAATCCTTCATAAGAGCATTTGCAAAGTGTATCTTCTAAAATGATGTAACGTGCTGCAAGTTTTCTAATATGATTATGCGTGTTCCTTGTTGCTGATTCAGGAAAAGTACCATCCTTCAAAAAATGAAAAATATGTGAATACCATTCATTCGAATGCAAATTGAAACAGTCAGAGGTAATCTTGTTAGAAATTGTAGGGCATTTAAGAGTTTGTATAGTAAATTGAAAGTTTTTAGCATTATTCTCGAGACAAACCAAAGAAGCTACGCTTGCCATGGTGTCTACATGTTGATTATCCTTCCTAGGTAAAGTCTGAATCGTATAAGAGGAGAATTGTGAAAGCACATCAAGAGCTAAATCTCTATATTGTGTGATTTTAGCACTCTTAGTCTGATATCCTCCTTTAATCTATTCAACAATCAGTTGCGAATCTCCATATATTTGTAAATGTTTGATATTGAGGGATGAGGCTGCTCGTAGTCCAGCTATAAGAGCTTCATACTCCGCAATGTTAATAGTACAAGGAAAGGTTAACTTATATGATAAAGGGATGGGTTTTTTCATAGGTGGAATCAAGATGATACCCACACCAGAACCTGTCTTACACTTAGACCCATCAAAATATAATTCCCAAATATCATCCTGTTGAATAGCTGGGATATTATCATTAGGAAATTCTATTGAAGTAGAACATTTATCTGAGTGAGGACAAGAAGCTTCAGCTAGATAATTTTTCAATGCTTGTCCCTTAATAGATTTCTAAGAAATAAAATTAAGATCAAATTCGGTAAGCAACATCACCCATTTTGCTAACCGACCAGAGAGATCGGTTTGTGAGAAAAGATGCTTCAAAGGATCAAATTTGACAATCACATTAACTTCAACATTTATAAGATAATGTTTGAGTTTTTGACATGCATTAACTACAGCTAGACATTGTCTTTCTAAATCTATGTATCTTGTTTTGTAATCAAGTAAAGTCTGACTAATATAATACATAGGTCTTTCCTTACCATCATTTTCAATTTGAGCTAACAACACACTCATGGCCCGTGGAGTCACTGAAGTGTATAAATGGAATGGTTTATCGAATTTAGTAGGCTGCAAGATAGGAGGATTCACAAGATACTCCTTAAATTTCTCAAAAGTTTGTTTAGACTCATCATTCCAAGAGAAAGTGGTATCCTTTCTAAGTAAGGAAGTAAAAGGGATAGTTCGGTCCGCTAAATTAGAAATAAAGTGACGAATAGCTTGTATTTTTCCTTGTAAACTTCATAACTGAGAAATATTATTAGGAGGAGGCATATTAACAATAGCTTCAATATTTTCAGTATCTACTTCGATGCCTCTCTTAGAGATTATAAATCCTAATAATTTTCTGGAATCAACTCCAAAGACACATTTCTTAGGATTCAACCTCATGTTGTAACTTCTAATCCTTTCAAATATCTATCGTAAAATAGTAACGTGATCTTCTCTTTGTATAGATTTTGCCAAGATATCATCCACATAATCTTCAAGAATCTTATGGATGTAATCATGAAAAATTAGAGTCATAGCTCGTTGATAAGTCACTCCTTCATTTTTTAATCCAAAAGGCATCATGACCCAACAAAAGGTTCCCCAAGGTGTTATAAATGCAATTTTAAATTGATCTTCAGGAGGGATAAATATTTGATTATATCCCGAAAAACCATCCATAAAAGATAACAAGGCATGACCCGCTGTTGAATCCACAATCATATCGATGTTAGGTAATGGGAAATCATCTTTCAAGGATGCCTTATTTAAATCTCTAAAATTAGTACACATCCTTATCTTATTTTCTCCTTTTGACACAGACACAATGTTTGAAATCCAATCTAAGTAATCAATAGAATGGATAAATCCAGAATCCAATAATTTCTCAATTTCACCTTTGACTAATAAAGTGATTCATGGATTCATCTTTCAAATTTTCTATTTCACAGGTTTCCTATTTGGTTTTAAAACAATGTTATGAGTATTAATCTTAGAATCTATACCTGGCATATTTGAATATGTCCAAGCAAAGATGTCCTTAAATTCAAGAAAAATGGAAACCAACTAACCACGTTCATTCTGATTCAAACATTTCCCAATCTTTATCATCCTTTCAAAGTTGTTTTCATCCACTTGAATATCAATAGTTTCAGTAATTAACAAATCACTTCTTATCAGAGGATCCATTGGTAAAGGGAGAATTTCTTGTTGATCATGTTCTCCAAAATAAGCATCGGTTTTTAAATAATAAGGCTTTCCTTGTTTGTGATGATACTTAGGTAGATCTTCATAACCCCTAAAAATTCCATTAAGGCTTCATCTTTAGGAAAAATATCCAAAGAGGGTTCTTGATTAAGGTCAATAAGTAATGGGTTAACCAACTTCAACTGTCCACCACAAATATGATTAACATTAAGAGGAAAAGTTGATGGTTGTCTATAAGGATTGAATCCTAATCCATATGTATGATCATAAACTTCATTATCCACAGGTACTTGTCTACCTTGTTCATATTTACCACATCCTTTCCCATTAAATCCCAATTTCTTAAGAAAATGATAACCAGGACCATATCGATCAGTCATATCAGAAGGAGTCCAAGGAGCGGCATATGTCACAATGTCATAACAATCAGGCTTTATAGTTTCAATCATTTCATTAATCGAAGCGGCAACAAAATTACTTTTTAGTTCTTCAGAAAGCGGAGAAGAAATAAAAACTTTTTTCTGAAATTCATTTTGTTGCTTCATAAATTCCAAATCAGAGACCTTGTATTCTCCAATAAACGTAGGATTAAAATCCAATGTCCCCCAATCATCCTCAGTCAAAGAAGAAGAAGATGGAGCTTCCTATTGTTGAATTATCTCAGATTGTTGTATCTCTGGTTGTTTTATCTCAGATTGTTGTATCTTAGGTTGTTTTATCTTAGATTGTTGTATCTCTAGTTGTTTTTCAATCTCTTTACTAGATTGAAGAGGTTCAAAGATTTTGGCATATTCTACATTTAAGCAAGGATTCGGGACATCATCCACATGTAATGTATACATTAAGTTGTTATAGATGAACCTAACCTTGCGATGAAGAGTAGAAGGAAATGCATGCATAGTATGTAACCAAGGTCTTCCTAAAAGAAGGTTATAATTGAGAGGTCCATGCATAACATGAATAGGAGTATTTAGAATAACTAGACCAACTTTAATAGGTAAGGTAATAATGCCCAAAGTTCTCTTTGCAATATTGTCAAATCCATGTATAGGAACATTATCAAGTTGAATAGTAGTAAGATCAGCCTTAATTGCCTTGAGCATATCCATGCTACAAACATTAAGCCCAGATCCATTATCAATTAAGGTTCTTAGAATGATACTCTGATTAATAGAGACATCCACCATAAGAGCATCATATTGATTTTGCACCTCTAGGGACGGTAAATCATTATTAGAAAACACAATAGGAGGTACAGAAGGCATAGTATGCATACAATCCAAAATAGAATGAATGTTCTCTAGATTAGGAGGTGAATCAGGAAGAGTAGATAAAGCTTTTTGCAATGCCTCATGATATGTCGGGGAGGTTTGAAGTAATTCCCATAAAGATATCTTAGCAGGAGTAGCACGTAATTGGTCAACTAAGTTATACTCCTTAAAGGTAGATGGATACCTAGGTGCTTGAGGAAGCATGGGTTGAGAAGGTGGTAAAGAAACTGAAATAGTAGGCTGAGGGTTATTCCGTGTGCGATAAGCATGTGAAACAAAATTAGTGTTATCAAAGAAATCCAAAGGATCTCTAGGTTTACCCTTAATTGTTATACAAGGACATCCTTTTACCATCATCAAAGGTGTAGGATATATCATTTTAGGTTTATCAATATTACAAATAGTGGGACATGAAGGTAACCATGCACACACCCTATGGTAAAGGTCAATTGGAGAGATTATGGAGGAGAGTGAAATAGGAATAGGATCAATGGAGATCATATTCGAACCATTTTCATCCTCACTACCATGTACCTCATTAGGGAATCTATCCTTTTGTACAATAAAAGCCTCATCAAATTACTCAAAACAAGAATCATACATGTTGAATACAAAGAAAGCACTAAAAGCATGAAAATGTAAATATTTTTTTGTATTTTTAAAGGATTTTTTGTATTTTTGAAATATAGATGCAAGAAATCTAATCTTATAATCATACAAGATTTAAATCTAACACCATAAAAGAAAGATTTGTCGTAAACAGGTTCACCAAAATGAATAGGGTTAAAAATGGAGCCTTAACAATGCACCTAACATTCAACACTATTCATTTGTAATTGTTGTTTTGAATCAGAATAGCATAAGTAAAGTAAATCTGGAAATACTTGAAAAATTAATTAGGTCAAGATACATACCTCATCATGAATTAGATTTAGAAATACCCATTTTCTGAAGCTTGTGCGGAGTTTCAGAAGATTCTGCAACCAGATCTGGGACCAGGAAGTCGTGATAGAGAAAACCCAAAAAACTTTCATCTTTCCGACAGTAGGTAGTCTTTGACCCTCATAAAAGGTCAAAGGCTACATTTTTATTCTGATGGTCAATTTTTGACTTTGTTCGTAGATCTTGGAAGTTCAGTGAAAAGGGTACTCAGATCTGTCCTCTAATTCCTGAAACATCGACTGTAGATATTTGAAAGGGGGGGGTTTTTCAGGTGGCTATATAGGGTTTTGCCTTAGTCAAACCCCATTTTGGTGATCTCCACCTCCATGAATATCTGATTTAAATAGAATGTGTGTGTGTATGTATTGAAAGTGTAATGCCAAGATCTAATCCTCTAGATCAAAACCCTAGCATGAATATGTATGAGACAATAATGCATAGATTTGAATGAGATATAAAAGCATACCAAGCCCCCAAGGCTAAAGTACTTCTACCAAAATCACAATCCATAATTTCTACCCCATGATTGTATCTTTGAATGCTTGAATGTTGGTAATGGTGGGTCAAGGAAGAAAGGATCTCTCTTGCTCCAAGTATGTGTTCACAATGGTGTGTTCACAAAGATGCTTGATGTCAACAATGGCATGATCTTCTATATCATCCTCTTGCAATATTGCATCTTCACTTCACCATTTCTTTCTTTCTTGAATCTCCTTTCAATATGATCACTTGAGTGCAATTTCTGGGTGTTGATGTGTTGTGAAAATGAATGCAAATGAGAGTCTTTATATAGAGGTTTCAAGGTGAGGCTCCTAGAGCAATGTGAGGACCCATAATTCAAATTTCACCTCAAATTAAGGTCCAATCACAATAACCAAATAAGGAGGGAAAAAAATTAAATGAAATTCAAATTAAAACCTTTCTGCACTCAGATTTGAGGGCCCAACATTGATTTCGGGGCCCGTCGGGACCAAATTTGAAAGAGGTACAAATTTCGGAGGAGGTCAAAGATGACCTCATCTTTGACCTAGGTCAAGGACAAGCTCAACTATGACCTAGGTTAGGGTCAACCTCAACTTTGACCTAGGTCAGGGTTGACTTTGAATTTGACCTAGTGGGCCCAGATCCAGCCAGAATCAGGACAGGAGGTCCCGGGGATGCTCATAGACCTATAAATGATACCAGGATGGGATAGAATGCTAGAGAGAGGCATAAAATCCTATGATGATTGTGATGAAGGCTAGGAGGACCTATTTATAAGTCCTACCTAGAAAATAGATCCATGGAAGAGGGAAATTAAGGAGAATCCTCGAGATACTAACCCTAATTTCACCTAGAATGAAGAAATCAAGTGCAGAATGCATCCTAAATGCAAGTCTATCATGATAAATGTACTAAAAGAGGGTGATAAACCTATCAAGATGGAAGTGCTTCCATTTTAAGATGATACAAAAATTATCACTAACAGAGATCTAGAAGCAACTAAACAACTATCAAATTCTCAAAATACCCCACAATGCATCTCATGCACCTAATATATAGGAGTTACAAAAGACAAATCTATTAAATGATATTACAAAACCAAGGGTTAGAACCACCCAAAAGTGACACACAAAATATTCATTGATGGACTTATAGCCAAATGATAAACAACTAGGATTCATAATGATAAATTATATAGCTGTCCCCGAACCCTTGATAGTCGAGGAAAGCCCCCAAACCCCTATTGCTCACGTATCAATAGTAACCTTTTTATTATTGCAAGGTTGAGACACCATTTCCTTAACAAATCTCCCACTTTTAGAAAACCTTGCAAGAGCAATGGGAGGGGTTCCAACATTATTGTTTAATCACTAGGGGTTGAGAGGCCCATAGACTTTGAACACCATCTTCTTTCCCTAAGGTTGATATTGTTTCAGATTTGTTAAAGGGGGAGTTAGGTATTAACATTCCTGATCAAATCATAGACCACACTATTTCTATTATGGCTTCCACTTTGATCGGAAAGTTTATGGGTCCTAGACCAAATATTGATCTGGTGAGAGCCTTTACCTTCTAGAAGTGGAAACTCAAAGGATAGGTGGATGTCACGGCTATGCCTAAAGGTTTCTTTTACTTTGTGTTCTCTAATGGAGAAGATATTTCTAAAGTGTTGTGCGATGGCCCTTCGATGATGGGTAAATCGTCTTTGTCATTGCAGAAATGGTCAATGAATTTGGATTATAATGAAAGTTTCTTTATCTCAGCCCCTGTTTAGGTTAGATTGCTTAGACTACCCCTGGAATATTGGCATCAAGATATTCTGGTGGCCATAGCTGGCTCATTTGGTGAATTGCTTATGATAGATATGATGATAGTAGCTAGATCTAGACAAGTGTTTGCTAGGATCTATGTTAATATCCAACAAGATACTGAACTTCCCCAAGTAATCACTCTGAACTCAAAAGTTGGCAAGTGGAGACAAGAAATAGAATATGAGTCAACACCTTTTGTGTGATTTACCTGTAAAAAGGCTAGACACTGGGCCAAGCACTGTCCCCTGAAGATCGCAATAGATAAGAAAGATCAGGAGTCAAAGATCTCAAAGAAATGGGAGTGGAGGAAAAAAGGGGAATCTCAAAAACCCCCTGCTAACGAGATCCCCTGTTCTAACTTAGAGGAGAAGCTGGTACCTCCTCAAATGGAGATGGAAGGAACAAAAGAACAAAAGGAACCAACACCTCTTAATGAGAATAACAAACAATAGGAACATACATGCTCGATCAATTCTTCTGAGGAGACCATTGATCTCTCTAATGATTCAGATCCCCAATTGATTTCCAAGGTGGAAGATAGTCTGGATTCAACAAAAGGAAGGGAATCCTAGATTGGACTTCAGGGGATAGGTGAAGACATGAAAGCTTTAGATCAAAATAGTAGTGAAGCCTTGAATGCTATTCTTTTTGAGCCTGAATCAAAGTAGGATCAGCTCAAAGGACATAATGACAAATCTAAAATAGTGGAAGTAGAGAAAAATAAGAGCCCCTAGATACAAGTTAAGAAAAAATCTCTAGCAGGAAAAGGATCTGGTGCCCAGCTTAGAATGGATAACAATAAAGACCAGACTCCCTTATTAGGAAAAAACATTTCAAGGGTTTTAATAGGATGCTTGGCATCTAAATCAATCAATAAGGGGGGACAAATCAAATATGGAGGAGTCCAGACAAGAGGACAACAACAAAAGGTGGATACAGGAACTCCCAAAAGAGATAGAGGAAGAATTTCTTAAAAGGATCAGAGAGAGCTGGAAGCTAAACAAAACATAGCCAATGGAAGAGAACTCACCATCGATCAGGTCTTCTCCCCAAACCTTAAATGAAGATCTTATCTTGGAACATTAGAGGTCTAAATAGTCCTCATAAACAAGATATTGTTAGGAATTTAGTTAGAGATTCTAAGCCTGACATTTTGCTTATTCAAGAAACTAAAATGGTTAAAGACAAGATATCTAAAATCAACCTACTTAAGAATGGTTAGAAGTTTGGTAGTGACTCAGAAGGGGCCTTTGGAGGATTGGCTATTTATGAAAATTCTAATTGTCTTCATTGCATCTTGCTGAGAGAGGATAAGAACTTTTTGGTGGTCAAAGTTAGCAGCATTAAGGATAACTTCTTTGGGACTCTGATTAATGTGTATGCTCCTAATACTAAATTAGGTAGACTCAAACTTTGGAAAAATATTCCTGAGCTTAGGAATGATTATCCAGATGAGAACTAGATGTTGATGGGAGACTTTAATACTCCTCTGAAAGAAGTTGAAAAAAGAGGTGGAAACAACACTCAAGTGGAAAGCAGGGTGGACCTTATGGAATTTATTAGCAATGAAGGCCTGATGGATGTTGATCTTGAAGGTATTGATTATACTTGGTCTAATAGGAGAGTGGGTGTTGACCTTATCTAGGTTAAGCTTGATAGGGTTCTCCTTTCTCATGACTGGTTTGCTAAGTTCTCTTGCACCCTCTCCTCTCTCAACCGTATTGGCTCAGATCACTACCCCATTTCCTTTCTTGCTAATCCCCTTAGTGGGAAAGGACATTCCCCTTTTAGACTTGAAAAAATGTGGTTGGCCCACCCAGATTTTGAAAACAAAATTGGGGAATGGTGGAATATTAAAGTGGAAGGAAAAGCTATGTACCAAGTGGCAAAAAAAATGGCAAATGTCAAACCAAAAGTAAGACAATGGAATAAGGATGTTTTTGGTGATATATTCCAAACCAAGAATAAGACTTAAATTGAATTAAAAGAAGTTCAAGATAAGATACAATGGTCTGGATTGACTGAAGAAAGTAGAATAGAGGAAAATCACACTCTTGTTGACTATCACAATTTCATATCAAAAGAGGAGACCTACTGGAGATAGAGATCTAGATCCCTTTAGCTGAAAGCGGGAGACAAGAATACTAGATTTTTTCACCTTAAAACAATGAAGCATAAAGAAATGAACATAATTAATTCTCTTGTTACTACTAGATGTACTTTAACTAAAGAGGAGGATATAATGAGAGAAATGATGGGCTATTTCGCTGCTCTTATTTCCAAAGAGAAACATCTAAATCAAGAGAACTAACTCTCATTACTGAGTTCCATTCCTTCACTGTTGGACTCTAAGGATAATGAGTTTCTTAAGACTATCCCTAAGGATGAAGAAATTAAAAAGGCTATTCATTCTTTTGAGGGAGAAAAATCTCCTAGTCTAGACGGGTTCCAAATGTTCTTCTTTCAATCTTTTTGGAGGATCATAGGGAAAGATGTTTGTGGAGTAGTGAAAGAGTTCTTTGTCTCTAAATCAATTCTAAAATAACTTAACTCTAACTTTATAGCTCTTATTCCAAAAAGATCGGGAGCTAATGCTACCGACTGCTTCAAGCCTATCAGTCTTTGTAACTCTTTGTATAAGATTATGCCAAAGGTTCTCACTACTAGGATTTTAAAGCTTCTCCCTCATCTCATATCTCCTCAACAGAATGGATTTGTCCTGGGGAGACAAATTTTGGATTCCATAATGGTGGTTCATGAGAATATCCATTCTTTGGAGAAATAAAAAAAATAGGGCTTCCTAATGAAGCTTGACTTATCCAAAGCCTATGATAGAGTGGACTGGGAGCTGCTTTCCAAAATTCTTTAGGCTTTGGGTTTTGATAATGGTGTGGTCAAGCTAATTATGCAATTGGTTTCTATTGTTTCCTCTTCTATGATTGTGAATGGTGGCTCCTCTACCTTCTTTAGACCTTCTAGGGGGTTGAGGCAAGGAGACCTAATCTCCCCTATCCTCTTTGCCATCATGGATGAAAGTCTTGGTAGATTCATTAAGATCCAAGTTACTCAAGGGTAGATCAATGGCCTGCAACCCTCTTCAGCGGAGATCAAATGTTCTCATGAACAATTTGTTGATGAAATGATTCTTATGGGGGAATCTACCACCAAAGAGGCGAGGAACATTAAAAAATCTCTCAATGTTTACTCCAACGCTACTGGTCAAATTATTAACTGGGAGAAAAGATTTTTGTATTTCTTTAACACACTTGAAGCTAGAATGAACAAAATCTCCTCCATTCTTGGGTGTAAGATAGGGAGGCTTCCTGCCCCTTACTTAGGCCTGCCCCAATGTTTGAAATTGGAGGCCAACTATTGGAATGAAATTCTTGATAGATTCCATAAAAAGTTGGCAGGTTGGAAAGGGGTGATTCTTAGCCAAGCTGGAAAAGTTCAACTGCTGAAGGCTACTCTTCAAAACCTCCCTGTTTATGCTCTAATTCTGTTCAAAATTCCTCTAAAGTATATTGACCTTATTGAAAAAATTCAAAAAAAGTTGCTATGGACTGGTGTGGAAGAGAAAAAGAGACTTAGTTTGGTGGCTTGGGAGAAGGTTTGTAAACCAAAGAAGCTGGGGGGGCTGGGTATCAGAAACATTACTAATACTAATAAGGCCCTTTTAGCTAAACAATGTTGGGGGATTTTTGAAGAGGAAAAAGAATGGAATGCTATAATCAAAAGAAAATATCATCTCACTTCTCTTGAAGGAATTCTTCAATCTCAAAATGATATCCAGGGGTGGTTTGTTTGGAACAACATAAGAAAGAGTAAGAACCTAATCAGTAAAGGGGCTAGATGGAAGCTGGGAAATGGTAGGAAGATTCAATTCTAGGATGACAAATGGCTCTCAGATAAACCTCTTATAGAGAATGATGAGTGGAATTCTATGATCCAGGAATGCAAAGAGACCATTGGGGAAAAAGTGAGTGACTACTAGATTAATGAAGAATGGATCGACTTGGGATTGAGGGACTTCAGATTAATAGAGGTGAATAAACAACTAAACAACTGGTTTATTAGAGAAAATGAGCTCGATGATCTGATTTGGGGTCTTGCTATCTCTGGCAATTTCTTGGTTGCCTCCACCTCAGCTCTTCTCATCCCTTCAGAGGATCAGCCTTTCTCTGCTTAGGTATGGAATAAAGATCTTATCCCTAAAATTAACATTTTTTTTGGTTGCTTGTCTAGAAAAAAATCCTTACTATGGATAACCTCATGAGAAGAGGGTTCCAAATGCCTAATAGATGCATCATGTGCTATGAAGAAGATGAGTCTTGTAACCACTTAATGATCCATTTCTCCTTTGCTAGAGAGGTTTGGGATTCCATCATTTTGTCTCTGAATCTGAAGTGGGTTAAATCTCACAATATCCAGGACTTTATCCAGCAATGGCAGAGCCCCTTTCATGACAAAAATACTAAGGATCTCTGGAAACTTGTTTTACCTCATTTTACCTAGCAGATATGGAAGGAGAGGAACAACATAATTTTTAGAGATAAAAAAGCTCCCCCCTTTTGGTTGGTAACTCTGTTTCCAAAAGTATTATGAAGAACTACAAAAGTATTGGTAAGAAGGATACCAACTCATGGAACCCTAATCTTAAAAAGGACAATACCATTTCATGGGAGATCTTGAAGAGCATAAATGATCTGAATCCTAGAGAGAATGTTATGTGGTCTGCTCCTCTCTTGGGATGGTTAAAAGGGAACTTTGATGGTTTTGCTAGAGAAAATCCTGGAAGGGCTAGAGGAGGAGGCCTCATAAGAGATTGGGCAAGAAATTTCCTTGGTGCTATTGCTCTTCCATTGGGGATTCAAACTAACCACGTGGCAGAAGCTGAGGCAGCTCTCTATGTGGTTAAGTTGGCCAAAGATATGGGCTGCTCAAAACTTTGGCTCGAGGGTGACTCCCTCAACATTGTGAATTGTATTAAAGGGAATTCAGTCAACTCCTGGACTATAGCACATACAATAAACAAAATCAAAATGATTATCAACTCTTTTGAGGAATGCCACACCACTCATATTTACTATGAAGGTAATAAGCCAACGGACAGGTTGGCAAATTTAGGTACCCAAAGTGATGTCATCAAAATGTGGAGAGGGGAAAGAAATCTTAACGCCAAGATCATAAGTCTAATCACTTATGACAAAATTAATCACAATGAAGGGAAAATCACTTAAAATCATGATGACAAGGATGAAACATTTTTTGAGGAAGGCTGCATGTAATGCGAAGTGTGGGATAATTATTTTGGTGTTAATGATATATGGATCCTAGGTTATCTTAAGTAATTAGGAAAAAAAAGGAAGCATTGCAGTAAGAAGAAGTTTATTGGTAAGGAGCTGAACAAGAAAAGTAGAAGAAAGAAAAAAATGTGAGGAGGTTTGAGGAGAGAGGAGCCCACTGACTATGAGAAATGGAGACAAGAGAGGAAGGTATGGAAGAAGCTGAGAAAAGGAGGGGTCTCTCAGTACATGGAAAAGATCCATGACTATGACAAACATGTAACTTCCTTGTTTGCTAAGGGCTAGGTTAGAGGTAAAGTCAATTTATGGGGAAAATATTTCCCCCTTACTCTTTCCCTAATGGCTGAGATTACTAGCTTACCCCTGGAGGGAACTCATTTCCATAGAGGCAACCATAGGCTTGGTACTGAAGCTTTTAATCTCTTCCCAAAAAATGCTGATGAAAAAGCTCTCATGACAAAAGGAAAAGGGGATTATGTAGATATTACTAAAATTAAGGATTTATGGGCTAAAATGTTGAAGGTTATGATTGAGTACTTCACACTCAACGGGTGCTATTCCAAAATCTACAACCTGCATTTTGTCCTGGGTAATCACTTTAGGCATAATAAGCAGATTTCTTTCCCATACTTTCTTTTGAGCTCTCTAAGCAGCAACATAACAGAGCATAGGAAGAAATTGAGTAACCCGATGTTGCATGAGGGTTTGATCCTCCTCATCTTTGACTATGCCAGAGATATTATGCCAGACCCAATTCCTAAAAGGTTCATAGGAAAAAGGAAAGAACCAAAGAGGTTGATAGAAAGGCTAAACCTAGCAAGAAGAGGAAGAAAAACAAGGAAAAAAGTAGTGAGGAAGAAGGAAAAAAGAGGAAGAAAAATAAAGAAAAAATCTTTGACAGTAGTGAGGAAGATGGTAAAAAAGATGAGGAAAAAGAAAGGGTCAGCGGAGATGACGCTAATGAAAACAAATATCTTTCTTAGGGAAAGGGAAATGCTAAGGAAGACAATGTGGAGGTTGATTATGGAAATGAGGAGAGAGCCCTGGAAAAAGATGATAGGGATATTGATGATATTGAGTAGGAAGAGGACATGAATGACATCATTGAAGATGATAAGAAGGAAGAACAAGGTAAAGATGAGGATAATCAAGAGGAAGAAAAAGATGAGGAAGGAGCTGATGAGGAGGAAGAAGATCCCTAGGACTCCCCTACTAAGGATGTCAAGGATGATGCTTCGGAGTTCCCTGCTGAAGAAGAAAAAATTGATATTAATTTTGAAACTGAGGATAGTATAGACCTAGCTAGCAAAGAGGATGGTAAAAATGAAAAGGGGGAAACTTTGGGACTCCTGGAGGGCAAGGCTGAAGAGGAAATGGAGGCTGGTCAGAACTCCCCTACTGTGGATGAAAAAGAAGAGGATCACAATGAAACTGATGCGGGCTTGGACCAAGTTATCATTGAGGAAGGCAATAGCTACAAGGAGGATACCTTAGATCCCCTGTTGGGTGCTACTAAGCGGGATGAGGTTAACAATGCTGATGGTCTGAGTACTTATTTGGATTGGATCAAGTAGGAGATGCAAGAGATGAAGATCCACCTTCAGGCCATGGAAAAAACTATGATTACCCTGACAACTAAGCTGGAGAAGCTAGAGAATAAGGTATTGGATAAGGTAAAAAATAAAAACTAGAATGAGGATATAGGTACCAAAGTTAATAAGATTGTTTATAACAAGGTCAAAGACATAAAGGCTAAAGTCAGTAACAATGGGAAAATGATTAACAAGGTCCTGAGTCACAACAATGAGGGACTTAGTGTGGCTGTCATGAACCTCAATATGCTACACAACTACTTGGAAAAAAGCTAGCTGGAAAATATGATTATAACTATTGAGGAGGATGCTGGGAATGCAGGTCCAGGAATGAGAACTAGAGGGAGAACTCAGAGGAAGATCCCTAAAAATCCAAAGGAATTGAAGGACTTGAAAGATGCTATCCAAAAGATGGAGGACCTAAAGATGAAGGTGGAGAAAATGATAAAAAACAAATAGTATGGCCTGGTAGGTAGTTGGGTGTTGCTGGTAATAGTGCTAGTAATTGTTTTTCTTTTCTTTGTTGTCGTATCTAGGTGTGTTTTGGGTCTTGGTTTTGTTTTTCCAGTAGGTGTTTCTTTTTGGAAAACTTTCATGCTATATCTTTATGCTTTAATGTAAATGGTTTCAGGTTCCATTCAAAACCTATTTTTACCTTAATAAAAAACAATCTGCAATATTTGTCAAAGTTTCTATCTTAAACAACTTCACCCTTCCAACCTCAACTATATCTTTGACACAATGATATTGAAAATCAACATGCTTGGTCCTGGCATGAAAATTTAGGTTCTTATCTAAGAACATCACACTCTGACTATAACAATAAATTTTCACCACACCTTGTTTTATTCCCAAATCTAAACATTTTTTTAGTCAAATGGTTTCTTTACAAGCATGCGACGCTACCATACACTCAACTTCAGTGGTTGATAAAGAAACCACAACCTATCACTTACTCATCCAACTAATTGCACCACCAAATAAAGTAAATGCATAAGCATTGGTAGATCTTCTCCTGTCAATATCACTTGCCTAGTATGAATCTACACAACCATGAATATCAAGATAAATCTTGTCTCATATAAAATTACCATGATAACAAAAAGAACACTCTAAGGTACCCCTAAAATACCTAAAGACTCTTTTATCTTCATCTCAATGAACTCTACTAGGATTATACATATATCTGACAAGAACTCCCACTAATTTGGCAATGTTGATGGAATATGGATGAAGTGACTGAGAGGGGGGGTGAATCAATCAACCATAAAACACTTCACAATTATTTCTTTCCAGATCCCTTAGGATATCTTAATGAATATTATCTGCTTAACACTCGGTAAATAGATTGCAGTAACTTGATAGATGCAGAAAGTATTAGTAAATTATCTTTTAGATATTCATCAGCACTTGTATATGATTAAGATAACTATTAAGAACACAAGAGACACAAGATTTAACGTGGAAACCCAATATGGGAAAAACCACCAATGTATCTAGATACTGATTTTCACTTTTCTGAAGTGATGCCCGGTTAGAAGCCAACCCGGTAAAAGGTTACAAAACACACTATTAGGTGTGACCTTGTTAGAGGATTTAATCACCCTGCTAGGAGTGGCCTGGTAAGAGGTCTTGAAAACAATTCAATGGAATTGTCACCTTGTTAGAGGATTTACAATATGGTTGTTAAACCAACTCGGTTAAGAGATTTAGAATTCACTGTTACAATGATAAAAGGGTAACAATGAAAATGACCTGTATAATAATGCAACTGCCTTGCTGATTACAGATCTCTATTCTGTATAAGTGTGATCCTTCTTGATCGAATATATCTCTGCTGGTCCTCAAGGATATCTGATCATCCTTCATAATTTCGCACACACCTTTCCTGTCTTTCTTCTATATATCTTCTTCTATATTTCTATCTTCTATTTTTCACATTTGACCTTTTATTTATATGATTTTAGATTTGTCGAATCGGCATTACTTAGTATAACAGTCAGTTGAAATAAGCAAACTTTATTTGCAAAGATCCTTCAAGGGCTGACAGTGCTCGGTGACCATAACTTTCTACAATCTTTTAGAGACCAAGGGAACTCGGTAAACACTGATAATCCTTTTTCTTCGATAACCGACTGAACTCGGTAAGTGCTAACTTTTCTTTGACAACCGACTGAACTCGGTAAACACTAAATTTTCTTTGATAACCGAGTGAACTCGGTACATGCTGATTTTCTTTGATAACAGAGTGAACTCAGTAAGCACTAATTTTACTGCTAGGCAGACCGACTGAGCTCGGTAGGTACTGATTGTTGCGGACTATGACATTGTGTGACATCAAAGACAATACATAATTTGAGTAGCAATTTTCTTCAGATAATTGTTTCCAACAATCTCCCTCTTTGGCATTGATGGCAACAAAATATGTCATAGCATAAGAAATTTTGAAAGAATTAGCTCGGTTCAGATTCAAATCTCCCTCTGTCAGCAAACTTCCTTTTTCTTGAAAACTCTTCCTTCTGACTATTGAAAATTTCTTGAAGTAATAGCAAAGACATAGCAAACACTCCCTCTTTGACAACACATGCCAAAGACAATTCACATATTATCGGTGTAAACTAATGTACCTCAAGTACTGATTCATATGCAATGATTCCTTGAATATGCTGCATCAACTGGTTGATTTTTAATCATGTTCTGGTTGATGCATCACTAAAATTGTATTTAGTGAGCCTCGGATAGGGGAATGACCCCTAACTTACCTCTTAGATACACAAATGCATCCTTAGGTAATGGTTTGGTGAAAATGTCTGCAATCTGCTCTTTTGTATGAATATATTCTAATCTAATTTCCTTGTCCTGCACCAATTCTCTGACAAAGTGATATTTAATAGCAATGTGCTTGGTTTTGGAATGCATTACTGGATTCTTCGAAATGTTTATTGCACTTGTATTGTCACAAAATATAACAACTGGTTCTTTGATTTCAACCTTCATACCTTGTAATAACTGTTTAAACCAAATAATATTTGAACAATTTACTGCAGCAACAGCATATTCTGCTTCAGCTGTGGATTGAGATGTGCAATTTTGCTTTTTACTGGTCTAGGATACCAGTCTTTTGATTCCTCTTTCAATGCAAAAGTTGTTAAAATCATGGGAGATGAATTCACCACCTCTGTCTGATCTTAAGCATTTCAATCTTTTCCCTGTTTCCTTTTCCACTCTTGCCAAGTACCATTTGAACTTTTCAAATGCTTCTGACTTTTCTCTTAAATACATAACAGTCATCATTCTAGAATAATCATCAACAAAAAGAATAAAGAATTTATCTCCAGTATAGCTTTGTATTCCAATAGGTCTACATAAATCAGTATGCACAATTTCCAAAATCTCTTTAGACTGATAGTTTTTACTCTTAAAACTAGTCTTACTCATTTTGCCAATCTGAAAATTCTTACATAGACCAGTATCAGGTTTCTTCAAAGTAGGAATGCCTCTTACCTTCTTGAATTTGCTTATTTTTATCATGTTATCAAAATTTACATGACATAACCTTTTGTGCCATAGCCAACTTTCTTCAATTTGAGCAATAAAATATGAATATTCATTGAGATCAAGATAAAATAAGTTACCTTTTGTTTGTCGAGAAAATCTTTAGCATAATGATAATATGAAAATTCTAGATTTTTAATTGAGAAGGAGAGGGCTCCTTATATAAGAAATTGTGGAAGATATTGCATCTCCAAGATCAATGTGGGATTAATGTAAAAAGAGGAAAGAAATCTGATTTTTAGAAAGTATGGAGAGAAAAGGAAATCTTTTTATTTTATTTATTTTTATTTCACTTATTTCCTTTTTCATCACAAAAGATCTTTTGAGAGGATTTTATTTATTTTTAAAGAATAATATCTCTTGTAATAAAATAAAATAAGATTATATAATTTAAAGATGAATATTAATTAAATAAAATAAAATCATTTAATTAAAAATGGATTTTAATTAAATAACATTATTTCATTTAAGGAATATTAATTTCAATTAAATAACATTATTTTATTTATTTAAAAAGGGATTTATTTCTTTTAATTAAATAAAATTTAATGAAATATTCAAATCTTAGGGAGAATTGAAATAATTGAAATAATTATGATTTGATCAAGGAAATTGATTTGAATATATTGTAAAGCATTGATTCAGAAAATTGATATTGGATAAATTGAATAAATGGGGCCCAAAGTCTAGGCGACCATTTTAGGGTGCATACAAGAGCTAGATGAGCTCTCCTCAAATTCTTGTCTATCTAGGGGCCTTGATTCAAGATTCTCATTTGTAGAAGATAGTTTAATCACATCTTCCTCTTTAGTTTGTTCAGGCTACAATATAACAAAAGGAGGGATATTTTCTCCAAAAATAACACTTCTACTATGTATCAACTTCTATGAATAGGGTCTATGATATTGTATCCTTTCACGCCATATCTATATTTGATGAAGATACAATTCACAACTATGTTCTCCAACTTTGTTTTCTTATCCTTTGGCACATATGCATATGCCTTGCAACCAAAAACTCTAAGATGTCTCAGCGAAGGATTATGACCTGAATGCCTCCATATGTTTTTTTAATACAAAGAGCTATTGTATGAGACGTATTAATTAGGTAGCAAGTAGTATCAAGAACTTTATCCCAAAACCTGTGTTCTATGTTAGCACCACTCAACATACTCCTCACCTTCTCCATCAACATCTTGTTCATCCTTTATGCAACTCCATTATGTTATAGAGAATACAAAGTTGTCTTCTTCTTATGAATGCCAAAATATTTATGGAATGTATCAAAATCATTAGAGAAAAAATCATTTCTATTATCAATCCTCAAACATTTTATTTTCTTTTCAGTCTGTAATTTAACCATTGCTTTAAATTATTTAAATTAACTAAAAACACCACATTTAATTTTTATAAAATATACCCATGTCCTTCTATAATCATCAATAAATAAAACATAATATGTGGATTTACAATGAAAGGAATATTTATAGGACCAAACACATCAAAAAGATCCAATACACCATATGATTTATAAGAACTTGAGTAAAACTAAATGCATTTTTTTCCTTCCATAAATGGAATGCTCAAAAAAATCAAAATCTAGATTACAATTATTCAAACCTTCATAAAGGTTTTTATTTTTTAAGATCCATAGAGCCTTCTCTCCAATGTGGCCAAGTCTCTGGTGCCATAATATATTCTTATTTGTAGGTAACTTTTATTTAGAAGAAAAAACACCCTTAGATAAAAAAAATTTATGACCATCTATTGAAGGTGAAAACCTCACCTTTTCCAACCAAGTATCCATAGATTTGGTCTTCATAGAAGTGCTATTACACGCAATAGTGTATGCATCTAGCTTATATAATATGCAAATTTTGACACGTCCAGTAATTGCAATAACACTTCTTACCTTCTTGCATCCATCATTATAAAAGACTATTTGCATACTTAAAGCTATTAGTTTTCTCATAGATAATAGTTCATTTTAGACCAAGGATATGTAACACACTATTATAATCCTTCTTATTCTACGATTAGAAAAGTTGATTCTAAATTTACCATGACCAACAATATTTAAATGAGAATTATCACCCAAGTACACTTTACCTCCATCAAATTATTCATATTCACAAAATCAATCTTTATAAGAGGTCATAAGAAAAGATGAACTTGAGTCAATTAACAATGCATCACCTCATGCATGAGTAGCCAAAACTGTAATGAACGCATCACCATCTTCCTTCTTAGGCTTAGAATCAAAATCAGATTTCTTCTTTTTCTTTTTCTTTTCTTCTTTATAATCCTTACAAATGTATCCATTCATACCACAATTCTAGCAAATATATTTTCACTAAGAAAGAGATTTAGTTCTCCCCTTGGATTTTTATGTATTATACATCTCATTCTTATTTCCTTTTTTCTTATGTCTTCCATGAAAAACTAGGGCATCTTTGACATGATGGATACATTCCTCATATCTTTTGAAAGCAAAGAATCTGCCACATATGCAATCTTCAAAATAATAGAACTACTACTTATGGACATAACAAGAAAGTACCATGGATTAGGTAAAGAAGAAATCATAATTTGACATTTCTCCTCCTCATTTATCTTGAGTGATCTCAACCGAGCCACCGTCATATTAAATGCTTCTAGCTAGTTTTTAATATGTCCACCCTCCTCCATTCTCAAGGAACATAGTTTACTAAATATTTGGCCTATTACATCTCACCAAGCTTCTTTGTAGAGGTCTCTTCATGGAAATTGATCAAAATCAAGTTTGAGAGGCACAATTTGATTAGACCCTTAGCTTTGTATCCCATAACATCATATTTATAAATCTCAACTAGATCGATAGGTTTTATGACATTCTCATCAACAACATCCCATAGAGCTCAATTTGTTAATAGATCCACTATCTTCAACTTCAACATTTAAAATTTTTTTCCTAAATTTTTTCCACCTCTAGCCTCCTCGACAATATTTCCATCCAAAAATTCCTCCAACAAGATCACAAAGTATCTTCTACACAAGCTCCCACTAAAATTTGAATTAGTTCAAAAAACCCAACAACCACAACTAAAACCAAAGGTGATCAAGCTTTGATGCCACTTGTATGGAAGTTAAGTAGTGGAAAAAAATCCTTTAGTAATCTTGAGAGGAGGAAAATGAATTTTTTTTTTACAAATCTTTACAATAGTTACAAAAACTTAACAGAAATAAACATAAATAGCATGCATGCCATAACACAATGATTTATGTGGGGTAAACCCTTTTGGGAGAAAAACCCATACCCCAAATGTTGCCCTATTTATTATTAAAAAATTAATAACAAATTACAATATACTTGTAGAGCAAGCTTCTTATATGAGTATCACCAATAGAGATCTAGAGTCAACGCACCAACTATCAAACTCTCAGAATACCCAACAATGCATCTCACATGTATAATATATAAGAGTTACAAAACATACAATTCTCAAATGCTATTAAAAAACCATGGGCTAAAACTATGAAAAAAATACACAAAATATACACAGGTGGACCTATGACCTAATGATAAATAGTCAGGATTCATAATGACAAATTATGGAAGTATATCATGAGCAGGAAAAAATGAAGAAAGAGCTACCTCATTTTGAACATGCCAATAAGAAGTTGAAGAGATCCTAGAAAAACTAGTAGATACATGAAAACCCCAAATGTAAATGATTTATTCAAGAAGGTAAATGCATTCAATGTTTCTTTCACAAACCTCATAGCACATCTATGAGATTATAGAGATAATTTTAAATTCTTATTTTGCATACTTGGCCAAATGATGAAGGAAAGTATAGGTGAAGAAATGTTCACATTTTTTTGTTGCTATTGACAATTTTAAGACATAGAATCTCCTTTCAGATTCTTGTTTTTATGTCTTCAATCTTCTCTAAGGTCGTGAAAATAAGAAGTCTCATTTTTCTCACGATTAAACTCAAGAAAAATGCATGAAAAGTGGATCTGGGTAAGATGGGTTGTTGCAGTTTGAATTAGAGCTTCATGCCAAACTTTTAGGGGTCATTTTTGCTGAAATAAGAATTATTTCAAGTTAAAAAATCATTTAAATCAATTTCAAACCATTTTGTATTAGTTTAGGAGTAGTTTTATGAATTTTAACTATCATTTTTAAAAAAAAATATTTTTGCTCATAAATAGTGCCTAGAAACCCTAGTTGCAGGTTTGGCACATTTGTAATTAGAAACTCTTTTTAAAACCAAAATTTTAATGTAATAAGGGTTTAGATATTTTAATTTGAAATCTAAATACATTTGGTGTTACAAAATCAACGTGCCTAGTTGCTGACTTTGCAAATTTTAAAATTAAGAGCCTTATGTGTGTTCATGAAATTTTACTCTACCATTTGATTACTTGGTTTTAGATATTGGAAGTTTGATTGTTGTGATGTATAAGTAAGTTTGATCAATTTATTTTGTTCCTTGAAGGATTTTTATTTCTTATGTGCATGGGTGGCATGGCTTTGCAATCTAATAAACTTTGAGAAATCATACATTATAATTTGCTTTGATGATAACATTATGATCTTATGAATTGTGGATTTCTAATTTGTAATCTCATGGTTGTTTGATTGAGTCTAACCTTTCATATATAAATTTAAGTTTTCAAATGGTTGATGTCCTTAGATTTTGTTAGTTCTTTCATTTTGTTTGAAATGTCTCAAGTTGAATTGTCATCTTTTGTGTTTTATTTGATAATATGAAGTTCGAATAGTTGTTTGTATAAAATTTAGAATTTGTACATGACATTGTAAATTGTAATTGTATTTGTAATTATATAAGCCCGAATCATTCCAAACCATTAGTTATCAAACTAACAAAGGCCTACCTTGTGACATTCACATCATCTTCATTGACCTATCCAGTGCGGTTGCAACTCGTCCATCCAAAACCTTGGGAGTGGCTAACTTTACTCTTTCAAGAGAGGGAATCTGATTTTCACATTCAAAATATTATATCATGTAAAAATCTCAGGCAATATCCCCTAAACACTTGATAGTCAGGGAAAGCCCCCAAACCCCTGTTGCTTATGTATCAATAGTAATTTGTTTTTATTATTACAAGGTTGCAACACTATTTTCATAACAAAAATCAAGTATTCCTCAAAATTAAAAGATTTATAACTTGATAAGTACCATGACTTGTACATATACACAATTTTGCATAAATGTGTATTAAAATGAGACATAATATTGAGGACCTATCAAAATATTATATAATCACATTAATCAAATTTTTATGATCTTAAACAATATAGAAAATGTGAGAAGGCCCAAAAGTTTGTCTTACTAAAATAAAAGGTACCTTTAACATCTGCATACAAGCCTATTTTTTCTCTATTTTGAAAATGAAGTTTACAATGTTGTTTCAGAATGAAAATTGACCTTTTGAGTTACATTACTCAATGAAAATTAGAAAGAAATCTGAAAGGAGACTATCGTATGTATTCTTTAAAAAAAAATAAAATATTTGAATTGCCTAAAACCAAGTTAAACTTTTTTTCAAGATTGTGGAAATATTCTCCTAGTTCATTGCCTTGAGATACTGCAACTATCTCTCTCCAACAAGGCATAGAAAAAGACATTATAGTCAAATTATTTAGTTGAAAGGATTACAAAATTCTTTAAGATATTGAAAATTATCCCTTTCATAAGTGATTTGTAGCCATGTGTTATGACTATCATTGATTATCTTTATTGCCCTTCAAGTTGGTTTTACATATTTATAGAGCATATTTCCAAATCCTTCTCTACAATTATCTTGACCCTCTTGAAGGAAATAGTTTCATTTGACTCTTTCATCCACCATCCTTTTGTTTATTTCTCCCCCTTGTATTTTGATGATGGTTTCAATCAACACTAGACATCAGAATGATGCATCTATGTAATTTATGATCTCGGTGACTTATCATTTACATGCTTTTTTTTTCTCCACATGTATGTATAAGTATGAAGGAAAAATACCACTTTAATTCACTTGACCAAAAATTTCTCACATTATAACTCAAGGAATTTAAGTGAGACCATGCCACATCATCCTCTTGGTGCACACATAGTTGCATGGTGAAGCTAACAATATACAAAATTATCTCTCACACTTTCAGATTGTTTCACATTCCTCTTTCAATTTTTATTGAAAAATATGAATTTCCCCCATGGATTTATAATGTTTATGTGTCTTATTCTATTATCATTAGACATCAAATTATTTCATCATATATTGACCATTACATGTTCTTATTTTTAAGTTTTCAAAGAAACGAATCCTCACTATTGTTCACCCCTTTGAGTTTTAAGATTTTACTTGAAATGGTTTATAACTTTGGATTTATCTAATAGTCTTTGAACATCTTGTGGGTCTAGATTTCCTTTTCCTTATTCTACCATAATATAAACTCTTTTACTCTTCTATAAATAATTTT
Source organism: Chamaecyparis obtusa (assembly GCA_027943335.1). Classification (NCBI taxonomy): domain Eukaryota; kingdom Viridiplantae; phylum Streptophyta; class Pinopsida; order Cupressales; family Cupressaceae; genus Chamaecyparis; species Chamaecyparis obtusa. The sequence goes on along the minus strand of BSBK01000498.1, from coordinate 1,612,163 downwards.
AATTAAAATTTTAAAGGATTATTATGAGTTATTCAACTCTATAATCTTGTATAGAAGAAAATGGTGAGCAATACCAAAATGTAGATAAATCACCAAGATCTTGGACTATACATTAGAATACAAACACACCCTTAAGAAAAATTTGATAGGCACAACCAAAAGGAGAAAGGGTGCTAATGCAAGATCTATGTCTAAGGGGGTTTTGGATTCCTTAAGGGGATCAAAGTGTGATATGATAAAGCGTAAATGATAGATCTATTCTAACAAAGTAAGTACAAGGGAAAAGAAGGGATAATAAGTTCACCTAGAAATAAGATGGAGAAGATAGGACTTTGAATCTAAATTTTACTGTCATCAGAATGTTAGATCTTGATGTAACTTCATATTTAGAAGACAAAGACTTGTAACTTTCTGCACTGAAAATTTCAATAAAAAATGGTGGGGACAATTCAAATTTTAGGGAACAAGTTGACTACTCAACTTGTTCCTAGAAAAATATGATGAAACTTTCCCATATTATGCAGTTACACCTATACTTCTCAAATCTAGAATCACAACTTTGCAACCTATTCCTGCACACAAAAAAATAGGGAAAAAGGTTGTGGAAAGGGGTTTACCTTGGTCAAACCCCTATTTAGGAATCGACCTTGAAATTGAATTGAAATTATATAAAGGAAAGTAATGTAAAAAGGTAAATTTTTGATTCACCTTGTATAAAACCCTCATGAACAGATGTAGTAATTGCTAAAATCCATGAAGATGCTTGAATGTTCTTGGAAGCCAAAGAGAATGTAGAATTAAGGACGCCTTAAAAAATGCATGGATCAATGATTGCTACTCATAGATCTTGAATATATGTACATGCTTGATAACTATATGAAGAGGAAGGAGAGAAAGAAAGAGATGAATGTGTGGATCTTCTTGCTTGATTAAGAATTCCTCTACTTGGCCATCATGGGAGAGAAAATTGCATCAATTGGGGAATATTGAATTTTCTTGGATAGGCGTTAAAGAAATGGATACTTGGGGATCTTGAATTGGATGCTTGCCTTTGAATCTTGAATCCAAATCCTCAATTGCACAAGTTGATTGCTTGAATGCATTCACTTGATCATGATCTACCATATGAGTGGAGAAGAGGTCCTTTTATACTAAATTCACTCTATTCAAGATTCAAATTTGACCTAGGTTGACCACACATCTAAATCTTGAAGGAATACCTTGCCATTGGGATATGGACAAAATTTGAGCCAAAAACCCCAGGGACAAGTCGGCCAGCCGACTTGTCCCAAGAAAAATGGGCTCAAATTTCACGATGATGTTGGGGAATGTGAAAAGAAGCAAGGGGAGAAAATGAAGGTTGTTGTGATCAAGCATAATAAATATTTAGACCTTGAAATCACCAAAATAGGGTATAATAGGTCCTAGAGCCTCCAATTATGGGTGCTAACTTTTTAGGATGATACATTTAGCCCCCACTTTAGCAAGGGTATGAGATGAAATCATGCTCATGGTAAAGTATATTTAATACACAAGGATGATCTCATCTAGGCCAAGGAGACAAAGAAACATCAAGCTCCCAAGTGACTCAAGTCTTCATCAAATCCAAAACCAAGTTAAGATAGGCATCACTCAAATGAAAAAGAAAGAGATGGAAGAGTTTGATCACTATCCTAGTAAGAGATCATTTTACTATGGACCACACAAAAGGAAAGCAATGCAAAAGATGACATTTAATGATATAAAAAATGACCAAGGCTTAAGGAAAACATTATCTCCATTAAGGCATCCAACAAAGGAATGATCAGGCCTAGGGAAATCATTATCTCTTAGGGATCAAGAAAAGAGATTAGGCCTAAGAAAAGAATTGTCTCCTTAGGGATCAAGAAAAGTGATCAAGCTTAAGGAAAGAATTATCTCCTTAGAAATTAAGAAAAGTGACCAGGCCTAAGGAAAGCATTATCTCCTTAGGGATAAAATAAGAAGGACTAGTCCTTAAGAAAATCCTTGTTTCCATTAAGGGATCCAATGGAAAGGAGAAACACAAGGAAAAAATTGTCTCCTTGGTCATCCACAAGAGAGATTGCATTGAATCATTGTGTAAGTGTGTGCAAAATGTGAAACATAGAGCAAAGTGTATACCACCACATTAAAGTGATTGTAAATTTTCCTTAATGGGAGCAATGGATTTAATGGAGCGTACATGCATCCATAAGAAATGTTTCCACTATGATATGCCCCCAAGAAAATGCACACAAAGGGATTTAAGCACATGGAAAAATAGAGCATGGAAGGGATGTACTAACTCTAGGGTCAGTATGATCATATGATAATACATAAGATATTATATCAAAATGAACTGTCACCATCCCCAAAAGGTAGTAGAACTACAAGAAAAATGGAAGAATGTCATGTAAGAGTTACAAAGAAGAGTCTTTTGGGTTGGCATCAAGAAGACCAAAAAGAATAGGTAGCTACCATTTTGCATCATCCCTAATCAGACAACACAAAGGCACATTTATGAACAATGACACATACACAACATTATATGTAAAAATATATAGAAGAGGTGAGATAAAAATAGAAGAATGTTTATGATATCTTGATTCCTTTATCACCTTGCACGAATTAAGAAACAAGGTTAATTTAAAGAGATCTAAAAAAAAAATATAACAATAAATACATCACGGGGGAAGCACATTACAACAGGAAAATACATAGAATCCACCACACAAGAGGAGCTAGTCAAGCATATCACTTGCACCCCCATCTCAGTTTGTAGTGTTTAGGGAAGGTGGGAAGTTTTCAAGAGGAGAATTATCAAGCATGGAAGATGGAACAATGGCTAGTTTCAAAAAAGGACCATGTTGTAAAGATAGGTCACTTTGTTTGTCACTAGGAGTGATAGATAATTGTTGTGAAAATATAGCTGGAAAATCATGATTAACATCAATAAGCTCACACATGTCATCAAAATCAGTATCATGAATATCATTATTAGCATCAAAAGAATAATCATCAAGAGTATATTCTTAATACAAATTAATTGTAATAAAATCCAAGATACGAATATAATTGTCATGTTTTCTTAATTTTATCTTTTTCAAATTAAATTCCTCCTTTGGCTCAAGCATGGGTTGATTGAAGGGAATCAAAGAATCAATAGGTGTATGAGGTGAAGCATTTTTTTGGGAAGTATGCCAGTGGGCTCTAGCATGATGTTTATGACAACAATCATGAACATGACAGTTACATTTGTTTTGATTAAAATTTGGTTTCATTCAGGATCTATAAACATTAGGCCCTTTTCTTCTTTAGGAGGATGATAAAAAATAACTACACTAGGTTGAGAGACCAAATGAGAATAATGTGTATAATATATAGGAGGAGGAGAATAAACATATACATGAGGTGTAGGAAGAAGTCCACACCTGGAACAAGGAGATGGAAGATCCTAAGGCTCACTAAGTTCACAAATATTTTGGATTTTGTTGGTATGATAAGAGAAAAAGAGATTATCAGGGAAGGTGTGGGTTGGTTGAGGCATAAACGACCAAAATAAATCAAGGTCAACTGAGTCTTGAGGTACTAAAGGCTGATAGAGACTATGATTAAGAATCATGATTTCTCATTTCTCCATTATGCAAATATTTTAGATATTTATGAATGGGAGAGGCCATGAAGAAGTCCACACCTGGAACAAGGAGATGGAAGATCCTAAGGCTCACTAAGTTCACAAATATTTTGGATTTTGTTGGTATGATAAGAGAAAAAGAGATTATCAGGGAAGGTGTGGGTTGGTTGAGGCATAAACGACCAAAATAAATCAAGGTCAATTGAGTCTTGAGGTACTAAAGGCTGATAGAGACTATGATTAAGAATCATGATTTCTCATTTCTCCATTATGCAAATATTTTAGATATTTATGAATAGGAGAGGCCATGAATTTCATGAAGGTAAGCCAAGGATGACCAAGTTTGACTTGAAATTGATCATAATTTGGGATCACAATGAAGGTGAAATCTAAAACTTTACCACCAACTTCAGCAGGAAATGAAATAGAACCATGGGAAGGATAAAGGAAACTATTGTAGGTTTGGATCATGACATTAGATTTATCATAAAAATCATGTTGAAATTGTCTACTAAATAGATGTTCCTTAGTTATCACATCACCATGCAATTGGATCATTACGAAAACCACAAGAAGGAAGGCCATTAATGTCTACAACAATATAGAGAGGACCATTAGGTCCTTTAATTTTCTCAATAGGTTCAAAGATAATGCAAGGCTTAGTTTGGGTGTTATGTTTGACTTGATCAATAAGGTTGACAACACGATTGGCTTTTGGAAGTGCGCCAACATCCCTCATAGGATTCATGATATGGTTAACTACCTCCTATGGACTATATAATTATAGTGGTTGTATCAAGCATTTAAGATCGATCTTTTGGTGAAATGAAAACCACTACTTGTAAATAGTGGTATCATATCTTGTTCATTGGTTTGAATCTTTTTAGGTAGCAGCGAGTGAAACTGGGAGGTGGATTGTTAGTAGTGTGCTAGAATCCCTCATAGGATTTGTGACATGGATTAACCACCTCCTATGGATTCTATAAGTTTAGTGGTTGAATTGGGCATTGAAAGGTTGATTTTGAGGTGAAACAACAACCACTACTTGTAACATTGGCTTCATGAACTTTATCATCATAGTTAATAAAATGAGTAGAAGAGGAAGATGGAGGTTGGGTAGACTCAATGGTATTGGTTGAATGAGATGGAAAAGGGTTGGTATAGATTTTCAAGTTTTTATTAGGAGGTGCTACATATTTGTTTCCTTGATTATTGACACCTTCAATTGACATAGCATTAGAATTAATAAGGTCTTGAATAATAGTTTTAGTGGAAACACTTTTCAATATCATGGCTAGGTTGATGATGGTACTGACATAAATCTTTGTGATAAATTTTTTTGGTAGTGGTTTGGATGTGTCAATGGGTTTGATAGGAGGAAGTGTTTACACATTAGCATTAATCAACTTCAACATAACATTATGTGAAGATTTAGAAATCTGAGTAAAATTACAAGCAGGTCTAAAGATAAATGACAAAGGAGCCACACCTTTGGATGTTGCTGTCACTTGATCATCAACATTGTTGGATGAGTTGTTGATTTTGATGAAGGTTTTTGGTTTTTGAAATTTGTTAAAATTATTGGACATGACATCACTCTTATTAACCAAATCCATTGGAGTGGTTCTCTCAAATTGACTCACTTGAAGCTGATAATTATGAAGCACTACACATATTTGAGTGAAAGAAGAGAATTTAGAAAGTAGAATCTTATCTCTAATGTATTTTTGTAAATTAGAAATGAAAATACGTTGCACATCAATATCAGGCATAAGATAAGAAATTTGAGCATGCAAATGATTAAATGTACCAATTAAATCAATCACTTTTTCTTTAACACCTTGTTTTCAATGCATTAATTCAGTCAAAGAAATTTTAGGATCAATTTTATTTTAAAATTGTTGAATGAAAGCATTAGTAAGATTTTATAAGGAACCAATAGAATATAGAGGAAAATAACAATACCATTGCAAGACTTTATCTCAAAATATTCTAGTGAATATCTTAGTCATGAACCTATGGTCATGAGAGAAATCACTACACAATGTTTGAAATGTTTTAACACGAGTCAAAGGATCATCCTTACCATTATAAGTCTCAAGATGAGGAATCACCATGTATTTTAGGATAATGAAACATATGATATTTAAAGAAAAAGGACTAGAAATGTCATAAGTAGGAATGCTAAACTTGGATTGAGTGATTGAAGAAATTTTTTGTTGCAAAGAAGACAGTTTGAGCCAAGCTATTAATGGTAGAATTGGTAAAAAGGATGGTAGGAGGAAAGACGTTGGAAATTTTTGGAGCATTGTTAGAAATAAAAGGAATGGTTGAATATGAAAAGGGGACACTATTGTAAGTGGGCATGGATGAAGGTAATAAAACATAAGGAACACTTGAAGGAATAGAATGAGCAATAGGATTAAGAATTCTCCCAAGTGTAGTATTAAGTTTTTAAATTGAAGTTGTTATGATAGGTGAAGAATAAGTGGACACACTAGGAATGGAAGTAGAAATAGGTATACAGGTCTCAACACTATTAGTAGGTGGAATAACACCTAAATATTAAGAGAAATCCCTAATAAGCTTAACATTGCTACCAATAAGATGAGAGATACTACACAAGATATTAACACCATGATCATCATTGTGAATTATCTTCCTTAAACCTTCTACAATGGAAATGACCTTAAAATTATAATTCTCTTGTCCTAGCAATTGTTCAAATCTCTCAAAGTCATTGGAAATTTTTTGGAATTACATAGGAGGAAATCTTAAAGACTTATCTTCATTATGAGAAGAATGGGAAGAGTTATTATCCATGATAGAATTGATTTCACTAATATACATGTTGGTCTCATCAAGATTCCTAGGAAAGAAAGAAGGCTCGTGATCTAAGGAACCCATAAGTTTATGACTTATTTTAACTAGAATGCTACAACTAGGACTCAAAGTGATAACACTCATGCATAGGGGAATGAGAGGAAAGAGAGATAAAATGAAATCTATTGAGTTTGAAATAAATATGCAATCCGAACGGATATATTCTTTTATGAAAATCACACTTAAAAACCAAATTTAAGCATGAAATAAAAAGCATAAACAAGTAGATGTAAATATGAAAATGAAAAGCATATAATATAGATCTAGAAAAATATATTTAAACCTATAGATATAGATGTTATTAATACAAACAAGGAGATCATGCCAAGAGGATATAACAACCAAATAAAAAGTGGAAATACCATAAATCAGGTTCGCCAAATTGTATAGGGAAAATGGTGTGCAATTCCAAAGTGTAGATCACTCACCAAGATCTTAGACTATACATTATAATAGAAAACCACCCTTAAGTAAAATTTGATAAGCACAACCAAAAGGAGAAAAGGTGCTAATGGAAGATCTATGTCCAAGGGGGTTTTGGATTCCTTAAGGGGATGAAAGTGTGACATGATAAAGTGTAAATGATATATTTGATCTAACAAAGTAAGTACAAGGGAAAATAAGGGAGAATAAGTTTGCATATAAACAAGATGGAGAAGATAAGACTATGAATCTAAATTTGAATATCGCTAGAATGTTGAGTCCTCCTATAAGTTTAGATCTGGAAGACAAAGACCTGTAAATTTCTACACTGGAAATTTTATTGAGAGATAGTAGGGAGAAGTCAAATTTTAGGGAACAAGTTGACTAGTTGAATTGCTCTTGGCAAAATCTAATGAAACTTTCCTAGATTCTACAGTTGCACCTATAACTCTTAGATCTGGAATTGCATCTATATAACATGTTCTTGCACACATAAAAATAGGGAAAAAGGTTATGGAAAGGGGTTTTCCTTGGTCAAACCCCTGTTTAGGAATCAACCTTGAAATTGAATTAAATTCACATAAAGGAAAGTAATGTAAAAAGGTAAATTTATGACTCACCTAGTATGAAGCCCTCATGAAATGATGTAGTAATCACTTAAAGCCATGAAGATGCTTTAATGTTCTTGGAAACCAAAGAGAATTTAGAATCAAGGAAGCCTTCACAAATGCATGGATCTATTATTTCCACTCCTAGATCTTGAATGTATGTATGCTTGATGACCACATGAAGAAGGAGAGAAAGAAAGAGATGAACGTGTGGATTTTCTTTCTTTATTGGGAATTCCTCTAATCAGACATCATGGGAGAGAAAATTTCATCTATTGGAGAATATTACCTTTTCTTGTATAGGTGTTGAAGAAATGGAGACTTGGAGATCTTGAATTGGATGCTTGCCTTCAAATCTTGAATCCAAATCCTCAATTACACAACTTGATTGCTTGTAATTGATTATGATCTTCAAAATGAGGGGATAATAGGTACTTTTATACTAAATTACCTCCTTTTGGGATTCAAATTTGACCCAGGCTGACCACAAATCTAAATCTTGGAAGAAAACCCTGCCATTAGGATCTGGGGAAAGTTTGAGCTAAAAACCATAGGGACAAGTTGGTCAGTCAACTTATCCCTAGAAACAAGTCAGCTAGTTGACTTTTGCTAGGAAAAATGGGCTAAAATTTCATGTGGATGTTGGGGAAGGTGAAAAGAAGCAAGGGGAGAAAGTGTAGGTTGCAGTGATCAAGAATAATAGATATTCAGACCTCAAAATCACCAAAATGGAGTCTAATAGGCCCTAGAGCCTCCAATTATGGGTGCTAAATTTTTAAGATGATAATTTTTTTTTAAAGCATTATCCTTGTGAACTTTATGTACATTAATTGTGGTTTGAAATAACCTCACATTTCTTTAATGGTTGTTTCTCATTTTAATATTTCGCCCTTTTGGCCTATTGCCTCTAAATGAATTCTTCTTGCATCATGAATTATATTTGATACTTCACATCCATGTCATTAATAACCATATTATAGTCTGTCCTTTCATGGGCTACCCTACAATTTTAACAATTCATGTCATAATTTTCTTTTATCATCACTAGATTTTGTTCTATCTCTCGACACTAAGTCTACCTATAGTTTGTGTTTTATATTGTGACTTGAGACTACCATATTTAATTTACTATAATTCATGGATAATGTCTTATTGACTCTTCTCTATTATTCATATTCAATCCTTTTGTCATTTTCTTTTCATGACTAGCACACCATAGAGAATTGTTAAAACTTTTAGTTTTTCCTCAATGACAACCTTATTTTGACACCGCCAAATGTAATTTTTTTTTGCTTCTAAACAAAAACCACTTCCATGCATTTAACTCCTTTATCTAATTTTATTTTAATAAAAAAATGTTAGCATCATTTATTTCTCATAGTAGCTATCATACTTGTAGATCTTTGAAATTTTATTTTTAACTTGGTTCATTTCAAATCCTTTCATCAACTAATATATGCACATCAATTTGAGGAGATAAGTTTATCATTTATTCCCAAAAACCTAGGAGCAGTGATGGAGATTTCCTAAATTTACAAAAAATATTAACAACTAAATATATATAGAATGGTGTAAAACCCTTCTATGGGCATATTTTGGTCTTATTTCCCTTACTGTGGAAATTTTTTACTTTAAAATACCTTATGGTTTGAGAGATTTTAAAACTTCAATTTTCTTCAAGGAAATTTACAAAAATAATTAAATTTATTGTATTATAGAATTTGGAGCAAAATTAATTTGTAAAGAGGTTTGTGACATCATTATATGTAATGTGGAATTTTTTTGTGACAAAATGCTAACCTAAGAAAAGTTATGCATTAATTTTCATTTGATGGATTGGCAAATTAATGAGGAAAATCCATAAGTTTTCTAGGAGTAACATCAAGAAATTTTCAATTTTTTTGAAACTCCAATGATAATCCAACATTACACATGATTTTCATCAGAGAAACAAAAAATATAGAGCTAGTATCTCTTTCCAATGAGTTGTAAGTGTGTAGGTTCTCAATGAGAAAACTAATAGATGTAGGTGCCTAAGTATTTTATTTTGATGCATGATGAAAAATGGTTAAAGGTGTTATGGTGATTGCTAGAGGTGTCAAATTTTGCATGTTGTATAAGTTGAACACATACATCGTTGAGTTGTACTGATTTTGAAAATAGTAAACATGTGAATACTTCAATGGAAGAGGTGAGGGTTACACCTTTAGCAGACAACCATGGATTTTTGGTACCTATAGGTGTTCTTTATTTTGAATCAAAGTTACCTACATATAAGACTATGTTATGGAACTATAGACTTGGTCACATTGGAGAAAAGTGTCTAAGGATCTTGACAAATAAATACCTTGTCTAAGGTTTGAATGTCTCTAAGCTTGATTTTGATTTCTGTGAGCATTTCATTTATGAAAACTAAAACCGATTTTAGTTTTACTCAAGTTCTCATAAATCTTGTGGCGTATTGGACCTTTTTCATTCTAATGTGTTTGGTCCTACAAATGTTTCTTTAAATGGAAAATCCATATTTTATGTTTTACTTATTGATGATTATAGAAGAGGACCATGGGTATGTTTTCTAAAGAGTAAATCTAAAGTTTTCAATGAATTTAAATAATTTAAAGCAATGATTATATTTTAGACTAGATAAAATAAAATTTTTGAGGACTATTAATGGGGATAAATTTTTATTTAATGATTTTTATAGATTCTATAAATATTGTGGCATTAATAGATAAGAGACAACTCTATATTCTTTACAATATAATGGAGCTGCAAAAAGAATGAAAAAATACACTTATAGAGAAGGCAAGGAGTATGTTGAGTAGTGTTGTTTGGGATTGAATTTGTTCTAGTGTTATTTTCTACATGATCAACAAGTTTCATACATCATCTCTTGTTGATAAAATGTATATCAAGGCATTGTTGGTTTATAAGCCTTCATTGATACATCTTGGAAAAGGCTATGAAATTTATTTTCAACGAGTAAAATATGGTGTTAAAGGATACAAGCTTTGGAATATTGTTGCACAAAAGGTAATATATAATTGAAGTGTTATTTTTAGAGAAAATGAGCCTCATATAATATTTAATTAGAACAAACTAAACTAGAAGATGTAATTATATTTCCTTATACACCCAAGAAAGTTGAATTGGTATCTCTAGATAGACAAGAAATTGAGGAGAACTCATCTAGCTCCAAATATTTAGAAGAGGAGGAAGAACCTCTAATTTAACCTGTTTGAAGGTCTACAAGGAATAGAAACCCACCTGAAAGTATTCATCTAATGATTAGAGATATTTTTTTCTTTGAATATTAACATATATGAACATAATGATGCATTAGGTATAAATGTTGCAACATCTAGGAAGATTGTTATGGATGAATAAATGATGGCTTTAAAAAGAATGATACAATGGGTCTTGTCCCATTCCTTGAAGGATGAAAATTTTTTGGTCGTAAATTGGTATTCAAGAAAATATATATTATAAGTGGAGGTATTGAGAAGTATAGAGAGGTTATTTTGTGAAAGTTTTCTCTCATAGGTTTAGGGTGTTTATTAGGGTGATGTATTTTATTTTGTTGCAAAAGGCACATCCGTTATATTTTTGATTTCTATTATTGCTACTTTTTATTTAGAGATAGGGGAAATAGATGTGAAAATTGCTTTCCTTAATGGTGATTTGGAGGAAGATGTTTACAGGACACAATTAGAACACTACATGGTAAAAAGAAAAATTAATTTGGTTCGTAAATTTAAGAAATATTTGTATGGTTGCAAATAGAGTCCTAGGAGGTGGCACCAAAAATTTGATATACATGTTTTGAGTTTGATATTTGAGTCTTCTAAATTGATCATGATGTTTATTGTAAATTTGATGGTGGTTTTTTGCAAATATGTTGCATTATATATTGATGATGATATGCTATAAAATTTTAAAGGGAAATGAATGGGTTAAGAACTAAAGTATCCAGTGCAACTAAAAATATTTTAGGGATATAAATCAAAAGAGATAGAGTGAAAAGAAAGATATGGCCAAGCCACAATAAGTATGCGAATTTGATTTTACAGAGGTTAGCAAATGTATGATTATAGATTATTATGTGTTTGTGTATAGTTGTAACATGTTTATCTTCTTTAGAGTATCTCAATCATCTTCCCTAGAGATGGAATATAGAGTTGAGTTCCTACCAAAGTGCAATTGGAAGTTTGATCTATGCTATGGTTTGCACTAGGTCAGATTTTTTTCAAGCAGTGGGAGTTCTATCTAGTTATATGTATAATCTTGGTATAGTTTATTAGGATGCAATTTTGTTTTTTATCATGGTAATTTTATAAGAAATGGTATTTCCCTTGATATTGATGGTTATGTGGATTTAGATTGGGCAGGTGATGTTGATGGCAAAAGATTTATCAACACGTATGTGTTTACTTTATTTGGTGGTACAACCAGTTGGATGAATAAGAAACATGATGTGGTTTCTTTATGCACTAGTGAAGTTGAGTAAATGTTAGCTACTCATGCTTTTAAAGAATCTATTTGGATTAATAATGTATTCAAATATTAGAATGAAACAAGGTTCTATGATGATTTATTTTTACAGTGAGAGTGTGATTTGACTAGTTAAGAACTTGAATTTATATGCTAGGACCAAGAACATTGATGTTAATACCATTTTGTCAAAGATATGGTCTAGGATGATAGGGTCAAGCTAGTTAAGGTAGAGAATTCAATGTTTTTTTTTCAAATTAGTAAAAGAAAATAATGGAGGAAGAAAAGGCTTTAGAAATTCTATTCCCTACAAATCCTCCCCTTCATGTATTGTTCAACAAATGACTTATTTTGATCAATACCAATACTCATATGACCTATTTCTATAATCACTGTGTAGGATCATGTTATCTCCAAAATGAATTTTATAGATGAATTAAAAAATTTCCTCAATTAAGGTGGTTTAGATCACCACAGAAAAAACACTTCACCATCAGTCAAGTGTTATTAGCCTGAACCACATTACCAATATTATTGATATTCATTGAACAAAAAATGTGAATGATGAAAGAAAGGCTTGGAGTTTGAAAACTTGAGAAGAAGAGAAAAACAAGTAGTTGAAAATAAAAAATGTATTCCAATACAAAAGTTTCCAAAGCTTTTCAAATGAGATTACATATCCATTTATAGGTTTAAGAAGAGGAATGTAAAAATTTATTTCCTAAAAAAATCTACAAAATGAGGCAACTTGTAAAATACAAATAGTCACATTTATCTTGTAGCATAGTTTTCCTATTATACCCCTATAAACAAGACATTTTCTCTCACACATGCATGCATCCTTTACATCCTTAAATGACTAAAGTGTTTTTTCATAGATAGACGAATCTTTTATTTATGGACATGATATCATAAGCTTTAGGATAAAAATTTTGCTCCACAAAACTACAAGAATAAAGTCTAATAACACGTAATTTTTACCATATAAGGTGATATAGTCACGTGTTACTTGGGTGCATATTACCCAAATTGATTAATACTTATTGCATGTTTGAAGATTGATTAGTATGTAAATTATATTTCCTTTATTCGTGGAACCACTTCCATGGTGTGTATTAGATGCCCAAGAAGGATGCTATAATTATTATTTTTAGTTATCACATTGAAAAACATATCCATTTCATATGTACCAGCTTGAATTGGAAGAATTGAAGTACCTAAATAAGGTCTAGGTGTATTATTGAATCCTTAAATGGTAAGATCTGAAGGTGTTATCATTGATAACTCTACCTCAATTATTTTAAACATTCTTTCGTACACATGTTAAGACTATATCAGTGTATCACATGTGACATTTAATGAATAAATCACATGACATATCACTATTTTATGTAAGGTAAGGCTTCCTTACATTTATTTTCAAGTGGGGTTTACTTATCATCAAATTATATATCATAATTTTCCTTGTGATGAATAGACTAGTCTAAGATGTAGCTAATCACACCACAAGAAAAATTATCTTTATAGAAGGGTTATGTCTTATGCTAGATCCTCTTAGGATATCTTAGCTTAATTATTTTTCATTTGTTTAGTTACTATCTTACTCCTTTGTTTTATACTCCTTTGTTTTATATGTAGCTTGAAATATAATAGGTAGGATAAATGCATTGGTTTGTAAGATAGGTGGTGGAAAGTTAACACCTTGTCCTCTTATTGACTTTTTATGTGTTTGCATAAAATTTATATGAATCTAGGGTAACATGGAGATAAGGGGTGAATAGGACACATAAGCCATATTAACAGGTGAACTTTGATTAAAAAAATGAACTGTGAGAGGTCATTTCTAAGTCTGTGCTAACCCTACATGTGAGGTAGGGATATAAGATTATGCAAAGTATATTGCCTATATTTATAAAACAGGTTAGAAAAATTAAGATGAATCAGGCCATTGCAAATATCTACCATCTTGGTATAATCCGAATTCTCATCTATACTTGATGTTATTATCTTTGTGTTAATAAATAGAGAGTAATGAGGATTTCACATGTAAGGATGAATTTATAATTCCATCATAATAACTATGTAAGAGTTTTATGTTAAGTCTTATAATGTTACAATGCAATGTTGAATAAGGCAATACAACAACAATGAATGAATTATGAGAAGCTAATAAATCATCATTAATATGTAATATCATCATGTAGGGAAGATCTATGTGAAGGATAATTATCCATAGATTGAACATGAGATGCGAAGGAGATCATTGCTATGTTTTTTTATCATGTAGAGATAAATGTAATGCATTCAAAGTAAATGAATATATAGAGATAGGATTATGATAATGTATGAATGTCGTGTCACCATGAAACATAAAAATGTCATACAAAGGTGAATAATATAAGGTATCCTCAACATTTTTGTAAATTATAAGAACATCATGGAAGGTACATATAAAAGTCAAAGGCATATCTAAAATTTTAGGGTAGGAATTAATAAACTCAATGAAGGATAAGAAAGACAATACATGGTAAAATAAAATCTCTATAAATACGACACTCACATCTATCACATAAAAAATTTATGTGTACCAAGAATGGATATATCATTAAAAATGAATGAAAGAAACATGACATTACAAAATATAAAAGTGCATAAATTATTCAAGGAACAAGCCCTAACATGTACCATAATGATAAGATGTCTTAGCACAGGGGCATAGAAAATAGATAGATAATAATGTGATCCCAAAACCTAATTTTAAATGAATAAGAAAATAGATATTAACCTCTAAGAAATCTAAAATTGATGCAGGAGCATCTTGGGTCTTGGAGCAATCTTGCATCAACCAAAAACATTTCCTAATTTTTGTACCTGTTTGTTGTTGTTTTCTTTATAATCTTTTCATTTGATGGTTTCATGCTATGTGAAGCTTAAATGATTATGAGGACCTATTTGGGAACCTTATCCTATGAGCACATAAAGATTGGATGGATTGTTTCAAAGTTACAACTATTTTCCTTGTCGTCAGAACAAAGTTTTCCTGCAGTTTGGTGTTGATTGTTCATGTTGGCGCTCTTGATCCATAAGGAATTTTATTTTGAAAACTTAGGGCCTTAAAGAGGACCTAATTTAATATCATTTCCAAAAGGTGCAGCTCCTAATTCATTATAAGTCAAAATTTATGGCCATTTTGGCACGAGACCTATTTTCTGCCAGTTTTGGGTCCGAGCTGTTATTGCAGTTTTGGTGCTGATTGTTCATGTTGGCGACCTTGATCCATAAGGAATAAGCCTTTGAAATCTTAAGGAATTTTAGAGGACCTACAGTAATATCATTTCCCAAGAGCGAAAACCCCAATTCATTATGAGTAAAAAGTTATGCCCATTTTTCCTTAGGACCTATTTTCTGCCAGTTTTCGGGTGAAATGTGTGGTGTTTCTTCTTGTGATGTTCCGTGTGATCAAATGGGACCTTTAAAACTTAAAGGAATGTTATTGGGTCATGTGAGGACCTAAATCCAAAGGCACATCAATTTATATTCATTCTAGCATTAGTTTTGGTTTAAATCTTGAGATTGGACCTATATTGTAATTAAATGCCTGACTGGCCGACCTGTGGCTTAGCTGGCTATATAAGGAGTCTAGATTGATATAGTAGGGCATGGAAGGAAATAAAAGAGGGATAATTATTAATACATATCATTGGAGACAAAGATAGGATGCAAACTATAATTCTGATTTCATAATTCTCATTGTATAAGGCCGAAACCTGGAAGGCCTCACAGTCGGGCATGTTGAAAGAAATAATATAATTCTCTGTTGTTGCTACCAGTTGATTGTCTCATATCCATTGTTATTTCATTTCTTTCATGTGATTTTATATTTCTTCCGTTGTGTAACTCTGAGCAAGGGCTTGTTTGTGGATTCAAGTGGACTCAATTCTGCTTGTATCTTCCCTGCCCCTGCGTAAAAAATTATATGAAAAATTAGTTGTATTAAATTTGGGAAAATCTTATTTTAAGGAAAATCCCTACAAGAATACTAGGACATTTAAGATAAACTAGTTCCCCAAAATACACAGAAAAATCAACTTTTTTGTAATTTCATTCTAGTTCGATCCAATCTAATGTATACAAGTAAGCATACATTAAATTATATTAAAAATAGATGTAGCAAGGGTAGTTATTTTATGAATATTGTAATAACTAAATGTTAGAAGTATAAAACTAAATGCCCCTTGCTATATGATTGAAGAATGAAAAATGTTTGATGCTATCATTGAAATTTGGGTGTCTTGGAATAAAAAGGTATTATGACAATTTGTAACTTGACTCAAGATAAAAAAAATAAATTAATATCTTTACTTTGGAGGGTTGCAATGCACATTCATAAAAATGTCCCCAACCTATGAAAATGATGTGATAATCTTATATAACCATGGTTTTGATTTTCTTGATTTGTGTTTGGTTTATCCACTCTTTTCATATATGAGACTAGTGGTATTAAAAGATGAATTTAGAGGATTTTCATTGTGTCATAAGGGAACACAATCGCCTATGTCAACCCTTGAACAAATTATGAAAAAGATCATATATAACACTCTTTATCCTTGCAAATGTTCTCAAGGTGAATATGTAGATCTAGGTTCATTTAGAGCATGAATTGAAGTGTTTCATTTCCTAAATGTAGATGATTTATCTTGGAACGATTAGAGAGAACATGATATTAGGAGTTTGAATGATCACAATAAATTCAATTGAATGATTTTAAATACCAATACATAGCATTAAGTTATACAAATTTATATTTAGTTATCCCTTAGCAAGAAAGAAATGCACACAAGTTGGCCAAATTTTAGATTTAATAAATGATGAGGGTAATGTCTACAGGTGTATGGTTGATATTACTACCCTAAAATTGATTCGTAACTTGAAAATGGACAAATTGAAGTGGATAACGAATAGATGATAATTTATGCATGCATAAATGTAATTAATGTAGGTGTAGACACCTAAAGATGTCCTCATGAAATCAATAAATTCATCTATTAATTAAATAGGAACTTATATTTATTTAATTAATTCATTAGCCTCTTCATCTGTTATTTAAATAAATATTCTTATTTATTTAAATAATTCATTTGCCTTTTCTATCAAAAAATTCTTAGTTATTTAATTAACCAGTTCATCATAGCATATTTCTTCTATTTATGGAAAAATACCTTTGTTTATTTTATAAATTCATTTATCCTCTTGTTTTCATTTTAGCCAATCACCTTCAATCACATGGATCAAATCCTAAATTTTGAGTTTGCACCACTGGTCACATGTCTCTTCATTAGCCTTCTATGACCAAAAGTCAATGCCTTTCTTACCTACCACTTATCCTAACCACTCAATTCCTATTACCTCTTAATATTATTCATTTCCTATCGAAACCTTACCTAATATTGCATCCTATTCAATCTCCTAGCACCTCTTAATGTCAAATGTTGATTTTCATGAGGATTCTATAAAAGAAATTTTATCCTCATTTTGAAGATTTGTTACCCCAACTAATATTGATACCCAAATTGATGCTGATAATGAACAAGGTTAGTAACTGATAAATGAAATGTATGTAGAAGTATTGGATCAATTGTTATGTTGTCATTGATGTCAAGCCTATTGACTTATTGATTTATGCAAGTTTCCATATCAATCTGAAATATGTGGTGTTGAGTAAAGAAATGGTTTGTAAAGATAGAAGATGAAATGAAGAAGTGATTTTAAGTGTGCGAGCTTAAATAGACAATTGATAAATAAGTCTATGAAAAGTGTTGATCCCTAAAGTTTTTTTGTTTATTAGTGTCTTACACTTAGTCATTTTCTAGGCAATGATGGTCGGTCATCACTGTGACTGAGTCATCACATATAGGTCAAGTCATGTATAATGTATGTTTATCGAGTAGTAGTCACTACCGAGTAAAATAGTGGTCACTGAGTACTTTTTGTATTAGCTGAGTCAGTTATTGCCAAGTTATGTAAAGAAGACAATGCTGAGCGTCAAATTTTAAGGAACAGTGAATGCTGAGTGCCAGAAACATCCAGTACCGAGCAAGCTAGAATTGACATATGTGTTTGTGATGGCACAAACACTTAGGTAAACTATTTTGGCTGACATATATATTTTGTTTACTATTTGTTGAGGAAATCACAGAGGTGATTACACTCCTATTTTGTAATCATTGATCCCTATGTATTACACAGAACCAATCAAAATTAGGGAAAGGTTAAGCGACAAAAAGAGATAATCTAGATCGTAGATCTTAAATCTTAGAGGAAGTTAGTTGTCTATATAAGATGAGATCTAGACCCTAAAATGTAGTATGAGAGGAAGGAAGAAGAACAAAAAAAATATTTAGATTAGTGAAGTATTCTGATAGATTTTAGTGACCGAGTTGAACAAAGTTAAGCAGTGAAGAGAAGAACAAAGATATACTTGATAGTTGAGATCAAAAATATTAGAAGGAGAAGATTTGTAATCAACATCACAGTGTAGACTGCAGGATCAAGTACTGAAACATTTTAACAGGTGTATTAGGTTAAATCTTTTAACATAGTGGTTTTAACAGACCTTAGTAAATCTCTTAACTGAGTGCTTACTTAGTTGTAAGTATTAAATCCTTTTGCAAGGTAGATTGTATAAGTCTTAAAGCTCTTAACATGGCATACCCCTCATAAGGTAGATCATATTTTGTGATCAAATTTTTAGTCCTAACAGGAAAAATTTATACTATAGTAGTGAAGATTTGTGGGTGTCATCCCCACCCCAGTTTTACCTTTCAAGGGTTTTTGGGTAACCAAAATCATGGTGTTATGTGTATCTTCTTGAGTGATGTTTAGCTTATTAGATCCTTTACATTGTTGAAGTTTATGTTAATGCTATGCAAAGTTTTTCATTGTTGATAAAATGGATAAATCAGTGATATTTGATTCACCCCTCCCTCTCAGTATCACATTTTCCCAATAGATTTCCAACAATTGGTATCAGAGCTATGTATCCTATAGAAGTCTAACCACTTGTGAGATAAAGATCTTGAGATGGAGGTTTATAAGTTGGGAAAAATAATAGAGAATCAGAAGATTGACATTCAGCTTGCATTACAACAACTTGTAGTAGCCAAAGGAGAACTGAAGAAATCCTTAAGCAGAAGAAGAGAGATTTCTATTCAACAGAATGAAACACAATATCAAGAAGAAGATACTACTAGACTATTTGATAGTGGGAACTCTGTAGAAAGTGACAAAGCCATAAAAGAACTATTGGAGAAAAACAAAATATTGAATGAGGACATCACAAATCTGAAGAGAGAACAAGAAATTCAATCTGTAAGACTCTGTGAAGTAGTTGAACAGAAGAAGAAAGCAAAAGAAGAAAAGATAATGGCAAAAGAAGACAAAAGACAAATATCAATGAGACTTGATGAAAAGAAAAATGACATAAAAAGGTTGACTAACAATCAACTAGACATGGTAAATCAACTGCTACTGGTTAATCAAGATTTGAGCAGGAAAAATGTGGAACTCAATAATCTGAGATCAGAAAATAATCAACTGAGGAATGAATTGAGAGATGAAAAAGAAGTTGATGAAAGGATGGACAAGCCTAATGAAGTTATAAGATACTTTGAAGAATTGTTAAGGTCATTGAGAAGATCTAGTGACACATCTAGACTTGGACTTAATGAGAAATCATCAGAGGAAGGAGAATCATCAAAGAGTGGAGAGCAAAGAAGTGCAAAACCAAAGAACAACAAGCCTACATGCCATCACTGTGGAAAGCCAGGACATACAACCAATGTATATAGAAGAAAACATGGTAAGTCTGATCCTAAATCTAAATTTAATGGACATTGTTTTAACTGTAAGAAATATGGACATCAGGCACAAGAATGCAGGACAAAGGTCAGTAATACACCCACCTCACCAAAATTTCAAGGACACTATTTTAATTGTTAGAAGTATGGACATAGAGCATTTGAGTGCAGATCAAAACCTAAATGGACATCAAATGAACAAACCAAGTCACCTAAGAAGGGTAACACATACAATTGGGATTACAACACTTGGTATAGTTGTCATTACTGTGGAAAATATGGGCACATCGGAGAAAATTGTTTGAAGACACAATTTAGAGGTAAATCCAAGAGCTGGATGAATGGAAGTATGGTATGCTATAAATGCAATAAGATAGGTCATTTAAAGAAATATTGTAGATCACCCATACCGAGAAATAATTAGAATAAGAATGAAGAAATCATTGAACAAATGAGAAATCAGATGAGCAAATCTTGGAAGAAGAAAGAAGAGGGAAGTACAAGTGAAGCCAGTGCACCTAAGGTCCCCCAATCCAATGGATCAGGTGATCACACCACTTCTAACTAAGAAAAGAAGGTATGTATGGAATTGAGTCCTATAATGTTTTCATCTTATATCAGTTCCTAACATATGTTGAGAAAAATTCCATATCTGCATAGATTAAGATGCATTAGGACATATTTGAGCAAAGTGGAACAATTCATATTTGATGCCGAGCATCAGTGTTTTTAGTCTATAGTGACCAAGTCACCAATGTATGTCGAGCACCTATGATAACCGAGATGTGATGTACACTGAGCTGTAACTGAATGGTTGTATCGATTGAGCTTATGTTAGCTGAGCTTAACATGAGATTGTTGAGATAGCTGTATCTCACCTAGAAAGTGTATAGATCATTAAATAAGCCCTAATCTGACCATTTGAAGTCTATAAATTAGGAAGTTGCCATTTATTTCATTTCACTAGTGAATTGAAATTTTTAAGAGCGATTTAGAGTGCGAGTAACTAGTGTGATTAAGAGCTAAGTGTGATTATAAAAATATTCATAGTGTGCCATCGGCAAAACATCTGAAGAACACTTGTACAAGGTACCTAACTAAGTGAAATTCTATCATATTTGAATAATTATAATTATGAAATGGAATCATCATCATCAGCTACGATGAAGAAGCAAGGAAAGGAGGTTTTTAACATTCAATTAGTGAGGAATGAGGTGTGTAAGCCACCAAATTTTTAGGCCGTTCCAGAGGGCATGATCATGGGAGATTTTAATGGAGCCCTATTATGGATTCCAAAAATGTCTTAATGATAAATGATATTTGATCATGTTACATGTGCAAGATTGGAGAGATTGGCGATTATGAACTTAGGGAAGCATACAAGAGCTTATGTAGAAATGAGGTGTTGAAGACAGAACACGAAAAGGTTGTCGAGGAAGGGTTAGTTAATACCCTCGACTTTCTACAAAATTTCAAAGTAGAATGGATTAAGATTGTGCTGAGCAGAATACATGACATGAAGATTTGGCAGGAGGATGGACCAGTTCAAATCACAAGGGACATGATTCACCAGGTAACTGGATACCCTAAACTCCCTGGAAAGAAAACTATGAAATGTCAAAATAAGGAGGCAATTCAAGCAAACACACAGACATTATGGAACAAGCGTGGCATGACCATTTCTACTATCATCGATCCGGAGATTAAATTTGGAGTAAGGGTGATAGCACATAAATTCTACCAATCAAGTCGGTTGGACAGTGTCCCATGCATGGCAGTGGACCAAGCTTGGAAAATCATTAAGAAGGATCACACTTATGACCTTGTCGAGCTCCAAATGACTCAACTTGCCGAGAACCTTACATCAATTCACAAAACAAAGAATTTAATGTGTAAGTTTGGTTCCT
The DNA here is from genome assembly GCA_027943335.1 of Chamaecyparis obtusa. Taxonomy (NCBI): domain Eukaryota; kingdom Viridiplantae; phylum Streptophyta; class Pinopsida; order Cupressales; family Cupressaceae; genus Chamaecyparis; species Chamaecyparis obtusa. The sequence continues at coordinate 1,590,361 of BSBK01000498.1, read as the reverse complement.
TACTTGTTTGTCTATTCTTTTATATTCAAAAAAGATTTCCTACTATTGGAGGAGTAGTATGGGACAAGGCTAGGCTAGTTACAATTTAGATAAATGATTTTATTAGTCAAATGGGAGAAAATTTTGAGAGCATAATGGAAAATTATTTGTAGAATTTAAGAAGAAAATGAGGAAGAGAAGCATGATTCCTGTATCCCTAATAGAGAAATACAAACATGACATATGTTTCCTAGTGGATACATACCTCACATATGCTCAAGCTGCAATATTGAGGGTATCATGGCTTATGCCATTACCTTATGAGGTAAATATTGATGAGACCACAACAACAATCACAACCTTACTAGTTGAGGAAGTTGACAAGAAGGCCACTTATTTTGGAACCTATGAGGAAGAAAAAGTTAAGATAACCATGGGACTAAAGTCTCTACCATGGAGAGGAAGAGGAAAAATATAGGGAAAAACCTAGAAAAGATGATAGGAGAAAAAGAGGAAGAGGCACCTCTAGAATTGACCCAAGGTCTAGGAGAAGAAAAATCTGATGAATCTAGTGAAAGTGAAGAAGAGGAGAAGGTAGTTGTGAAGAAAGGAAAAAAGGTAGTAATTGTCGAGTCTGAGAGAAAGACTATATAGAAATAGAAGCCCATCTCATCACCAGCTCTTAGGCCAAGAACTAGGGTAGTCTCTACAACTGTAGCTGCTGAGCCACAAAAGAAAACCCCTGCATCAGGAAGAGGAGAATTATTCAACCTAAGGCAGTGCCAAGCCAATTAAGAAAGAAGCCGAGAAGAAAACTCATTTTGGCTAAGGATGATGAGGAAACATAAAGTGATGAGGAAATAAAGAAAAAGTCACTAGTATAGAGAAAAACAATGACTATGGATGAAATATGCCACAACATCAAGAGCTCTGTTGGTTTGGTAGGTTTTAAATAGGTAAAATTTGAGAAGATGAGTATAGAGGACAAGGAGAAATTCAAAGAAGCAATGCTTGAAATGATATGCACATTCAAGATGGTACCACTACAGATGGATAACTTAATTCCAAATGAATTATATCAATGAATAACACAAAAATGGGATTATGCCCTTAGAATAGAAAAGGAAATCAGGGAAAGCACACTAGCCCAAGTGACATTGGCTTTGTCCCCTATGTACATTAAGCAATAAATTGAGTAGTACTAGAATAGATTCATTACTAAGCTCAGGGCATACTCAATTCTTCAACACAAGGTTGAAGATGTGGTGGAACAAAGTAAAAAGGTATGGAATATCATTTTTGGTCTTATTATTGACAAGAGCACACAACAGGAAGCTAACACATCTAGGGGAGTTGAGCTAGATAATAAGGAAGATGTCAGTGAACCGCATATTCAAGAGGAAGAAGCTCCAAAGGTAGAGGAATATGGAAAGATATCTGAAGTAACAATTGTTGACATAATTGAGGATACCCCAGTGAAGACTCAGGTATTGATCGAGGAAGAAATACAAGCCGAAGCAAGAAAGGATACTTCTTTTCTGAGTAGTAATCTTATATCATTACAAGTCATAGACTATCCAAAAATTGGGGATACATCAACTGCAAGTCCACACAATGTTACAGTTGACATGCTAGCTAGTCTTAGCATTACTGAGGAATAGGAAAAGTTGGTATCTACATCTATCGAGGAGTCACATAAAGAGAAAGTAGATCAATCTGCATTAGTTATTGTAAATCCTCACATAGAGGAAAAGAAATTAGAAGAGAAGAAAGAAAAATCTATAGATGCTCAAGAGCCTAAGGAGAAAGAGGCAATAAAAGAACTTGTACTGATGCCAAGTGGATCTACACCTAAGAAGAAGTTACAGAAAAAGAAAACAAAATCACCTACTCTACAGGTGACACTTGAAGAAGTTATTATGATTCCTAAATGGGACACATATAACTTATCTTATGAACAGATGAAAATATTGCAAGATCTACTGAAGAAAAAGAGCAAAAAAGAAGAATTGAGAAGGGAACATCAGCAAAAGTAGGTTCTTCATGAAATTAAAGGTATATTCATTGATGCTTTTGACATGACTGATGTAAATGATTCTGATCCTATACTGGAACAACTTGTCCATATAGTCAAGAAAGTGACTGATGATGATAGCGAGGAAAATGATAAGTTGTTATAGTGGTTAGAAAGAAAATTTGAGACCAAGGTTCTCAATAAGATCTCTGCCAAGATAACAGTCAAGCAGGTAGAAATTTCTACCCAAGTAACAGTTTCAGAAAGAGTTGTACAAAACACTCAATCTTTGTACAAGAAGTTGTGTGATGTAGATATATTTACCAAGGACAACTAGGATATGATAGATAAACTATAGTTATATATGAAATCTACAGGTCACTCACTGAGTTTGGATGCTAGTGCTAGTTCTATACATTACACCAGACTTCAATTTACTCAAGGGAAGATAGCCGAGTTGATGGCTAATATTGGTAAGATAAGGGCTCACTTACTCTCTATTTAAACAATGTTGACACCTCACTTGGAGGCCATACAAAGAGAGTTAGCTAAGGAAAAGGAATTAGTACTGAAAGATCCCCATCTTTCTACTGCCGAGAGCCTAGTTGACCTAGTTGCCGAGCTAGAAGTAAAATCAGAGGTTTTGAAGCATGCAATAACCGGTTGGGACAATGCATTGCACATAGTCATGATGCTTCATAAACCATTTCTAGAAAAATATTTCACGCTCCCTACACCCCAAGAACTGCAAGTGACAAAAATAAGGGGGAAATAGTAGAATGACATGTTAAGTCACAAGGGAGGAAAGCATAATTAGAGAGTAGAATCAGATGAAAAGAAGAAGAATCACATGGTATAAAATACTAAGTTTTGTAAATGTATATATGTATTTGAGTGTATGTCAAATCAGGAAGTCTTATATGTACAAATGTAAATTTCTTTGGTCTTGTAAGACCGAGTTAAGTTTTAGGGGGATTATTTTATTATTACTTAAGTACTCTTGTAAATATAATGTAAATGTCATGACAAAGTGTTTTTTGGACCACTAATGTCAAAGGGGGAGATTGTTGATCCCTAAAGTTTTGTTGTCTATTAGTGTCTTACACTTAGTCATTTTCTAGGCAATGATGGTCATTCATCACTGTGACCGAGTCGTCATATATAGGCCAAGTCATGTATAATGTACGTTTACCAAGCAGTAGTCACTGCCTAGTAAAATAGTGGTCATCGAGTATTTTTTGTATTAGCTGAGTCAGTTATTGTCAAGTTATGTAAAGAAGACAATGCTAATCATCAAAGTTTAAGGAACAGTGAATGTCAAGTGCCAGAAACATCCAGTGTCGAGCAAGCCAGAATTGACATATGTGTTTTTTATGGCACAAACACTTAGGTAAATTATTTTGGCCAAAATATATATTTTGTTTACTGTTTGTTGAGGAAATCACAAAGGTGATTACGCTCCTATTTTGTAATCATTGATCCCTATGTATTACACAGAACCAATCAGAATTAGGGAAAGGTTAAATGAAAAAAATAGATAATCTAGATCGTAGATCTTAAATCTTGGATGAATTTAGTTGTCTATATAAGATGAGATCTAGACCCTAAAATGTAGTATGAGAGGAAGGAAGAAGAATAGAGAGAATATCTTCAGATCAGTGAAGTATTCTAATAGAGTTTAGTGACTGAGTTGAACAAAGTTAAGTAGTGAAGAGCATAACGAAGATATACTTGATAGTTGAGATCAAATATATTAGAAGGAGAAGATTTGTAATCAACATCACAGTGCAGACTAAAGGATCAGGTACTGAGACATTTTAACATGTGTATTAGGTTACATCTTTTAACAGAGTGGTTTTAACACACCTTAGTAAATCTCTTAACCGAGTGCTTACTTAGTTGTAATTCTTAAATCATTTTGAAAGGTAGATTGTATAAGTCTTAAAGCTCTTAACAGGGTAGACCCCTCACAGGGTAGATCATATTTTGTGATCAAATTTTTAGTCCTAACAGGAAAACTTTATACTATAGTAGTGAAGATTTTTGGGTGTCATCCCCACCCCAGTTTTACCTTTCAAGGGTTTCTGGGTAACCAAAATCATGGTTTTATGTGTATCTTCTTGAGTGATGTTTAGCTTATTAGATCCTTTACATTGTTGAATTTTATGTTAATGCTATGCAAAGTTTTTCATTGTTGATAAAATGGATAAATCAGTGATATTTGATTCACCCCCCTCTTAGTATCACATTTTCCCAATAGATTTCCAATAGACAAGGTAATATTGATTTGATTATTTTACATGATTTGATGAAGTGTTGGAATGATGCGCAAGTTAGTTATATTTGTCAGTAATAAAGGATTACTGAGGAAGATAACTGAGGAAGATATTAACCGAGTAAATGATAACCGAGAAGGTAGACTTAACTATGAAGATGAAGTTGGTCAGTTAAACAAGAAATCAATTACAAGATGACATCAAGTGAGAATCTGGATTGATCTAGAAGATTCTAAGGAAGGAAAAAAGTCAATTAATGAAATTAGCAGATAAAAAATGTTAGGTATAGATAAATGGTGAAGATTTAATGATTTGTTTGAGATCCAAGAAAAGTCCAAGTTCCAAGGTGAAGATATAGTTGGCAAGATTCATGAAATGTGTTACTGAGCTATAGATACATTAAATTTGGATTGAGATTCTATCGAATAGATGAGATTAATTTGAGAAAACCCTAATGAATAGGATTAAGTGGAAAAAAATATCTATTTAAAGGATTATGAAGATGGTACTATTACTGATAGCTAGTGTAGATAGCCGAATAAGTATAGAAGGGTACATCGAGCATAACAAAGTTGAAGAAAAGTGTGAATCAAGTGAAGGAAAGTGATGAGATGAAGAGTGAGTATTGATAAAAAAAAAAGAAGAGTTTGAAGAAGAAAAAATTGTAGAAAGGAGATTTGAACAAGAAAAAGTAGTTGCATATTTTATTAGGTCTTTTCACTATTACTTTCTAACCATTGTAGCAAAAAATCTCTTAACCGAGTGGATTCAAAAATCCTATTTCTAAATCCTTTTTAAGGTGGCATTATAAAAAAATGTACTACGTCCTCTAATAAGACCACTTATTATAGGGTGAGAGATCTCGTTGATCTTTGGTGAAAATCCCCTAACATGGTCACATCTAGAAAATGTGTTTTGTAACCTTTAATAGGGTTGGTACTTAACCGAGTTCACTTCAGAAGAGTGAATTATTTTGTAGGTGATAATTCCTGTAGTGGTTTCTAATCAAATTGGGTTTCCATGTTAAATATTAGAGTTAATGTGTGATTGAATGTTTTGAATGTTATTTTCTAATTTTCATATGCACACTGTTGTGTTCGGTTGAATGCTTAAATCTGATTATTAAGATTAGTTGAAAATTTTTTAAGGTTGAAAATTGTTAAGGGACCTGGGATAATAGATTCACCCCCCCTCTTAGTTATCCAACAATTAGTATCAGAGTATTTGGTGCTTAGAGGTAAATGTTTAAAAGACTTAAGCTAAAGATCCAAAGATGTATAGGAGAGAAGTACCAAAGTTGAACAAGGAGAACTTCCTACATGAAAAAGAAAGATGAAGTTAAACCTATATGGAATTGGAGATTCCATGCTCTACTATTTGGAAAATGACTAAACTCCATTTCGTACTGGACCTATAATAGTTGATCAGATGAGAGAAAAGTTGGAACACAACTTGGTAATGATTGAGATTGCTTCTTCCTTGACCGATGTTGAGTTTAATAACATAAAGGACTACACTACATAAAAAGAAATGAGGGATAAACTTGCACTTTTGTATGGAGGTGATCAACATGCACATAAGGAAAATGTTGATAGTCTTAGAGGAAGATTTGATGAGATGTGAATGCAAGATGGTGAAAACATTGCACAATACAGTCTCAGAATCAAGGAAGTGGTTAGTGCTATCAAAGGTGCTGGTGGAACCATAAATGAAGAAGATGTGGTAAGAATTTTTTTTATAACTCTCTTACCTAAATATGCTATTCGAGTCTCTGTTATTCAAAATTGAGATCCATATCTGGTAATGTTGTTACTCTTGATGCTTTGATCAGTAAGATGATTGTATTTGAGCTTAGTAACTTTGATAATACTTTACCAAAAATAGAAACTACTTTCAAATCATCTCTAACTATTGGTATTTAAAGAATAGAAAGATACATTCACTATAGTTTAGGTGGAAGTGACTACAACAGTATACTATTCGAGGAAAAAGAACAAGAACAACTAGAAGCACTATTGGCAAAGAGATTATTGATAGGAAAATGAAAGTATAAAGGTAAATTGCCTCTAAAATGTTTCAATTGCAACAAGATAGGTCATATTGCATCTAGGTGTCTTGATAATGATAGGAATGATAAGAAGGACAAGTAGGAGAACTGATACCAAAAGTTTAGAGACTACAAGGATAAATGAAAGAAATCATGCTACCTATTTGAGGAAGGACTAACCAATGATGAATTTGATGACATAGATGAAGGTGAGGAAGTGATTTATGTTGCTATACATGATAATTTAGAAGAAGAAAGGTATGAAGATGAAAAAGCCCTTATTTATCAAATTAGTAAAACTGACACATGGATTATTGATAGTGGTTGTTCACATTATATGATTGGTGATATTGATAAGTTTGAAAACATAGAAGAATTTGATGGAGGATTTGTTAGATTTAGAAACGATGCTCCATGTTTTGTAAAAGTAAAGGGATCCATTATGCTGAATGAAAAAATTAAGTGTGATAATGCTTATTGGGTTCAAGGACTAAAGGACTTTAATATTATTTAGAACAATAGAGAGAGGGGGGGGGGGGGGGGTGAATCAGTTGTTCTTAGGTCCAGATGTACCGATTGAACTTTTAAACACTTCAACAATCTCAGATCTAATCACCAACACAACTCGGTCTCTAAATAATATATACCAGAAATATATAACATGCAGTCTACTGTCCAAAAGTAATTAACTTGTAGAATATAGAAACATTCACATCAAAACATTCACACAAGTATACAACCAGGATTTATAGTGGAAACCCAACTTGGGAAAAACCACTTTGTAACATGTCACTGATATTTTCACTCTTCTGAAGTGAGCTTTGCAAAAAGCCAACCTTGTTAAAGGTTTACAAACACACTACTAGGTGTGACCCTGTTAAAGGATTTAAACATTCTGTCAAAAGTGACTTGGTTAAAGGATTTAAGTACATTCCATTAGAATGCCACCTTGATTAAAGGATTTAAACAATGGCTGTTAGGTTAACCTTGATTAAAGGATTTAGATTGATATAATGGTTAGAAAGTAGCAGTACTTTCTAATCTGAAAAACATACAACTCACTTTGCAAATATCAAATCCAATTCACACATATATGTTGATTTATTGACTGAGTTCCATTTCCATCTCCATCTCTGATTTTCTCAGAATTTGCTTCAAGAAATCACAACTTTGATCAAATCCTTCACCTTCAACCTTCTGCTTAGACTTATCAGTCAATAACATCAACAACTCCAGCATACTCTGTAACCTCACACTTAGGTTTTCCTTTATGCCTCTCTAGTAGGTAGATCCATCTTTTGCTGCTTAATCTCCTCTGTAGATTTTAGGTTAGGTCAGATTCATTGAATCCTTCCAACATTTAAGTTCTTCATCCATCCTTCTAGATACATCTTCAATCTCATCATTGAATCCATAATAAAATGATTTACCATACATTAAATTCTCCATACAATCAATTAATAAAGTCAACATGATTTACCTAACCCAAGAATTCAACTATGTCGGCTGGAAATCTGAATTCTTCCTCCAAATGTAAATTACTGATGCTCGGTTGTTCATCTCCTCGGTCATCACTGCGCAACTTGGTCATCTCTACAAACTGTCTTCCTCGGCTAACACTGTCTTGCCCAATAATTTCTTGTTGCTTGGCATAAACTGATGTTTGGTCAACACAAAATTTACTCGGCATATACTGGTGCTCGTTTGACACTAACATCACTCAGCTTAAACTAGATTTCTTCACTTTTTCTCGATTAAGCCTACTTATTAATTCTTTCTTCTTACTTAGATAAACAATACATTATCTTTTCATTGTGCTGAATAATCAAGTACTCATTGAAGTATCAGATAACTCAACCTTTCCCTAGGTTCTATTTTTTATCTTTCTTGCCCTAATCCTTTTCATCAATTAATAGATATAGTAATTTCTTAGCTAGGAACTGTCTTACCAGTTAAGGTTTGACATCAATGACAATACAACAATTGTTTCAATTGTAGTTTCCAACAAGGAGAACTTGTTGAGTGTATCACAAATGAATAACACAGGTCACCGACTGGAATTTCAGAAGTGAAAGGTGAAGATCTATGATGCTGCTGGAGATTTGATTGGCACTAGTGAACAATCCAAAGGTAACTTATTTTATCTGAATTCTAATGCAAATATATGTTTGATTGCAAGAAGTGAAGATTCTTGGTTATGACATAAAATATTATGTCATGTGAATTTTGATAATGCGATAGAGGTTAGTAAGAAGAAAAGAGTCAGATGTTTACCGAGATTGAGCAAGCCAGATAAAGTTATGTGTAAGGAATGTCAGATCGGTAAGATGACAAAATCAAGTTTTTCAAGAAAGTCTTACTCATCTAATGGTATATTAGAGTTAGTTCATACCGATCTTTGTAGCTCTATGAGAATAAAAAGTTATTATGGTGATCGTTATTTCATTTTATTTGTTGATGACTACTCAAGGATGATGTTTGTAATATTTCTAAAAGAAAAGTCTGATGCATTCCAAATGTTTAAATGGTACAAGGCAAGAGTTGAGAAGGAAACAGGTAAGCAAATGAAGTGTTTAAGATCAGATAGAGGAGGTGAATTTATCTTTGATGAATTTACTATCTTCTGCAATGAAAATGGAATCAAAAGACAAGTCTTTGCACCAAGAACTCCACAAAAGGATGGTATAGCTGAAAGAAGGAACAAATCAATAGTTGATTGAGAATGAGGTTGCACAAACATTCCTAAGAGAAGCAATTAGCACTGCTATTTACACCTTGAACCAAATACAACTGAAGAAAGGTACAAATAAAACTCCCTATGAACTCTGGTATGAGCATACACCTAATGTTAGCTACTGGGTAAGTGCACCAAGATGGTCTACAAAAAAGTGGCCACCTACTCAAAAAATAACAAAACACTCCTAGCATGATCAACTTACTTTAAATTCAAATAACCCAATTAGGCTTAGGTTTGGTAAATGAATAAGCCAAGGACAAGGCTAGTTAATAGATTTGGATAACAAGGTTGAGGCTTGGGAGCTTCATTTCCCTCTATTTCTCTCCTTTTTTACATGTTTTATTCTTTGAAACAAGTTTGTCAACTTCTTCATCATGAACTTTACACATCATCAAGTGGGTATTTGTGAAATTACCATCATAATTTCACATATCTTCTAAGATTTCTAACCATATAATTTTTTCTATTTTTGGATAACATTAGCATAATAAAGTTTAATTTTCTTTACCATTATCTCCAAAGTTCTCATAGACATATGTGTATCATTTTCTAAATAACTTTTGATCTACTTGTCCAAATAGAAAATAAATTACATATTATTGTTCTACACTTGATTCTATGTACTTTAAAAAAATGCAGTTTTCATTTTTAGTTATTTTTATGTAAGTTATATCTAGCGCACAAACAAACACCTAATTTTTAGGATGAACCCAGTTCAAAAAATCATTAAAAAAATAATTAACAAAAAATTACAAAAAAACACATAACTTCTAGATCTCACTCTTATCTATCTTTTTGCAAAAGGGTTTTTCAAAATACTAAATCTAACTATATCTTTTTAATGCACATGAAAGACACTATGTTATGTTTTTATCAAAAAATAAATTTTTTTTTTTTTGTGCGCAATGGATTTGACCCTCTTAATATTATCTATTTTAAAAAATATTTAGTAGTTTAGAAACTAGATTAAGAGTAATACAATTCTTTCTCTTAGCACCTTTTCTAATTTTGAGTGCATAACTTTAAAATTTATCTTCCAATTTTAGGTTTACCTAATTTCAGAAAAAAAGTGGCCACTTATACCCCCCTTTTTGTGCACCATCTTGGTGCACTTATCCTACTTTAAAATATTTGGAAGTAGGTGTTACATTTTGAAAGATGCTAGGAATGGAAAGTTTGATTTTGAAGGAGATGAAGGTATATTCCTAGGATACTCCACAAAGAACAAAGATTATAAATGTTTGAATAAGGCTACTAACAAAACTGTGGAAATTGAAATATGTAAGGATTGATGAGTTTGCAAATAAAAATAAGGGAGATAGAAAAAAGGAACCAGAAGATTATCAAATATTTGTATATGTAAAAGGAGTTTATGGTACTTGACTCGAGTAACAAAAATAAATCGAGGAACTAGTTGAGCCCCCATCGAGAGAATAAAATTCTGAAGAATAGAGAATCGAGCCAGTACTAGAAAAGTATGTCAGAAGGAACCACTCACCGACTCAAATAATTGGAGATAAGAATGTAGGAGTCATGGAAAGAAGTAAGTTGAGAGACAATGCATGTTTGATTTCTGAATTTGGGCCTAGATTAGTTAAGGATGCACTTGAAAATAAAGATTGAGTTAATGTAATGAAATAAGAGATTGGTCAGATTGAAAAGAACAATACTTGGTCACTGGTACTAAGACCTAAGGATAAGAATGTTATTGGAATAAAGTGGATTTTCAGAAATAAACTAAATGAAAATGGAGATGTGATAAGGAATAAAGCTAGACTAGTATGCAAAGGATATGCTTAGGAGAAAGGTATTGACTATGGTGAGACATTTGCCCCTATTTCTAGATTAGAAGGTGTGAGAATTCAACTTGAATACACATCTTATAAAGGTTTCAAGGTTTATCAAATGGATGTAAAGTTTGCATTTTTGAATGGAATACTGGAAGAAAAAGTGTACATTGAGAAACCAAAAGGATTCATTGACAAAAGTTAGAAAAATATGGTATGTAAACTACACAAGGCACTATATGATTTGAAATAGGCACCCCGAGCATGGTATGAAAGAATCGATTCATATCTAATGAGAATAGGTTTCATTAGAACTAGTGATAAAATTAATGTGTAATTGAATATCGAATCTAGACATAAGGTGTTAATAGCTGAAATATTTGTTGATGATATCATATTTGGATGAAATGAGTCAATGTGTAGATCATTTGCTGATGAAATGAGGAAGGAATTTTAGATTTCAATGATTGGAGATATCAAATTCATCATTGGATTGTAATTTCAATAGATCAAGGATGGCATATACATAACATAATCAAAATACATCAAAGAGAGCCTGAAAAATTTTGGGATGGAAGACTCAAGACCGTTTGGTACACCGATGATTACTAGATGCAAATTGTCAAAACAAGATGACTCTACTGAGGTGAATTAAACTCTTTATAGATCAATAATCAGTAAGCTACAATATGTTGTTCATAGTAGGCCAAATATTGCATATGTTGTTGGCATTATGGAAAGATTTTCTTCTAATCCTAAAGAGACACATATGATTGTTGTGAAGAGAATATTTATATATTTGAAAGGAACCAAGGACTATGGATTATGGTACAAAAAGGATGGAGATTTTGAATTGATAGTGTATACTGATGCCGATTGGGCAGGTAATGTGGATGACAAGAAAAGTACAAGTGGAGGAGATTTCTTCCTAGGAGAAATATTAGAGACATGGATAAGCAAAAAGAAAAGTTGCATTTCACAGTCAATTGCTGAGGCATAATATGTTGTTGCTAAAATCAATTGTTCTAACATTGTTTGGATAAAACAACTACTTGAAGGGATACAAGAGGAAATATATGATCCAGGGACAATATATTGTGATAATACAAGTGCTATAAATATTTCAAAGAGCTAGGTGATGCACTCAAAGACAAAGCACATATTAATCAAGTATCATTATTTGAGAGAACGTGTACATGATAAACAAGTAAAGCTGGAATATGTAAAATACAAGGAACATATTGCATATATAATCACAAAGCCATTACCTAAGGATACTTTTGAGTACCTAAGAGGTAAACTAGGGGTAATTACCCTATCTAATGTTCATTAGAGAAAGAGGCAGGTTGCATCAATTCATGCTTTATCAGATTATCTATTTGTGAGTTGATGCAACTGTTCACTCTTTAAGAGAAGCCTAGAGTTGTGAGAAAGATATGAGGAAATATAAATAATTGGTACAAACAAGGTAAAAGGTACAATTACAAGGAAAATTAGTTTTAGATTAAGGTTTTGCACCTACCTTTGGCATTTCTATCAAAGGGGGATATATATTAATGAGGAGAGATGACTATGTAAGAAGAAAGGGGGAGAAATAAAGAGAGAATGAAGACAATGAAAAAAGAATAGAATACAACTAAAGAATGAAGATTATTGGTATTGGATGCTACATTTCAGATGTGAGATGTGTTACATGAGATATATAAAATGTGTTTCCATCAATGCCAAAGGGGGAGATTGTTACCCCAATAGATATTGATACCCAAACTGATGCTGATAATGAACAAGGTTAATAACCGAGCAATGAAAGGTATGTAGAAGTATTGGATTAGTTGTTATGTTGTCATTAATGTCAAGCTTATTGACTTACTAATTTATGAAAGTTTCCATATCAATCTAAAATATGTGGTGTTGAGTAAAGAAATGGTTGGTAAAGATAGAAGATGAAATGAAAAAGTGATGTTAAGTGTGTGAGCTTAAATGGACAATTGATGAATCAGTATATGACAAGGTAATATTGATTTGATTGTTTTACATGATTTGATGAAGTGTTGGAATGATGTACAAGTCAGTTATATTTTTTGGTAATAAAGGATTGAAGTTGTAAAATGAAAAGACAAGGAATCAATGTATGGTACCGATTTGGAAATGGTAGTCGGTAAGTAAAGATATTGGTCAGTTATAGTTAACCGAGAAGTTGATAACCAAGGAAGATGTTAACCACGTAAATGATAATCAAGAAGGTAGACTTAACTGAGAAGATGAATTTGGCTGGTTAAATAAGAAATCAATTAAAATATGACATTGAGTGAGAATCTAGATTGATCTAGAAGATTCTAAGGAAGGAACAAAGTCAGTTTTAATGAAATCAACATATCAAAAATGTTAGGTACAGATAAATGGTGAATATTTAATGATTGGTTTGAGATCCAATAAAATTTCAAGTTTCAAGGTGAAGATACAACTGGCAAGACTCATGAAATGTGTTACTGAGCTATAGATACATTGAATTTGGATTGAGATTTGATTGAATGGATGAGATTTATTCAAGGAAACCCTCATGAATAGGATTAAGCAGAAAAAAATGTCTATATAAAGGATGATGAAGATGGTAATATTATTGATAGCCAATACATATAGTTGAATAAGTATAGAAGGGTACACCGAGCATAACATAGTTGAAGAAAAGTGTGAATCAAGTGAAGGAAAGTGATGAGATGAAGAGTGAGTGTTGATCAACTAGAAAAGAAGAGTTTGAAGGAGACAAATGTGTAGAAAGGAGATCTGAACAAGCAAAGGTAATTTCATATTTTATCAGGTCATTTCATTGTTACTTTCTAACCACTGTAGCAAAAATCTCTTAACCGAGTGGATTTAACATTCATATTTCTAAATACTTTGTAAGGTGGCATTCTAACGAATGTACTAAGTCCTCTAATATGACCACTCATTATAGGGTGACAAATCTAGTTGATCTTTGGTGAAAATCCCCTAACAGGGTCACATCTAGCAAATGTGTTTTGTAACCTTTAATAGGGTTGAGTCTTAACCGATCTCACTTCAAAAGAGTGAATTATTTTGTGGGTGATAATTCCCACAGTGGTTTTTACCCAAATTGAGTTTCCATGTTAAATACTTGGGTTAATATGTGATTGAATATTTTGCATGTTATTTTCTGATTTTCATATGCACACTATTTTGGTCAGTTGAATGTTTAAATCTGATTATTAAGATTAGTTGCTGAAAATGTTTTAAGGTTGAAAATTGTTAAGGGACTTGGGATAATTGATTCACACCCCCTCTCAGTTATCCAACAAGATTATCTTATGCAATCGTGGAGAAATTATGCTATTGTGATGTAGACCTATCTTGTGCCCTTTCTATAATTGAGAGTGCATTACTATCCATTATCATCATATTGCCATAGCTTTGCTACATCCATCATCACACTAGTTCAATCAACCATCTCCATTCTCTATAGCCTCTTGTGCTTTGTGTTATAAAATTGAGAGCACCCACAAGATCTTGGAAGATAGGAGGTTAAAGGAATCAAGTGTTTCATAAGAGCATTCTTGTTGTTTTTGATGTTTATCTAACACATGTTTTGTGCTTTTATGAAGTAGTGTTTTCTTGATATGATGATTGAACATATTATAGATTTTTTGCTTGTAGTTGAGCTTAATTAGAATTCATAATTTTACATGTCATTTTCAATCGTTAGTAATAAGAATAATATTCATATTTTAAATAATGACAAATAAATATATGATAAAATATTAATGTATTATAGTAATATGTAAACAATAAATAAATATATAAAAGAAAGTACCCAACTTTAAAAGTTCACCATTTATCACTTTATTAACATACTAAAATATTCTTCTCAAAAGAAATAAAAAGAACCTAACACAAATATACAAATTTCATCATTATATTATAATAAAATCACAACTTTAAAATTTTACAACCTACCATAAAAAAGAAAGATAATCACAGCCTTTGAAATGACCACTAAAAAGTAAAAGTTACAAAATGTCTTGAATTGTTGTTTTAACTTGAGTTCATAAAAGCATTTAAAAAAAGTCAAAGTGTAAAGTCATTCACAATACTCGTAAAATCATCCACAATAACAAAGACTACTTTTTCACTATTTCTAATTTAATCTTTACAAATATGTAAGAATAATACCTTTGCTTTTAAAAAAATAAAATAAAATAAAATACCTTAACACTTACATGCCTATTTCTAAAAGCTCCATTAAATGTCTTTTATATGAGGAAAATCCAATGAATGTATATACTCTCCTAATCATTGTATATGCAAGTAAATTCTACAAAGATTTTGTTTTGTAACAAAATCTTGAACTTTTAGATAAAGCCATAATGTGAAATAGTTGTATTCTTCTCAATTTTGAAACTTTGTGGTCCTCTTTTTTATATTAACTTAAGTTATAAGGTACATATTATAGATTGGAATAAGAGTTAATTAGGAGAATCTACAATGATATATAAAAATTATCAAATTAGAAAACTATGATAAATTAATAATTAGAACTCAAAATCATTAACAATCAATTATTAATAATTTTTTAAGGAGAATTGATAATGTTTATTATAGTTTGAATATTGTACAAATAATAATAGTTGGTCATATTAATTCAACTTTTGGTAAGGTGTTACTTAAAAAGGATACAACGTTAGCCTTCTGCAATTTCAAATATCTTACTGGCTATATATTCATGTTTACTTTCAAGTGTCTTGAGTTGTTCATATAGATTGGTTTGTTTCCCAAGCTCCTTATTGTATTTGAGTCATTCCTACATAAATCTAGACAAGTTAACTATTTTAAGAGAGACAATAGAGTAGAGTAACTAGCACTTGTATCTAAAGAAGGTGCACTAACTAGTGAGTAGTTATGTCAATAGTAAAGTATACATTATATAATATATTGGAGAGTTAAAATCAAGGAATGTGAAAATTGAATTTCATAATTGTAAGGTCCCTCAATTTCTTAGTTATTTCCATAATAAATAAATGCTCAAATTAACCCAAATTCTAAAATTCAATTCAATTCAATTCAATTCCATATATATAATGAGTTACATTTTGATAACATTAATTGCCAGGCTCTACAACCTCCCACCCATTGGTATTCACATTTCAAATTCCTTGAAGCTCTGCACATGGTTGTCAACCATGGAGGGGAGCTTGGCCCTCCCCTTAGGGACCCCTATTCCAACACTTTTGTCCTCTTTGCTAGGGCCCAATCCCTAGAGGCCCTGACATCTTCCCTTCAGGTTGTTTTCGAGACGCCTAACCCCCATGTGGTATTTTTTAAGCCTACTGGAAATGATAATGGTACTACTAACATTAAGACCCCTGGGTTTGTTGAATAGGGTCAGAATAATGATGGTACTTCAGATAAGGAGTCCACCTTGACCAACTAGGCCCCATAGGACCAGATGAAGGGACAAAAAATCACCTTCCGGATGGATCATCATCGAACAATGAAAAAACAAGCAATAAGAAAAAATGATCATTAGTTGCAAATACAATAGATTCAAACGTTCATTTGAGATATTTCCCCAAAAGGGAATTTTTTTGGTCACCTTCAAATTGAAACTGGCCTCCATGTTTCTATATATTCCTCTTCCCTCCTATGATAACAAAGATTTCAAATGCATGAATACTGCTAGAGATGGACATCTCCAAGGGGTTACCTTAAATGATTAAGTTAGAGCACTCAAAGGGTTCTTGGATACAAAATTTGGACTATGAAGGGATTCCCTTCAGATGTAGGAAGTGCTTTAAAATAGGTCACTTGGAAGCCCAATGTAGATTACATAGGGCTAAGACAAAAAGGTCTTCTTCTTGGTGGAAGGGTGCTTCTTCTGAACATTATATAGTTGTTAAGAAAAAACTTGAGTCTACTAGTACTGTTGGTCCTGAGGGTGTCCCTCCTATTGGGTCTATTGACATTGCTGAGCTGGTAGTTATGATGTTGGACAGTCTACAAGTGTCTCTTTTGATGGAATTGTTTCTGTTGGGTCTAATGGTAAATCTCTTGTTAGTTCTACTGCTACTGGCATTGTTGTTGGTAGTTCTATTGGTTTTTCTGCTGGTAGTTCAGACGCTAGACAGTCTGTAGGTGTCTCTTCTGCTGGTACTATTCTTGTTGCGTCTATTGGTGGTTTCCTGGTAGTTCTACTACCACTACTGGCTTAAATTTCTAGCTCTGTGTTGGTCAATGTGCCTTCTGATTCTATTGTGCGGGCTACTGGTTCTGATTCTGTTGGACTTTTTGTTGTTGATGGTTATTCTGGGCTTGATGTTTCTCCTTTGCATGGGGAGTCAGGCCCCTTTGTTGGTTCTATCCAGAATTCTCTTGTTGGTTCTATTGTGGATGGCTCTTCTTCTGCTTCTTTCTTGGGGTTAGTTCCTCAAGAATGGCAAGAGAAGGCTTCTATGGTGGAGGAGGGGTAGACCCCAGTTGTTGG
The DNA here is from genome assembly GCA_027943335.1 of Chamaecyparis obtusa. Lineage (NCBI taxonomy): Eukaryota > Viridiplantae > Streptophyta > Pinopsida > Cupressales > Cupressaceae > Chamaecyparis > Chamaecyparis obtusa. The sequence goes on along the minus strand of BSBK01000498.1, from coordinate 1,573,025 downwards.
AAAACATGATAAAAAGTCCCCTCCTCAATTTGATATGACTCTGCACTCCCAGAAGAAGGAAGGTAAAGAAAAATTCTAGTTTTTCCTTATTTTTTTTTCTCATTGTTGGATCTTGGTTTTGTTCCCATTGGGCAGATTGGGATTTCCTTTTTTCTTCCAGTTCCTTTTGGTCTTGAATAGTATTATCCTAGGCACTATTCCTCTAGTTTGTCTTGGCTGATTCTTTGTGTTTGTTGGAATATTTCTTTCTTGGGGACTTCATTGAATATCTTTATGCTCTTTAATTTGTGAAGGGTTTTAGTTGGTCTACTGGTTTTTGTGCTTCCAACAATGTTCTTTTCCATTTTTTGGGTTTGATGGGCTTTATTGAATATTTGATGTAATGTATTTGTAAGGGGTTTCAAGATCCCCTCAAAATCTATTTTTAACTTAATCCAAAAATAATATATCAAATGCAACAAGCCAATTCATTGGGTTGTGCGCAAAATAAATTTCTCTGTACATGTAATCACTCCATTTCATCATTACTTCACTAATATCTATGTCATCCATCACCTTGGATATCTTTCATCCAAATTAAACCTCTAAATTCACCACTAATTTGGATAGTGAGTCAGCCAAGACATTTTGATGCAAAGCACACATTTGGAAAGCCTAGGAGGGGTAATCACTCAACTAGACTACATCAAAGGGCTCATGCCTCATAAATGGAGAACTTTGAACAAGTTCACTTCCTAACAACCATCATAATAAATCTATCCTTATTTTGATTTATTAAAATCCTTCTAATATTCTTGCATCTCCCAAATTAGACCCTCAACTCACATAAACCCTACTTGCTTCATAAATGAACAATTTCCCTAGTAGCCCTGCTGCATCAATTTTATGGCCTTAAATTTTGACAATGTAAAGGACCCAAGAAATTAAAGATATATTCAAACACCCTTTTTAAAGTTATAAAAGACTCCTTAGACTCAGGACGCCAAGGATTCAGTAAAGACCCATACTCGGATAAGATCATAGTCCCAAATGGCCAATTAGCCCTCCTAAGTCTGATTTCTAGGCTTTACTCAGAAATTCCCCACAAGGCCCTCAAAAAAAATTAGATATTTTAGAATCCCTTTGAGAGCTCTAACAGACCCTAGAGTTTCACTACTCCAAACCCAAGGTAGATATAAATGGAGTTCACTAGGCCTACATGCCTAGTAGGCCTAATTAGGCCTCCATAAAGAAGAAACTACCCTCTAGAAGTATGAGATCAACCTATGATCACTTGGAACACCTTGAGAATCATGAAGCATTGTCAAATCCAAAGTTATAGCCTTAGGGACATTCAAATCCAAAAGTTAAGTAGCTGATTGCATGCAATTACTAGGGAGCCACATTGGGATGTCTACCTAGGGTTGCAAAAATATCTTCTCCACCAACCTGGAAAAATATACAAAAAGAAAAAAATGAAAATACATAAAAAAGGATTTAACTCATCCAAAGGCCGTTAAGAGCCAATGGAGGAGGTTCAAGAAACACCCATTGCAAGTCAAAACCTTGATCTTGGGTAACTTCACAGACCCACATGGATAAAAATGAGAATATCTCCACTCTATTTTCACTTCAAGATGTGAAACCAAAATAAATTAATGCTAAAATAGTATACTAAGACATGCATGAAGAACCCTGCAATGATCAACCATACAGCTCGTACAGGAGGCTGAAAATAGTGAAGAATGAGCAAAAAATGAGATTTTTGATTCAAGAATTATCTTTTACACAATCTGCAACATTCCATCATCCTTCCTTTTGAAGGATATCTATGTGTAACCACAAAGAAGGTATCTAAATCATTGTTTAATAGCTCCATACAAGATTGAGCAAAAAGACAAGATTTTGACCAGTTTGCAAAAGTTGGAACAATGCAACTTTGCAATTTTAGCAACTTTTTATCATCTTTTCCTTAACTGAACCTTACTTGGATTTTTCCTTTCACCCACGTACAAATACCTTAAAAATGAAGAAAATAACTTAAAACACTTCCAAAAATGTGGAAAGAACTAGTCCTAGGTGGCTATGGCTTGGAAGACTCAGGATTGTATAGCCAAACATGCCACCACAGCTAGGACTTATTGAAAATAAAAAAGCACACACTTAAAATAAAAAAAACACATACTTAAAAGACTTCAATCTATCCTATATGCTCTGATTTAGAGATTCATGCTTGGCTTGTACCTAGTCTTCACCTTGTGCCCCTGTACCACATTTCCTTCCCTAAATATGTGGGAAAACTTGAAATTACTAAAATTTGCCAATTTGTTTTTTCAATAATGGCTATGAATTTTTCAATCTTCCACACATGTGCTTGTCCATTTGTAATTTCATTAAAGACAATTTGAGAATCCTCTTCCAAATGAAGTTGACCAACATTAATCTGCTTAGCCAAGTCCACAACAACTAATGTAGCTTGTACATACACCTCATTGTTGGTTCCATTCTCAAGCATCTTAGAATCAATTTCCAAGATGTTACCATCAAAAGCTCTTGCTACACATCTTTCCCCTGATGAACCCATATCCCTTTTCAAAGATTCATCAAAATTGATCTTGATCCATCCTACATCTAGTTTCATCCATTGCACTCCATCCCTATGCCTAGGAGTAGGATCAAGCCTAGAGTGCTCATTAGCAAGAATTTATTTGATTATTTATTAATTCAATTGATATTTGAGGATTTACTATAATATCAAATTCAAATGATAAATATGATGTACCTTCAACTTCAAGGCTTAATTTATTAATTGCATTATTTTTTTTCTTTGTTGCTTTTGTAATACTCTAAATTCTTCTTTCTTTAACTTCAATAGATGCTTCTGATCTAATTCAATTAGACAATATGGTATATCTTCAACTTTGAAGTTCAATTTATTATTTTTAAAAGTTATTTCATTTGTTCTTTTTTCTTTGCATTCTTAGATTCTTGCTCTTTTGCCGTTTTCCTTTTTCCTCATCTCTTTGGTATATGTTGTTCAATTTTATATCAATCCAACACAATTTATCAAAATAATAATAATGGTTGAAAAAATTAAATTTAAATAGAAAATAAATAATCAATGTCATGTCAATGCAAGACAAAAAAATTAGTTATTTATATCAAACAATTATTAAAATTCATCAAAATAATAAAAATAATGATTAATAATATCAACTTTAGTTAAAAAAATGGAATTAGATTCTTCTATGTTTTTGATATTAAAGAAACAAAAACTAGGGTGGTTTCCATTAAGTACAATGGCCTAGAGGGTGTAAAGTCAACGATTTAACAATAACAGCAAATTATGAACAAAATCTAGCATCTAATATAAAAAACATCAACTAATATCGATCATCCACACCATAAAAATAAGTTAATATCTTTGGATCTATTGCCTAGTATAACATGTAAACTACTAAATGTATGATAAAATGGCCATCGAGGGTCATCCTTTGTACTTTCCTCAAGGTGACACCATCCCATCATGGAAAAGCATTTTCTTTCCATTACATGGTAACGACCCTTTGTCCGTTGCCACATCGTAATTCTATGTGGCATGCTACCTAGAAGAAGATTCAAGTTCTCCACCCTATTATCCATAGTCATCCAATTCAAATTTTGTAGCCCACCACTCAAAGGTTTCCCTTTTGTTCTTTGCAAAGTTACACTTCTTCCCTTGTTGATCAAGAAAAGTATACTTAGTAATAACCCCCAAATAATTTTAAGCTTGATCCCCATTTTCCACTATATTAAAGAATGTTTCTCCCATAAGAAGGGTATTCACATGGTGTGGTAGGTTCTCTTCATTTCTCCAACATCAAATTCCTTCTATAGGTAGACCCATTGCATCTATCACATCTACTAAACTATTGCCTTCCCTTAGAATGTGTTTTTTCTTAAAATGAGTCAAAGCTCAAAAGAAGAGTTCTGATATCCTCCATAATTCCGTCCACAGAATAGCTAGCATTAATTAGCCCTTTTGTGGTTTCAATTATAAGTTTAGAACCACTTCTATATCAAGAGTTTCATTTCCAATTGAGAGAGAAAGCTTAATTCCCCAGAAGAGAGCCATACATTTAGATTGATTACTAGCTTGGCTATTTATGTTCCTAATAAAAGAAACATCCAATTCTCCTTTAGAGTTTCAAATCACCCCACCACCCATAACATTACCCTATTTAGTAGTTCCATCAAAGTTAAGCTTGTACCACCTTATAATAAGACATTTCCATCTTGTTCTTTTTCCTGCTAATTTATTTATGCTATCAAATTTAGTATAAGTCATTGGAAAGTCCCAATTATTAGCAATTATATTATCCCATTGAGTAGGGGAGGGGGTAGCTAGGGAGCTTCCACTTGGTAATTGATAATTTTTTTTGTTAGCAGTTTTAACATAGTTTTGAAGACACCTTCTATTAATTTTTTAGTCTCATCGAATATTCAGTTGTTCCTTTCTTTCCACAAACTCTAGCTAACATGAGGGGGTAACTGATGCCATAGTTGTCTCACCAGGGGATTATGGGTAGGGATCCTCCACTCAAGTATAAATTGTTGAATGTCACTATTAAAAACCCATAGTAGATTAGAATTTTCCATCACAGTCTACCATAGCAGTCTAGAAAATTGATAATGTAAAAACAAGTGATGTATAGATTCTTCCTCCTACTTATAGAGAATGTATTTGTAGGGGAGTTGAAAACCTCTTATGACCAGGTCGTTCTAAGTTAGAATTTTTTTATGCATAGTTTTCCACCAAAACAAGTTAACCTTTGGAATTGACTGTGGGTTTTGAAAATTTCTCCAATAATCTGGTGAACTTTCATACTTTTACAATAATTTATAAGATAATTTGACAGAGAGCTCACCCTTTTGGTCCTTCACCAAAAAAAACTTGTCTTCCTTATGGAATAGAGGGAGCCTGACCTTGCATATGATTCTTTGAAGTTCAATATCTTTTTTGATCAAGTTGGGTCTATTGGTAGTATTGATTTAGATCATTTCATCTTAGTAATGTTTTTGTATAACCAACAACTTGTAGGAAGAAAAGTATTTTTGAGTTCTCAATAAAATTCCTATAGTTTAAGCTATCTTCCAAGGCATTATCCCCCATCCATATATCCTCCCAAAAATTGAATTTATTCCCATTACCAATCTACCATTTTAGACCATCCTTGATGATACTTTGAAATTTCAAGATGTTGTTTGATATTTGTGACCTTGAGGGGTATAAGCCACTTGAGGCAAGGATTCAATGAAAGTTATCAAAGTTGAGGTATTTAGACCTCATGAAGTTTCACTAGTCCTTCTTTTCAAGGGCTAGTTTCCATCCCCTTTTGGAAATTAGGGATTTATTGAGAATTGACATCTTCCTTATCCCTATCCCATGTTGTTAGTTTGATTTACAAATAATTTCCTAGTTAACCAAAGCTAATCTCTCCTTTTCTTCCACCCCCGTCAAAATAAAGAGTCTTTTAACTCTTTCAAGTTTCTCTTCCATGTTGTTGGAAATTTTAAAAAGGGAAAGGAAGTAAATAGGGACACCTTTTAGTGAGGTGGCAAGGAGTTGTAGTTTACTAGCACTACTTAACAAATTTCCTTTATAGCCAACCAATTTATTGTGCATTCTTTCTGGTATATTGTTCCAAAAAGAGGGAATGATATCCTTGACAATGAGTGGGAGATCAAGGTGTCTAGAAAAGTAGCACATTGAATGCCTAAAATATTTTTTATTTTAGTCTACATGTTTTCCTTAGTGTTAAAAATAGATGCTAGTTTTCTCATAATTGATATGTTGGCCTAAAACCTTAGCATAGTCCAATAGAAATGTCATCCATTCCCTAGCTTCCATAACTAAGGCTTTCCCAAATAGAGTAGTATCATCAAAGAATTGTTGCAAAACAAAAGGAGACATAGTAGTGACAACTTGAACCCCATGTAACTTCCTAAAATTGATCATATTTAGAAAGTTCCTACCTAGGACTTCAACAAGCATAATAGATAGGCAAGGTGACAAAGGGTCACCTTGTCTAATCCCCCTGTCAGCTTTAAAGAAACCCTTGGAGAATCCATTCACAAGGACTCAAAATTGAACAATTTGTACACATTCCCTTATGAGATTAACAAGTTTCTTATTAAACCACAGTCTTGAAAGAACTCTAAAAATGAAAATATCATCTAACTCTATCATATGCCTTTGAGATGTCAAGTTTGAGAACCATACCTGACATACAAAACTTCTCCATTGAGTGGATAATATCATTTGTGGACACCACCACGTCTAGAATTTATCTTCCAGGGACAAAAATAAATAAAAAATAAATAATTTTTTTTAATTTTCAAAAAAAAAGTATGGTTGCATGTTGTATAATACACAATTCACATGGAAAATCAAAGCCTATAGATCCAAATTAATAGATTATTTATTTATTTTGCTAATTGTTTCTTTGTTATCGTATGTCCATCATAATGCATATGCATAATAACACACATATTTTAGAAGCATTTTATGATGCGTGCATAATATACTTTGAAATACAAATTAGAAATTCAATCTAAACGGTTGGTCCTACATGCGAGGTGTCTAAATACATTTTTTTTTAATGAAACATACAAAAAAACATATCGAGCATGCTCTCCACTAGGTTTGCATTTGTTTAAGTCATTATCTATTAAATTCCATGAGAATGTGAAAATATCTCTTACCTTTCTAAATAAATAATTTTTTTTTATAATTTGAATATATTAAGGTTTTGATTTTTGATTATTATGTATTATTTTCTTAAAAACACTTATATACCTTTTTTGTGTCATTTTTTATCCCATCAAAATTTGAAATAAATTATATTATCATATTCTAACATCAATTGCATATTTCTCTCAAACTTAAGGGGGGGCACATTAATTTTTTTATTCTTTGGGATTTCTTTGAAATTAATAAAATATCATCTACTCAATAAAATAGAAATTTTAGGATTAACAACACAATGTAGATAACTTTCTATTTAACAAATATCATTTATTTTTAATATTCTATAGTGAGCACACCTAATATATTTTTATAATAAAAATATGACCACTTTGTTTTTTTCCCATATTTGACCCTCTTAATCTCTACCATTAAAAAAATTTATAATTTAGAAACTAAATTCTGAACACTAGTAATTTTGTTTTTGTTACATCTTGAGATTTTGAGCATCAATATCTTAGATTTCTTATCTAAGATTAGTTTTTATTAATTTTAGAAAAAAATAATTGGCTACTTTTGACCCCCTTCCCCACTTTCCATGCTAATATCCCTTAGTGAAGGTAAGAATATGAAACACATTGGTAGTAAATACGTTTTCAATAATTTTAGTTTAGATGAAAATATTGAGTACAAGGAAAAATTAGTGGCTAAGTGCCATTCGTAGGTTGAGGGGCTTAATTTTTGTGATATCTTCTTTACTATAAGGAAGTTGTTTCAACTTATTATTAAATAGATAGATGTTAAATTTCATGCATGAGGGGATTTGCATGTTACAATTATAGGACATTTTGGGGAAGGTAATGAGAAGATTGTTTGTAAGTTAAAGAAATATTTCTACAATGTAAACTAGTTTTCTTAAATGTTGTATTAAAAATCTGATTTTTTAATTTTGAATTTGAAATTCAATAGAGCTAAATCAAATCATTATATCATTATAAGTTCTATAGATGACCCATTTACTACTTTTTCTATTTATTTTTATGACACTCTATTAATTATGAAGACATGAAAATGAACAACAATAAAAAATAAAGATTATATATAAGTTATGGTTACCTTTCAATCTTGCATTTTATTTCTCCTATAATTAAGTTAAAGTAGAGTGTACTGAATGCTACACTTGATGTTCTCCTTGTGATGTGTTGATGGTTGGATGTGATTACTTAATAAATTAACAAGATGATGTTGGTATCAGGATGATAGATTAAAAAAATCATATGATTATAGTGTGAAGATATGAACAAATGGACAACATGATGATAGTTTAAGAGTGGATTAGTTAGACAATAAAGTATAAAAATTACATTGCAATGGAAGATGATCAAGTGAGTTGATAAGCATCTAATTTATAGATTTTCCCTAATAAAATCAATGTCAAATATTTTTTTTAATACCTGGCTATGATTTTAAGGAGATGGAGGCATGGATTGAAGTCTTAGCCTTGTGACATGTGCTACAAGAGGATTAGAGTTCTATGATCGAGGTGTTATAATGATGAGAACACCATGTATAAGGCATAAGGTGACTAATTAAAAGGATAAGTGAGAGGGGTATAATGACTAAGTTATGATATGTTGATGAGGTATATGGTGATATACGTGTGTGAGGAACATGCTCACATGTGTGAGAAATAAGAAGGGTATGGATAATTGCCAAGTGATGACAAGTTTATATTTTGATCCATGTAGGTGGATTTAACATCTATGATTAAATGGATAAGAATTGAGGGTCTTTGCATCTAGATATTAGGGAAAATAGTAATGAAGGTTAATTAATATAAATCAATAAATTAAGTAGGTGATAACTAATTGATTTAATTGGAGGAAATTTTTTAAAATTAGTGTCTGGTAAATTTTTTAACATGACTGGTGACGTTGGCATGATATGTCCTCTGGCCCCATGTGACACACTTTGACCCAAATCTATGAACTGGTGAGTCTATAAATGGGGGACCTCATACCCACTCTTCACTTGTTAAAACCTATGAGCTCAATGACTTAGAAAAGACACAAGGCCCGTGAGAACATTGGCTGAGAGATTTAGTTGGATGATTTAGGGGATAAGGTTGAACTTAATCAAATAAATATAAATTTATTTAATTTAGGGTGCATGATAAAAGTAAAGGATGAATGAAATGAATTCGTGATTATTTATCTAATTAATGATTAGGGTAAGGTAAAATAAAGTGTGGTTGGGTATGGACAAATTTGGGTGTGTACAAATTGATAATTTTAAATATATGCTTAGGTTTTTGAAACATCATATTTTATTATAATTTGGTAGGATTAATTTGCAGACCCAAGTTTATCTTAGAGTCAAAGATAATGAAGAATATAGCTATTTTTTGGAGGGCTAGTTAGAGGAGTTTAGTTAACTCTCTTTCTTAATAATGAAGGATGTAGAACCATAAATTAATGAGTATCCCATTCTCAAAAGATAATATTTTTTAATTGAGGTGTGTCCTTCAACATAAAATGATATAGAATACCTAGGTCACATCCCCTATGTGGGTTAATTTTTCAGTTTGTGTATATTATAGTTTACACGAAACTAGATCTTTTTGAAGTAGTGAGAGTCCCAAGTAGGTATATATCTAATTTGAGTAAAGAGCACTGGATTGTAGTGAAGAGGTTATTGAAGATTATTTGAGATGCATTTAAATTATTAATTTTATAACATGAGCATTTAAAATCGAGTGGAAGGTAAATATATAGGGATCCATATATTTTGATTGTGTGAAAGATGTAGATGGTAAGAGATCTTCTATTGGGTATGTCTTTACTATGTTTGGTGGTGTGATTACAAAGATGAGAAAAGTACAAGACTTGGTTGATATTTCATGAAAAAGATAAAGTGAATGATACTAGTTCATTCTTGTAAAAAATAAATCCATCTTAAGTGATTGTGTTTATATGTTGAGTTGAGCTAGAGTACAATATTGTTTTGAGTTTGACATGACCTATCATAAATTTATCTTAAGTGATTGTGTTTATATGTTGATTTGAGATAATACAATATTAATTTTATTTTGATATAGTATCATCATCTTATAAAATAACTCTACTTTTAATGCATAAAAGAAGAAAATTAAAGTGTAGTGCTATTATTTTTCATGATAGGGTGGAGGACAAGAGGTTTATGTTGAGAAGGCATACACTTTAAATACATTAAAAAATTTCAAGAGAACAAATAATTATAGGTGATATAAGATGGTTGTGGAGATCAACATATAACATTATTTTAATATTTTGAGAACCACTTATGATTCTCTTAATGTGCATAAGCACGAGACTGTTATGGCTATGAGACTATATGTTAGATTAATTAATGAAAAGGTAAGTATTGAGAGGGTAGGGGTGAATCGGTACTCCAAAAATTTTTATAACTAACTTTCTAACCATTCACCGAATTCATAACTTTGCATATAATAACATAAAAACATATAAAACAAAATCATGAAACACAACTCATAACATGATGATTTTGGTATCATAGAAATCATTGGTTGGAGGAAAAAACTATGATGGGGATGACACCCACAATAATTCACTACTACAGTAAAAATATTTCTCAGTTAGAGCTACAATGTTAGCTATTTTTGATAGCTTACCCAATTAAGAGTATTAACCCTGTTAAGAGTCTAAATATTGATTACTTCTATGTTGCTAAAGGATTTTACAACTATAATCTAAGAGATGTACCTTGTTAAATGATTTACAATATAAGACCTGTTAGGATCTACTCAGTTAAGATATTTTACAATTCTGATTACATACTTAATCAATACATAAATTACATTTAGTGTTTGCATCAATATATGCTTAACAAACTCTATATGCTCAATAACAATTTAGCTCATATTGTACTTCACTCTAAATATCAATTTTGTACTTGATAAATTCAAATCTGAATCACATTCACACTCTGTTCTTACTTCTCTATTACTCAGTAGCTTCTCTGCTCATCACCTTCAAACTTATCTCTGAATGATCATCACCTACTTTCTGCAATAACTCCTTCACATCATACAATGATCTTCACATAATGATGCATTTATACTCAATTTTAGAAGCAGTGGAAACAATCTAGAATCTTATCCTTAAGCAGTGCTAGCATTAGTTACATCTCCAATGCATATATAACATTTAATTCTCATTGGCGGATCTCACCTTGTAATCATTTAAAATCATCATGTTTGAATCTTCAATGTTTTAAAAAAACAATTTCCTTGAGATTTGTAAAATGTTTTCTACTTGGTGTCCAGATTCAATGCATCTATATATTCTTCTTATGTCTGCCTGAGATGCTCGTTAATACATTTTTCTTCTGCTTGGTAACATGTGTGTTCTTTCATCTCAGTAACCATTGTAACTTGGTACTGATTGGTGCTCTGTGCTTAGTCTACCTTTCTCTACCTTGCTCGGTGTTTGTTCCTTATTCCTTTTACCAAAATTTCCTTTTCCTTCATCGACTAGCTTATTTCTTTACTGACTTGACTATCCTTCTTTACCAAATGACTTTGACAATCATTATGACTTAATCAAAACTAATGACAACAAAATAACTCTATAGGAGTATCAATCCCCCCCTTTGGCATTAGTTTGGTATCTTTGTTAAAAAATTCAAAGTCATTAAATTTTTTTGTGTCCTTAGCAAAATTTGACCATGTATACACTCCTTGATAAAAATCCTTATATCTCCTTTATCCAATTACTCATTACTCTTTACTTATTAGTCCCCTTATTGTAATACTTCCTATATATATATAACTCTATATATCCCGCTTCACTTCACACACACACACACACACACACACACACACACACACACACACACACACACACACACACACACACACACACACACACACACACACACACACACACACACACACTCACACACACACACACACACACACATATATATATCCCCCTTTTTTAACAAAAATGATAAAAAATTTACTTACTGTTTATCCGGTGGAAGGATCTCGTCAAAAATAGATTTATACCTCTCCTGTGCATCTTTCAGTGATGCCTTCTGTGACTCATTTATTGTTTGTAAAAACACAATGTGTTCTCCAATATCAAGTGCAAGACTTATCATGCTACCCATAGCACTTACATCAGGGGTGTTCACTAAGTCTTTAGCTTTATGAGTATGTCTTTGCAATGATTCTATCTGTGGTATCAAAAATGTTTGCAACTCCATGAGTTCTATTCTTATTTTCTTCTCCTCTTTCCTCAACTCATGTTGCACTCCCATTAGGTTCTTCATCCTTTGATAGTAAATTTTGAAAGTATTAGGCTTAGTTGTTACCTTTGCTAGCTCCTTAGTCAACTCCTTCTCAACTGATTCATCTTTTTCTTTGATATCTTTTGTGAAATTGGAAATCAAACAAATTTTTTGAAATATTGAAAGAATAGCTTGCAATTCTTTTTCTAATTTGGTAACCAATACAAAAAGTGTTACCTTGTCATGTGATACCAATTGAAGTAACTCTTCAATTAGTTTATCTTCTATTTTCTTCCTATGCACTTGCATTAAGTATTCTGTGGTCTCAGTACCTGGTTTATTTATCTGACTTACCAGTTCACTCAATTGACTGTATATACTTCCCTTCTCATTTATATCAACATCTAGTACAATCTCTTGTAGTATTTCTTTAAAATTCTCCATCACATCTATTTTCTCTTTCTTGGCTAGCAATTCATCTTGTGCTGCTTTACTCTTGAGTAAATCTCCAAAATTTGATAACTCTTTAGGGCTCAAGGTGGAGATGTCAAATTTCGGTATTACAATTGGTTGGCTCCAATTAACCTCCTTCTGATGCTTCCTCTTCTTTGACTTTGTATTTTCTTTTTTCATAATCTCTCCAATAGATAACTTAGGGGAATGTGATGCCTTCTTTGCACCAGATGTTGCAGTAGTTGTATCCTCTTTTTTCTCTTCTCTTTCTTCCTTTTTCTCTTCTTGTTGCTTTCCTTGTTCTCTTCTTATTTTACTTCTTATTTATCTTTTTATTTTTCCTTGGGTTTCTCCTTCTCCGGTTCTTGTGATTTACTTGGACTTGTAGTCTCAGTAGTAATGACCCACTCTTGATTATGATCTTTTGTAGTCTTAGTCTCTGTAGTGTCCTCAGTTTCCTTATGTGTAGTCTCCTTCACTAGTTTGGTAGACTCCTTTACATCAGTAGGATTTTCATTAGTTACCTTTGAGATAACCTCATTTGCCTCAGGAAAATTAAATGACTGGATCTACATCCACTAGTCTTGCTTTTTCTGAATCATTAGGATTCATTTCTTCAGTAACTTTTACCTCGGTTGCTATCATCTCTTCATCAGCTATTATGTCCTTTGTTGGGTCTTTATCTATTATATCTTCTATGATGACCTCATCTTTATCTAAGGTCAAGTCAATAGGATTTGACTTTCCTTGGGGTTATTTTATTTCAATCGGTAGGTTGGGAAATAAAATATTTCCCCATAATTCATCTGTCTCCTTTTGCTTTTCTTCAAGTTTACTGACCATTATCCTTAGTGCTCTGTCCTTGACTAAAAATATTTTGGAATATTCCTGCAATGATTCTTTAATTCCTCTTCTTGAAAATTTAGGTACAATTATAGCTAGGGATCTCTCCCTCATTTGTTTCTCAGATGCAAAGGCATATTTCCATCTTGCATCTATTTTATGGTATAACTCATCTGATACTCGATTGGCCATCTCAACCAGAGTAGTTCTAAACTTTTGTAGTGTAAAAACAACTACTTCTTCAATCTTTTCTTTTTCTCCATCACTCCTGGTTTCACATTTAATCTATTTATTCCAGAATAACCTCCATACTTCTTGAGTATTTTATGAGACTCATCTAAGTTTCTTGGTTTAGGTGTCTGGGTTTGTACAACTTTGAATTGGGCTACATCTTCAGATTTAGTTTCACTACCTTCTTGTAATTTCAACCTCCTTCTTAGTCTACCTGAAGTCTTCTTTTCTCTCATGTAGGTTTTGGTCTTTGATTGTTCTACCCCTTATTTCTTCTTCTCTCTCGGTGTGGAGAAAGACCTTGTTAATGGTCTTGCACTGCTTGGAGTAGGGGTTTGCTTCTTCATTTTAATTTTGTTCCCTTTGATCTCTGAAGGACCAGCTTCATCTTCTTCAAAAGTAATTCCTAAATTATCTGAAAAACTATTAATCATTCTGCTAGTTTTCCTCATTTCCTTAGGTATCAATATACCTATCTTTATTTTATTCTTTATTTCTTCATAATTACCATACTGAGTGGCTCTCTTATCAATTGGTTTTTCTAACAATCCTTCAATTTGCAATCATGGCACATTAATATCTATTTCATAACCCATTGGTGGTAACCACATGGTTCTATGCTCTACAACCCTTCTATGCATGTGTCGGTATCAACTTCAAAACATATACTATCCTTGTATTGTTCCACTAGCTAAGGTGGAATTATAAACTTTTTATGCATTTTAGCTTGAAACTTTGAAAAATAATCATTCATAATCATATCAAATTTATCTCCTAAACTTTGAATATACTCATTAATTTGGTAAATAATCAGTTTGTTCACTTTCCACACTACATCACCGATTGATGGAAATAAGTTCTGAAAGATGAAAAATATACATACCAACAGTGATCCGAACTTCGATGTGTTGGTATTTTCTTTTGTGATTGTATTCATATTGTCATAAAACTACTTCAATAAGATCTCACATAGAGCTATCTTCATATCTTTCTTCATAATCTTGTAGGCCATATCCACAGCTCCACAAGGTACACTGTCTACCCAAGATGACTGAAAGATTCAGTAGGATATTACATTGCATGCAAATCTTAGTTTAGGATCATCACATGTAAACAATTTCAAACCTTTTTCATTTCTTGTGTTAGCTCACATAATTTGTTGTTGTCAGTTTGCTTGTGTTCTCTTAGTCTATCACTGATTGGATAACCCGTTACAATGTGTAACACATCCTTTGTAATCTTCATATGTGCATCAAGCCACATGAATTGATCATATACTTGGCTCAATATAATCCTCATCCATTCTGACTTAAACACTATTGGTACATGCATGACATGCACCAAACCCTTGGTTTCTAGGTGGATATGCTCATCTTTCAATTTTCCATTTGCATACAGATTCTGGTAGGATGTCTCGATATCACCCTTGGAAATCTCCTCTATCTTGAAATGGATGAAGACACAACTGTATTCAATTAGAATTAATCTTAGAGGGATCAAAGATAGGGCTCCCATTTTATTTGGTTCAATGGCTATGACTGGAAGCAACTTGTACTTGGGATTGACTGGATCAATCTTCTCTATGACAACAAGATTTTGTACTTTTGGTGCCCTTTCTTCATAGATTAATTGCTTTATCGTAGGGTTTCTCTTGCATAAGGACTCGATTTCTCTTTCATAGCTCATAAAAACACCATTAATAACTTGAATATGCTTGACAATGCTTAGATCCACTCAATTGATCTCTTTGATTCTCTTGGTAGTCTCATATATACAAAGTGCTTCAAATGCTCTCGTAAACATGAGGTGAAAATGAAATGACAAGGGGTCTATTTATAGATTTTCCTCATTTAGGGTTTCTAATGGTTATAATTTTAACATTAAATGCTCTTTACTGACTCCCTTTTCACTAATTACCAAATACACTTCCTTTCACCGAATGGAACAAAATAACACATTCTCTTACCGATCAAAATATGAAATGTCAACTTCACAACATATTTCCAAATGTATCTAAATATGCTAATATGGATCTTTGCATAATTGTTAGAAACTGATTTAAGGAAGGATTTTAGTTATCAGCTCCTATACATACCTTTGACCAATTAGGTGAAGATAGGTGTACCCGATCTAGAGGATGAGGTTCCATCCATTGTTCCAAGTTCAATTCCATCATATTGAGATTTTATTCTCTGTGTTATATTCATCTGATCTCTTATCTCTTCAACATTTACTTGAACAATTTCACTTGGTTGTTCCTCGATTGGGGCTTTGCCTCGGTACTTGTAGTCTTTGGCTGGGTGACCGACCTTGTGACAAAGAAAACAAACCATTCTATAGTTTCTCCATGACCTTCTATTGTTCCTTCCATGCATCAACATATAATTTTTTACAATGTATCCAAATCTCCCACATGTTGTACATGTAATTATTGTATTGTAGTCCCATGGTATAATTGATCCTTATTAGTTGTTTGCAATATTCTGTGAGTTAGGGACCCATTTCACATTCTTCATGTGACCTGCATTCTTTAGACTTGTGACCATATTTTTTACAATTATTGCAGTAACCATAGAATCTTTCATTCCTTGTATTATTAGGAATCCTTGATCTACTCTCTAGTGCTTTGTGTCCATACTTGTTGCAATGGTAACAATAACCATTAAACTTAGGAATGCTAAGTGGATTACCTCTTTTTCTCTTACAGACATTAGTTATATGATCTGGTTTCCCACAATGATAGCAAGTAGGATTCTTTGTCTTTTGTGGGGTAGCATTATCTCAATTTGTTGCTTGTTTTGAGGACTCTCCCTTCTCGGTAGAATTGCTTGCATTAAATCCAAGTCTAGAAGTTTCTCTCAGTTTTCTCTAACCTCTAATTATTTCATCTAGTATACTTAATGTTTCTTCATTCCTCTTCAAGAATTTATTTGCATCCTTTTCAAATTTCAGTTAATTCTTCAGATGTTCATTTTCTGATCTCAGTCCAACAATATCTTCAACTTTTTTTGCAATCTCCTGATTAGCACCAACTAGTTGATCTGACATATTATAGAGAATTTGTGTCAAGCTCATTATTTACCCATCTTTCTCATTCAACCATGCATTTATTTGTCTTCTCTCATCTTCAACCATTATTTTTTCATCTTCATCTTTTCTCTTTTTTTCTAGGACTTCACACATTCTTATTGATTGGGATTCATTTTCTCTTTTCAGTGCTTTTACTTGATCAGTTAGGTTTTTGTTTCTTTCAGTCAGTTTTGATATGACAACTTCAAATTCATCATATAAAATTCCCTTTGATTTTTCTTCAAGTTCTTCAACCTGATCTTGTGTATCTTTCAATTGATGGGTGAGTGAATGCTTCAATTTCCTCCTTAGTTCATCAATTTGGTCATTTGCAATCCCCAGTTCCATGTTCATGTTATCAATCACCTTTTCATACCTATAGGTTTCCATCTCTCCAGATCTTTCCTCTCAACTGGTTAAACTTATGAATAAGATAATTTTCTCTCATACGAATTGTTGGATTAATTTATGGAAAGGTAAGTACTGAGAGGGGAGGGGTGAATTAGTACTCCAAATTTTTTTATCTAACTTTCTAACCATTCACCAAACTCATAAATTTTCATATAACAACATAAAAAAATATAAACCAATCACCTTTTCACACCTATAGGTTTCCATCTCTCTAGATCTTTCCTCTCAACTAGTTAAACTTATGAATAAGATACTTTTCTCTGATACCAATTGTTGGATTAATTTATGGAAAGGTAGGTACTGAGAGGGGAGGGGTGAATCAGTACTCCAAAAACTTTTATGTAACTTTCTAACCATTCACCAAACTCATAACTTTTCATATAACAACATAAAAACATATAAACCAATATCATGAAACATAACTCATAACACCATGATTTTGGTATCGCATAAATCCTTAGTTCAAGGAAAAAAATGTGATGGGGATGACACCTAAAATACTTCAGTACTATAGTAAAAAGTTTTCTTGGTTAGAGCTACAATGTTAGATATTTTTGATAGCTTACTCGATTAAGAGTATTAACCCTGTTAAGAGTCTAAAGACTCATTAAGCCTACCTTGCTAAAGGATTTTAAAACTCTAATCTAAGAGGTGTACCTTGTTAAAGGATTTAAAATATAAGACCTATTAGGATCTATTCGTTGAAGATCTTTTACAATTCTAATTACTGTTAGAAAGTAAAGTCCACCAAGATAACTGAGAGGGGGGGGGGGGGGGGGGGGGGTGAATCGGTTATTAGATAATTTTTTTTTTATAATACCATTATCAGATTTTAACCATGAAACCAATATAAACAACAACCATAGAAAGATAAACATACACAATAACACAAGATATGTTGACTAGGGAACCTCTTGATTAGAGAGTAAACTCCAGTGGGAATGATGCCCACAAAAGATGTACTAATATGAAAATTCCTTGTGAGAGTATGGAATCTATTAGGAGCCTTATGGTATACATTCAATACATATTAGTCCCTATTAGGAGACTTTGAATCCCTGTTAAAAGATTCTAACCTGGTTAAGAGTTATGGAAGGCAGAAGGACCCGCTCTCCAAATAACTTCAAGGGAAAGATCACTGAACTCACTGTCGAAATGATCTCTATATTATCCAAATAGAATAATACCAAAGATTAATGATCTCAACAACTTAACTTCACTCCTTTGACTATGCCAATCCACACCAATTGTTCCACTAGATCTCAATATCAGATCTTCTCAATTCACATATCCTCTTACAATATCAACATCAACTATATTCCAAATTCATATTCTATTCATATTACAATCAAGGAAAACAATCCTTCCTTTACACCACACTCAAATAATTACAAATGAGTTGGCCAACTAGGCTTAACCATTACAAAATATAAATCATTACACATTACATAATATTCCATAATCACATAAAACTATCAGCTTCCAAATAAAATAAATCTTCACACATGTGACCTTAGACCATGCCATCTCATCCAGGTCACCACCAAAATGTCTTCAACATCTGTACCACTTCGCATGCCTAGATTCTATCTCGGTTAGGAGATATAATCTAGCTATCACAAACTGCTTCTCAGGAACAATGTTTGAATATTGTTTCCACTAAATTACATGTAACTATCATTAATAATTAAATTTTTGTATGTTCTCTTAAACATAACCCTAGGACACAATATAGAATCAGTCCTCAAATCTGCATAGCTTGATCTACAATTCTTTATGTGCGCTAATACAAACATTGTCTGCTTCTCTGCTATCTTCCAGTAGATCAATGTGTTGACATCAATGATAAAAATAGTCATGAATGCAACATACAATTAATACAGAATGAATCTGAATAATCCCCCATAGGAAATATTCAGTATTCATTCCTAACAATCTCCCCCATTGGCATTGATGGTAACATAGATAAAAAATATCCAAGTTCCATGAATACCAACCTGCAACACTTCTACTCTACATTATCTTTTCAAATCCTCTTCATAAATCAAATCAATCAATCAAATGTTTTCAATTTACTATCCTTCTCTCCCCCATTGACATCAATGAAAAATAAAAAATCAATATGTCAATCCAATACAAGCTCAAATGTCAAAAGACACTATTCAAAAAATACATTAACAAGAGTCCTTCATGGCTAAGCTCAAAACACACATACTCCCCCATAGAGGAAGTATCAGCATAAAGTCCAGAATGGATAGGGCTCATATACCAATGGATTGATGAAACTCTCTACATTGCTACTCAAGAGTAGGTTGGGGAATAACCCAAAACATACCTCTCAAATACTCAAATGTATCCTTAGGTAAAGGCTTTGTAAATATATTTGCAGTCTTCTCTTTTGTACTGACATTCTCAAGTCTGACTTCTTTTTCTACAACTTTCTCTCTTACAACATGATACTTAATTTCTATATGCTTTGTTTTAGAATGTTACTCAGGGTTCTTAGACATATTGTACTAGTGTTATCACAATGTATGATAATAGGCTCATTAAACTTGATTCCAATATCCTTTAACATTTGTTTCATCCATATTATCTGATTATAATTATTTGTTGCTACTACATATTCTACTTCTACTGTGCTCTGTGAAATACAATTTTGTTTCTTACTTAGCCAAGAAACCAATATTCTTCCAAGAAAAAATGCTCCACCACTTGTACTCTTTTTGTCATCAACACTACCTCCCCAATCTACATCTATATATGCACATAGGGTAAAGTCATTTGATTTTTCATACCACAACCCATGGTGAATTGTGCCTTTGAAATACCAAAATATCCTTTTTACTACTGCATGATGTGATTCTTTAGGATCAACTTGAAATCTTGCAACAATTCCAACTGCATGTGATATATCTGGTCTTGTATGAGTTAAATAATACAATCCTCCAATCATTGATCTATACTTATTTTGTTCAACTATAGATGTTTCATCTGTTCTAGATAACTTATGACCAGTTACCATAGGTGTGTCAATAGGCTTACAATTTTTTATTTCAAATCTCTTCAACAAGTCTTCCAAATACTTTGTTTGACATAAGAAAATACCATCACTATTTTGTGCTATCTGTAATCCTAAAAAATATTTCATTTCACCAACCATGCTCATTTCAAATTCTGTCTTCATTTCATCAGTGAATTTATCACTAGCTTCATCTTCTCCTCCAAATATAATATCATCAACAAAGATAACTACAATCAATAATCCATTGTCGGTCTCTTTCAGATACAAATTAATGTCTACAGTGCCTTTAGTAAATCCTAATTTTATCAAATACTTATCCAATCTTGCATACCATATTCTAGGTGCTTGCTTCAGTTCATATAGAGCTTTGTTTAGTTTACATACCATGTCTCCTTCATGAGTCAAAGGACAACCTTTATGCTGCTCAATGTAGACTTCTTCTTCTAATTCTCCATTTAGAAATGCTGACTTCACATCCATCTGATACACTTTGAATTTATTATAAGATGCATAATCCAAAAACATTCTTACCACTTCAAGTCTTGAAACAGGTGCAAAAGTTTCTTCATAATCAATTCCTTCTTGCTATGAGTATCCCTCACATACCAATCTTTCTTTGTTCCTTACAACTTCACCTTGTTCATTCATCTTGTTTCTGAATACCCATTTAGTTCCTATAACATTTTTATGTTTAGGTCTAGGGACTAATTCCCAACTCTTGTTCTTCTCAATTTGATCTAGTTCTTCCTTCATTGCTTGAATCCAATTATCATCTTTGCAGGCTTCCTCAATAGTTTTAGGTTCAATTTGAGAAATCAAGCATAGTTCTTCTTGTACCTTATTTCTTGTCAGAACTCCTTTTCTATGCTTCCAATAATCTGATCAACATGATGATTCCTTGCTAGATTCTTGTTAGGTGTTATTGTCTCAGTTCTTTCTTCGACTCTATTTTTTGATCTCAGTTCTTCTCTTATTGCCTCAATGTAGTTCTCATTTTGCAAATCACTGTCGATTTCATAAAACAATTCAACATTTTCTTGATCAATTCTAGCTGGATGAACTTCTTCATCTGATTCATAATCAAGTATTCTTTCCTGAATTTTGAACTTCTCATCAACTTTAACATTGGCACTCTCAACAATAGTCTTAGTTATTGTATTGAAACATCTATAAGCTTTTCTTTTCAATGAATAACCAAGAAATATGCCTTCATCACTTTTGGGATCAAACTTACCAATGTCATCATCTCAATATAACACTTCCAAAAATTCTAAAATACTTAACTGATGGTGCATGTCCAAACCACAATTCATAAGGTGTCTTGTCTGTGTTTGCTCTGATTTGTACTCTATTCATTGTATATATTGTTGTGTTCACTGCTTCTCTCCAAAATGTTTTTTCCAAATCATTCTCAAATAACATAGCTCTTGCTTCTTCAGTTAGTGATCTGTTCCTTTTTTTTGCAATACCATAGTTGAAAGCTATCTCTTAATACCATTCACTTCAAAAAAATTATTAAATTCCTTAAAGTAAATTATCCACATCTATCTGACCTTAAACATTTAATCTTCATTCCAGATTCATTCTCAACTTTGTTCTTAATCAATCTAAACTTATCAAATGCTTCAGAATTTTCTTTAAGAAATGCTAACCACATCATTCTAGTAAAGTCATCAACAAAAATCATAAAATACCTTTCACCATATAATCCTCTAGTCCTTGTGGGACCGCTCAAATATGTATGAACAATTTCCAATTTTTCTGCTGTGGTGAACTTCTTATTGGGAAAAGAACTTCTTTTCTTCTTAGCCATAACATATTCTTTGCATATCATGTTAGTAGGTTTCATAATCTTTGGAAAATCTCTTATTGCAAATGTAGTACTTACTTTCACAATGTCATCAAAATTTATGTGACAAAACCTTTGTGCCATAACAAATTGTCATCAATCTTAGTAATCAAACATGTCATCTTAGCATGATTCAACTAAAATACATTACCTCTGGTTTTTTATCTAGTTCCAATCATATTACCATTCTTATCCTTGATTACACAAGTTTTCTTAGTAAACCAAACTTGATATCCCTTATGAACTAATTGTCCAACACTCAAAAGATTATGTTTCAATCCATCCAAAAAATAAACATCATCAGTGTTAGTCTTTCCATCAAGAGTAATAGGTCCTATTCCCTTTATCATGCAAGGTGCATTGTTTCCAAATCTAACAATTCCTCCATCATAGTTGTTAAACTTTATAAATTTCATCATATCTCTAGTCATATGATGTGGACAACCACTTTCTATGATCCATTCGATTTTCTTTTCTACTTGAGAAACTAAAGTTTTTTCTTCTCTAACTTTAGTTTCAGAGTTTTGTTCTTTTATTACTAAAAATCCTATGTCATCATTTTCATTATCACTTTCACTTAAGATTTTCTCAATGCTAGCCTCAAATTCTTCATCATTAGCATAGTAACATTCTTTAGATCTTCTAGGTTTAAAGTTCTTCTTATATTTCTTCACTCTCTTAGGGTATTTAGATGCGAAATGGCCATATTCTTGACAAGTCCAACATTTAAAGATTTTCTTACCTTCAGGTTATCTTTTCACAAGCAAGGCAATTCCTTCATTAATCTTCCTATCTTCTTTGGTCTTAGATCTGTTGCAACTGACATAATCTCCACTGACACTTTTACTTCTTGTCAAGTTAGGGCGAACACTAAGTGCATTGAATGTTGTCTCAATTCTAGGTAGATCTCCTGATTGTCTCAAGTCTATCTTGCTACTTCTAGTCTTCCAAGAAGAGTTTCTCTGGTAAACTTTTTAGTACAAGGTATAACTTGTTCAATCATTAGTGTTGTCTGCTTAAACACATGGGTAAGTTTCTTTAAGATCTTCCATATGATTTCATCTTGTATTTTTTTTCCTTCACAAGATTTGATACCTGCAACAATCTCTAATATCCTACCAATATAACTTCTAACAAATTCATCTTCCATCATTCTTGCATCTTCAAATAAACATATCCAATTCTATAATCTAACTCTCTTAGCATGCACATCACCTTCAAAAGTAGATTGTAAAGCTAACCAAATTTCATAGGATGTCCTTAGAGTTTTTACCTAATTGTATTCATTCTCCAGAAGGGATGGCAAAAGTGCTTCTCTGGAAAGTATGTTACACATGAATAGATCTCTTTCCTTATTAGTGAAATATTCAAGTTTTTCTTCTTCAATGATATTCTTATCATTCTTTGTGATCAACCAATATCCTGGTCCTAAATGTATCAGATGTGTCTTCATCTTTTCTTTCCAGCTATCATAATTAATTCCATCAAACTTAGGGCTTTCTTTCTTGAAATGACTCGCCATAGATCTCCTTAAGTTGTTAAAATTTTTGTTCAAGGACCTTCCTCTCTGATACCAATTGTTAGAAAGTAAAGTCCACCAAGATAATTGAGAGGGGGGGGGGGGGTGAATCAATTATCAGATAAAAACAATTTATAATATCATTATCAAATTTCAACCATGTAACCAATATAAACAACAACCATAGAAAGATAAACATACACAATAACACAAGATATGTTGACTAGGGAACCTCTTGATTGGAGAGTAAACCCCGGTGGGAATGATGCCCACAAAAGATGTACTAATATGAAAATTCCTTGTGAGAGGATGGAATATGTTATAAGCCTTATGAAATACATTTAGTACATATCAGTCCCCGCTAGGAGACTTTGAATCCCTCTTAAAGGATTCTAACCTGATTAAGAGTTATGGAAGGCAGAAGGACCCATTGTCCAAAGAGCTTCAAGGGAAAGATCAATGAACTCACTGTCCACATGATCTCTATATTATCTGAACAAAATAATACCAAAAATTATTGATCTCAACAACTTATATTCACTCCTTTGATTGTGCGAGTCCGCACCAATTATTCCACTAGATTTCAATACCAGATCTTCTCAATTCACATATCCTCTTACAATATCAACATCAACTATATTCCACATTCATATTCTATTCATATTAAAATCAAGGAAAATAATCCTTCCTTTATACCGCATTCAAATAATTAGAAATGCGTTGGCCAACTAGGCTTAACCATTACAAAATGTAAATAATTACACGTTACATAATATTCCGTAATCACATAAAACTGTCAGCTTCCAAACAAAATAAATCTTCACACGTGAGACCTCAGATCATGTTGTCTCATCTAGGTCACCACAAAAATTTCTTGAACATCTGTACCACTTCAAATGTCTAGATTCTATCTCGGTTAGGAGATATAATCCAACTATCACAAATCGCTTCTCAAGAAAACTGTCTGAATACTGTTTCCACTAAATTACACATAAATGTCATGAATAATTGAATTTTTGTATGCGCTCTTAAACATAACCCCATGACACAATATAGAATCAATCCTCAACTCTGCATAGCTTGATCTACAATTCTCCATGTGCGCTAATACAAACACTGTCTGCTTCTCTACTATCCTCTAGTAGATCAATGTGTTGACATCAATAACAAACACAGTCAGGAATGCAACATACAATTGCTATAGAATGACTCTGAATACTCCCCCATAGGACATATTCAGCAT
This sequence comes from Chamaecyparis obtusa, assembly GCA_027943335.1. Classification (NCBI taxonomy): domain Eukaryota; kingdom Viridiplantae; phylum Streptophyta; class Pinopsida; order Cupressales; family Cupressaceae; genus Chamaecyparis; species Chamaecyparis obtusa. Next base: position 1,548,384 of record BSBK01000498.1, on the reverse strand, counting down.
TCTTTCCTAACAATTACACAATTAATCAGTATACTTCACTCTTACTATCAATTATGTACTTGGTAACTTTAACTCTAATACTCCCCCTAAAAATTATAGTATGAGGGAATATGTCCTAACTATACTTCACTCTTAATATCAATTCTATACTTGGTAACTTCAACTCTAAATGACATTCACACTCTATTCTTACTGCTCTATTACTCCATGGTTTCTTTTCTCATCACCTTGAAACTTATGTTTGAATGATCATCACCTACTTTCTACAATATCTCCTTCACATCGTACAATGATCTTTGCATATTGATCCATTTATATTCAATTCTAGAAGTGGTGGAAACAATCGAGAATCTTCTCCTTAAGTGGTGCTAGCATTGGTTACATCTCTAATTCATATATAAATGAATTAGAGATGTAACCAATGAATTGAGTTATGGAAGGCAGAGGGACCCACCATCCAAAGAGCTTCAAGGGAAAGATCATTGAATTCACTGTCCAACTGATCTTTGTATTATTTGAACAAAATAATACCAACAATTACTGATCTCAACAACTTATCTTCACTCCTTTGATTGTGCCAATCCGAACCAATTATTCAACTAGATCTCAATACCAGATCTTCTCAATTCACATATCCTCTTACAATATCAACATCAACTATATTCCACATTCATATTCTATTCATATTAAAATCAAGGAAAAAAATCCTTCCTTTATACCCCATTCAAATAATTAGAAATGCGTCAGCCAACTAGGCTTAACCATTACAAAATGTAAATCATTAAATGTTACATAATATTCCATAATCACATAAAAATGTCAGCTTCCAAACAAAATAAATCTTCACACGTGAGACCTCAAAACATGTTGTCTCATCCAGGTCACCACAAAAATTTCTTGAACATTTGCACCACTTCAAATGTCCAGATTCTATCCCGGTTAGGAGATATAATCCATCTATCACAAACTGCTTCTCAGGATAACTGTCTGAATACTGTTTCCACTAAATTACACATAAATGTCACAAATAATTGAATTTTTGTATGTTCTCTTAAACATAACCCCAGGACACAATATAGAATCAATCCTCAACTCTGTATAGCTTGATCTACAATTCTCCATGTGCGCTAATACAAACACTGTCTGCTTCTCTACCATCCTCCAGTAGATCAATGTGTTGATATCAATAACAAACACAGTCATGAATGCAACATACAATTTCTATAGAATGACTCTAAATAATCCCCCATAGGACATATTAAGCATTCTTTCCTAACAATTACACACTTAATCAATATACTTCACTCTTAATATCAATTCTGTACTTGGTAACTTCAACTCTAAATGACATTCACACTTTGTTCTTATTGCTTTATTACTCCGTGGTTTCTTTTCTCATCACCTTGAAACTTATGTTTGAATGATCATCACCTGCTTTCTACAATATCTCCTTCGCATCATACAATGATCTTCACATATTGATCCATTTATATTCAATTCTAGAAGCGGTGGAAACAATCTAGAATCTTCTCCTTAAGTGGTGCTAGCATTGGTTACATCTCTAATTCATATATAAAATTTAATTCTCATTAGCGGATCTCACCTTGTAATCATACAAAATCATCATGTTTGAATCTCCAATGTTTTAACAAAAAGTTTCCTCTAGACTTGTAAAACATTTTCTGCTCGGTGTTTAGATTCAATGTATCCATAGATTCTTCTTATGTCGCTTGAGATGCTCAGTAATACATTTTTCTTCTACTCAGTAACATGTATGTTCTCCTGGCTTGGTAACTATTGTAACTTGATACGTCTTGGTGCTCCATGCTTGGTCTGTGTTGATCTACTTTTCTTGATGTTTGTTCGTTATTCTTTTTACCAAAATTGCCTTTTCCTTTACTAACTAGCTTATTTCTTTACCGACTTGACTATCCTTCTTTGCCAAATGAATTTGACAATCATTATGACTTAATCAAAACTAATGATAAAAAATAACTCTATAGGAGTATCACTATATGTTGCACACCTTATAGATTCTATGCGTAAATATATTGTTAAATATTTATATAATATTGTAAATAATGTTTCCACATGGAGAAGGGTGGTTCAATGAGATCTAACTTTAAGATTCCTTGTTTCCACTCTTTGTTGCGTGCCATTAATTTTATGATAGTTACAAAAATTCATTGAATATGGGTTTACTAGGTAGACTATCACTAGCATCTTTGGCCAATCATTTATAGCCATTCTTAAAGAGATGTATATGATAGTTATAAAAATGTTAGAATTAAGGAATCACACAACTAAGAGGGGGGGGGGGGGGTGTGAATCCATTGTGTCCAAAAACCAAAACCTTATATAAACTTAAACCTTTAATCTCATATCTAAAAGTAAAGCATGAAGGCATTAATTCAGAAATCACATAAACACATAATACCAATACTTTTTGCATGAAAATCTTGTTAGGGGAAAAAATATGGTGGGGATCAAACCCACAAGATGATGTACTTGGTTGAAAGAACTATACCTTGTTAGGAGTATTAAAAAGGGGAATGCACATGCATTCAAGCACACCGCCTATAGCTCACTACTCAAATATAACTGAGGGAAACAACCTAGATAATTACAACAAGGGCTACAACCCTAAATGTACTACAATCCACTATGTGTTGGAAACTACAATTAAAACAATTGTGGTATTGTCATTGATGTCAAACCTTAACTGGTAAGACTGTTGCTACTTAGGAAAGTACTATATCTATTTGAGTGTTGCTAAGAGGCTAAGCAAGGTTGGTAACAATAGCACCTAAGGAAAGGTTGAGTTATCTTGATACTACAAAGTGTACTTAACTATGTTGCACAATGATGAGATAATGTATTGTTTATCTTAGTAAGACTGAAGACTAAACTGGTAGGCTTGACCAAGCAAAGAATGGAAAAATCATGTTTAAGCCGAGTAATGTTATTGTCGACCGAGTTGGTATATGCCAAGAAAAATTATAGTGTTGACTGAACAACAGTTAATTGTCGAGGAAGACAGTGTAAGCTAAGGAAATAGTTTTAGTAATGACCGAGCTTTCTACATGAAGACCGAGTGGATAATCATAGTATTGACCGAGCATCAACAATTTTATATTTGAAGAGAATTTGATTTTGGAGCCGACATTGTTGAATTCTTGGATTATGTAAAATGTGTCGACTTTATTTATTGATTGTTTGGAAGCATTAAATGCACTGTAAAATGTTTTATTGTAAATCTTTAAGATATTTGAGATGATTCTAGAAAAGGAGTCGAAGAATATGAAGCAGTTAGATTCAATGAATCTGACGTAACCCTAAGATCTACAAATGAGATTGAGCGGCATAAGATGAGTTAACCTAATTGAGGAAAGTATAAAGGGAACCTGAGCATTTTGATATGCATGTACATGGAGAACAGAGAATGTTGGAAGAGGAAAGTTTTATTGACTGAATAAGCAGCAAAGACTAAAGGAGAATTGTGGTGATTGCTTGAAGAAAAGTTGTGAGCAGATCAGAGATGGAAATGACAAAGTTTCAAAGTCAGTAAACTAGCATTAGTGTATGGAATTGGATCTGATATTTGCAAAGTGAGTTGTATATTTTTCAGATAATATTGTTGCTACTTTCTAACCATTGTAACAGTCAAAATCCTTTTAACAGAGGTTGACCTAACAGTCATATGTTAAATCCTTTGAACAAGGTTGCATTCTAATGGAGTGTATGTAAGTCCTATGACTAGGCTCACTTTTAACAGGGTGACTGAAATCCTTTAACCGGGTCACACCTGACAGTGTGTATTGTAACCTTTGACAAAGTTGGCTTTTTACCAAGCTCACTTCAGAAGAGTGAAAATAATAGTAGCATGTTACAAAGTGGTTTTTTCCAAATTGGGTTTACACTATAAATCCTGGTGTTAATACTTGTGTGAATTTTTTGGTTTGAACATTACTATGTTTTGCAAGTTAAGTTATAGCTGGGTAGTGGACTGCATTGTTAGATGTTTCTATTATTGAATCAGTGATGACCGAGTTTGTTTTGGTTATTGGATCTGATTTAAGGATAAGTTTTTGGGATTATTTTATACATCAGGACTTGACAACAACTGATTCACCCCCCCTCTTTGTTGTTCTAAATCATATTAATAATTGGTATCAGAGCTTTGTTGCTTATTATTAGTGTTGATAGAAATCAAGTTTAAAGGGGCTTGAAGCAAATGATCAGGATGTATAAGAAGGAGGTACCGAAGCTGAACACGGAAAAATTCCCTACATGGAAAAACTTGATGAAGCTATATCTGGCCAGTATTGGTGACTCTACAAAGTACTACATTGAGAACAGCTATGTCTCACCTATTGCACCTTTGACTGCCGAAGAAATGAGAGCTAAGCAAGAACATAATCAGGCAATGCTGGAAATTGCATCTACCCCAAGCTATCCAAAATTTGAGGACATTAAGGACTGCACAACTGCTAAGGATATGTGGGACACTCTTACAAGGATCTATGGTGGTGACTTGAATGTGCTAAAAGTAAAGGCCGAGAGTCTTAGAGGTAAGTTTGATGAAATGAGAATGCAAGAAGGTGAAAACATTGCACAATATTGTGGTAGAATAAAAGAAGTTGTGAATGCTATTAGAGGAGCAAATGGGACTATTGATGATGAAACTATAATTGGGAAAGTACTAAGAACCCTATGTCCTATATATGCTATTAAGATCTCAGCTATTCAGGAATCTAGATGTAACTCTGTAAATGTGCTTACTTTGGAAAGTTTGGTTGGTAAGCTGATTGCTTTTGAACTCTCTAACTATGATAATTTCACTGTTGGAAGCATTGGAAATGTTGAATCTACTTTCAAGTCACAGCTAGTTCTGAACAAGCCAAAGAAAGAAAAAGAAAGATGCATTAGTGAAAGTGAAAGTGATAGTGAAAGTGACAGTGACACTTCTGATGAAGACCTAGAAGATCTAGAAGCTCTTATGGCTAGAAGACTGAGAAGGGGAAAAGGAAAGTATAAAGGTAAACTCCCTATTATATGTTTTGCATGTAATAAAGTTGGTCATATAGCTGCTAGATGTCTTGACAGGAAGGATAAAGATGATGAAAGGAAAAGAAAACACAAAGATAGAAAAGATGACAGAAGCTACCGACAGAACAAAGACTACAAAGGAAAAGGTAAGAAATCTTGTTACATTGCTAAAAAAGAGACTGACACTGATAGTGATGATTTTGAAATTGAGGTAGTTTATGTTGCAATGAAAGATGAATCTGATGAGGATGAAAAAATTGCATTGATATCCTATGTGAAGAAGAATGATAAATGGATTATTGACAGTGGCTGTTCACATCACATGTCTGGTGACAAAAATAAGTTTGAGACCTTACATCATTACAAAGGTAAAAGTGTAAAATTTGGTAATGATGCACCATGTTCTGTTAGAGGAAAAGGTTTGATTAAACTGACTGATAAGATATCTTATGAAAATGCATATTGGGTTGAAGGTCTTAATTAAAATCTGTTAAGTGTTGCTCAGCTTAACAAAACTGGTTACCAAGTGGAATTTCATCACAAGCAACCTAAAATATTTAATGCTACTGGAGAACTGATTGGAAGTGGAGATCAGACTAGAGGTAATTTTTTCTATCTTAACCTATATGAAGAAACATGTTTAATTGCAGAACTTGATGATATTTGGTTATGGCATAAAAGGAGGTGTCATGTTAACTTTGACAATCTGGTAGAGATAAGTAAGAAGAAAAAGGTAAGAGGTCTACCTAGATTGAAGAAACCTGAGAATGTGATGTGCAAGGAATGCCTATTAGGAAAAATGACAAAGTCAAGTTTCAAGAGCAAATCCTTTACTTTTGAAAACATTTTAGATTTGGTTCATACTAACCTTTGTGGACCTATGGGTGTACAAAGTTACTGTGGTGCTAGATACTTTATCTTATTTGTTGATGATCACACTAGGATGATGCATGTGATGTTTCTAAAAGAAAAATTTGAAGCTTTTCAATTCTTTAAGTGGTATTTGGCTAAGGTTGAAAAGGAGACAGGTAGGAACTTGAAATGTCTTAGATCTGACTGAGGTGGAGAATTTACATCAAATGAATTTAATCTATTTTGCAATGATAGAGGAATTAAAAGATAGATGTTTGGACCTAGAACACCTCCACATAATGGTATAGTAGAAAGGAGAAATAGATCTATCTTGGATTGTGCAAGGACATTGATGATTGAAAATAATGTGGCACATAAATATTGGAAAGAAGCTATAAGCACTGTTGTCTACACTCTTAACTAGGTACAGATCAAGAAAGGTACAAATCTAACACCCTATGAATTATGGCATGGACATGCACCAAGTGTTAAATACTTTAGAATCTTTGGAAGCAAGTGCTATATATTAAAGGACACTAGGAATGAAAATTTAATGCTAAGAGTGATGAAGGCATATTCCTAGGGTATTCCACAAAAAGTAAAGCTTATAAGTGTTTGAACTCCAACACTAACAAAATTGTGGAAAGTGTGAATGTTAAAATTGATGAGTATGCAAAAAGAAATGTAGCTAACAACAAAAGAGAACTAGAAGATTATAGATCTTTTGTGTACATTGAGGAAGAATAGGAGGCAAGTAATAGACTTGCACTTGATGTCGAGTCTCAGATAAGCAATGCCGAACAATAGACAGAAGCTGCCAAGCGTCAGGAAAATAGTGCCAAGAGAGAACAAGAACATGTTGAGCTACAAGAAAATGCTGCTGAATATTAGGAAGAGGTTGTCGAGCATTCTAAAGCTGAATCTAACAATCTTATTGAGGAACATGATGAAATAGAGGAGAGAACAATTGAACCTATTTTGGAAAAATATGTAAGAGGACATCACAAGCCTGAACAGATAATTAGAGACAAAAATACTGGAATCTAGACTAGAAGTAAGACTAAGGATCCAACATGTCTACTGTGTGAATTTGAACCGAAGACAACTAGAGAAGCATTGGAGAGTGAAGACTAGATACAAGAAATGAATGAAGAAATTAACCTGATTGAGAAGAATGATACTTGGACTTTGGTGTCGAGACCTGAAAACAAAAATGTTATAGGAACAAAGTGGGTGTTTCGAAATAAGATGAATGAAAATGGTGAAATCACTAGGAATAAATCTAGGATGGTATGCAAAGGCTACGCACAAGAAGAAGGAATAGATTATGGGGAGACATTTGCCCCTGTAGCTAGATTGGAAGAAGTAAGAACTCTGGTTGCATATGCTACTTATAAAGATTGCAAGGTATATCATATGGATGTCAAGTCTACATTTTTGAATGGCATACTAGAAGAAGAAGTTTACATAGAACAACCAGAAGGTTTTATTGATCCAAACAGAAGACACATGGTGTGCAAACTGAACAAAGCATTATATGGATTGAAGCAAGCTCCCAGAACATGGTATGAGAGGCTGCACAACTACTTGATACAGATTGGATTTTCAAGGACAAATAACACAAGCAATTTGTACATGAAGGATAAAGAAGGTAAAGGTATCCTGTTGGCAAAAAATTTTGTGGATGACATTATTTTTGGTGGACAAGATGCATTATGTAAAAGTTTCTCAAATGAAATGCAAACTGAATTTTAAATGAGTATGTTTGGTGAGATCAAATTCTTTGTCAATTTACAAGTATATCAGAGGAAGAATGGAATTTTCATTACCTAGTCTAAGTATGTTAATGAAATACTGAAAACTTTTGGGATGGAAGATGCTAAACCGGTGGGAACTCCCATGGTTATTGGACAAAAGTTATCTAAGAATGATGATGCTGCAGAAGTGAATCAGACTCTATATAGATCCATGATTGGAAAATTGCAGTATGTTGTACATAGTAGACCAGATATTACATTAGCTGTTGGGATTGTGGCAAAATTCTCTGCCAATCCTAAGGAAACACACATGATGGCCGTGAAAAGAATTATGAGATACTTGAAAGAAACTGCTGACTATGGTCTATATTATAAGGATGACAAATTTGAACTCTGAGTTTATACAGATGCTGATTGGGTAGGAAATGTAGATGACAGAAAGAGTACTAGTGGTGGAGCTTTCTTTCTTGGATAGAGATTAGTCTCCTGGACAAGCAAGAAACAAAATTACATTTCCCAATCTACTGCCGAGGCCGAGTATGTTGCTGCTGCAGTAAATTGTTCAAACTTGGTATGGATAAAAAAATTGTTGATAGGCATGAAAGAAGAAATCACTGAACCTGTTGTTATTCTGTGACAACACAAGTGCTATCAATATTTCTAAGAATCAAGTGATGCACACTAAGACCAAGCACATTGCAATCAAGTATCACTACTTGAGAGAATTAGTACAAGATAAAGAAGTCCGAATGGAATATGTGAATACAAAAGAACAATTAGCAGACATATTCACTAAAGCTTTACCCAGAGAAGCTCATGAGTATTTGAAAAGTCAATTAGGGGTCCTTCCCCTAACTAAGGCTGCCTAGAAAAGCTAGAAGAACTACATCAAATGTGCTACAGTAGAATATTTGACAAATTGATGCAAAAGGTTGTCACACTTTAGGGCTGGCCTAGAGTTGTGAAAAGAAGCAAAGACAAGGAATCAGTCATAAGCAAGATGACAGAGGGAGAAACACTGAGCTACACATATATTATCTACATCTGAATGATGTATGTTTTAGTTGTTGCTTTGGCATTTTTGTCAAAGAGGGAGATGAACTGATATGATAACACATGAAACTAAAAGATCTGAGGGAGATGAACTGATGAAATTGAAGATAAGGATGATGAACTGAAATGAAGGATCAGGATAGAGGGAGATCTGAATACTTTTGATGGTCACAAAAGTGAGGCTTATAAGATTCTGAATCAGAATGAAGCTAAGGATATTGTAAAATAATTCTCTGATGAATAGATAAGTTTTTGGATTGGTTGGTAATCCATGTGTTATTCAGGTGATATCATATGGTGTTGCCATCTATGCCAAAGAGGGAGATTGTTGGAAACTGCAATTGAAACAATTTTTGTATTGTCATTGATGTCAAACCTTAACTGGTAAGACTGTTGCTACTTAGGAAAGTACTATATCTATTTGAGTGTTGCTAAGGGGCTAAGCAAGGTTGGTAACAATAGCACCTAAGGAAAGGTTGAGTTATCTTGATACTACAAAGTGTACTTGACTATGTTGCACAATGATGAGATAATGTATTGTTTATCTTAGTAAGACTGAAGACTAAACTGGTAGGCTTGACCAAGCAAAGAATGGAAAAATCATGTTTAAGTTGAGTAATGTTAGTGTCGACCGAACAATAGTTAATTGCCAAGGAAGACAGTGTAAGCTGAGGAAATAGTTTTAGTAATGACCGAGCTTTCTACATGAAGACCGAGTGGATAATCACAGTATTGACTGAGCATCAACAATTTTATATTTGAAGAGAATTTAATTTTGGAGCCGACATTGTTGAATTCTTGGATTATGTAAAATGTGTTGACTTTATTTATTGATTGTTTGGAAGCATTAAATGCACTGTAAAATGTTTTATTGTAAATCTTTAAGAGATTTGAGATGATTCTAGAAAAGGACCCGAAGAATATGAAGCGGGTAGATTCAATGAATATGATCTAACCCTAAGATCTACGAATGAGATTGAGCGGCATAAGATGAGTTAACCTAATTGAGGAAAGTATAAAGGGAACCTGAGCATTTTGATATGCATGTACATGGAGAAAAAAGAATGCTGGAAGAGGAAAGTTTTATTGACTGAATAAGTAGAAAAGGCAGAAGGAGAATTGTGGTGATTGCTTGAAGAAAAATTCTGAGCAGATCAAAGATGGAAATGGAAAAGTTTCAAAGTTAGTAAACCAACATTAGTGTACAAAATCAGATCTGATATTTGCAAAGTGAGTTGTATATTTTTCAGATAATATTGCTGCTACTTTCTAACCATTGTAACAATCAAAATCCTTTTAATAGAGGTTGACATAACAGTCATATGTTAAATCCTTTGAAAAAGGTTGCATTCTAATGGAGTGTATGTAAGTCCTATGACTAGGCTCACTTTTAATAGGGTGATTGAAATCCTTTAACCAGGTCACACCTGACAATGTGTATTGTAACCTTTGACAAGGTTGGCTTTTTACCAAGCTCACTTCAGAAGAATGAAAATAATAGTAGCATGTTACAAAGTGGTTTTTCCCGAATTGGGTTTCCACTATAAATCCTTGTGTTAATACTTGTGTGAATGTTTTGGTTTGAACATTACTATGTTTTGCAAGTTAAGTTACAGTTGGGTAGTGGACTGCATTGCTAGATGTTTCTATTATTGAATCAGTGATGACCGAGTTTTTTTTGGTTATTGGATCTGATTTAAGGATAAGTTTTTGGGATTTTTTTATACATCAGGACCTGAGAACAACTAATTCACCCCCCCTCTCTATTATTCTAAATCATATTAACACTATGGACAACAATCAACTGCTTTATGAATTGATTGATTGTATATCTAATATGTCAATACAACTCTAATGAAGTACAAAAAATATATACCTCAATTGCATCTTCCACTCATACCTCCTCACATAGTCATCAATACATCATCCTTAGACATACATCTGCTCTCTCATACCTTCACACTTACAAATGATTACATATCTTTATACATTTCATCAATCTTTTAAAGATAAATAAGGTCAACTCAACCTAAACACCTAATTACAAAATATTACATCAATATAGCTCAATTTACAATGAAATGCATTTAATGATCCATAACAACATTTTAAAATATACAATAGCTCCATAAATCACATCATGATTCTTTGCAACATGTTACACCAACCATGTCGACCAAGAATAATAAGAACACTAGTATGCCATAATAAAATTATCCAAACCGATCACACAAATCCCCACAATGTTCTTGAAAGAGACCCTATCTTGCGAGGTGTGGGCCTAGGATACTCAAGATTTCACAATGATACAAATAAGACATATGTCATTATGGCAGAGACCTTGAAGAGAATCCCTATAGTAAATCCTCAAGAGGTCACAATTTCTCAAAAAATGTCAATGTTGTGGGCTTGTACGGGAGTGAAGATCTCAAAATATTTAGAATATATATGGAGTTGATGCATGTTCACGAGAGTTGAAAATAGGGATAATGAATTGTCACTATGAAACTTTGAGTCGGGAGAACTAACTTTCATAGAGAACATCTATAGGTTTGGTGACTCATATGGGACCTCTTGTTGTAGAGGAAAAACCATTGAATCTCTATTTCTATACACTAATACTTGGGAGTGTTACATTATGATTTGTCATTAGTGTCACACATATAGTTGGTAAAGGAAGAAAATAGAGTAGTCGGTCAACACACTAAGTATATAGTAATCAAGAAGAGCACAAGATAGAATAACATGGTAACCGAGAATAGTCTTGACTGGGCACATACACCGAGCAAGATGATTATTGAGCACCAAGTACAGTAATAACCGAGCATTAATATATATTGAGCATCAATATTTTATTGAGACATGAATGTAGTATATACTGAGTAATACATGAATGACATAGAAGTATGGAATGACACAGAATATAAGGAAAATAGTTTATACCGAGCTAGAAAATGGTTTACATAGTTCGACATGAAAATTTAATGCAGATGTAACCATTAAATGTTGATGATCCCTAGGTAATACTATTTTAGGTTATTCATTTGGATAATAGATCTAAGGTTTTCTAGATGATCCCATAACCCTAATTAGGTCAAATATTTTTGATATAAAAATTGTCAAGATATCATTTTTACACAAATAAAAAGAGAGAACACATGAAGTAGCTACCTACAGGAGACATCTGAACATTAGACAAGGTTGTGATGTTAAGGTTTTGATAGAGAATTCAAATATTATATTCAAAAGCATACCAAAGGCTACTGAGAAGTATTCAGAGAAGATATCTATCAAAACAAGGTGATATTAGTTAAGTACTAATCAGATCTGAAATTTAGAAAAGTAAGTTGCTACATACAAATCAAATTTACTGTTACTTTTTAACAACTATGGCAGACTAAATCTCTTAACATAGTAGACCTAACAAGTCTTTTGTAAATCTCTTAACCAAGTGCACACTTAACAATTTTTCTTAAATCCTTTAACCAAGTAGATCTTAACAAGTCTTAATTTTTACTCCTAACAAGGTAAGATCATCATAAGTGATCAACATTGTATCCTTAACTGAAAAAATTTATTATTGTAGTAGTGAAGCTTTGCGGGTGTCATCCCCATCATAGTTTTTACCTTCTAACAAGGGTTTCTGGAATAACAAAATACTTATGTATTGTGTATGAAGTTTCATGAATGTTTACATGTTAGATTAGAAAGCATTTCTTATTTTCAGTAATGTTAAGAATGAATGGAAACGATAACATGATAGTCAGTTAATGAGTCACATTGTCTTAAGCATAAAGAACAAATTTTTTTTAGGGTTATTGATTCACCCCTCTCCTCTCAGTAACTCACCTTTCCATAATCCCAACAATTGGTATTAGAGCTAGTTCTCTTGTTGAAGAAGTTTAATCACTAAAGAGGAAAGATCCTAGAGATGGAAAGGTATAAGCTTGTTAAGACAATTAAAAATCAGAAATTGGAGATGTAAATTCTCTTGGAACAACTTAAAGAAATCAAGGAAAAACTAAGAGAATAACTGAACAAAAGAAAGGAATTAGCATTTCAACATAATGAGAATCAATATCAGGAAGAAGAGAAAGGAATTATCTGAAGGATCCAGAAGTATATTTGATGCATATGAAGGAACTATGTCAGATCTGTCTAAAAAGAATCAACACCTTATCGAACAACTGAAAGCAATGTAAATTGGACAAGAAACTCAAATGGTAAGAATGATCAAAGGAAGTTATGAACAATACAAGACAAGATGACCAAGAAAGGAATATTTCTATTGAAGACAAAAGACAAATGACTAAAAATTTGGAAGAGAAAGAATTTGAAATACAAAGGCTAACTAAGCATCACTTTGAAATTTCCAATCAGATGGTTGTCATGAGTAAAGAAGTTAACTAAGTAAACAAGGAGATTTCTAGGAAATTGGAAGATATTGGTGAATTAAGGGAAGAGAATGAAAGACTGAAAAATGAATTGAAGATGCAACAATAACATAATGAAATGGTATAGAAAAATGAGGAAAGTACCAAAAGGCTCGATGAATTCTTAATGAGTCAAAGAAGACTGGACACCACCACTAGATTTGGTTATATCGAGTAGGGAGAGTCATCAAAATAAGAAGAACAAAAGAATGCCTATAAAAATCCAAGACCAAAGAATCTCTCATGCTATCACTATGGAAAACTAGGTCACGCAATAAATGTCTGTAGAAGTAAAGCTAAAGGTACTCCTAACTCTACTCCTAAATTTGATGGCTATTGCTACAATTGCAACAAGTATGGACATCAAGCATATGAATGTAGATCAAAGATTAAAAAGTTACCTAAGAGGCACTATATGAAAAAGCATTGTCGCACTTGCAAAAAGCATGTTCATATATCACAAGAATGTAGGGCACAACTGAAACAAGTTTGGAAACCGAAAAGACAAAACAACACCTACCAACTGAGAAGACAAGGTAATTCTTATACTTGGGATTACAACACTTGGGTTAATTGTACAACATGTGGAATATATGGTCATATTGAAGAAAATTTTATGAGATTACACTAGAGAGGTAAATCAAGAAATTGGACAAATTCTGGAATGGCATGTCTGCACTATCACAAGGTCGGTCACTTAAGTAAAGATTAAAGAGACCGAGCACCAAAACTAAATGTTGATATGAATGAGAATACCATTGATGGAATCAGAAGGTAGATGAATCAAATGTGGAGAAGATCAACATAAGACAATGGAGGAAAAAGCACAATAGTCAGTGATACCTCATCCCTTGGATTAGGTGATTTCACCACTTCTACCTAAGAAAATCAAGTATGTATGGGAACTAAATTTTAATTAGTTATATCTTACAATAGTTCCTTGTCTACTGCATGAATACCAAATCAACATGAAATAAGATGCACTAGGTTGTTATATGTTTTGAACTTGAAATGAGTATAGTCAGTAAAGCATGACCAAGTGAGAGTTTGTTAGTCAGTGAAAGTGTTAAGGTTAACCGAGTTGCATAGTCAACCAAGCATTGGTAGTGTTAACCGAGATGAAGTTTCTAAAGGAGATAACTAGATGTTTTATCTTTGAATGAGTTATGGTTGGTGAAGCATTTAATGTAATGCATTTATGCTGAGAAAGGTTTTTGTATATAAATATACATCGAGCCAACTCTTTTTTCATAGAGTGAAACAGAGGCAAAAAGAGAGAAGATATGTGCAATGAGATTTCAAGCTATTTACTGCAATTTGAGAATTTCACAAACTGTTTGGAAGCTAGACAAGTAAGTTTGAAGCATAACTGAGTTATTCTAAACATAGTTTGAACAAGCCCTAAATTATTATCAACAATGACATCTATATTGAAGATCGTTCAATCGAAGGATGATAAGGAGAAGAAGGTAACACTGATCAAAAGTGAAAAGTATGAATAACTAAACTATAAGTTGCCTCACAAGTCAATGATAAGGGTGTGTTCTCATCTATAACACCTAGGGTTTTGTTGGTAAAAGATATCAGGTCTTATATTCACTGCAAGATCAATGAAATCGGTTATTTTGAGTTGCAATCCTCTTACCAGGAGCTATGCACAGATGGGAAATTGAAGGATGAGCATACACATCTAGAAATTAAAGGTTTAACAAATGCCCTTCACTTCCCAAAGGTATTAAAAATGAGTGGATTAGGATAGTACTCAGCCAAGTACACGAGGGAAAAATATGGTTGGATAAATCGGTAAAGATCACCAAGGATGTTATTCACATGGTCACCAATTACCTTGTATGTGATAAGGCTAAATCCCTAAGGCACTCGCTGATGAATGAAATAGAGAAGCTAATCAAAGCCAAGTGGGATGGCAGAGGTATGCAGATCAACACCATTGATGATCCAGAGAGTAGATTTAGAACATATGTGATTTGTTACAAGGTATTCCAATCTAGTAGACCGAATAGTGTTCCTTGTGGCACTATTGATGTAACATATAAGATTGTGAAAAAAGGACTTCAACTAGACCTCATCGAGCTAATGTTGAGGCAACTAGAGGAGAACATGTGAATGATCCGAGTTGCTAAGTCCAACACCTGTAAGTTTGGATCCCTACTAGTATGTATATTTTTCTACTTGCAGAATTCATTTCCCTCAATAGATGATGTAAAATGGGATGTAAACAAACCAATCATCTTGCAAATTGGTGAATTCATAAATTTTCTAGGTTAGAACTTTGAACCAATCATGGATGACTATTTTGGGAAATTTAAGGAGAGATTGCAAAAAAGAAGCAGAATTCTAGCATAGTTGGTGGAGAAATATAAGGATGAAATTTGTTTTCTAGTGGACACCAACTCCACTCTCATAAAGGTAGTTGAACCAAGGACTGCATGGTTTCCACCAATGGGATATGAACTTTACATTGACCGAGAAACTAGGTCAATAAAGGAACTTCTTGCAGAGCCTAAGAATAAGAGTGCAACAATATTTGGCACATGAGGAAGAAAAATAAGCAATTAAAATGGATTTGGTTTGAGTCAAAATTAGTAGAAAGACAAAGAAAATGATAGGCACATTGGAAAAAAAACTAGGAGAAGAAGCAAAGAATTCAGTTGAAGAGGTAGTCGATGAACAAAAATTGATCGGTAACAGTAATGATGAGGAAGAGACCGAGTCAGACAAGGAGGTATAGGAAGAACCGATAAAGGAAACACAAGGTAAGAGGAAACATGCATAAACTCACACATGAGAAAGGACAAGGTCCTCTATAGGTGTTTCCCCTCCTCTAAAATGTGGAGTTGCTAAAATAACAAGGCCTACAAAGACCAAGACCTATCAAAAGAAAAGAGGTACTCAAGTATCTACTAAGACACCTAAGAAAAGAAGGAAGTTAATAAGGAATAAAGATGATGTAGATTCAAATGAGGAGGATACTAGTAAATTTAAGGTAGTTGTAAATAAATCCCAATCTATCGATGAGATTGTAAAGGAGATAAAAGAAAAGGGAGGACTGGGTCACCCTAACATAAATAGATATTTACACATGGATACCAAGGATCAATACAAGATGGAAGAGGCAATCATCAACGTGATGATTAAATCCAAGAGATTTCTAGTTGAATTTGTGACTTATATTCAAAAGGAATTAAATGATAAGATCTCAACAAGGTGGACTTATGCCTTACACACCGAGAAGAAAATGAGAGAGAGATCATTGATTTTGGCAATGCCAAATTTATATGTTCAAGAGATAGATAAAATGATATAATAATATGAAAATAAATTTTTGATGAAAGTAAGAGAAATGAATATCTTACAAGGTAAAATCCAAGAAGTTGATGAGAAGAGCAAGGAGAAATGGACTAAAATCTTAAAGTCCAAACCTGAAGCAGAACAAACTACACTTGCAGTTATTACCGATAAAGGTGTCACAAGAAGAGGTAAAGGTTACACACTGATGATGTTGATATTACTACACAAAGGTTAGTTGAAGAGCCTATTCACATATCAGACACTGAGAAGCTAGAGGATGACACTTATGCAGAATATTTTTATCATGTTGGCCAAATCGAACAAGAGGATACACTAGAAAAGTTGAAAATAACTAGGGAAGATGTATTGATAGAATATAGCACTGAAGGTGGTCCCAATGATGAGGCTAAGGAAGATGAAGATGTCACTACTACTACTAAAGATAAATATGAAGAAAAAACTACTGAAGTAGCTAGTGTACAAATACTAGGTAACTTACCAATTTTGGTACACGCCATTGAAATTTCTACCATAGAGCAACCCGAGGACACTGCACTCGAGAAACCAATGGATACAACAAAAGATGTGGGTGAAGAAGGAGAAAAAGAGAACACTGAGACTACAAAAAAAGAGGCAAAAGTAAAAGACACTAAAAATGAGCCTAATGTAGATGATTCTACTATCGACACAAGGCCAGAAGCCTAAGGACCTCATAGCAAGGGAATTATAAAGGGGAAAGAAAAAAAAGAAAGTATATCAATATAGAAATAAACATAAAATCTAGAGAAAAAGGCTCTAGTTCCTTATGGTCAATCCCTTACCTCTAACAAACAGGAAAAGAAAAAGAAGAAGAAACATGGAAAAGGTCAAATCACACTTGAAGAAGTGATAGAGATACCATCATGTGACCCCAAAATTTTGGAACCCGAAGCTCTTAGAAGGTATGGAGAACTATGCACCAGAAAAGAAGCTCAGGAGAAGCTGATGTAGGAAAGAAAACATAAAGAGGTGCTAGAGGATGTCAGAGAAATCTTCATGCAAGTTGTACCTAATGTCAATGTTGATGAGGCCATTCCCATCATTGACCAAATTTCCATACATACCGAGAACATCAATTCTCCCACTACCGATGCAAAAAATAAAATTAAAGAGAGAACATAATCAAAGATACAATACAAGATAACCGAGAAGATCATCCAAGCAGTGGCAATTCACAAGTTGAAGTTATCTAAGATTGTAACTGAAATTGAAGGACTTATTCCACATATACTCACTATTTTGAAGAAGGTTTGCACAACAAAATCATTCATTGTAGAAATAGAAGAAAAATTTAAGAAACTAGATGAAAATTTGTAGAAGAGTGCATAAATCTTGATCATAGAACCCCATGCATTCAAACTACATTATGAAAAAGTCAAGCATATACATGGGTTAAAGAATGAATTGAGAAGAGGAAGATAAGATAAAAGATCAAACAACAGAGCTACAGGCTGAGTTGTTACCACACATTGAGGTGATGCAATGACATGTAAAGAAAGATAAGGATCTAGTTGCCACTCCCGAGGTATCAATGGTAGATCATATTTTTGACATGCATGCCCAAGTTGGTCTAGAGAAGATTGCACTAGAAAGTCTAAAAGAGGAATGAGAATACCTCTTGGCCAACCTGAAGAAAACCCATCAAAATATTTTTGACAAGTTGTAAGTATACATTTTTGTCATTATTGTCAAAAAGGGAGAAAATATATATGTATATATAGCATACTTACCAAGGCATATAGACAATGGGGAGTATACAAGAGTCTACAAATTTTAAAGTATACAAGTTTTGAAATTTTGAAAATTTTGATTATGGAATACATATGTGTTTTTGTCACTAATTCCAAAGGGGGAGAATGTTAAATTGTGAGTTTTCATTAGTGTCACACATATAGTTGGTAAAGGATAAAAATAGACTAGTTGGTCAACAGACTAAGTATAGTAACCGAGCTAAGCACAAGGTAGAATAACATGGTAACTGAGCATAGTCTTGACCGAGGACATACACTGAGTCGGATGATTACCAAACATTGAGTACAGTTATAATCAAGCATTCATATATACTGGGCATTAATATTTTATCAATCCATGAATGCAATGTATACCAAGTAATACAAGAATGCCATATAAGTATGGAATGACACAAAATACAAGGCAAATGATTTATATCAAGCTAGAAAATGGTTTACATAGTTTGAGGTGAAAATTTAATGGAGATGTAATCATTAAATGTTGATGATCCCTATGTAATATTGTTTTAGGTTTTTCATTTGGATCATAGATATTAGGTTTTCTAGATGATACCATAACCCTAATTAGGTCAAATATTTTTGATATAAGAATTGTCAAGATGTCATTTTTACACAAAAAAAAAGAGAGAACACATGAAGTAGCCACATATAGGAGACATCTAAAGATCAGACAGGGTTGTGATGTTAAGGTTTTGATAGAGCATTCAAAGATTATATTCATAATCACACCAAAGGCTACCGATAAGTATTCATAGAAGATATCTATCACAACAAGGTGATATCATTTAAGTGCTAATCAGATCTAAAATTTAGAAAAGTAAGTTGGTACATACAGATCAAATTTACTATTACTTTCTAACAACTATGGTAGAGTAAATCTCTTAACAGAGTAGACCTAACAAGTCTTTTGTAAATCTCTTAACCGAGTGCACACTTAGCAATGTTTCTTAAATCCTTTAACCAGGTAAATCTTAATAGGTCTTAATTGTTACTCCTAATAGGGTAAGATCATCAGAAGTGATCAACATTGTAGCCTTAACCGATAAACTTTATTATTGCAGTAGTGAAGCTTTATGGGTGTCATCCCCACAGCAGTTTTTACCTTCTAACAAGGGTTTCTGCGACACCAAAATACTTGTGTATTGTGTATGAAGTTTCATGAATATTTACATGTTAGATTAGAAAGCATTTCTTATTTTTAATAATGTTAAGAATGAATGGAAATGATAAGATGACAATCGATTAATGAGTTACATTGTCTTAAGGATAAAGAAAAAAAAGTTTTTAAGGTTATTGATTCACCCCTCCCCTCTTAGTAACTCACCTTTCCATAATACCAATAGGGAGGGCTTTCACTCTTCTGGTTTGTGTTTGATATCTTTAGTTGGGTCTTGACAAATGAATCTCGTGGAATTAAAATGAGTGGCTTTCCTCCTTGCACAAGGCATTTTTCCTACAAGTAGAGAATTATGAAAATTATAAACTTTAATGATTAATTTGAAAAAATAAAATATGAATCTTTCACTCCATGAATTACCACATAAAATATGTTAGTATCATACTAAGGCATTCAATATTGAAGCTTTTCGAGAGTAATAGAATGATTTTCAAGGATTGAAAAACCTAAAACATGAAACTATAACCAAATCCCAACACATTTCGTTGGAAAATACAAAATGAAACACCCACTAAATGATCACACAAAAAATAGAGGGCACATTATTTGTGGACCAAAAAAGGAAAAATGTATTAAATGCTAAGAGTGCTTTGTAATATTAGAGATGATTAACTAGGAAACTTACCTTGAAATCAAGAAACCTTGTGCATATGACCCTATCTCATCAACCATTTATCCTAGTTGTGTGTACATGTGTTGATTCCTTCCTTTTATGAGATATTGCAAGATGATGTTAGTTCCTTCACTAAGCTCCATAATTGAGCCATTCCCTCATAGCCAACTAGATAGAGCCTTGCTTCCAGTTAGACATCCATAGCCCTAATAAGGATATCACCTTGGTTTTTTATAAGAACATCTCTACTACCAATTGGGAACCCATAGCCACAATAGATTTACTCACATCACTTGAATCTTAAATATTTTCTTTTTTCTTTTATTTTCTCTTTTCAAAAATATTGATGACAATGAAGTCCCTTTTTCCAAGTTGGAAACTGAGGTTGTAGCAAGCGATGGCCATAATATTTTTCACTTAACAAGAGTCTAAAACTCAACCAAATAGTACCACATAAAAGTAATTAATGCATATTTGTTATAGGAATTCATGGAGGGTCCGACCTACACTTGATGAGACATATAATAACCCCAAAATATGGATTTAATAGTTAGTATCTAGTGAAATCAAGGTAACTATTACACCATAAACACTAGTATTAAATGCATCAATTATTTTCTAAAACCAAGGAGTATGATACCTCTTAGTATCCTTATTTTCATGAGACCATATATACAAATTGAATGTCCATATGGAGAAGGAAATCCTTAGGAATGTAGCTTGTGTGTGCACAAAAAGGCCTAAGAAGGTATAAAAATAGGTTGCCTTCATGTTAATAAATCATTCCAACAATATCAATCATGCACATATTACTTAGGCAATTAGTGCATTGGTAGAGTAAGATATAGTCTCCATGGATAATCCCATTAATATTACTACCACCAATTCTCAAAACTACTTCCTAGGCCATGTCACCGAAAGATGGCTTTCATGTTTGTTAAATATAGATAATGACCTAGTTCTAGATTTGGTAAAATAGATACTTGGTGAAGATTTGCTTGCGAGTGAGAACCCATATCTAGTAAATACCAACATAATATCTAGTTTTGTGGGCTCTTTACTTGATTTGGGCAAGTCAGATGATGAGATTGCAAGGCTAGCTCATATATTGTTTGGGAATGACTATGTTCATAGTCTTGAGTAGGTTTTAGGGGTGACCTAGTATAAAATTTGGATTCCTTTGGCTATTAATCTGAAAGCCTACTTAGAAAGGGGAGCTATAGTATCATGGCTTCTCTTTGTTTCTAATTTCCACACAATTTCAATTGCTACACATAGGAACATTTAGGTCATGCAACCAAGTTCCTAAAGAGTCTCACAAGTGCTAACATGGATTTTGAGTAGGAATAGATGGAGGAGTTCTGAGCCATGGTTCTATTTGACAAGGAATCATAATTTTTAGACAATAAAAATCCATGGGAAGATGAAATATTGGATATTGATGAAGAGAAAAATAAAAATGATGGGGATGACAATCCTACAAACCAACCAAGCCCTGCTGCTACCTAGCATTTTCTCCTTTCTATTGCATGATATGAAATAATACTGGCAACTTTTTGTAATATTTTTCTCTTAAAAAGAAAATATAAGCATCCATATATTTGTAAAAATCTATCTTGTAAATGAGTATATATAGATAGCCATTTATATAAGGTGCTTCTTGTGTATAGAATATGTCTTTACTATGGTATGTCATGCAAAGAGAAAAGAACTAATTAAGACATGTTGCACTTCCTTTTTAATTAGAGAAAAAATATTTAAAATTTTTTATCGTAAGGGGAATTTGTCCATTGTATACAACTATCAATGTTAAATTAGAGAATACCTATCTCCAGGAGAGATGTGAGTCAGGTGTATAGAAACCAGGTTATCCTTTGCATATTCGGCTCTAATAATGTACTCAACTATGGATGAAGCATGAGCACACTAAATATGCTATCACCTTTGAAAAATACTTTTCCCTTAGTTGTGTGATGACATTATTCAATAGACCAGTCTTTTGCACTCATTATTGCTACTAAGCCCTATAAATATGTGATGGATGCACTTAGGGAAAACTAGGAACTATACAAGAAACCTTTTCCTAAAAAGGAAATGTCCAAATTATCACTTCTTGGAAATGAAACAACCTACCTATCCTAACCTATCTAACTACCTGATAGGCTAGAGGGACCCATTAATAGGAATTTGAAATAATTTCCCTTGCAACCTAATTTCATTTATGTTGTATGTTTTTTTATACAAATTTTGGAAGGCACAAGGAGAAGACAATCTTTCTTATAAATTTTTAGTACATTAGGAAGGATGTTATAGCTATCAATGAAAATATCACTTCCTAATGGAAAGGGAGTGAACTTACTTATCTCTGAAAAACTATCTTTATGTTTCAACATAATCATGAATAGGGGTGATTTCTGAATTCTTATTCTTCTAGGTACCTAATGACGTATCCTTGCATAGGAAAGGGGAATTTTTTATTAAAATATATAACAAGTTTCTACAACTATTTTCTTAGTAAAAATTGGGATTGATGACTTTAGGGTATCTTTCTCATTGTAGTTGGTTCTTTTTACCTTCAATTGTATTTGGTTATCTCCAAGTTTTGAGTTAAAAGTTCAAGATCATCCCAAAACTATGATTTATCATCTTCAACATCAACCTACTTTTGGGTCAGATTCTTATTTTTTCTCAAGTTTTATTCTTCATTTATATCCCTTAAAAAGGAATCTTCTCCAATATTTTCATGAAATTCTCCTTCTGGAACCTCTAGATCCTAGTTGTGCCTTGTTTCCATGTATACTTTGGGTTGTCATTTTTCTTGGGAAGATTTTCTCTAGTCTTTAGTCTTAGGAAGGAGGGAGAGATCATTGAAGAACCAACTAGATTCTTCTATTTTACATTTTTATGAAGAATGACCACTACTCTTGTGATGCAGGAAAGGTAAGGAGGATCCAATTAAGGATAGTCCCAAGAAGCAGCCAAACACCACAATGTGGAATAACACAACAAGACAATTGTTTTCAATTGAATTTTCATTAACATGCCCGAGTTTAAGGCCTTCCGGGTTAGGGCCAATTACAATTAAGAAACAGTTCTGCAAGATCAACAAAGATCTAATCCACCTCTAGCTAGTCCAATTCTAAAACAAATCAACAACTGATGGAAACCCTAAGGTAGATCTGAACTTGAGCTTGCAAGCCTCCAAGAAATCTCCTTGTCTCCAAGAAAACAACCACTAGCTCTGCTATTACAAACTATCAGATAACAATCTGATCTTCAAGATCTCGCAGGATCCAGATCTAATCTTCTATCTTCCCAAATCTGATATCTCCAATCTACCTAAACACTCCTTGAATACTAATCTTTAGCCACAAGTCAGCTGGATGACACAATTAACTCCTAAGCCAAGTTGGCTCCTATTATAAACAAATATTAAATGCAACAACAGTCAGCTCACAAATAGCCTTACAAACATTTAATTCTCCATGTTGGCCTCAAGATCTACATAGGAGAATACAAAAAAAGATACCAATAATAAATGCACCAAGTCGGCCAACCAAACCCTCAAGAAATCCAGTTGGTAAACTAGAACTACTGAGTGCTAGAGAAACAACTAAGCATCAGTGAAACAACCAACCAAGCCAAGCAACACCAAGAAACATAGGCATCATCGAGCAAAAGTTCCACCAAGCACAAGAGGTTTCATCGAGTTCCTTCAGCGAATGAGCTTCCTTCAATAACCAAGACTGTCGGTTAAAGCTGCAATTGAGTAACACAGAACCAAAATAACACACCTCCATGTGGTTTCACCGAGTACCCTAAAATGCCCCTACATCAAACACCCCAGGTTCAAAAAGATGTTCTCATATGCTGGAAGAACATCTTCTAGGATTCAACACGTAAACCCTGAACTGGTTCTTCACATACAAGTCCTCCAACTTTTCAGCTTGCATACTCTTCCACTTTAGCTTCCTCAATCTTTTCAAGTCTTTCCTAGATAACAAACATGCTTCTTCTCCATACTGATCATCATTCCTCTCAGGATCCACCAATTTAACTCATCTACCAATACTCAGACTCCTCCTATTGAGTGTTGTATCCAACAAAGGCATCAAGGAAAACTTCATGTCATCCTTCTCAACAGTAAACACATTCTTGACACAATCATACATAGCTCTAAAATCATATTGCCAAGGTCTACCGAGCAATATATGACAACTATTCATCTCCACAATATCACACAACACAAGATCCTTATACTGGTCAATCTAAAAATCAACAAAGCATTGCTCCCTCACTTCTAGAGCATGACCTTTTTGCAACTAGCCAATCCTATAAGGATGAGGATGTTTCCTTCTATTCAAACCAAGTTTCTGAACCATGTCCTTAGTAACAAGGTTATCAGTACTACCACTATCAACAATTACATCAAAAATTTTACTTCTAGACTTGCACCAAGTCTTGAATAAGTTACTCCTCTGACAAGGTTCCTCCTTTGTACTGAGAAATGATCTCCGAACCAGCAAGTTCTCAGATTCAGGTTCATTCTGAATGTTCTCATTCACCATAGCAGTCCTTTGGTCACCAAACTTATTCTATATACACTCAAAAGAATGGTGTCCTTCCTCACCACAATTATAACAAGTACCCTTAAAGATAACTCTACCTGTCTTCTTCTTCAATTCCATAGGTTTTGGTTCATCTTCAACAGATAGTTTATCCTTCACCGAGTGATCAATCTTTTCCTTCCCTCAAGGATTACTATGTTGTCTCTTTTTCAAATTATCTTCTGCCTTCAGAGCATAATGATAATCATCTTCAACTGAATCAATCTTCAGCATACCAAGCTCATCTTGAATATTAAATCTCAAACCATTCAAATACTGAGCTACTTTTTCGTTACCAAGTTCTCTATGTCTAGACCGAATATTCAACTTATAGAACTCCTCAGTATAGTCTTCCATAGTCAAATATTTTTTCTTCAGATTCTACAACTTCTTAAACAAGTCAAGCTCAAAGTTGGAAGGTATGAGCTTAGCTTTCAATTTAGTCACCATCAACGTTCACTGATTGATCTTCATTTCACCTTCATCTTCTCTATATCTTTGTAATTCTTTCTACCAAAGAGAAGCATGTCCTTTCAACTTAGTCTATGCCAATCTTACTTGAAGAGGATCTTCAATTTCTTCAAGTTCAAAGAAATCTTCTAATTCACCAATCCAATCAATCAAGTCCTTGGGTCTCAAAGTACTAGAGAAAGTAGAAACTTCCATTCGGTAACTAGCACTTAACCGAGCTCCAGATCTATGTATCCGACCTATTCTGTCTTTACCAGATCTATCTCTCCGGTCATCTCCACTAGATCCAAGAGCTTCAAAGTCTTTAGTAGCTTCCTCATAACCATCATAAGTACCAAGATTCCTCAGCATACCAGCAATAGCTCTCATGACCTCAGTGATCATTTCATTCTTCATCAATTCCATCTCAGATCTAAAATCAACTTTAACCTTCTCTGTAATCTTCAATTCCACAACATCATAGAGATCTACAATCGCTCTAGGTTCTAATCTTCTCAGAGGCATCCTTCAAAATTTTCAAAAACCCAAAGTAATAAATCACCAACAAGGTCCTGGTGCAAACAACCTCAACTGGAGATCGGTTTGCACACTCAAGATCTTCAAGCTCTGATACCACCTGATGTAGGATAGGTAAGGAGGATCCAATTAGGGACAATCCCCATAAGTAGGAAAACACCACAATGTGGAATAACACAACAAGAAAAAAAATTTCAACTAAATTTTCATTAACATGCCCAGCTGTAAGGCCTTCCAGGTTAGGGCCAATTACAATTAAGAAATAGTTCTATAAGATCAACAAAGATCTAATCCACCTCTAGATAGTCCAATTCTAAAACAAATCAGCAATTGATGGAAACCCTATGGTAGATCTGAACTTGAGCTTGCAAGCCTCCAAGCAAACAACCACTAGCTCTTCTATTACAAACTATCAGATAATAATCTGATCTTCAAGATCTCACAGGATCCAGATCTAATCTTCTATCTTCCCAAATTTGATCTCTCTAATCTTCATAAAAAAATACCCCAAACACTCCTTAAATACTAATCTTCAGTCACAAGTCGGCCGGATGACACAATTAAATCCTAAGAAAAGTTGACTCCTATTAAAAAAAATTATTAAATGCAGCAATAGTCAGCTCACAAATAGCCTTACAAACATTTAATTCTCCATGTTGGCCTCAAGATCTACATAGGAATATACAACAAAAGATACCAACAATAAATGCACCAAGTCAGAAAACCAAACCCTTAAGAACTCTAGTCAGTAAACCAGAACTACTAAGAGCCAGAGAAACAACTGAGCATCAATGAAACAACTGATCAAGCCAAGCAACACCGAGAAACACAGGCATCACTGAGCACAAGAGGTTTCACCGAGTTTCTTTAGTGACCGAGATTCTTTCAATAACCAAGACTGTTGGTTAAAGCTAAAACTAATTAACACAGAACCAAAATAACACACCTCCATGCAATTTCATTGAATACCCTAGAATGCCCCCTGCATCATCTTGTTAGGTTGATGTTTAGTATCTTCTATCTTTTGAGGAGTTTTGGACTTAGGTCAATGCAAGACCTCATAATTGTTCAAGTGTGATATGTTTAGGCATTTTCTATTAGATAGATTTGATCTCCATAGTATAGATCTACCTTTGAACATGGAAATTGTGTCAGACATATGGATTTAAGAAGACCGGTCTCTTTTGAAAAATGAGAAGCAAAAATGATTATCCACATAAGTTTTTTTTGTTCACAGATTAATTCTTCTAACGATTGGGTGAACCCTTCATTATTCCTTATTACTATTGATGGGGAAACAAGAAAGATATCCTTCTCTCCTATGGCGATCCCTCCCACCTTCCACTACATTTGAGCATGCTGAAAGAGTAGGCTATGTTTATTTGACCTTTCTACCTTTATTTCCTCCATTTATTGTTGGAATTCATATAATAGCTCCCATGCATTTGAGCAGTTGTAACATTTGAAAGTAGGAGATGAGGCAATGAAAAATAGGACTACTGATAATTCAAGCCCACAATGAGATTTTGGTTGAGACATTTAAATGTGTAGCTTCACCAAGTGCTCTTATTTCTTCCTCCAAGCATAAAATAGTGAAGAATACACTAGATCTTTGGCAATGAGAGTCCAAAAAGGTCCCACTAGGCATGGTAGAAAATATTGTTGATCCCTAATACACTCATGCTTAAATAAGGGTAGTTGGGAAGTTTCATAGGTATGAGACTTGTTGTTCTATGTGAAATAAACTTTGACATTTTAGAAACGAACTGTTCATTTTGTGGGTTTTGAAAAGGGAAAATAAGGGTTTCACAAAGTGAAAGCTAAACTAAGGCAATGCACCAATCAATGCAAGTATTTTAGAGCACATTAAAACCTTTCAAGATAGGGAGATATTACTTTCCAAAATGAAGGCATGATGCACCATAAACCCTTCATTGTTGGAGAGGAGAAAAAAGCACATGATGTTGCAAGAGCATAAAGTATAATATTCAAATCCTAACCATGGGTAGCACCTATGGGGGTTTGATGAAATTAAATTACATCCCTTTTTTCAAAATAGTTGACCATTGTAGCATTTTTGTTACTAATTGAATAATTCATCGTCTATTTTTTTTAAAAAGAGGAAGAGTAAAAGGCACAGATGATCCATAGTTTATTACAATAGTTGAAATACAAACATGATAACATTAGTAAATATGACTTTATACACAATGCAAAAACACATATCATGTTGATGATTAACACAAGAAAGGAAATAGTGGAACAATTCTAATACTTTTCTATGAGTAAACATTCTTAGGCCTGAATGTACGCCACACATTAAAAATTTAATAATATAATTCATCTCTTGTTGAACATAGAGACTTCCTAGAAAGATAAACACTTGTGGGATCTTTCAACTAGAATCCATCCTCCTTTTTGTAAAATAGGTGTAGGGATTTTATAGATCATTCCCCTAGTGTTTACATGTTGGAAGCATGATCATTTAATCATAGTATTTTTTATAACCATCTTAATGCTAGATATTTTGCATCATTAATCTTTCTGCTTGTGGCATGAATTCTAGTTACACTTTTCCTTAATTGATTCACTATCATGACAAGGAAACATACTAATTTCTCCTATGGTGAATGCATTCTTTCTACTACGTGACAACGTTTATTCTTGAAAAAATTCCCTTGAAAGAGATTACTATAGTTTAAGGTGCAGGCATGGGTCATTTGAGATTTGATGGAGATACAACCTGTGTAGTACCCCGCTAGAGAACCGAAGAGAAATTAACCTAAAACATTATACTAAGTTTATAAAAAAAAAAATTTATTAAAATTTTACAAACAATAATGAATAAAAAAGAGGAAGAAATATACCATAAAGAAAATACATACTCATAAGTATAACTCATTAACATATTACAAGTCTCAAGGGTTCCTTGACATATAATTACATAAATATAAATTAATCTATTAAGTACAATAACCATTCAAATAAATTACATCATCTCATAAAAGAATACCGTAATACAATTGAACCATAAGGTATACATGATAACCTATTATGAATATTGTTGACATTTGTGTGTTTTCATTGATGTCAACATATGATTGTGAAGGATCACAAAATTGGTGAAGAAGCTGTTGAGAATAATGTCTCACTAAGTGCAAGAAATAGTGAAGAAGGCATGTGATGATCTGTGTTGTGTCTTTGAGTTTGCGAGCTTGTATTTTGGTAATGGACAACGTTTAGAATGGTTGTTTGTGATCATAGAATCTGATTAGTTGGTTACAGTAAGTTAAAATGGAAACAATGTGGACTGGTCACAAGACAGTGTAGAGGAAAATAGTGAAATGGTTATTGTAATTCTAAGTATAGCATGTATGCGAGATGGAGTTATGTTTGGAGATCTTAGGATGTGGCAGAAGACATGTGGCACTTCATCTTATGTGGACATGAGGTCACAATGATCGTGGTCATGTCAGTTGTAGTGTGTGACCTTACAAAGTCTTCTTTGGTGCCAACCTATGAGATGTGGTGTGTTCTACCTTGTGCGAAGATAAGTTATGGATTATGGAGTGTGTTGGTCGACTAATGTTTGTTGTTTTCTTGTCCAAGATCCCCTATGTATCTTGAAAAGATTTTATGTAAATAATTTTTATTAGGAAAGGCCTAATTGATGTCGACCTAATAAATAATTTGAATTTTGTATAAAGGAGTAAAATAAGTGATGAGAAGAGTGTGGTATGGATGCAAGGACTGTTGATGTAGAGAAGGCAGTGTGACTATTATACTTCATTGGAACTGTTTTATCAAAGGAGTTGTTGTTAGTTAGTTCATTATCTTTAATCAATGTATTTATATACTTCCATTTGGATATTGGTTCCAAAAGGTGGGTTTAACCTTTATAAGGTGGATTTAACCTTCACATTTGGAAAGTTTCTCCGAGCGAAGAAAGGCTCATCCTATAAACTCCTAATAGGGTTGCTAACTTGAAGAAATGAGTCTATCCTTTAATAGGGACTTTTTACTAGTTGTATTTATCTACTCCTAACAGGGAAAGATCTTGTAACTGAGATACTTTATTACTAGTGCATTATTTGTGGGTTTCATCCCCATCGGGGTTTTTCCCTTAATAGGGTTTCCTCAAAAATAATTCTTGGTGTTTTGATTTGTGTTACTTTTGAGGTTTTAAATTTTCATTTAGTTTTTTGATAAAGTTTTATATTAATGATATACAGTTGATTCACTCCCCCTCTCAGTTGTATCCAACAATTGGTATTAGAGATATTGGTCCTCAGAGAGAAATCTTGACTGCTTGAGGTGATCTGAAGATGGCTTATTACATGAAGGAAAGTCCTAAATTTAATGTAGAAAAATTTGACAGCTAGAAGAACAAGATGATGACTCATTTTTTCTTCATAGGAATTGATTATTGGATGATTACAAAGAAAAAGGAAAAGGAAAAGAGTGCTGTAGAAAATGATTTGCCTAATGCTACTGATTAAGAAATTAAGATTTTCTCTTGCAATATGGTTGCAAGGGAAGCTTTGATAAGCACAATATATGAAGAAGAATTTACAAAAGTTAAGGAACTTGATTCAGCTCATGAAATTTGGGGAAGACTAGAAGCACTTTATGAAGGAGACAAGTACACAAAGTAGGCAAAGTTACAAAACTAGAAGACATAGATGGAAAATCTAAAAATGTGAAAAGATGAAAATGTCAAAGCTTATGTCCATAGGGTATCAGAATTTGTTACATGGATCATAAATTTAGGAGGCATGTATACTGAAGAAGAGGTCATCGCAAGGAATATGAGATCTTTGACACCTGTTTACAAGATAAAAGTGAAGGTGATTGAGGAGATCATTCCATTGACTCAAGGATTTAATAGAGAGATGTTGATAGCTAAGTTAACTACCTTTGAGGTGAAAAAATTATAGGATTCAATACCTAAGATAGAAACTACATTCAAGGCATCTATTCATAGGCAGAAAAAAACCTCATCAAGCCTTGTGAGCACCATTAGGGTTAAAACAATATCCTGATCTAATGGAAATTGATGAGGAAAATAGGAAGATGGAAAAACTTTTTGTTCTAATCATAAGAAAGGAGAAAATAGGTAATGCTAAATTTGAAGGAAAATTACCTTTAAAATATTTTTCTTGCGATAAAGTTGGTCACTTTGCATCTAGATGTCTTACAAGGGTCTGTAAATATGAACATAAGTTCACTAGGATAGATTTCTATGATAAGGAATTATATTATGCTAGTGAAGGTGTTTTTGATGATGATTCAATAGTTGATGAGATTGGGTTTTTAGCTATAAAGGATAATGAACCTATTCATGAAGAAAAAGCCTTAGTATCACACATTGAAAAGAAACTTGAATGGATCATTGATAGTGGATGCTCACATCATATACTTGTGATAAAGATAGGTTTTTTCAACTTAAGATGCATGATGGTGGAGTTGTTAGATTTGGTGATAATAATCCTAAAATGATTATTTGAGTAAGATCTA
This sequence comes from Chamaecyparis obtusa, assembly GCA_027943335.1. NCBI lineage: Eukaryota > Viridiplantae > Streptophyta > Pinopsida > Cupressales > Cupressaceae > Chamaecyparis > Chamaecyparis obtusa. The sequence continues at coordinate 1,517,240 of BSBK01000498.1, read as the reverse complement.
TTTATCTAGATGGAAAAACTAACACTAATAATGTATTACTTGTTGATGGACTTAAGAATAATCTTTCGAGTGTTGGAAAACTTATGGATAAGAGTTATCAATTACAGTTCAGTAATGGATCATGCACTATCAGAGGAAAAAAGGGAAACTTGATTGCATCAAGAACAAAGACAAGAGGTAATGTATTTCAGTTGAATACCCTGATGGATAATGTTTTATTTCTTAGATTGATGAAATTTGGCTATGGAATATAATATTTTGTCATGTGAGTTTTGATAATAATGTGAAGGAAAGTAACATGAACGTAGTTAGGGACTTAGCAAAAAATGTGAAGCCTTCTAATGCCATGTGCAGAGAATGTGTAATGGGAAAGCAAACAAAGGGGAGTTTCCAAAGCAAGTCATACATTGCCAAAGGGAAGCTTGATTTGGTGCATATAGATCACTGTGGTCCCACAAGGAATGGATCCTCTTATGGTGAAAGGTATTTCATACTTTTTTTTATGATCATTCTAGAATGATGTGGGTTCCTTTTCTTAAAGAAAAATCAGAGGCATTTGAAAAGTTCAAGATCTTAAAGGAAAAATTAGAGATTGAATTAAGTTTGCAGATAAGATGTTTGAGGTCAAAAAAAGGAGAGTTTACATCTGCTACATTTAATTCATACTACAAATAACATGGGATATGTAGGCAAAATTATGCTCCTAGGACTCCATAATAGAATGAGATTGCACAAAGAATGAACAAAACTATACTAGATGCTTCTAGAAAAATTATGATTGAAAGAAATGTATCACATGTGCATTGGAGGGAAGAAGTCAGAACTACAGTTTACACCTTGTACACATTTTAGATAAGGAAAGGTAACACTAAAACACCTTATGAACTTTGGTTTGGCTATGCTACTACTATGAGATATTTCAGAAAATTTGGTAGCAAATGTTTTATCAAAATAGATGATGAGATAGGTAAGTTTGATTCAAGAAGTGATGAAGGCATCTTTTTTGGTTATTCTACCAAAAGTAAAGCTTACAAATGTTTCAACTTGAGATTGAGAAAGATGGTTGAGAGCATTAATGTAAGAATTAATGAGAGGTTTCAAGTTCAAGAAATAATTTGTGATCAAAACTTAGAAAAGACTATTGAAGCAAAAGAGCTAGTTGAATTTGACAATAACATGCAAATATGTGAAAGTGAACAATTTGATGCTCCTAAAACTCCAAGGTATGTACCAATAAATCATCCTAAAGATCAGATTATTGGTGATAGGAATAGAGGCATGTTAACTACACCTAAGGATAGAGAGGAATTATGTCTGGTTTCACAAGTGGAACCTAGAACTAATGATGAGGCTTGCACAGATGAATCATGGGTTAATGCAATGAAAGAAGAAATGGATCAGATAATAAAGAACAAAACTTGGGAATTGGTTTCAAGACATGAAGGAAAGAATGTTATTGGAACTAAATGGGTATTCATAAATAAAATGAACGAAGAGAGAACAATTATAAGGAACAAATAAAGATTGGTTTGCAAAGGCTACTCGCAACAAGAAGAAATAGAATTTGAAGAAACCTTTGCACCTATGGCTAGGTTGTAGGAAGTAAGACTATTTCTTGCCTTTCCTACCCACAAGGACTTCAAAGTGTATCAGATGGATGTGAAATCTGAATTCTTGAATGGTGATCTAGAAGAAGAGGTCTACATTGAAAAGCCTAATGGTTTTCCCTTGACAAATGACAAAGACATGGTTTTCAAGTCAAAGAAGGATTTGTATGGAATGAAGCAAGATCCTAGATCTTGGTATGAATGACTTGATAGATATTTATTACACATTGGTTTCAGAAAAGGTAGTGCACATAGTAATTTACATTTGAGAACTAGAAAGGATGGAATCATGATCACATAAGTATTTGTGGATGATATTATCTTTGGGGGAAATGATGTAATGAATAATAAATTTGCTGAAGAAATGAAAGATGAATTGGAAATTTCTATGATTGGTGAAATAAATTTCTTTCTTGGTTTGCAAATTACACAAAGTAAAAATGAAATTTTCATTTCCTAAACCAAGTATCTCAAGGAGTCATTGAAAAGGTTTGGCATATAAGATTGCAAACCTATTGGAACACCTATTATTACTAGATGCAAGCTTACTGCAAATGATGAAACTCAAAGTGTCTATCAAAAAAAATATAGATCCATGATTGGAGGGTTACAATATTTAGCATATACTAGACCAGATATTGCAAATACAATTGGAATTTTGGTGAGGTTTCAAGTAGATCCAAAAGAGACTCACTATATTATAGTAAAAATGATATTTAGGTATTTGAGAGGTACATTGGAATTTAGGTTGTAGTATTATAAGTTAGATGAATTTATCCTCAATGCATACACTGATGCAAATTAGACATGATGCATTTATGACAACAAGAGCACCAGTGGTGGTGTATTCTTCCTTGGGAAAAGGTTAGTATCTTGGTTAAGAAAGAAGCAGGATTGTGTTGCTCAATCTACCGCTGAATCAAAATATGTGGCAATTTCCTTAAACTGTTCACATATTATTTGGATGAAATAGATGCTGAAGGATATTGGAATAAAATTTGAAGAACTAGTTGTGATTCATTGTGACAATACAAGCACAATCAACATGTCAAAGAATCCTATTATGCACTAAAAAACTAAACATATCTCAATCAAATATCATTATTTGAGAGAGAGAGTTGTAGAAAAGAAAGTTAGAGTTGAGTATGTCAGTACAAATGAACAATTAGCAAATATGTTCACTAAACTTTTATTAAAAGATATCTTTGAGTATCTCAAAGATATGCTTGGGGTGAAAACCCCTCCTTGCAATAACTAGATGATGGAAGCATGCATAAGTCCAATAGCCATCAAAGCTATATTCTTCACTGGACTTGATGCTTGGATGCACTCCTCAAGGGGAGTGATTGCAAGACTTAACAAGCACTTATCTCAGTGATTGAGAACCTGAGAGTGAAGATTTGTAAGAGAGGAGAAGGAGAACTATAGAAATATATGTAATGGATATATGGCATGCTTTTTCACTGATGTCAAAGGGGGAGTGACATGTAAACACCCTATTGTATTAGGGGGAGCAGAGTGAAGACATTGAGAAGGTTGTATAAGGTTTTTGGATTGATGGTTTTTCATCATATGTTGTCATCAATGAAAAAAGGGGGATATTGTTAGGAATGTTGTTGAAATCTGTGTTTTATCATTGATGCAAACATATGATTGTGAAGGATCGTGGAACTTGTGAAGAAGATGTTGAGAAGAATATTTCACTAAGTGTAGAAGGCATGCGACGATCTGTGTTGCATCTCTGAGTATGTGAGCTTGTATTTTAGTACTGTATAAATGTTTAGAATGGTTGTCTGTGATCAAAAAATTTGATTATTTGGTTACAATAATTTATAGTGGAAACAATATGTGCTAGTCATAGGATAGTGCTGACGAAAATAGTGAAATGGTTATTGTAATTTTGAGTATAGCATGTATACGAGATGAAATTATATATGGTGATCTTAGGATGTGGAAGAAGACACATGGCACTTCATATTATGTGGATGTGAGGTCGTAGAGATTGTGGTGATGTCACCTGTAGTGTGTGACCTTGTAAATTCTTATTTGGTGCTGACCAATGAGATGTGGCATGTTCTACCTTGTGTGAAGATAAGTTATAGATTATAGAATATGATGGAAGACTGATGTTTTTTATTTTCTTGTCCAAGATCTCCTGTGTATCTTGACAAGAGTTTATGTAAATAATTTTTATTAGGAAATGCATAATTGGTGCTGACCTAATAAATCATTTATATTTTGTATAAAGGAGTAAAACAAGTGATGCTATAAGTGTGGTGTGGATGCAAGGATTGCTAATTTAGAGCAGACAATGTGACTATTGTACTTCATTGGAATTGTTTTAGCAAAGGAGTTTGTTGTTAGTTAGTTCATTATCTGTAATCAATATATTTATATACTTCCATTTGGATAGTGGTTCCAAAAGGCAGGTTTAACCTTCACAAGGTGGATTTAACCTTCACATTGGGCAAGTTTCTCCAAGAAAAGAAAGGGTCATCCTATCAACTTCTAACAAATTTGTTGACTCGAAGAAATGAGTCTATCCTTTAACAGGGAATTTTTACTGGTTGTATTTATCTTCTCCTAATAGGGAAAGGTCTTGTAACTAAGATACTTTATTGCTAGTGAATTATTTGTGGGTTTCATCCCCACTGGGGTTTTCCCCTTCACTGCTACATTTGGGGCCAAATTTTGACAGACACTTCCGACGGGTAAATTTTTTTTAATGAATTTGGTATTTTTAAAAAAAATAGACCCTAATGATGTCAGTATTCCGATGGGTTTTAAATTGACCATCAAAATTTTGACATTTTCCGGTATACATAAAAAAAAGTCAAGTGCCAAATCATTTTTAATTCGATTAGCATACGAAAGGAGTGGGAGAAAATGAGTTGGGCATGCGCGAGAGAAGGTATGTGATTTCTTCATCTTTCAAACCTCTATTCGACCACAAATTTCATATGCATTTCATTTTATTTTATCATAAATGCTCTCTTAAATGACCGCATTCTACTGGTGTCGTGCCCTAGCCTATGATTTAACTCCATTATTTGATGTTATTGGTGCTTGTGCTCCAGGATATCCATTTTTTTGAAATGTTGACTGTGGCTATCAAATGGACAACCCATGAGCTTCTAGCTAGGCACCATTTGTATTGATAGCTTAGGGCATCAAATGTATTGTTATATCATTGATAGTTGAGACTTTGTTAAAAGGAAATAGGACAAAGAATGATTTTGATTTAGTGCTTTAAATCCATTATTTGAGATTATTGGTACTTGTGCTCAAGGATAACCATTTTTTTGAAATGTTGACCATGGTTATCAAATGGACAACCCGTGAGCTTCTAGCTAGGTGCCATTTGTATTGATAGCTTAGGGCATCAAATGTAGTGTTATATCATTGATAGTTGAGACTTTGTTAAAAGGAAATAGGACAAAGAATGATTCTGAGTTAGTTTCTCTATTTTGATCCCTAAGTGGATTATAACCCTAGCGAAGTATATGTAGATTTACCAATACAGTTGCAGGATACATAGTAGCCGATAATTCACAAGAAATCCATGTTGGAAACTGCAATTGAAGCAATTGTTGTATTGTCATTGATGTCAAACCTTAACTAGAAAGACTGTTGCTACTTAGGAAAGTACTATATCTATTGTGAGAAGGGAAAGAAAGGATGGTAACAATAGCACCTAGGGAAAGGTTGGGTTATCTTGATACTGCAAAGTGTACTTGACTGTATTGTACAATGATGGGAAAATGTATTGTTTATCTTAGTAAGATTGAAGACTAAACTGGTAGGCTTTAACGAGCTTTAATGAATAAATCATGTTTAAGCCGAGTTATGTTAGTGTCAACCGAGTTAGTGTATGCCGAGCAAAAATCTAGTATCGACCGAGTATCAGTTAATTGCCGAGGAAGACAGTATATGCCGAGGAAACCATTTTAGTAGTGACCAAGCATTTTACATGAAGACTGAGTGGATGATCACAATATTGACTGAGCATCAACATTTTTATATTTGAAGAGAATTTAGATTTGGAGCCAACATTGTTGAATTCTTGGATTATGTAAAACGTGTTGACTTTATTTATTGATTGTATGGAAGCATTTAATGCTTTGTAAAATATTTTATTGTAAATATTTATGAGATTTGAGATGATTATAGAAGAAGAGACGAAGAACATGAAGCAGGTAGATTCAATGAATCTGACCTAACCCTAAGATCTACGAAGGAGATTAAGCGGCAAAAGATAAGTTAACCTAACAGAGAAAAGTATTAAGGGAACCTAAACATTAGGTATGAGAATGCATGAGTGAAGTAGATGCTGGAAGAACCGTAAGTTTTATTGACTGTATAAGTGAAAAGGCTGAAGGATAAGTGTGGTGATTGCTTGAAGAAAAGTTCCGAGCAGATCAAAGATGGAGATGGAAAAGTTTCAAAGTCAGTAAACCAGCATTTGTGTACTAAATTGGATTTGATATTTGCAAAGTGAGTTGTATGTTTTTCAGATCAATACTGCTGCTACTTTCTAACCATTGTAATAGTCAAAATCCTTTTAACAGAGGTTGACCTAATAGTCATATGTTAAATCCTTTGAACAAGGTTGCATTCTAATGGAGTGTATGTAAGTTCTATAACAAGGCTCACTTTTAACAGGGTGATTGAAATCTTTTAACTGGGTCACACCTGACAATGTGTATTGTAACCTTTAACAGGGTTGGCTTTTAACCGAGCTCACTTCAAAAGAGTGAAAATAATAGTAGCATGTTACAAAGTGGTTTTTCCCATATTGGGTTTCCACTATAAATCCTGGTGTCAATACTTGTGTGAATGTTTTGGTTTGAACATTTCTATGTTTTACAAGTTAGTTATAGCTGGGTAGTGGACTGCAGTGTTATATGTTTCTATTATTCAATCAGTGATGACCGAGTTTGTTTTGGTTGCTTGATCTAATTTAAGGAAATTTTTTTGAAGTTATTTTATACATCAAGACCTAAGAACAACTGATTCACCCCCCCCCCCTCTTTGTTGTTCTAAATCATATTAACAATTGGTATCAGAGTTGTGTTGCTTATTGGTGTTTACAGAAAACAAGTTTAAAGGGACTTGAAGCAAATGATCAAGATGTATGAGGAGGTACTAAAGCTGAAAAAGGAAAAGTTCCCTGCATGGCAAAGCTTGATGAAGCTACATTTGGCAGGTATTGGTGATTCTGCAAAGTACTACATTAACATGACTATGTCACACCTGTTGCACCTTTGACTACTGAGGAAATGAGAGCTAAGCAAGAACATAATCAGGCAATGCTGGAAATTGCATTTGCCCTAAGCTATCCAGAATTTGAGGATATTAAGGACTGCCCAACTGCTAAAGATATGTGGGACACTCTTGCAACGATCTATGGTGGTGACCTATATGTGCTGAAAGCTAAAGCCGAGAGTCTTAGAGGTAAGTTTGATGAAATGAGAATGAATGAAGATGAAAACATTGCACAATATTATGGTAGAATAAAAGAAGTTGTGAATGCTATTAGAGGAGAAAATGGAACTATTGATTATGAGACCATAATTGGAAAAGTGCTAAGAACTCTGCGTCCTATATATGCTATTAAGATCTCAGCTATTCAAGAATCTAGATGTAACTTTGGAAATGTGCTTACCTTGGAAGGTTTGATTGGTAAACTGACTACTTTTGAACTGTGTAATTATGATAATTTCACTATTGGTAGTATTGGAAATGTTGAATTTGCTTTTAAGTTACAGTTAGTTCTGAACAAGCCTAAGAAAGAAAAAGAAAGATGCACTAGTGAAAGTGAAAGCGAAAGTGAAAGTGACAGTGACACTTTTGATGAAGACCTTGAAGATCTAGAAGCTCTCATGGCTAAAAGACTAAGAAGAGGAAAAGGAAAATATAAAGGTAAAATCCCTATTATATGTTTTGCATGTAATAAAGTCAATCATATAGCTGCTAGATGTCCTGATAGGAAGGATAAAGATGAAGAAAGAAACGGTAGACACAAAGAAAAAAGAGATGACAAAGGATATCGAAGGTACAAAGAATACAAAGGAAAAGGTAAGAAATCTTGTTACATTGCTGAAAAAGAGACTGACACTCATAGTGATGATTTTGAAATTGAGGTAGTCTATGTTGCAATGAAAGATGAATTTGACGAGGATGAGAAAACTGCATTGATTTCCTATGTGAACAAGAATGACAAATGGATTATAGACAGTGGTTGTTCACATCACATGACTAGTGACAAAAGTAAGTTTGAGACCTTACATCATTATAAAGGTAAAAGTGTAACATTTGGTAATGATGCACCATGTCCTGTTAGAGGAAAAGGATTGATTAAACTGACTGATAAAATCTCTTGTGAAAATGCTTATTGGGTTGAAGGATTGCATTATAATTTGCCAAGTGTTGCTCAGCTCAACATAACTGGTTACCAAGTGGAATTTCATCACAATAAAGCTAAGATATTTGATGCTACTGGTGAACTGATTAGAAGTGGTGAACAAACTAGAGGTAATTTGTTCTATCTTGACCTATTTGAAGAAATATGTATGATTGCACAACTTGATGACATTTGGTTATGGCATAAGAGGCTATGTCATGTTAACTTTGACAATCTGGTAGAGATAAGTAAGAAGAAGAAAGTAAGAGGCCTACCTAGATTGAAGAAACTTGAGAATGTGATGTGCAAAGAATGCCCGTTAGGAAAAATGACTAAGTCAACTTTCAAGAGAAAAACCTTTACTTCTGAACACATTTTAGATTTGGTTCATACTGACCTTTGTGGACCTATGGGTATAAAAAGTTACTGTGGTGCTAGATATTTTATCTTGTTTGTTGATGATCATACTAGGATGATGCATGTAATGTTTCTGGAAGAAAAATCTGATGCTTTTCAATCTTTTAAATGGTATTTGGCTAAGGTTGAGAAAGAGACAGGTAGGAGCCTGAAATGTCTTAGATCTGACCGAGGTGGAGAATTTACATCAAATGAATTCAATCTATTTTGCAATGATAGAGGAATCAAAAGATAGATGTTCACACCTAGGACACCTCCACAGAATGGTATAGCAGAAAGAAGGAATAGATCTATTTTGGACTGTGCAAGGACATTATTGATTGAAAAGAATGTGGCACACAAATACTGGAAAGAAGCTATAAGTACATCTATTTACACTCTTAACTACGTACAGATCAAGAAAGGTACAAATTTGACACCCTATGAATTATGGTATGGGCATGCACCGAGTGTTAAATACTTTAGAATCTTTGGAAGCAAGTGTTACATATTGAAAGACAATAGGAATGGAAATTTTGATGCCAAAAGTGATGAAGCATATTCCTAGGATACTCCACAAAAATTAAAGCTTATAAGTGTTTGAACTCTAACACTAACAAAATTATGGAAAGTGTGAATGTAAAAATTGATGAGTATGCATAAAGAAATGAAGCCAAAAGAAAAAGAGAACCAGAAGATTATAGATCTTTTGTGTACATTGAGGAAATAGAAGAGGCAGGTAACAGACTTTCACCTACTATCGAGTCTCAGGAAAGCAATGTCGAGCGACAGGAAATGATTGTCGAGCATCAGGAAAACAATGTTGAGAGAGAACAAGAACATGTCATGCTACAAGATAATGCTGCTGAGTATCAGGAAGAGGTTGTCGAGCATTCAGAAGTTGAATCTGACAATCTTTTTGGGGAACCTGATGAAATAGAGGAGAAAAATGCTGAACCTATTTTGGCAAAATATGTAAGAAGACATCACAAGCCTGAATAGATAATTGGAGATAAAGACACTGGAATTCAGACTAGAAGAAAGACCAAGGATCCAACATGTTACTATGTGAGTTTGAACCTAAGACAACTAAAGAGGCATTAGAAAATGAAGACTGGATACAAGCAATGAATGAAGAGATTGACCAGATTGAGAAGAATGAAATCTCGACTCTAGTGCCGAGACCTACAGATGAGAATTTTATAGGAACAAAGTGGGTGTTTCGAAACAAGTTGAATGAAAAAGGTGAAATCACTAGGAACAAAGCTAGGCTGGTATGCAAAGGCTAAGCACAAGAAGAAGGAATAGATTATGGGGAGACATTTTCCCCCATAGCTAGATTGGAAGGAGTAAGAAATCTACTTGCATATGCTACTTATAAAGATTTCAAGGTATATCAAATGGATGTCAAGTCTGCATTTTTAAATGGTGTACTAGAAGAAGAAGTTTACATAGAACAACTAGAAGGCTTTATTGATCCAAATAGAAGACACATGGTATGGAAACTAAACAAAGTATTGTCTGGATTGAAACAAGCTCCCAGAGCATGGTATGAGAGGTTGCATAACTATCTGATACATATTGGATTTTCCAGAACAAATGACATAAGCAATCTTTACTTGAAGGACGAAGAAGGTAAAGGTATTCTATTGGCCAAAATTTTTATTGACAACATTATTTTTGGTGGACAAGATGCATTGTGTAAAAGTTTTTCAAAAGAAATGCAAATTGAATTTGAAATGAGTATGTTTGGTGAGATCAAATTCTTTGTTGGTTTACAAGTATATTAGATGAAGAAAGGAATTTTCATTACACAATCGAAGTATGTTAATGAAATACTAAAAACTTTTGGAATGGAAGATGCTAGACCAGTGGGAACTCCTATGGTTATTGGATAAAAGTTATCTAAGAATGATGCTGCTGCAGAAGTTAACCAGAATTTGTACAGACCCATGATTGGAAAATTGCAGTATGTTGTACATAGTAGACCAGATATGCACTAGCTATTGGGATTGTGGCAAGATTCTCTACCAATCCTAAGGAAACACACATGATGGTGGTGAAAAGAATCATGAGATACTTGAAAGGAACTACTAACTATGGGTTATACTACAAGAACAATGACAAATTTGAACTTAGAGTATACACTGATGCTGATTGGGTAGGAAATGTAGATGATAGAAAGAGCACTAGTGGTGGAGCTTTCTTTCTTGGATAGAGATTAGTCTCCTGGACAAGCAAGAAACAAAATTGCATTTCCCAATCTACTGCTAAAGCCAAGTATGTTGTTGCTACAGTAAATTGTTCAAATTTGATATGGATAAAACAGTTGTTGATAGGCATGAAAGAAGAAATCATTGAACCTGTTGTTATTTTCTATGACAACACAAGTGCCATCAATATTTCTAAGAATCTAGTGTTGCACACGAAGACCAAGCATATAGAAATCAAGTATCACTATTTGAGGGAATTGGTACAAGACAAGGAAGTCTGAATGGAATATGTGAATACAAAAGAACAATTGGCAAACATATTCACTAAAGCATTACCTAAAGAAGCTCATGAGTATTTGAGAAGTCAATTAGGGGTCCTTCCCCTAACTGAGGCTGCCTAGTCAAGCTAGGAGCATTGCATCAAATATGCTACAACAGAATAATTGACAAATTGATGCAGAAGATTGTCACACTTTAGGACTGTCCTAGAGCTGTGAAGAAGCAAAGACAACAAATCAGTCATAAGCAAGATGATAGAGGGAGAAACACTGAGCTACACAAGATATATCTACATCTGTTGGATGTAAGTTTTAGTTACTACTTTGGCATTTTTTTCAAAGAGGGAGATTAAACTAAAATGATACTATAACACATGAACTGAAGAGTAGGGATGATGAACAGAAATGAAAGATTAGGATAGAAGGGAGATCCAAATACTTCTCACAGTCACAAAAGTGAGATTTACAGATTCTGAATCAGAATGAAGCTAAGGATATTATAAATTTTCTCTGATGGACAGATAAGTTTTTGTTTTTTTTGGAATGGTTGGTAATCCATGTGTTATTCAGGTGATATCATATGGTGTTGCCATCAATGCCAAAGAGGGAGATTGTTGGAAACTACAATTGAAGCAATTGTTGTATTGTCATTGATGTCAACCCTTAACTGGTAAGACTGTTGCTACTTAGGAAAGTACTATATCTATTGTGAGAAGGGAAAGAAAGGATGGTAACAATAGCACCTAGGGAAAGGTTGAGTTATCTTGATACTGTAAAGTGTACTTGACTATGTTGTACAATGATGGGACAATGTATTGTTTATCTTAGTAAGATTGAAGACTAAACTGGTAGGCTTAATCGAGCAAAAATGAAGAAATCATGTTTAAGCCAAGTTATGTTAGTGTCGACTGAGTTAGTGTATGCCGAGCAAAAATCTAGTGTCAACCGAGTATCAGTTAATTGCCGAGGAAGACAATATATGCCAAGGAAATAGTTTTAGTAGTGACCGAGCATTTTACATGAAGACTGAGTGGATGATCACAATTGACCGAGCATCAACATTTTTATATTTGAAGAGAATTCAGATTTGGAGCCAACATTGTTGAATTCTTGGATTATGTAAAATGTGTTGACTTTATTTATTGATTGTATGGAAGCATTTAATGCTTTGTAAAACATTTTATTGTAAATCTTTATGATATTTGAGATGATTCTAGAAGAAGAGATGAAGAACATGAAGCAGGTAGATTAAATGAATCTGACCTAACCCTAAGATCTACGAATGAGATTAAGCGGCAAAATATAAGTTAACCTAACAGAGAAAAGTATTAAGGGAACCTAAACATTAGGTATGAGAATGCATGGGTGAAGTAGATGTTGGAAGAATAGTAAGTTTTATTGACTATATAAGTGAAAAAGATGAAGGATAAGTGTGGTGATTGCTTGAAGAAAAGTTTCGAGCAGATCAGAGATCGAGATCAAAAAGTTTCAAAGTCAGTAAACCAGCATATGTGTACTGAATTAGATCTGATATTTGCAAAGTGAGTTGTATGTTTTTCAGATCAATACCACTGCTACTTTCTAACCATTGTAACAATCAAAATCCTTTTAATAGAGGTTGACCTAATAGTCATATGTTAAATCCTTTGAACAAGGTTGCATTCTAATGGAGTGTATGTAAGTCCTGTAACAAGGCTCACTTTTAACAGGGTGATTGAAATCCTTTAACCAGGTCACACCTGACAGTGTGTATTGTAACCTTTGACAAGGTTGGCTTTTAACCGAGCTCACTTCAAAAGAGTGAAAATAATAGTAGCATGTTACAAAGTGGTTTTTCCCATATTGGGTTTCCACTATAAATCCTGGTGTCAATACTTCTGTGAATGTTTTGGTTTGAACATTTCTATGTTTTACAAGTTAGTTACAACTGGGTAGTGGACTGCAGTGTTATATGTTTCTATCATTGAATCAGTGATGACCGAGTTTGTTTTGGTTGCTTGATCTGATTTAAGAAAAAAAATTTGAAGTTATTTTATACATCAGGACCTAAGAACAACTAATTCATCCCCCTCTCTATTGTTCTAAATCATATTAACAATCCATGCATCTAATTTGAATAGAAATTAATACAAAGAAATAGGGTCCTTGAATGGCCCAGTCATCTGGACCTTGACTGTCCCCTCAACCAGTGACCCTTCAAAACCGGGTTATCATGCAATCAATGAGTGATCCTTCATTCTCCTGGTCTGCCCTGCATCCAAACATATTGGAAATACATAATACAATGATAATAAGCCTTTCACAATCCACCTTCCCTCAAGGAACACTATCAACATCTAGACCTTGATTGTCCCCTCAACATGTGATCCTTCAAAACTGGGTTATCATGCAATTAGTGAGTGATCCTTCATTCTCCTGGTCTGCCCTGCATCCAAACATATTGGACATACACAATACAATGATAAATTTTTTGTCACAATCCCCCTACCCTCAAGGAACACTATGAACATCCGGACCTTGACTGTCCCCTCAACCAATGACCCTTCAAAACTAGGTTATCATGCAATTAGTCAGTGATCATTCATTCTCGTGTTCTGCCCTGCATCCAAACATATTGGAAATACACAATACAATGATAACAAGTGTTTTACAATCCTGCTTCCCTCAAGGAACACTATCAACATCTAGACCTTGACTGTCCCCTCAACCAGTGACCCTTCAAAATTGGGTTATCATGTATGACTCTCATAAACTCTAGATTTCATGACCAATAAAGATGTCTTTTGTCTTAGGCATGATGCCATAGACTCCTGCACTTTTTTCTTCTAAAAATCCACATAATCATTTTTACCAAAAGAAATAATGTTTTTCCTTTCATCAACATTACTAGGAAGTTGTGTAAAAGTGAAAGTTTCACCATTCTTATGCACAATATACACATTTTCAAAACCATAATGAATTGTCCTTCTAGATTCTTTCCATGGCCTTCCCAAAATGATATGACAACATGTCATAGGGACTATATCACACAAAAATCTATCAACATACCCTCCAATGGAAAAATAAACATAAGCTTGTTCCCTTATTACAATGTTTTGTTAATTATTCACCCAAGATTCCTTATATGGTCTATCAAGTGGAAAAAATTTCAAATTCAGTTTGTTTACCATTTCATAAGATACAAAATTATCAAAAGAACCAGAATCTATGATCATTCTACAAATCTTACCATAATTTTTGAAATTGGTTCTGAAGATTGAAGCATTTTGCCTCTCTTGTTGGTACACAAGTGTCTGCCTTACCATTAGGTACTCTACTTCTGTGTTTTCCATATTAGATACCTTTCCTTCCTCTTGTAGTTTTCATCTTCCCCTTGTGCCAAGTTCACTCTTCTATCTGCCTTCCTCATGTTTGACTCCTTCTCAAGACACTTGTATGATTGATGTCCCGCTTCTCCATAAGTAAACCACTTCCCTGTGAAGATACCACTACCTTTTCCTGAACCAAATCTACCTCATCCTCTTTGTCCTTTCCTTGCATCCACAATTTGTTCCTTACCTTTGTTAGCATTTTTATGACCTTGTGCCTCATTAAATCTGCCACCTCTACCTTGGTTTGAACTTCCTCCACCATTCTCTTGTCTCTCTTGTATTCTTCTTATATTTTCCTTAGCCTTCTTGGCTATTTTGTAACATTATTCCATAGATCTAGGGGTAGAAAGACTAAGTTGATCTTGTATATTAAACCTCAATCCCCCAATGTATCTTTCAAGTTTCTCCTCAACATATTCCTCATGTTCTACTCTAATATCCAGCTTATAGAATTCCTCAATGTACTTCTTCATATCCATGTCTTTTTGTTTAAGACCTTGTATCTTCTTGTACAACTACACCCTATAGTCATTGGGAAGTTTTTTTTCCTTCATCTTCTTCATCATTCTATACCATGATGTAATCTTGGGCTTCTCATTCTTCAATCTTTTAGCTTGATCAATCAGTGAGTGATCCTTCATTCTCCTAGTCTGCCTTGCATCCAAACATATTGGAAATACATAATACAATGATAACAAGTCTTTCACAATCCCCCTTCCCTCAAGGAACACTATCAACATCCAGACCTTGACTGTCCCCTCAAATAGTGACCCTTCAAAACTGGGTTATCATGCAATCAGTGAGTGATCCTTCATTCTCCTGTTCTGCTTTGCATGCAAACATATTGGAAATACACAATACAATGATAAAAATTCTTTTACAATCCCCCTTCCCTCAACCAACACTATCAACATCTGAACCTTGACTATTCCCTTAATGAGTGACCCTTCAAAATTGGGTTATCATGCAATTAGTGAGTGATCCTTCATTATCCTGGTCTTCCTTGCATCCAAACATATTGGAAATACACAATACAATGATAACAAGTCTTTCAAAATCCCCCTTCCCTCACAGAACACTATCAACATCCAGACCTTGACTGTCCCCTCAACCAGTGACCCTTCAAAATTGGGTTATCATGCAATTAGTGAGTGATCCTTCATTCTCTAGTTCTACCCTGCATCCAAACATAGTGGAAATACACAATACAATGATAAAAAGTCTTTTACAATCCCCCTTCCCTCAACAAACACTATCAACATCCAGACCTTGACTGTCCCTTCAACCAGTGACCCTTCAAAACTAGGTTATCATGCAATTAGTGAGTGATCCTTCATTCTCTTGGTCTTCCCTGCATCCAAACATATTGGAAATACACAATACAATGATAACGCATAGAAATCCTTTAATGAATCTTAGTCACTTGTAATGTTCGGACAGTCAAACCAGTAGTCTCCAAAGCATTCAATAATTGAATATGAATGTTTGAATACTTTCCTCTCAACTTCCCCAACCACTTCTAATCGATTAGAGGGATATTTCTAGAATCTCCACTATTCCTACCCTTACCAACAATTCTTAAATATACGTTATTTGATATGATAATAACATGCTAAACTAAACCAATGGCATGTTCCTCGTGTGGTACAAGGAAGCTTTGGCTATCAAATCTTCCTTCGTGCAAGATAAGCGCGAGAGAAGGTATGTGATTTCTTCATCTTTGATTGGTATCTTTTACGGGCAATGTCTTTCGAGCCTCTGGCATCATATTCGACTACAAATTTCAAATGCATTGCATTTTATTTGATCATGAATGCTCACTAAAATGATCACATTCTACTGGTGTTGTGCCCTTGCCCGTGCTTTATCTCCATTATTTGATGTTATTGGTGCTTGTGCTCAAGGATATTGATTCACTGTTTTGAAATGTTTGAATTCATGTTTGTTAATATTACAATTCATCATATCAGATAAAGTATGTTTAAGAAGTTTTAGTGTCTAAACACTCAACTAATCCCTCTAACCGATTAGGAGTGGTTGGGGAAGTTGAGAGGAAAGTTTTCAAACATTCATATTCACTTATTGAATGCTTTGGAGACTATTGGTTTGACTGTCCATGCGTTAATGTTTAAAAGAGATCAATAAAGTATTTAAAGACATTCTTACATGTTTGGAGAGGTTTGAGAGGCACTTATCATGACTGTACCCTCTCAAACATCGGCATAGACTGGTTTTACTATGTTTCCTTTCTCTATTTTGAGGTTTCCTTTCTCTACCGCAGGGGTACAATCAGAGGGTTCATTGACAAAATGATCCTTTGAATGGTTACTATAAATATGAATTATTTTATATAGCATATTTCTCATTCTACTTGAAGTTTGGAATAGCTTGTGCAAGGGTGAAAGTACTTTTGATCATTTTGGTCATGACTGTTCCTCTACACAGTCAGGAAATGTAACTGTATAATGATTATATGTAATGTTGAATGGATTAAATGCTTTATTCTTGGTAGAAGTGAATGGAAGGAATAGTTTTGGTGTTAGGTTTCATTTATTATTGAATTCAATGGTTTCCAAGATGTGTTGAGGAGTTTTCTCCTTGTTTAATGTTAATTGTTCTTGCACAATCCACTCATACAACACTGAAATGCTATGTGATTGACAATTTCATACAACTGGTCCTTTGGCGTGTATTAAACATAATATAATTTTCAGCATATTATTATCATTCTATTTCTTTGTTGTAAACATGCCATTGGTTCATTTTTGTAATAAAAAATTCGTGTTAATTTTTTTTACAAAATAGATTACAAAATACTCTTCAAAACAAAGGAAAAACTTAGCAAATTTAGTCTAACTCATTTTAGATGAAGGAAAAGTCATGCTAATAGCTCCTCTAAGTCTTCCAAAACATTTATTAAACTCCCCAAAAGTCCTATTGGATCCCCAAATTTCTTAATCCAATCAACTTACATCAGGATCATGAGAAACTTCAAAGGATTAAAAACATTACTTGGAATAGTCATTGGTTTTACCAGTCAAAACGTAAGGAACATAATTTTAAAGTGCTCACAATACATTCAACGATAAAATAAATGCTTGGAGATTTCTTACTATTCTATCCTTGAATTTAGAAACCAAAACAATAAGTAAAGAAGCCTTTCAACAATGCATAACACAATGGACTTGCAAATTTAAACTTATATTTTTATTGAATCTCTATTCCTGTCATACACTCTAGGCTTAAGTCTGTCGTACAATGACTTCAAAAGGTTATATATAACTCCATCACAAATTCCCCAACCATGAAGAACATAGGTGAAGAACTTGATGGTTTCATGCTTTAATCTTTAAGAACTTGATCAAGAACATAGGTTTTAATGAAATATCAATTTGATTTGCAAAGTTTGTGTTCTTTACAAATTTGAAAGGCTCTAATACTTACTAGGGCAGATGTGGATGTGCAACCTTATGCTTTTACTACTAAGTCTTTGTTTGTTGGGCATACTGATTATAAGTACTTGACATATATCACAAATGTTGCTAATTAAGGTTGGCAGGATGATTACGCCTATCCTGAAAAAAGATTGTCAAATCATTATGCTTTCAAATCAATTACCTATCGACATATCCCTTGTGAGGGAGAGAAGCCAAACATATAAAGAACATGCACATAAACATGGCAGCTGAAAAAATTATATGGAATACACCAAGAAGTACCAAATGATGAATGCTCAATTGTTGTAATGGCAAAGCATCAGAACCGTCCATTTCTAGAACTTGATTTTCTAGTCTAAATGATTTTTCTAGAACTTGATTTTATAGTCTTAATGACTCTTCTATAGTCCTAATGATTTTTCTATAGTCTTAATGATTTTTATTTCATCCTAATGTTTGTTGCTCTCGATAAATTAGGCCTTGAATTTGAATTTTTGTTCACTATTTTATTTCAGCTTGATATTTCATTCATTTTTCATATACACAGAGACTACACATGCTGATAAAAAAAATGAGCTATTTGATTAAGGTTAACTATTCATGATTGTAAATAGTGAATATTTCTGATGGTACTCCTTGGTGTATTCCATTTTAAAATAATCATGTTTCTATGGCTATGATAAATGTCCCTTTGTGTTGAGAAAATTAGAGTTGAAAAAATGGTTGCAAACAAATCATCCTTCTTCCACCAACATTCTAGTCAATGTACAAGTAATGAGTCATTCCATTCAAGAAAGACCATGTTTGACAATATCAACCCAAAAAAAAATAAGGAGTATGCAGAATTTAGTGATTGTATCTTCCATTAGAGCCACTTCATATGCACAGGTGATGAACATGCATATTTGCCTGAGCGCTATTGGGAGCTTACCCAACAACACATGTACTATTGTGAAAATCATCACAAATCTATTTGCTGCTGGGTCTAGCTCCCATTATTTCTTGGTCAAATATGCATGTTTTTCACCTATGCATATACCTTCTATGATCAACTCTTATATGCACAGGTGATGAAAATTCAGATTTGCCTAAGCAATAATTTGAGTAGTCCTCCAACACATGTAATATTGTGAAAATAATCACAAGTCCATTTGTTGGAGGGCTACTCATAGTACACATGTTTGGAGGTATGAAGGAAACAAGAGAATTTGAAGAGTCATGAGTCTTAAGATTGTACTTAATATAGCCAAGCTTCATTCAATAGTACATTCAAACATGAAACAAACTATTCTTAAACCCGATTAAACGAGTAAACCAAATGACATACTGATTATAAGTAAACTAGTAAACCAAAGGACATTCTTTTACTACTAAGTCTCTATTTGTTGGGCATACTGATTATAAGTATTTGACATATATCGCAAATGTTGCTAATTAAGGTTGGCAGGATGATTATGCCTATCCTGAAAAAAGACTGTTAAATCATTATCCTTTGAATGGTTACTATGAATATGAATGATTTGATATAGCATATTTCTCATTTTACTTGTAGTTTGGAATAGCTTGTGCAAGGGTGAAAATAATTTTGATCATTTTGGTCGTGACTGTTCCTCTACATAGTCAGCAAATGTAACTGTCTAATGATTATATGTAATGTTGAATGGATTAAATGCTTTATTCTTGGTAGAAGTGAATGGAAGGAATAGTGGTAGTGTTAGGTTTAATTTATTATTGAATTCAATGGTTTCCAAGATGTGTTGAGGAGTTTTCTCCTTTTTTAATGTTAACTGTTCCTGCACAATCCACTCATACAACAGTGAAATTCTATGTGATTGACAATTTCATACAACTGGTCCTTTGGCGTGTGTTAAACAGAATAGAATTTTTAGCTTATTATTATCATTCTATTTCTTTGTTGTAAACATGCCATTGGTTCAACATATTATTATCATTCTATTTCTTTGTTGTAAACATGCTATTGGTTTGGTTTTGTAAATTTCTTTTCATGTTAAATTTTTTTTTCCATTTGATAACCACAATCAACATTTCAAAATAGTGAATAACATCAAATAATGGAGATAAAGCATGGGCTAGGGCACAACACCAGTAGATTAAAACTGAACCAATGGCATGTTTAAAACAAAGAAATAGAATGATAATAATATGTTGAAAATTCATATTCTGTTTAAGACACACCAAAGGACCAGTCCCAACAATTCTTAAACAATAAAGTATGTTTAAGAATTTTTGGGAGTAGTTTTAAAACATTCATATTCACTTATTGAATGCTTTGGAGACTAGTGGTTTGACTGTCCATGCGTTACCAGTGACTGAGATTCATTAAAGGATACAAAACCCTTCATTTTGGGTTATTGTGTGTGGATTCAAATGTAGGTTTGATTTGGTTAATGTTTAGAAGAGATCAATAAACTATTTAAAGACAATCTTACATGTTTGGAGAGGTTTGAGAGGCACTTATCATGACTGCACCCTCACAAACAACGGCATAGACTGGTTTTACTAAGTTTCTTTTCTCTATTCTGAGGTTCTCATTGCCAAAGTGGCCAAAGACTATGTTAGGTTGATAAAATATGGGGATTCTCTTTACCGATGCAAATATTTGAAGGTTGCTGCACTTAGATGGATGTGGATGTGCAACCTTATTCTTTTCTACTAAGTCTCTATTTGTTGGGCATACTGATTATAAGTACTTGACATATATCACAAATGTTGCTAATTAAGGTTGGCGAGATGATTATGCCTATCTTGAAAAAAGACTATCAAATCATTATGCTTTCAAATCAGTTACCTATTGGTGTATCCCTTGTGAGGAAGAGAAGCCAAACACATAAAGAACATGTACATAAACACGACAGCTGAAAAAACTTAAATGGAATACGCTAAGAAGTACCAAATGATGAATGCTCAATTATTGTAATGGAAAAGCACCAGAACCGTCCATTTGTAGAACTTGATTTTCTAGTCTAAATGATTTTTCTATAGTCGTAATGATTTTTCTAGAACTTGATTTTCTAGTCTTAATGATTTTTCTATAGTCTTAATGATTTTTCTTTCGTCCTAATGTTTGTTGCTCTTGATAAATTAGGCCTTGAATTTGAATTTTTGTTCATTGTTTTATTTCAGCTTGATATATATTTCATTCATTTTTCATATACACAGAGACTACACATGCTGATAAAAAAATGAGCTATTTGATTTAGGTTAACTATTCATGATTGTAAATGGTCAATATTTATGATGGTACTCCTTGGTGTATTCCATTTTAAAACAATCATGTTTTTATGGCTATGATAAATGTCCCTTTGTGTTGAGAAAATTAGAGTTGAAAAAATGGTTGTTCAGTGTCTATGTATCTACAAGTTGCAAACAAATAATCCTTCTTCCACCAACATTCTAGTCAATGTACAAGTAACGAGTCATTCCATTCAAAAAATACCATGTTTGACAATATCAACCCAGAACAAAATAAGGAGTATGTAGAATTTTGTGATTGTATCTACCATTAGACCCACTTCATATGCATAGGTGATGAACATGCATATTTGCATGAGCCCTACTGGGAGCTTACCCAACAACACATGTACTATTGTGAAAATCACCACAAATCTATTTGCTATTGGGTCTATCTCCCAGTATTGCTTGGTCAAATATGCATGTTTTTCATTTGTTCATATACTTTCTATGATCAACTCTTATATGGACAGGTGATGAACATTCAGATTGGTCTAATAAGTATTGTGAGCCTTCCTTCCAACACACGTACTATTGTGAAAATCATCACAAGTCCATTTGATGGAGGAAATCTCACAGTACACATGTTTGGAGGTCTGAAGGAAACAATAGAATTTGAAGAGTCACAAATCTTAAGATTGTGGTATATTTTGGCAAATGAAGAGTGGAAAGAAGATGATATTCCCGAGATCATGGATGGACACAATGTTACAGACTTTTTTGATCCAGATATCTTGCAAAGGCTTGAAGAACTAGAGAGGGAAGAAGGGCTTAGGATGATAGCTGAGGGTGATGAGGATGATGAGATGGGGAAAGTGGAGTTGAATCCTGATGAAAAGGAAGCTATGGCTGCAATTAGGAAGAAGAAGAAGATGCTTATTGTCGAACACAAGTTGAAGAAGAGTATTGCAAAGAGAATGCCTACCATACCAAGGAAGTTTGACAAGAATAAGGAATATGGCTTAAATAGAATGGGAAGACATCTTTCTAGCCTGGGCTTGGATCCTTTGGAGTTTGGTCATTTTCAATAAAATATATAGATCTGTCGAGTGATGCAAAATTAACTTCTTTAAGCCTTACCCTTGTTGTTTCAAATATATCATTTGGGTACGCATAGAGGGCACAGGAATTGGGGTACGCATAGTTCATTTATGGGATTTTTCTTGGGAAGATAATTGCTCATCTCTCATCTACATTATTATGAAGCTAATTGCCAAAGGATCCAGGCCCAGGCTAGAAAGATGTCTTCCCAAACACATAAAAAGATGCACATAAACATGACAACTGAGAAACATAAATGTAGATTTCACAATAGCTGAGAAACATAATTGTAGGCATCATGGTCACAATTTTTTGGAGACAACATAATTGAGTTGTATACCCAAGCAATGGAGAGAAACTTTTGCACCTCCAATTCCAAATTGAATACATTTGTGTTGGAGGACCTTGTATTCATGAGCAACAGATGTAGTCAACTTGGAATCAAAGGTGCAGGAGTTGCTCTCCATCATCTGGGTATACAACATAATTGAGTTATATACCCAAATGAGCCAAAGAAACTACTACTCCTCTGGTTCCAGAGGAGTAGTGGTTGCTTTGCATCGTCTAGGTATACCACTCAATTATGTTGTCTCCAAAAACTTGTGACCATGATGCCTACATTTATGTTTCTCTGTTGTTGTGTCCCAAGACCCCTTATGACCCTTTACGACCCTTTATGACCCCTAAGAACACACATCTTAGAGGTCTTAAAATGTCATAAAGGGTCATAAGAGGCTCCTAGGAGGGGCCAGATGAGCTTCCACCTTCAAGTGGTTGGCCCTATTAAGTAGAGAATGTTAAACTATTCTCAAAACAAAGAGAAACTCAATAATTTTAGGTCTCAATCCACGGAGATGGTGAAAAATGATGGGAATCAATGCTGGAGAGTTTTTAGATACTGAGAAGACATATATGCAGTGGAGGCCAGAAGGGATTTTTGTGGAAATTTGCTAGATGTGGAGATTTGCTAGAGAGGGTTTCCAGATTGAGTACCAGTGCAGATATGATGATTCAGTACCGCATCTATAAAACCTTCACAAATATCTCTTTTTTGGCCTCCACTCATACCTCTTCTCAGAATCTAGAAACTTTGGATAATGTTTCTCATCCATGCACAAAATGTGCTAGTGATCATATAAAATTACTTTTGCGAGACTAGGATCAATTATGAGAAGGTAAACAACAAGATAATTTTATTGTATCTTTCATTTCTTTTATCCATTCATATTTTCTACCTTCTCTTATATTGGATATTGTGCAATGTACACAAAGGCAAGGTGATGATTATTCTCAATGATCAACAGGTATAAGTCTTCCAGCCCTTACCCAATAGCTAGGACTAAAGATAGCAGAGCTCAAGAGACCATCATAATTGGTCTCCGTCCTTGGTCCATATACTGACAAAACATTTTACATTTCGTTAGCTCATCAAATGTGGTGATTTGGAAGAATTTAATGGATGATATTTTCATGTATAACATATATTATTTTAGTTTGACGGTGAACAAATTTATCTACTTCGCGCACTTGTATACATCAAGCACAGCCATAAAGAAGCATCCCCTCCCATGGCTTGAGTAATGCAGGCCATGGGAGGACATGCTTCTTTATGGATGTGCTCGCAGTATACAAGTGCACGGAGTCGATAAATTCATGCAACGTCAACTTAAATAATATATGTTATCATGAAAATATTCTATTAAATTCTTTCAAATCCCATCATTTGATGAGCTAACAAAATGTAAATTTTTTTTCTAGTATATGGACCAAAGACGGAGATCAACTATGATGGTCTCTTGAGCTTTGTTATTTTTACTATTCTAATCCATCAGTTTTTCGACGTAGTAATCCTTTTTCAAGAGAGGAGCTATTCCTCCGATGAATACTTGTGTCAGAACTTGATTACATATCATCAGACATTCCACAGGTAACTGTAGGTGGGACCCCATTCTAATAGATGGGTGCGACTTGATGGATATACCTTTGATAGGTACTCCTATAGGAGATCTACTAAATATCCATCGCCTTTTCGACTGATGAAATGTCGTAAGAAGAATTTTTTGACAGATCGGTCACATAGTAAAATTTCTATTTATGTGGCCAATTCTGATGGGTAGGGATGTCGGAATATCGATGGTTATCACTTCTATCACCATTTCCAATGCAAAAACATCAATGGATGGATGTGTCACAGTTTCGACAAATGGCCATTGAAAATTTGACAAATGGCCATCGAAATTTGGCCTCAAATGTAGTAGTGCTTAATAGGGTTTCCTTGAAAATAATTCTTTGTGTTTTGATGTTTCTTACTTTTGAGGTTTCATATTTTCATTTACTATTTTGAAAAAGTTTTATATTAATGACATACAATTGATTCACTCCCCCTCTCAGTTGTATCCAACATAACCCACATCTAATGCACAAGTCACAAGGTATGTAAATATAATCTAAGTACAAGGTACAATATAATAAATGAAAGATAAGAGTAAGTCTCCAATGATAAACAAGAAGATACAATTGCTACAAGGATCATCTAGCACTGGTAAGAGGACATCATAATCTCAAATGGTAAAAGAATCACTACCACTTAACCACATGTAACCAAAGGTCCACTCCCACTGCACTGAGGAGATAACAACAAATCCCATTCAGATAACAAACACCAAAAACCAACACAATATGTAACACCTAGGAAAGGGATCTTCAAAGCTCTCTATCTCAAGAGGTACAACACCAAATACAAACATAAAACATACTCAACTAGAGGCAACCAACACATTGTAGGAAACCTAAGATGTATAAAGGGAAGTGTCATCACATGAGCCAACTCTAAGGTTATCCTGGTAGTCTCTCTAGACTCTAATGCCCTAGGACTCTATGTGATATTAGTAATCCTATCATACATACGAGGTACCAACTATGCTATATCCAGTCCATGTAGGTGACACACATCTTTCCACTCCCATCCTATTCAAGACCTCAATCAAGTACTCAGGCACGGGTGAGGCACACATTATCTTCTTAATTCATTTTAAACTCTCAATGTATTTAAGTTATTACTTTATTAAGTAACTTGTAAAAGATCTACCAAGGTAGCCACTTCTAGCTCCAACACCTCCAAAACAAGCCACTTCCCTTCTATACACTCATATAACCTTCCCTAATGCTCCTACCAAAATAACAAAGAGAAGAATGAACCAATACCACAAAATCTTGTCATAAATCATAAACCATGATAATCACCTTGAAGTAAAATAATGGAGCATAGAAGATAACAACACAACCTATACAAGGATTAATAGTCCATCTCAATATAGACATTACCAAAGATCAACCATCCCATAATGGATATCTTAATAAAAATAATAACAATCCTCAGTCTTATATCACAAGACCAACAATAATCACAACATTAATTACATCCATCCCCAAACATGAAGTAACATAACCCATAAAGATAATCATCCATAACGCAAAACAATCATAGTAGAGAACATAAGGTGACCAAGTAAATCAAACTTAATCATAATAATAGTTGTCACCTTTTTGGTCAAATGAAATAAAGATCAAGCTATAATACAACATATGAGATCACTCACAGATATTGCAAAATCATACATGATCCAATCGAGACTTCAAAATGGTTATAAAGATTCTCCACATAAAATCCAAGATCAACAAAATTTTTTTTATTTCAAAGCCTCTGGTATACAATTTCTAAAAGTTAATGAAATTTCCCCAGATAAACAACATCAAACAAGACAATAGAATATACCAAGTCGTGAAACCATAACATAAGTCTCAGTTGTTTAAGAACAATCATTTTTTTTTACTAAAGTCTAGTTTGACTTATTAATAAAACGTTCATTTAAAATTTCCTGCATATATACTTTTTAAATAAGTATTGAAATAAAATCTCCATGATATCAAAACACCATATATTTAATAATAAAATAATGTTATTATTTTTCCTAATATAAATATAAATAAAAACATTAATATTAAAACCCGCATGTAAAAAAAATCAATTCATATATTTATTAATTAATATTCTTTTTTTTCAAAATAAATAAATAACAATAATAATATATGTAAAATCTAAAAATTAATAAATAATAATAATAATAATAATAATAATTTGAAATCTGAAAAATTAATAATTTTTTAAAAATATATATATAAATCCGAAAACTAATATATATTTCTTTTTCCATTGGTTTTCTAATTTCATGATTTAATATCTTTTACACCATATATATATTCTTTACTACTTTCTTTGAATTTTATAAAAAGATTATGCTCATATGCAAATATTATATCTCTATTTTAATTTGATTTACTTCCTAGGGTTTCAACAACAAATACAAACAAATCCTAACTAATTTAATACAAGGCTTTTCCTCAACATTTTTTTAACAAAAATATCATGTATTCACAATTCGACAATCACAAGATTTCTTCAACCAAAAAGCTTTCAAAATAAAATTTCATACAAAAGACGAATTATAAAACTACCATCAACAAAATCTGGTAGGCACAAAGTAAACAATCTTTTAAAAGAAAATTGGATCTACGAGGGTTTCAAACCCTACCTTAATCCACTAATAGACAAAAGCCACAAAGAACAATCCAAAACCCTGAAAATTCCAAGCTTTCATAATTTCCTTCAATTCAAACTCTGAACCAAAACGTGTAAACATGTGTGTGTAAAGAATAATGACCAAAATACTCCTAATAAAGGAAAACTAAGCAACCTAGGGTTTTCCAAAACTCATGCAGAATAAATTGAGTAAAAATCATTTATTTAATAAATATTTCTTGTTTTTATCAATTCACTCAACTTGAATTTTAAAAAGTAAAGTTCTAATTTCTTGATAAAGTGTTTTCTAATATGCAACTCAACATTAAAATCACTTAACTCTTTTTTTACTTCTTTTGCATTTAAATATTAATTTTTATATTTTAATTAAATTAAAATTCCTAGCATATTTGAAATATGTAATATAGTAAAAAATATTATTTTATATTTTAATTATGTATTTAAATTTCAATTTAGACTTAGTATTTAATTTAATATCTGTTTTCCATAACTAGACTTTCTAATTAATTCTTTTTAATAAACATAAATATTTAATGAAATATTGTTAATTAAATAACCTTATATTTTAAGATTTCAATTTTTTATAAGATATAAGTAATCAATCACATAATTAACTTTAATTAAATCCTTTATCTATTTTAACACAAAAATCACATCAAACCTACATGCATGGAAAACCTGAAGAAAATGGCTAGATAAAAAATACTAAATCAAACACAAAGGAAGGGTTCACGAATGACGTCACCTTGACAAATTTGGAGGGTAATAAATAAGATACTTGTCCACTATTTTTGGATAATAAATGGCTTAGGTTAGGATTTGGACCTATCTGTTATCTCCCCTCTCTTACCATTGAGTTATTGCAATAGGGCACACTCATCCTGATAATTCAGGGAAGTCGATGCCCGATACTTGAAATCATGCACAAAAGATTAGCATGTACATACATATATAAATATATAATAGACAATGGTGGGGATCGATTGATCGTGTGGATCTTGCAAGAAAGTAACTACAACTCTGTCCCTCAACCACATCAAATCAAAATATAAAACATACATGCAATCCATACACATGCAGGTATGGGGTCAGTAAATCCATAAACATAAATAACATCACAAATATCGAAAATCAGACTATGAGAGGGGTATTACAACTTGGACATGTGTTATGCAAATGATGACCTTGAAGATAATCCCTACAGTAACGCCTTCATATCTCACAATAGTGACATGTGTCAACATCATGGGCTTGTATGAAAGTGAAGACCTTCCAATCTTTAGAAAGCACATGGAAATGCCACTTGTCAATGAGAGTTGTAAGAAGGGATTATGAATTGTTGTTGCAAAACTTTGAGTTGGGAAACCCGACTGTTGTAAAGAACATCTATAGCATCCTTGGGAGTTACATGAACCCCTTTCTAGTAAGGTCAAATGATCAAATTAGGAGTTGCATTCTATTTATAAATGACTTACTCTTGGATAAGGGCACATATGTTAAATGTGGACTCTTTACACTTGGTATCAAGCCACAATTTTATTGAACTAGAATAATATGTTATAGGTATTACTGGCCTATATATTTAGAGATTGAGATGGAGATTGTACATGGTTTTTTATAGGTCCCTGAAGGGTGGTTATGCTACCAATTTTTTTGGTATATTTAGAGTATTGACCTCTTGTGAAGTACTTATGCTTTGCAAAGTCTTTTAATCTATTTGAAGGTTAATATATTGAGTGTTTTCTTTGGAGGCTATTCTTTTTACTTACAAGTCTTTGAAAGGAAGGTATATACTATGGTATGTTCCTTTAGTTTTTCTTCTTTTGTTTGTTATCTTTTTTTGCGTTGTTACTTTATTAAATAATTATACATCTAGCTATTTAGCTTTGTTTTCATTTAATTAAGTTATAATTTTAGTAATTTGATCAAATGTATAGAAATGTATCATGCAATTGAAAGTGATCTCTAAGTCAAATGTTGCTTTAATAACTTTGTTTGCCTTCTTCTCACTAGCTGAATATTGTAATGTCTCCTTCAAGTTGACACGGGTTTGTCAGGGAGATTATCCTATCATTTTAACTCTTGTAGGCTAATGAGGATGGATGTAGGGTCTTTTGAGGCTTGCATCATCTCCAATGTTTTGTGGCTTACAAGTTTGGCTTTTGCTTGAGTTTTCTAGGGCTCTGTATGCTATACTTACTATTTATGGTAAGTCAGAGGGTGATTGAGAGGGACCCTTGCTATTTTTAGTAAGGCACTTGGTCGTATGGTGATTAGCATTGTTGACTCCAATTTCAGATGATATAGAAAAAAACAAATATTTGAGGAGATATTAATGTTTAAGTGGCCCAAATGGTGATTATTTATTGAAAGACTATTGAAGAATAATTAGTTGCAAACTTGTATCCTCCATTAACAGCCTTTGGGGACCAAATTTTAAGTTTTTTCTTTTTGCTACTACAATACCTGTGCTAAAATGCTATAGTCCGGGTGCAGATTTTAAGTGTTTATTTCCAGAATTTAGCAAGGGTTGAGGATTTGATTATTTACCATTCAGGAATCAATCATTGTGTCATATTTATTGCATGACCTCACAAAGAATGTTGGAACTAAATTCTCAGACTTGCTGATTATAAGTTTTCAAATGTGTAGCTTAATTTCAAAATTTCTGGGTATGATATCTATTGTTGATTGATTATTGTGAGTGTCGATAAATTTTTTTTTTTTAATTTCCAACATTTGTGAATTTATTTTTGTCAAGCATTTATATATCTGCAAAAAAAAGAAGCATAAAAACCCTTGCAAAATACAAAAAATTGGATTAAAAAAACCAAAATTCAAGTTTCAAGAGCTGATAAAAGAAGAGTTACAAATATGGTCGAGGGATGTTCATGAACACCTTAAGGAGGTTGTTGACCTAATAAGGAGCATATTCTCCTAGATCAATAGCTTTACGGGGTTAGATTGATGATGAAGAATGATACGAAGATAACATCCATAAATATGCAAATGACCTTTATATAAATGATGGTCATTATCTTTAAAAAAATGAAAGTACGCTTTAACAATTTCTTCTTTTAATCATTTATACATTAATTGCACACATATATAATCAAGACATATTGCACAAACATATGTGAAGTCAAATCATAATAATTAGTCAAAAGAAATTAAAAAAAATTAAAAATTTGAATTATAGATTAATTCTCTTACAACACATATTTGAAATAGATGAAGTGTATAAACAAGAAAAAGAAATTACTCAAGATAATATCATTGTTTGTTCTTCATATGATCATTTCTTTGTCTTTGAAAATAAGAAAATGGCATAAATTTCACCCTTATCATTCATTGAAAGAAGACACTTTCATTTAGATTTTCATCCAGCACATCATCTCCAACTTTTCCTTCTTTCTATAAAAGAGACAAGTCAAATCACAACTCGTAATTTGTGAGAGGTAATATAAATATGGTGAAGTACACGAATTAAAGCAAAAAGAAAATCAAATTAGAATCACTTCTAAATAATTGGACTAAAGTTTCAAAGTAGACGGCGTACTCAACTTTCATGATGTGAAGAAAGTTTTTTCTAGTTTTTTATGTTATTTTTTTTAATGAAAAGTTAAATTACACATATACATCATCTTTTTAAAGTTAGTAACTTTAAATATATTTGTTTTAATTTATTAACTCTTTATGATGTTGAAAAGTTAAATTATACATATATATCATCTTTTTAAAGTTAGTAACTTTAAATCTATTTGTTTTAAATTATTAATTTTTTAGGATGACGAAATTATTCTTCTTTTTTCAAAAGTACTTCATAGATTTAATTCAATTATAAATAGTTTATTTTAATAATATATATTTGAGAGATAAAAGTTCACTTTTTTTTTTGTCTTTTTATAGATGATATAAATGTATGTTAATAGTTTTCAATTTGACTTATTTGATACTCTAATCAATGTCTAATCTAGAATTCCTCAACCACTTACACACATATGTTCTAAATATTTTTCAACATCTTTTATTTAAAAATATGTGACTAAGAAATGCATGAAATATATAGGAACATTAATCAACAAAGGATAGATCTATGATAGAAAGACTAGGTTGTGGGAAAAAGGTAGCCTACATTGCATTGCAAATGAGACATATCTTATAGTCTAGATTTATTGGTCTTCGTGTTGCATATTTAGTTTTAGATTTCTAATTACAATTTTCAATCATATTAAGATAATAGATTCATTATGTGTTGAAATAACAAAATTGGTGTGAATTACAACAAAATATACTAGCAGTTGTGTGCTTGTAGGCGGGCAACAAATAGCTAATAGGTATCGTTAGAAAGGGGGAAATAATGAAAGCGGTTGGACATGTGTGACTAATGCTAGGCATTGGGGGCGAGCTGGTTTAAGTTGGCTGTTGCGTGAGATATTAGCAAATAAGAATAGACAACGATAAGTGGTCATGTAAGCAGACAATTTAGAAAGTTGTTGAGTAATCAACTTTGTGAATTGAGCAAAACTTTAAGTATTGATCAACAATTCAACATTAAGGCTAATAATCACAATGTAATTTAAAGTGGTTGTTTTTAGAGCGATAACTTTTGTTTATTAAAAGGTTGGAAATATAGTGTGGGATCAAACATGTCTTAGCGATGACTTACTTGCATTCATCACATATTTATAGAGATCGATAAGCGGTTATGTAATTGAACAATTTAGAAAATTATTCAACAAACAACTTTGTCAATTGAGCAAATGTTGAAGCATTGACAAAGAGTTCAACATTAAGGGTGATAATTACAATGTAATAGATTACATTGAGGAACAATAAAAGTGTACGATAAGTGGTCATGTAATCGGACAATTTAGAAAGTTGTTGATTAATAAACTTTGTGATTTGAGAAAAACTTTAAGTACTGACTGACAACCCGACATTAAGGGTAATAATTTAAAGTCGTTGTTTTTAGAGCAATAATTTATTATTATTTTGTAATGTGAACTTTTTGGAGATTAAGAGAAGGGTGGAAATATGGTGTGGCATCCGACATGTCTCTTGGATATTTTTAAAAAATGTTTGCACAATTTTAGAATATATACATTTTAGCAAACTTGTCTTGGTTGAGGGGGTAATTTGAAAGTGATGATTTAGTTGCATTCTTCGCATATTTATGGAGAGTGATATGTGATCATGTAAGAAAAAGTTTAAGTTTTGACCGATAAGTTGACATTAATTATGGAGAGCGATAAGTGGTCATGTAATTGAACAATTTAGAAATTTTTTCAACAAACAACTTTATCAATTAAGGAAAAGTTCAAGTATTGACTAATAACCCGACATTAAAGCTAATAATTATAACATAATATGCTAGATTGAATAAAAGAACAAGTGGACACTTTTAATTAAAGTGTTTCTTTTTAGAGCAGTAATCTTTGGTTATTTTTCATTGTGAACATGTCGAAGAATAAGAGAAGGGTAGAAAAATGATATGGTATTCGACATGTTTGTGGGATGTATTTAAAATATATTTATATTGAAGAAGAATACAAGTGTGCACTTTTAATTAAATGGTTTGTTTCTAGAACAATTATCTTTGGTTATTTAGGTCTCCGTTGAGGAGGTTAATTTGAAAGCTAGATACAAAAAAGAATATTTGTTATTTCACATGCTAAGTTGTGTAGCAAAGTCAGAGAAGTGAGTATTGATAGTACTGGGAATGAACATTAAATGTAGGGTGGGGTAATGTTAATTAGTTTTCCATTACATTTGGAATCCATCATTTTTTATGA
The DNA here is from genome assembly GCA_027943335.1 of Chamaecyparis obtusa. Classification (NCBI taxonomy): domain Eukaryota; kingdom Viridiplantae; phylum Streptophyta; class Pinopsida; order Cupressales; family Cupressaceae; genus Chamaecyparis; species Chamaecyparis obtusa. The sequence continues at coordinate 1,484,847 of BSBK01000498.1, read as the reverse complement.
AGGGACAAAAAGGTAGGACACAACAGGGTTTTCTGTAGGTGTCTTTGGAAGAATTGGGAAGCATTTTCTAGAGGGGTTTTGGGTGAAATTGGTAAGTTATTTGTGTTGTAAAGCAATTTTTTATTTCAATTAGAAATGTAAAGAAGATTTTAGAAACATGAAATCTAAGCATTTAGGGCATGATCATCTTAATGGCCTAAAATGCATGGCCGCTAAAATAGGCGATACAAAATTAATTTATGTTGATATGAATAAATTTTGGTGAAGGGTAAAACATTATAACAAGCATAGTATCACACAAAGATTGGTAGAGAGTAGATTAATTGAAGTGGAAAGGTTCTTGGTATTTGTATAGTGTGTGGAGTTGGTAATGGAATGAATCAATATATATGATCCTAAAAAAAGGACAATCAAGCCACATGATGGTCGAGTTGTAGTCAATCTCGACTAAGAAAATATTGAAAGATTATTCCATCTCTCCAAGAGGGGTCACTATGCTCAATGGGACTTCGTGTTATCACAATGCAAGTTTAACAACAAAAAGAGAATTTATAGAAATATAATTCAGAAAGAATGGTTTACACCCCCAAGGACAAGACAATGAAAATTACCCCGTACAATATATAAGAGCTTTATTAAGGGGTAAATTGTTGATATTGTTATTTTAGAGGTGATATTGTTATTTTTTATTTATTCATTTAATTTATATGGGGTTGTATTACTTGGATTAGGCTAGTTTGATTAGTGATCATTTGCATGAGATGATCACTTTATTCCCATTGAATAATTTTTTTTACATGTCCCCATATTTGGTGTATTCTCTAACATGTACACAACATTGGGAAGGTCTAAATTAGGTTAAAAATTTTGAACAAGATATCTAGATGTATAAGTTTTATCCTAGCCTACAATTGCAAAATAGCTATTCAAATGTTAGGAGTGATAACAACACATTTATAATGAAGCTGGTAAGGGAAATGCAAGGTCACCTAGAATTAAGGATTTCTTGTGAGGCTACTTCTTTGATACAAATTTATGGGAATTTCTTCTTGCAATTTTCAACACTTACGTATCACAGAATCAAAGGTTTTAATGAATTCCCTTGGAAATTGCCTAGGTATGCTGGCAACAAGATTATTATTATTAAATTATGTAGACAAACTATGCAATTAATAAAAGGTGTAGTGAAAAAAATTATATAGGTATCCAATTCCCAATTCATTAGTGAATATATAGGTGTATATCAAACCCAAATTCTCCAAATATGGTTAAACAAATAGAGAAATACAAAGAGATACTTATGACATTTTGAGGTTGCATTTTGATCCAAAAGACTTTGTAAAAAGTACTCTATGTTTAGGAATTTCATACCATCATGTCCTAGAGTTAGAAGACTTCTAAGTAGATTGAGAGGATGAATTTGAAGTTAGAAAAAGGAGTTGGTCAAGAATGAACTTAAATAAAATAGTTGATTACTACTTGTTAATTGATGTAAGTGGAATTATAGATTATGAGTATGATATAGTTGATCCTATATATAACACACAAGTACAAGCACAACCATTGGAATTGATTGATTGGAGTGTACTAGAAGAAGATAATTTAGATAGGAGAATATAGGTGGTAATTAGGAGGACTAAAAAGTGGGTGGAAAAGAAGAAAGGAAATGGTGATAAGTGTCCATCTTCAAAAAAAAAAAAATGTTAAAAGATAGTGGCCTTGTTAAATCAAACTTGTCTAGTTTAGTCACTACTTTGGATGCCACTGGTTCAAGCAATCAAGTGGAGGTTAGGTATGAACAACCTCTGCAAAATAATGTGAAGTTTAAGTATACATGCTGGGATGAATCATTGCATGATCAAGAAAGAGCATAATTGAGCAATAAACAAGATAAGAACTTCAACCCTCCAATAAAGGGGTGCCTATTTTTCAGTTTGGATGTAGGAAAAATTGCCTATGAAATGTCATCTTATCTTCCATGCTTGAACATATCATTGTGTAAGAAGAAAAAGTTAGAAAGAATTAAACAATTACAATCAGGACTTTGAGATGGAGGTAATATTTCCAGTACAGGTTTGGATTGGTCACATTTATCCATGGTTAGTGATTGTGTTTCTACTGGTTTGATATGTGCGCCATGTACCAATGTAGCAACAAACATTTCCAGTTCATCCATTGTGACTTCCCCTTAATGGATACAGAAAATTATAGACATGAAAAAGAGATACATCTCAATGTTGGATGCAAATGTGGATTCAATAGCCAACCTATTGCAAGATATCCCTAAACTAAAAAAGGCTAGGAGAATGTCTAGAATGGTTTCTAATAACCTTTGGTCATGCATTGTTGGAAATTTTCAACCCTATTGGAGACAAGGATGAAAGGGACCTCACACTTATTGACTTTAGGTTAAGTACCTAATGCACCCCCTACCAAAGAACAACCTGAATATGATAGACATGAGAAGGGGATATTTGAAAGATGACATCCAAGGTGCAATAAATATGATAAGAAGATTATATGGGTTTCCCCAATCTATCCAACTTGAATCTTGGATGATTTTTATAATTGAAAGTATTAAGGGAAGAAGGGCTAGATTTGATTGGGCCACTATTCTAAGCGATAACCTTGATGAGAAATTGACTCCAGTAAAGAAAAATCCTCGGTTCTACATGACTCCATGCATCATCTATCTACTTTTTGCCATGGCAAAATACCCCAGTTTGATGAAAAGGAGAGCTATATGAAAACCCAATGCATGGCCATTCATTGTATATCTGTAGGTCGTGAGAAAAGAGAATTAAATGAAGATACACGAAGTACATGATTGTTAATGATGCTTTTGTTTTTGCAATCATCCATTCAATTGAAGGAAATTATGCGAAAAGACTCTCAAAAGAAGTTGTTGCTAAAGGAAGGGCAATAGGTGCCTTTTATATCTAGTTCAAGACTTTCACATACATCTGAGTGGTCAGATGCACTCTTACACCAAAGAAGATTTAGGGATATCCATCGGACGAGATAATTTTGTTATAGATGGCTAGGAAAATCTTTGACGCCTATGAGCACATCAAGCACAAGATGAAATACTGTTGGGACTACCCCATTTCCATCAACCCTCACTCCCTTCAAGACATGAAAGTGTGCAAATATCTGGCTTTCAAATGGGATGAATTCCCCTTCAGCTATTCAATTTAATCAAAACCAGGTTTGACCCCATAGGCACTTATAGTTGCATCATGGGAAGACAATATGTTTATAAATATTGAAGATCATTGGATGAACTGCACTAATGATTATGAGGTCAAGATTTGAGACTACTTCTAAATGTCTCTTGAGCTTTCACAATATTCCCTACTCCTCTGCATCCCACCTAAGGTATGGGATGCAAACACCAAGGATGTTTTGGACCCTTTGTACAATGAAGATAAGATATATACAAGGGCCATATTGAATGTAGAAGTAGATAAAGAAGAAAATGATGACATGGACTTCAAAGTCCAACATGTAGTAAAAACTACTAAGGATTGGATTAAATGATTTTTCAAAATGGATCTTGTGCCTATGAAGCAATAATATCACCCGATTTCTAAAGGGGGGAAAAGGAAGGGAGGAAAAGCGATGATCCGCAAGTTCAAAGGGGAAGCTCCTCAAAATCCAGAGACCGTTTACAGGCATGATCAACCCATGGTTTATAATTCAAACCCAAAAGAAAAACTGGCTAGGACTAGAATGATAGTGAGTATTTCTCCACCTACTACTCAATCCTCAAATGTTCAAGGAAAAATAGCTACCTCAAGTAGATCCCTTACAATAAAGGTCATAGGGCCTAAAGCTACATATGTGGAGAAGGGGAAGGTATACAAGAGAAAGAGATCCTCTAAATCCCCTCAATTGGAAATTGTACGGGAGGAGGAAGAGGAAGAAGAGGATGAGAATCATGTGTCCTTACCAAAAGAGACCATGTTCATGGATAACACCCACTAAAAGAAGAATTCAAGAAGAAAATATTTTGACTGATGTTGGCATAGATCCATAGGATGAGAAAATGGATCCCCATGATCCCCTTGGTCTAGATGAATTTTATGTTTCTGAATTCAAATACATCTCTGTATTCAAGGATCAAATAGAAGAGTAACCTGTACCAATTGCAAAGGATAATTTTGAAAAACAAGTTACTTTCACTTTTGCTCCTCTACCATCCCAATTCACTACCCCCACTTTTGAACATACAATAGAAGAACAAACTACTGAAAAGGAGCCAGATCCAAAAATTCCTCTACCAACAAGAGAGGTAATAGAATTTAAAGAGGGTTTTACTAAGGATCTCCCATACACACAAATGGAGGAATCAGAACAAGTAGGATTACCCCAAGAAGACCCACTTGATAAGGAGAGTGAAGTTGTTACCACAACAGAAAAATATGATTCCCAACTTCCTGCACCAACACTTCCACCAAATTTTCATCCAACTTCTCCGCCCTCAATCCAACTTCCTACACCAACTCCTCTACCAATTCAAATCCTTAATCCTCTAGCTTTTTTTCCCATATTTTCTTCTAATCCAACCACAGAGGAGGTGAAATGCCAACAAGTTCCTAGGGAATCAGAAAGGGCAGAGAGTAATCCTCCACATGAGGACATACTAGAAGAACCCATTACTGAGGAATAGCCAAAGGAAGCAGAAGAAGAAGAAGAGTCAGAGAATGAAGAAAATTTAGAAGAAAGAGAAATTCTAGGGAAAGAAGAAGGGAACAAGTGGAATCTCAAGTGCAAGGAGAAATGACCTATATTTTGATTGCTCCATATGAGCCAATCACTACATTCACCAAGCCCACTTGGCTCACTAAGGAAATACAACCAAGGAAAAGGGTATAATCTTAAGAAGAGGAAAATGACATGGTTTTTTAGGTTATACTTTCCATCAAGGAGAATCTAGCACCCCGGTGAGAATAATTTCATATGTCACTCAGGATCATAGGGGTCAATAGAAGGCACAGGTAGCCATACCAATGATTAATGCTAGCATGGAAAAGATAAATCTCGAGGACTATACTTTCAATGAGGTTAATTTAGGTTAACCTACAAGGGAAGGGAATAAAATGTTGGCTACGCTTGGTTTGAAACATGCCTTGGGATTTATAGATAAAGATGAAGAGAAAATCAAAGTATAGATAGAGAAAAATGAAGCCATGAAGAGATTTGTTGTGAAAATAACAATTCCCATTGACCTAAATAATTTGGAAGCCTCATTATAGGATTTCCTAGAGAAGAGAGCTACACCAAAATTGCCAGCAAATATACCACATTGTTTCATTCATGCATGTTCAAACTGGAAGGTAGATTTTGAAGACTTCAGGAAGACCCCTATCTTAGCAATTTTGAAGTCATTCAGAGTTATTATTTGAGAGGTCACCAACCTAGTAGACAAGGTAGGTGATGAGGAAGGATTGGATGTATAGATTGAAAAATGGAAAAGGGTTCTTAGGGACCTGAAAATAATAAAGAAGCAGTGCTTCCAAGTTTTGGTTAAGGTTTATGAAGGATCAAAACTTGATAATTTTGAGACCTGGATTAAGGACATATCTTGAATGGCGAAAGTTTGGCAAGTGTCTAAATAAAGTGATTAAGAAGCAAGATGAAGTAATGACATGGGTCAAAGAGATACAATAATTATTTGAGGGCATTGACCTTGATTTGTTTGAAGATGAAGATAACCACATAATGTGCCCAATAAAGAGCATTGTGTAGCAATTCATTGGAATTGTGGCTGGCATAAAAACAAAGGAAGATCTCCAACAACTTTTCTATGAAAGAGAGGATATACAAAGGATGTTGGATCGAGAAGAGGGGATTAAATATTTTTCTATGGGATTGGCCGCCTTTAGGGAGAGGCAATGAAAATACCTTGATATGATTCGAGTGACAGACTTTGAAGAAGTGTAGGAGATAGTAGAGAGAGTCTGCAAGGCGTATCAAGAAATCCTTCCAGATGAGTAAGTGTTTAGTTTTAACTTAGTCAAATTTTACAATAAGGAAATTTTGACACTTAGCCATTTTTAAAGTTCAGATTTTTGGCCTTTTGGACTCTGAAATTCCAAAAATTCTCAGAGTAATAAGAGATACACTTAGTCATTTTTTCAGCCTGTCTTTTTCGGAGTTAGGGTCGGAATCCAAAATTCCTGGCTCATTTCGTCAGAGAGTATTTTTCTTGATGAGCTTGTTTTTGGTTAGATTACCCATTTGTTTGGGGTAATTTTTGATAGCCTTGGGGATATCAATCAGTTGAGTTCAAAAGGGGACCCATCCAAGGGAGACCTCCAATTTTTGATGAAGACTCCAATTCACCACCAAATGGTGGAAGTCCAATTCGTATATTTTATTTGCTCAATGAATTTATCTTTTTTTCCTCTTGTAAATGTAATGCAGATGGATTAAATCCATGCAAGCTTGTTTAGAGCTGGTCTAAGAGTAGTTTTGTTCAGTTAGCTTTAGAGTAAAAGTTATTTTTGATTTATTTCATAGCAAAAGCCCTAGCTATGAATTTATTGTTTTTGAAGGGTGAAGCACTATTTTAAAGGTATCATACAATGTAATTAGGGTCAATATTTTTTTGCAATAACAACTATATGTGATTGGTGCTTCATTTCATGGTGTGATTATTCTGTTGTCTATGTGAAATTTGTGGATTGGTGATGCTAATATATGAATTTTATAGAGCCAATTGTGTTGGTTGCAAATTATATCTATGATTATTTAATTCTAGAGTTTACTTTTGTTGTACATCATCTTGTTGTGACAAACTATTGGGGAATTGTTTCTTTCGTGCATAAGGATAAATTTTTCTCATGTAAGCATGCATTCATGGTGGCTTCACAATTTGATGAATTTTGAGAAATATTGCATCTTCTATTTGCATTCCATTGACGATCACATCTACATCTTAAGATTTGTGAGAAATTCTAATTCATATTATGTGGAGTTTTCTTTAAAATTATGTGGTGGTTTAATTCGCAAGCTTGATATATCAGTAGTTTATGTCCTTTAGGAATTTTCTTTCAAGTTATTTGATTTCAATTTCTTGTTACCCTCAGCTTGTTGTTATTTATTTAGAAATCTGATTAATCATAGATTCATGTTAAAATTGCACAATAGTAATTGCATACATATCTAAATCTAAAAAATCTAAAAAATATTGTTCATTAAAATTTGTTTTGCAACATCTCCAAGAATCGAACAAGAAAAGGCGTCCTCATACATTATATCTTTGATTGAGATATCTATATGGTTGAGACCTGACCTAAAAGGGATCTTGGGAGTGATTGTATCACTCTTTCAATAGGGTAATTTTCACTAAATATCCCTATCCGTTGTGTCGTGTAAAAATGACTCTCAACATGTTCAATATTTATGGTACAATATTTAGCGAATATATGGTTGAAGGTATTCCATATGTTGATACTTATCTCTAATTCTCCCTCTCCCTCTTTATTCTCTCTCACACCCCTCTTTGTCTATATGTCCCTTCCTTCCCCTTTCCTTCTCTATCTCCTCTTTACTCCTTAGCCCCATCTCTATCCCTGCATCCCTTTGTCTTTCTTTTCTCTCTCCCACTCTCCCTTATTCTTTCTTCCTCTCTTATTCTCTGTCCAATTGTATAGGTTGTCTCCTCTCCCTCTCGCCCTCTCTTTCCTCTCTCTATATTTTTATACACCTCCTCCACCCCTCTCTCTCTCTCCCCTCAATGTTTCATTATCCAACTATCTCTACCTCCTTTATCTATCTTATACATCAATCTCCCCATATCTCTCTCTCATACATATTTCTCCCTCTAGGTATCTCTATATATCCCCCATCTAATCATATTCCTCATACTTAACCTTTCTCTCCCTACCCCCTTACCCATCTCCCTTTATTAACTCTCCCTTCGTTAGGCCTCTTCTTCTCTTCATTCATATATCCCTCTCTATCTCATCCTACCTCATTACCCTCGTATATATCTTTTCCTCCCTCCCTCTTTTATTGTTTCTCTTCCTTATATCTTCGTGAAACCTCTCCCTCCCACACACACTCTCCACCTCTATAGGTCTCTCCATCCATCTCTATTTTCCTCTCTACCTCTCACTCCATGTATCATTACCAACCTCTCTCTCCTTCTCTATCTATCTCTCCTCTTAGGTCTCTCATCTCTCCTATTGTTTCTTTCCCCTCTTTGCTGGTTCTCTTTTTGACCAACTCTCCCTCCCACCCTCTCTTTATATATCTAGGTCTCTACCTCACTCTCTATCTCCCCTTCTCTGACTCATTACCCACCTCTCACTCCCACTCTTTCTCTCTCCTATGTCTCTCACCTTTGTATCCCCAAGCTCTAGGTATCTCACCTCTATATGTGTTCCATCTCTAGTTATTTCCATCCCTCCTTACCTCCTATCCAAGCTCTAGGTATTCTAATAGAGATGATATACATAGAGCCTAGGGATAGAGAGGTGAGAGACATATGAAGATAAATAGAGGGGTAGAGAAAGGTGTAATGAGGTATGGAGAGAGAGAGAGAGAGAGAGAGAGAGAGAGAGAGAGAGAGAGAGAAAATGTTGCATACCAAATGTAAAAATACACTTTTTAATTTGGTGCATGCCAAATATTTTACATTGGGAAATACCAACCTTTCGGGTTAGATTTCCCTTGGGCATCCAACCTAAAGGGCTAGACAATCATTCCATGCTATTAACGTGATTTTATGAATATATAATGAATTCTCACATTTTTATGGTTATGCTATCCATCAGGTTTGCACCTGTTTCAATGCAAATTAAAGAAATACCACAATGAAGTTAATCCCTACCATTTTGAAAAAATTAGTAATTTATAAAGTAGATTTGGAGCATTGGAACTCTTGCTCATGTTGCATCTATAAAGCTTGAGTGTAACTATCTTCAATTTACCATTGAAGTTCAGAATTTTCTAATTTTAAAAAAATAAAAACGTGGTGCCCTAAGGTACCCTTTTGTTCCCCCATCTTGGTGCACTTACCCTTAAGAGATAATCCAATATTTCCTTAGAGGAAAGACCTATTTTTTTCTAGATTTGTCAGTGTGTATATGTATATATGCATGCATGTATGTATTTATCTATACACACATATAAATATGTTACCTTGAAGGAAAATTAAACTTTAATATCAACAACTCCATGAATATTGTAATATTTTTCTTGAGCAATACAAATCATGATACTTTTCCCTATGGATGTTTATCATCTTATTGTCAACGTTTTACCACATAAATTCATGTCTTGTACATTTTTTTTATTAAAGGTAAAATAGGTTTTGAAGGGACTCAAAACCATTTACAAAGAATCAATGCCTAAGAAATAAGCATATCCAATGGATAAACAACCATCAACAAACTGACAAATCACACAACAAAAAGACAAAAACTATGACAACTATTGTATTTATTTTAGAGTCTTTGTGGCCTCAATATCTTGCCGAAGAAGGTGATCATGCAAGTTGAGCCCCTCCTCAAAATATTCTTTTCTAATTATCCAGAAGCTTCCTATCATGGTTGCAAGTATGTGTGCTCGACCCCCTCTTACCATATAATGTTTACCTTTAACCTCAAAGAGTGTGGCATCATCTCCCTTAGAGGCCTCCATCATATTCTGGGCTCTCATATTTTTAACCTTTTCATTAAGAATATAGAGACCTTCAACACTATTTTCAGTGTTGGTCTGACTCACCTTCACCACATTCTTGAGCTTTTGATGTGCCTTCTAGACAATCTCCTCCAACATCTTGATGTGACCTTCTTGTTCATTATTTATGATGTTGGCATCTTTAGCTATATCTTGTAAAATGGAAAACATCTTGTTGTTCTCATTCCTATTTTTAGACAACATATCACTACCTTCCAAAGCCATCATGTTCATTACAAACCTCAACCTTATATTAATATAATTGATTTCCAAGAAGAACCATTTGAAAAAATTAAATTCTCCCTCTACACCTTATTTAACTAAACCAAGAACATTAGGTATGTCCTCCTTGTCAATGTTAATACAATTAAAATAATTAGACATCTCATACAACGATTGAGCTTGATTCTTCTAAGACATGTCCCTGTGTTGTGAGTCAATAATTTTCATGTTTTCTTTGAACTTACCCCAGCCCTCCCCATCACCAATAGGAAAATCCTTCATCCTATCCTAACTTTAAAAAAATGTTCATTCCCAATGAAAAGACCCTTAACTTTCTTCCCAACTGATTTACTTAATGCCAAATTATCCTTCCCCTTAGGTTTCTTCTTTCCCATCATTCTCTCCCCATCTTTTCCCTTATCACAAATAATCTTTTTTTGTTTTCTTTGCAGGGGACTGCACATTACAATCTTTCTCATCATCACCTAAGTGAACCCTTCAACAATGAAATCTACATTTTATCACACTTATTTGGGGTAGCTTGTGTTTCCTCTTCCATAGATCACAATCCCCCTCTTCCTCAACAACACATTCTTCCTCCTCCATTGATTTATCTTTTGTGTTAGTGCTCATGTCTGACTAGTGGACATGATACAAATGGTAGGTTTGACGGGTTTTAGAATTTTATTTAGGTTTAACGATTATGGACAAATAATTTCCATACTTGATTATGAGAAGAATCAAACCCTCATGAAAAATTCATCTTTTAGAAATTTTCTTGTAATCCCTTATACTAGCAGTAAGACAAGAAAGAAAATATAAGGAAAATGAAATAACAAGCTTATGTAAAAAATGATTAAGTAGAATGAAGTGGCACTCAAATAAACTAGTGCACCTACCATTGAAAGTGAAGTACCTCATAATCACTTGTGCAATTTCAAGCCATATAGGTTTGATAGAGCCCCTATCATACACACCCAAGGAAATCCTAACCAACTTATCTCTTTCATCCTTCTTGAAAAATTTATTCATTGCTTCTTTAGAAGCCTTTCCATCCCTTAAAAACTTCTCTCCCTTAGTGACAACCCCATAATTTGACCAATTAGGTCCTCAAGATCTCTAACTCCACCCCATTGATAAAAAAAATTTGGTTATTCCAACCACTGACAAAAGATTTGGGTGCCTGCAGATCATTCTCATGGAGTTTCTCAATATAAAAGGTAACTCCACCCCACTCCAAGATCTTCCATACCTTATTGTTGATCTTTGCCTCTTCACAAGAAATGAGTTCAATATTGCTTCTATCACCACCCATGATGGAAGAAACATTAGCAAAGATAAAAAAAAATATAGAAAGATAAAATAAATGGAATTGTTGGTAAGAAGTAAAAGGTCCTGAAATTTTTCCCATATTTTGTGTTAAGCTTTGCCAAATAAGATAGGTGATAATCATCACAATAAATGGCATTGCCATATTAGCAAACCAAACATTCATGACATAAGATGAAATTAGCTTTGAGGGGGATGGGATCATGACAATCCCACTTTTTCTTCAAGAGGTTTGAAGCTCCTAGGTTTGCAAACAAATTAGCTAACCTATTACCGTTCCTATAAATATGGGAGATATGGTATTCCTCGAAGGTCTTAGGCATAAAAATGGGGTCCTTAACAAAAATTTTAATAGTCCAACTTCATTTTTTGTTTTTTTGTGAAACAATTAATAATGTTCATGGAGTTGCCGTCAACCCACACCTTGTTAAAACCATGAGACTTAGCCAATTTGAGTTCATTGTAGGTTGCATTTGTGTCTTGTATGCTATTCTATTTTATCTTCATTATTTCTTCATAACTAATTAATGTTGCAATATTTCTAAAATTTTGTGGATTTACATTTTTGCTTTTGGAAATAAATGTCTCATTAATTATATTAAAAATATCTTAAATTTGAGATTATTTGAACCTTGAAAATATTCATTTTAAGAATTTTTCACTTGTATTCATTGGTGTACTGCATAAATTAAATATCGACTAACATTTTTCTTTGAATGCTACACAACTTGTGTATTTTTCCAAACTAGTTATAATCATTAACAATAAGGTAACATTATTAGTTGCAATCAAAATAACAACCTCATATTTGTGTCCATGGAGGTTCTGGTTTTGTGCTCAGCTACGGTGACATCTCTTGTGAATCATTATGTTGAGATGCATGCGCCCGATGGTTGGAAAAAAATATTTTTTCAAAGAAGTTGAAGGATGAGATTGTTTACTACGCCGCAACGGGGGATGAGATCAAGTCACGAGCGCAACTGGACCACTATTTGAAAACTCATCCTAGTGGCACTGCCAGTTCAGTTTTCAGTTGGACTACAGGAAGTTTGAATGCCTGCTAACAAATTTCTAGGCCTGGCTTCTTCGCTGATGCTGGTGGAAGGGCTTCTCGGCCTTCTATGGTTACTAGGAAGGGGCCTCGTGCTCCTAGGGGATTGGTCTCTTCGGTGCCAACTTCTTTGACTGCTGGTTCTGGGGGCCCTATTCTGCATGCAGCTCCCACTTCCTCCTCTCCGTCTCAAACTGCAGATGATCTTAGGTTTTCTGGTCAACATCAATTTCTTGTGGCGGGCTCTTAGGCTAAGGTTGTTACCAAGGCTCTGAATGGGCCTATGGTTTCTTCTGGTAGTGTGCCTTCCATTGCTCCAATTCCTATAAGTGGTTCTCTTTCTTTTGAAAGCTTTCTGTTGTTGCTAAAGGGGACTTGGAAAATAGTACTGAGGTCTTTAAGACTCATGGTCTGATATGCCATTTTGGGGGCTTCTGGCCCAATCTCCCCCAATTACATGATTGGGTGTCTCGAAGATGGGAACCAATAATAACAGATAATGTTCATATTTTTTCTTTAACTAAAGGGTTCTTTGTAGAAAAATTTGATAGAGCTAAGGATAGATCTAAGATCTTGTGTGAAGATTTCTTCAGCTGTGAGGAGGACAAATTTATGCTTATGGTTAAACCCTGGCACCTTGATTTTAATCCTTCCTCTAAAGTCTTCAGCAAGATCCCTATTTGGGTTAGGCTCCCTAATCCCCCCCTTCATCTTTGGAATGATTCCATCCTTGAGAAAGTGGGGGAGGCTTTGGGGGAGTTCTTGACATTGGATCATGACTCTTCTAATATTTATCATTCTACCCTCACCCGCATTTTGGTAGATATCGATACCACGCTAAGTCTTCCAGCTGAAATTAAAATTGAATTATCTATGGGATCTTGGACCCAACAACTAGATTATGAGGGTATTCCTTTTAGGTGCATAAAATGTTTTAAGATTGGTCATATTGCTGCTCATTGCGACACTAATTTTAAAAAGAAGAAATCATCTCATGCTTGGTGGAAAGGTGCTTCTATCCAACATTATATAGTTTTGAAAAACTCCTCTCAACATTTGAAGGAGGTTGCTCCTATTTTGGGATCTTAGGTGCCTCTTGTGGAGGTAGAAAGATCGTGCCCTATTTTGCCTCTTGATGATCATATTGGGCTTGCTGATGCTGCTGGTTCTGATCATCCTGCTGATCCTGGACCTATTCTTCCTTTGTTGGTTGATGTCAGGCTCTCTGCTGGCGGTTTTGTGGTTGCTGTTTTTGTCGACTCTACTGGTGTTTTGGATGTTGAGGGCTCTGGCTCTCCTGTCCCACTTTCTGGGACCAATTCTGGCCCTTAGCTGGGTGTCCCGCTGGTTGGTTCAATACCTTTGCTGGGTGTTGGATCTTCTATCTTGGATTCATTGTGCTGACAGGATGAGGCTACAAGAGTTGAAGAAGGTTGGATCACAGTTAAAGGTAAACAATCAAAGAGATCCTCCTCTTCTTTTGACATGACCCTTCAATCCCATAAGAAGAATAAACAGATGATTTTTGATGAGTTAATAGACAGATGAGATTTGATCTTTTGGAATGGAAAGATAGGGTTGATCTATTTGCATGAAAGAATAAAAGACTTACAACTAACATTTTACAAATGGTATACATGATTAAAACAAATATTGAGAAAAGATAGAAGGTGGAGATTTTCTCAATTTGATGGAAGGTAAGAAGTGAAAAAAAATGTATTTTTACAATCTTGTGAATTTGGAACTTCATACAAGATTCATTTTGTTTATTTTAAATAAAATGATAGAAGAATTACAAATGCTTAATTATCTGATTAAATCTTAATTCCATCCATTAATGTCAAAATTTATTCCACTTGTATACATGCTGTGATTATGACGCAGCTTCATGGACTCACCATTCCAAAAGAGAATATATTATATTATCCATCAGATGAAGATATTTCCAACTATTTGGAGCATTGAAAAGGTTTGAGATATTAATTGTCAAGTGGTCAAGTTTGGATTATGTATTGCAAGTCTAAACATGATCTTCTCTGATGTGCGATTGTCTGCTGTCTTATTACACCGACTTTGTAAGATTACAAGTATTCTTATCTTATTCCACATCCGATAGAAAACGATAGGAAAAGCATAATGTATTATTACTTTGCACGTTAATGTGTTGGATAAGATATTTTCCTTGGACTGAGAAAACTTGGCAATGAATCAATAAAGAATTTACTCTGCTTGTTTTCCTGGAGTTAATTAACCTCGACCGCACTCAATAACTTGAGAAGAATATTTTAAGGTTTAAGAGTTTTAGTCTTTACTTCTTGAGAAAGTATATTTTATGGTTTAAGAGTTTTAGTTTTTACTTCTCGATATCATTATGCAGTTGACTACAACTACTACATTCAAGAGAGCCGGTGAAGGGTACTGTGACAGTGACAAGGATATAGAGTGTTATTTTGGATGACAAATAATATGTAACCACACAAATTATTAAAAATTATAAGTAAAATATGATAATGTCTTTTATATATTTGTCTGTTTTGGAAAGTTGCTGTCTTAGGTGAAAGTGATATGGAATTCATATTTAGTAGATTTTTTTCTTTGTGAGGAGGTAGGAATTCTACATTGACGTGACATAGTTTGGTCATGTAGGGTCGTCATAATAAGATTTAACATATTCTTATGATGTGTATAAACATGGAGGGTTGTTGTATTTGAATCTTGATTAAAATCATAATTCATGTTATAAATATTTATATTAAAGTTAAATGTCAAATTTAGACACCCAATTTAAGAAGATTTCTATGATAGGTTATGATAGTCAAAAGAACATATTTTAATAATAGCTCGAGGATATTTTGCAAAGGTGGGCATTGTTATTTATATTAATCTAGGTGTTACATGTGGGAACATACTTTTGGCATCTACTTTTGGTAAAACACTTAATGGTTTATGGTTTGGAAATTAATATGCACTGGTGCTTGGTGTTTTATTTCATATGGTTAATTTATAAGTACCGTTATGTTGTCAAAATCAGTCTAAAATTATATGTTGATGAAATTCATGTGGAGGCCTACTCTGCAAGTGTATCACAACTTATTACTCTTACTGAATGATACATTTAATTTCTTTGAAGTGTGACTTTTCTCCTAATATGCTTTTCCCCTTACACACGCATGCTATATTATATTGTTTATTTCATGTTTCTATGTGTGTTTTTTAACAATTGTAAAGATTTAAAATTACGCAACCCCCTTCTCTAGAAGATTAGTATAAGAATTTTTTTTGCATACATTGCTTTCTTTAATTTGGTTAATATCCTTTTAGCTTCCTATTTTAATCTTTCTTCAAGTTGAAGTCTTCGTAATAATGAAGAAAAAGATTATGTCTCATGCATCATATGCTAATGTAATAGAAAGCTTAATGTGTGTGATGGTATGTACAAGAATAAATATTTAACATGCAGTTGGTATTGTTAGTAGATACATGAAAAATCCAGGTACAAGGCATATAGGGGTAGTGAAATTGGTGCTTTGGTATCTTAGAGGCACCAGTAGATCACGACGACGGGTCCATACCCATATTTTTCTGGGTCACTATCCTTTTGTGTTGGATTTCTTTCCGCTCGGGAAGGACCCCCTTGCCCTGGTGGTTCTTGGTTCTTTGTTCTCTTCTTCTTCTTCTTGTTTGGTTCCTTATTCATTTAGCATGTTCCCCCGAACACTATTTGGTTGTCCGCTGGTTTCTTGCTATTTTGGCTGTATGATTCTCGTCCCATAGACCCTTGTTGGTCTTCCATTGGACATTAATAAATTTATCTTATCTTATCTAGCTATTTAATTTGCGATTATGTTTAGATTTTGTACGTGATTTACGTAAAAGGAGATCTACTTAAAGTTACATATTTTCTCTTATAAGAGAACCTATTTGTTAGATGTCAAATACTCAAGGAATAGTTTACTTGTCTACTATTTAGGCAAAGTACATGACTGTCTCACATGCATGTGACAAGGAAATTTGGTTCAAAGGTCTATTAGGTGAGTTTGGGAAAAATGTAGGACAAAGTGATTATATTTTGTGATAGTCAAAGTACTATCTAATTGGTTAAAAGTTCAATTTATCATAGTTTGACCAAGCATATTGCAACCATATACCATTTTGCAAGACAAGTTATAAATTGAGGTGGTAAAACTCTTGAGAAAGTTCACACACTAGAAATTATGCAGACATACTTACAAAACTATTCTGCTAGAGAAGCTCCTAGGGTGGAGTTTGGCTTCTCTTGACTTGCATAAAAGATGATTAATGGGCATGGACAAGTATTTGGGAAATTGTTGTCAAGGTGGACATTTGTGGATAATGATAACATTTAAAAGTATTTAAATTTTCTTATCTTACAAAAAACATATTTTCCTTGAAGGAAGATTTTTTTTGGGGTGTGTGTGTGTTAAATGGCAATCAATGAATGGGACAAGTATTTGGTAAAATTGTTGTCACGCTGGACATTGTTGGATAATAATAACATTTAAAAGTATAATTTTTCTTATCTTACAAAAAAATTATATTTTTTTAAATGAAGAATTTTATGTGTGTGTATGTGCATGCACACGCGCTTGTCAAACACCAAGATTTTTATTTCACACACAAAAATAAAAAAATAAAGACTTTTAAAGAATGTGTTCACTTCTTATTGATGTCCTTATTTCAACTAAAAAATAAGTTAATTCAATTGCATGTGTGTGTAATCGAATTAAATATACTTAAAATTATACTTTTTGGAAAGTTTATTATACTAAGAGCTACATACTTACAAAACATGATTTCTAAATGAATTCATTTGATCCCCTAAAAGGTACAATAAAAGTGTTTTTTTATTAATATTTTGATTGTTACAGATGAGACTCCTTTGTAAGTATGATTAAAGACTAGTGGGGCTCTATCCAAAGGGGTTTGACCTAACTCTCTTCAATTAAAATCCTTTAAATGAGACCTTTGGAACCCTAACTCTCTTCAATTAAAATCCTTTAAATGAAACCTCTGAAGGTTGACATCATGATATTTTCTAAAATATGTAACTTTGGGAAAAATCAAGATATCCCAAAAGTGGGACACACTATAGTTGTAGAACCTAAGATTATGCTGGTTTTTTTTTTAACTTCTCTCATATCTTTTTCCTCAAAGGATAGTGGCTCTATTACTGCACATCTATAATACATTTACAATTTTCAAGATGGGTGTGAGATGGTTATTATTTAAAGACAATCTAGAGAAAAAGACAGTTGAAAAAATACATTGAAGAGAATGAGCTACATGAATATGTAAGAACATAGGTAACTCCTCTAAACTTGGTTTTAGCCATCCTAAAAATGATATAGATGCACAAAATATGAATAGACATTTTGGTTATCGTGGTGATAAGTATATTAATAAGAATTAAAAGAAAAGAAATATATTTCAATATTTTAATCCAGAGAACCAAAAAGTTATCGATGATTTTATGTGGGAAAAAGAAAAGAGAGAGCATAAGGCATTTTCCAATGATGCTTTTATATAGCTAAATTGAGTTAGGTAAAATGGTCCATACAACCAACCAACTATTTCATTAGAAAAAGGAAGAGGAATGCCCATTTTGGTACATAGTTGATGTTGCTCAAGAAAGTGATGATAACATTTGTGGTTATTGATAATCTGTGATGATAAATTAGTGATTGGATCAAATAATTAAAATTGGCAATTCATGATGTCTATTAACTATTCTTCCTCCTTTCAATCTCTTTGTTCTATCTTGAGGCTATAAAATTGCAATCACCAAGAAAATATGTGAATGAATTGTAACTTTGTTAATCTTTCTTCAACACAGAATAAAAGATTCATGGAAGGAAACAATAGAATAAAACATAACAAGAAGATCTATGTTCCTTTGAATCTCCTTTATCTCCACAAGGATAGACTCATATGAGTGATTCATGATAATCAACAATCTCCTAAAAACCTTAGCAAGTCTTCACCATAGCTAGTGGCCTTCCAAAAACTCTATTTCTCTTGTTCAATTCACTGAAAAATGTTGTGGTAGGAAAAAAAGCTTGCTTTAGTACCATGATAAAAAAATAGTAAAATGTACACAAAATGCACCATTATTGCACAACAAACAATAAAACTGTCATATATTGATTTTTCTAAGATGATAATTATATACAATGCATTAACTTTATCAAAGCCTCTTCCCTTCAACCACCCAACAACAACCTATTCACTATCTACACAAGAAAATAACTCCCACTTAACTACTAATATTAACATATTTACTAGCTTTTAATTTATATAAATAATAATTAATCATTTACTTATCTAGCCTATATATTATAGATAATATATTTCTAACAAACTTTTGATCAAAAGGGATTAAGTAAGAAGAAAGAACAAGATAGAATGAGATACTACCTCTTCAAGTTTAAACTTCTAGAAATGCAAGATGGTGATATCCAAATTTATTCCCAAGGTCCCACAAACTTCTATTACTTGCAAGAGTTTCCAAGGACAAGAGCCTTCAATTCTTACAACACACTAATAAACTAAGTAATCGTCTCTTTCTTTCTTAGCTCCCCCAAATACTCAACATGAAAAAGAATTATCAAAAGAAAATGCGTCAAGTGCTATCATTAACCTATCCCAAGTTAAAGACTTAACCCAAGTTCATCAATGGAAGCATCACAAGTGTCATTCCCATCTAGCTACCCAAGTTCATCAATGGAAGCATCACAAGTGTCATTCCCATCTAGCTAAGTCTAGATGTTAAAGAAACGGTAATAAGGAATGTTAGCTCAACAAATAAAGAAAAGAAAAAAGATACATACTCCACCAACCAAAAATAAATATATATGCAATTTGAAAGACAAACACTTCCAAAATAGTAAGAGTAATACTCTTATATAAATCAAATTGTTTAAGCATATATGGGTGATGTGAGGGGTGCATTGGTCCAAAGACTTTCCCAACAATTTATTAATGCATCCTAGTTAGTTATACACAAATATCTTAGCCAAGTTGCCCAACTAGAGCTCTCTAGCAGCCTCAAAATAAGCCTAGTGATATCTATAATAGTTTTAAAGAGTCATTTTTTCATATAAATAAAGAAAAAGCATATTTATGAAGTCTTAACAATGCAATTTTGATACAAATCCATTCAAACACATTTCTAATTAATTCCAAGCATGTAAACATGAAAAAAAAACTTTGCATGATACTTGGAAAGCATTTACATGTCATATATTAAAACTTCTAGACCACATAGATAGCAGATATTGTGTAATCATAGGGGTTCCCAGAGTTTCACAGAGGAAAAGGGGTATCACTGGTTAAACTTAGGCTCATATGAATCATTCCACAAGCCGATTGAGACAGTGAAATAAATGAAAGAAGTATACATCAATGATGTCAGTCTCCCAACTTACCTTATATTGGCTTAATCATTCCATAGGCTGATTAAGATAGTGAAATAAGTGAAAGAAATATATATCAATGATATCACTCTCCCAAATTACCTTATGTCGACTTATAACTGTCACATGTAAGGCACAGGTAAACTATATCATAGAATAATAACCAAGGACAACACACATACAAGAAACATCAGCTCTCTAGTGACATAACGCATGGAATTAATCCCAACAAAGTACACCACATAAGTCTCATGATAAGAATGACTCTCAAAGTCATACAATAAACAAAAGATATTCATGTGTGATTATGCACACATCCAAATAACATATCAAACAATACTATTTATCTCCTAGTGATTATTCAATTATAAATATGAGGCAAGTATAGATCTAACACTCAGACAGAATCATAGCATCATATATGAAGCAATGACAAGCAAATCAAGATCAGCATCGTATACCTAAATCTAAAATCATATCGAATCATTCAATAGGAAACAATGAACCTGAAAACATCATGATTAATCAAAATATAATGTCAAATGTCAAATAACTTTTTATATATGTAGTGTCAACAAAAATATCAATGAAACATCGTAATAAATCTTGATACAATGGATACAAATGAAGGCATCAACCGATAAGGGCCTTACAAAATGGTGGTTATTTTTATATAATGTCCTTGTTAGCTGTTATCAGTGGTGTTAGTAACTGTTTGCACTCCATAATGTCACCTTGTAGGCTCAACCATGCTAGCACAAGCAGCTAGTCAGGAAAGAATTGGATAGTGTAAGGATATATGGGCAAGATAGCAATAATAAGATGGAGCTCTCAATCTCTCATAATTATCTCATTGAAACATGAAGTTTATAGCCAAAAATGCTGACAATTGGACGAACAATATAATAGTCTTATCTTCTTCAAGCTTGGGCGGGAGAGACTTCATTGCATAGAAGATGGAAACAGTCCACCAGTGCTTGCACAGTCAGCTTGATAAGGTCAATATGAAGATGGATGAAGATAACATGAAATTAAATTCTTGGAGAGAAGAATTCAAGAATGAAATGGCCAAAATTCATACAGGAAACTTCTTCCTTCACCAAACAATTCAAAATTTGGAAGTTGAGGCATCTTTTTCTAACATGATGTATATTTATCTTTCCTACTCCAAAAGAAGTCATTCAGCTATTTTCTCTCCTCAGCCTTCATGATGACCTAGAAACTGCTCACTGCTCTCAGCCTATTGGAATACAGCAGAAAAAAACACATCAATCCTTGGTGTTAATTTCCGAGATTAAGATGGTCATCTTAATGTCTCTTAGATGGTATGAAATTATGAACACTATAGAGAGACTGATGTTATTCCGTGTATTGAAGCCAAGCCTCATTGCATATCTTTGTACTCGTGGCGGCGTCAAGTGCATGCTGCAGGTTCAGTTGAAAGGTTTCCCCTTCACTAACAGTTGGATATTTGTTTGTAAGGTACCCTCTTCTCAAAAAATAAAAAAAATATTTCGAGGTTTATCTAAGAAGTTACAATTATGTCGCATTATGACATTTCACTGTAATGTCATTAGTTGCAGTTAGAATTATGTTGCACTATGACATTTCATTCTAATGTTCTTAGTTAAAGATTAATTTATTTTTTCTATCCACTTTGCCATCTCTTTTGTAACTTGTTCAATTCACTAATATATAAGGATATGGAAATACTAATAAGTACCTAAAGAATGGTACGAATGCATATGATTATCACTGACCACACCTTTTAAAAATAAAAATTGAACCTCTAGAACCTCTACCAAGCCTAATTTTGTTATCAACATATATAACTGCAATTTTTACAGAACTTTGACCTCCATATCGAAATTCAAATGGTCCCAACTTCAAGTAAGGTGAGTCAAAAGTGATTTGGATCCATTTGTTGTCCATGGGAATGAGTTTTCCTGTATCACAATATTAAAAAAAAGGATTTCATTGAAAATATAAAAATCTGCTAGTCTGGACAAAATGGTTTCAAACAAGCATAGATTTGGAAGCAAAAGAATCTGAGTAATAATCACTAAGCACATTTAGCTACATGCAAATATAATTTGCATAAAAAAGATGATATTGTAGTAACATTGTAATCAAGCATGTTCGACTTTCAGTTTGCTAGCATTCAACATAATAAACAAACTTAAATGCTATTTAAATTTACATGGTAATGTACAATGCCTAAATCATCCCAAGGGACGTCTATAAATTAGAACTGCCCATATTCATAATATTAAACCTAAACAAAGAAAAATGAGCACAGACATTTTGCTAACTCTTAGGAGGTAATTGAAGTGGCAGAATGCAGCTAGATAAGATTGACGCCTCTCAATTGGGAGGTCTTAGGCTTAAATCTCAGAGGACATGTTGAAAGAGGACTTGCACTCTTGTATTGTACCCTACTTCATAGTTGTGGGTAAGGCCTGCTAGGCAGTACCCAAAAGTATGTATCAGAAAAGAAAAATATCCTAGAAAGCAATTTTGAAACCATTATATTGTTTCGTAAGTAAAGTATATAGTTAAAGAAAATAGATTAAAGGATCTCACTTGCGTTTATGTCCTGAACTCATAGCTTGGCGAGCATGACAATAACTGGTTGTTGGCCTTATCTTTTATGCACTAAAATATCCCTTTAATTCTAATGAAGCCATCGGTCCGAAAGACACAATTTACATAGAGCTTAATGGACCTCATACAAATCCCCTTAGCAGAAAGTAGAAGGCACCTAGAGGGATTGCATTTTTATCTCAAGAGTCGCTATATTTTCTTTTCCTCCTATGCCTCATGTACCTGTTTGGTGATGATCAGGTGGTACAAAATGAATAACTTGGATGTTGTGGGCTGTTGAAGATATACTGTTGAGCTTCAAACTTGTTGACTGCATTTGTTTGTATAATCGACAGTCCTTGCACAAATTTCATTCAAGCATTTATGATAATGCAAAGGAATTATCATGATGTAGTTCATTTTGCTCAATCATATATGGGTATAATAGATTTAGCATTATGCTATTCTCATGATATGCAGGCAATATAGTGTTTGGCTTTCTTGGGGGACTTGAGAGAAATCATGGGGGAGCTTGCAGTTGATTGTCATGGAGGACACGTCACCTAGGCAACTCAATGCTATTGACTTTGGGCCAGCCCATCAATGTTGGAAGACCTTATTTTATCCAAGGATCCATTACACTTACTAAGCTCAATTTTGAATCCTTAAGACCTTACTCTTATTCACAGTTGTACCATCTATCATTTGAAGAGCTCTGAATATCTGGCTATTATTTAAACCCTATGATGGAAAGCCCATATGTAGACCTTGTTCATCGGTATATGCCTTGTGGTTTTCATGTCCCCTTTCTTGACACTAGTATCTAGAGTCCCTAGCCTATTATTTTATTTCCCATGGGTGAATGGGGTCCAACATTAAAAAGTTAATATTTAAAAGTTATTTACTGGTCACTTTTGAATAAAGTGGGACATGTTTTAAAATTAAAAAGAGGGTTAAAGATGAAGCTAGGCATAGAAGAAAGTATCCATTTATGCAATCAAAACCTCCTTTTTTAAGATCAAGCATTTTGTTCATCTTCTTGCCTGATGACAAAAATCCTCCAATCCTCTGTGGTGATTACATTCAGAGATCAGAGTTGTGATGAAAGTTTACAGAAGATTTCCAATTTGTTGTTTCCAAGGTTTGGTTTGTGCTGAAGTTCTAAATTTGTGGTATTTTATATCATGCCCCCTTCTTGAGATAGGATTAAATAATAAACAATGATAATTAAATTAAAAATATAAAAGAATAATATTAAAAATGATTAAATACCAAGTTACCAATTCGGGTTCGGGGACGGGTGCGGGTACAAAAACCTGGTACGTGGGTACGTGAAAATATTTTTTAGGGGTTTGGGTATGTGTGTGTGTGTGTGTGTCTATAATATATATGCATTATATATACAAAAAAATAAGAGAAATATACAGAATTGTAAAACTAAATCATTTCATGGGAGGATACTTGATCATTGATCAATGCCAAATGCCAAAGATAAATATTAAATGCCAATTGATAGTTGAAAAATATTCGAATAAGCCATATCATTTACCCAGCAAGTACCCACAGGAAGTACTAGTAGCGGGTGCATACCCAAACCTGGTTCAGGGCCTGTTGGTACGAACCCGGTAACTTAGATTAAATATTAGTTAAGTTAAACAAAAAGTCAAAAGGTATGAATGGAAAAGTTGTGTCTCCCTCAAATGAGAGGTATAAAAGGGAGAGATGAGAACTTAATTTGGGGGAAAGGGGGAAGGAGGAAGAAAGAGTGGAGCATAAGAATTAAGGAGGTATTAAGGGAAAGGAAAGGCAAGAAAATAAGGAAGTGACTTTCAAAAGGTGAAGGGTTGTGACTCTTCGAAAGGGTTGTGATTATGAAGGGTTGTGGCTTTTTGAAAGGGTTGTAATAATGAAGGTTGTGACTCTTCAAAAGGGTTAAGATTATGAAGGGTTGTGACTCTTTGAAAGAGGGATGATTATGAAGGGTCGCGACTCTTGCCAAAAGGCAGCATGATGAAGAGGTGTGACCTCTCTCTCACATGGGAAGATATAAAGGAGAAAAAGGATCCAATGGAATGGGAAAAAAAGAGTAGAGGAGATCTAGAGCAGAAGTATAAGGATGGGTCTAAAATAAGAATAGAGAAAGAAAGAAGAAAATAAGAAGAGGATATGCAGATCTTAAATGGGCTATGTGCAGATTTGAAAAGTAGTAAAGACAGATTTGATAAGTGAGAGATAGGTAAAGATTAAATAAGGAGTGAAAGAGGCATAGTGAATAGAAGGAAATCAAAATAAGCAAGCACAAGAGGGGATCGAGTCAGGCATTTCCAAGAGAATCTATGAACTCTGAATCACAGTCAGGTTTCAGAGGTAAGTTACTACATGATATATATATATATATATATATATGCTATCACCTTAAGTCATATATATATGAATTGCACGTGATTTTATATGCCATATATGACAGGATCGGGTTTTGTATATTCTGATGATGAAGATCATACTCGTCTAAGCCATGTGAAATGTTTGACTTATTAGGTAGAGTACTATGTGTGTTTGTATTTTTACTACATTGGATTAATACCTCACAAGATAGATAAGCCCTACGATGGAATGGGCCATGCTACATCATACAAAGGCAAAGAATAAGGCTTGTGGTGGAATGGACCATGGTACATCATAAAAAGGCAAGGAATAAGGCTAGTGGTGGAATGGGCATGGGTTACATCATACAAAGACTAGGGATAAGGCTTGTAGTGGAATGAGAACGGGCTACATCATACAAAGGCACTATTTGTGAAGGATAGTCTATTGGAGGATAGATGCCATAAGTGAATTTCTTTCATATGCATTAGATATTGTTATCTAATCTCTAGGTTAGGATCGTACATCTTTTGTATTATGTAATGTCCCCTTTTTAACACAACCATGATGGTGGATGTTTTCCCTCTCGGGACAACGGAAAGTAATTGCATAGACACAGTTAAATGCTAAGCATGTAGTATAAGACAATTGTATTCAAGTAATCATCAGAGTATTCCGTATATATTTCATGTCCCTTACATTCACAGAATAGTGTGTACATATAGCTTCCGAAAGGACACAACCGAAACGTCGCATCGTAACTGTTTTACCCTTTCGGTGACTAACCACCGAGATTAACAAAACATTAACATAACACTTTATTATATGACACCCGTACATACAATTATGCTGACAACATCATCCCCCCCAAAAAACAAGTTGGCTCCGACGACTAGACAAAATTGAGCCTACTACAAACTACTCAGAAGGGGGCGTAGGAAGCGTCCCTGATGATGATGGCGCGTCTGTGGCTGTGCCGGAAGTGACTTTAGCCCTCAACTCGTACACTTGAGTCGTCCGAAGCTGTAAAGCCTGTTCTGCCCTCATCTTAAGTTCCATAGCCTTCCGAACCATGCTGGCTGCCTCGAACACTGCCTTCTCCTTTGCATCCACAGTCTCCAAAGCAGAACCAAGGCGAGTCTCCAAAAGAGCCCGCTCGGCACGCTCAGTCTCCAATGCAGCCCGTAAAGTGTCCAACTCCGACACCATAGTACTCCGCTCAGCCGCCCAAGACTCCCTCTCCTGAACCACTGCACTTCGCTCAGCTGCCCAAGACTCCCTCTCCTGAACCACTGCAGTCTCCAAAGCTGTAAGACGGGAAGCTGCCTCCTCCCGAGCTGCCTCTGCTGCCAATCCCGTAGCCTGATGTACTAAGGAAGCATGCTCTAACTGCCTCAGAGTGAAATACTCCTCTCGAAAGGCCTGTTCTAACTCGCGGATAAGATCCTGAATCCTGCTCTCGCCCGCCGTTTCACGAAGAGCCCAGTCCTCCAACATGGTAAGAGACTCCTCAGTAGGCCATCCCCGCGCCTCAAAACACTCGGCGAATGCCTGTGGACAGCCGACCCGCACAAAGGTCAAGAGGCGCTCCAACTCTTCAGTAACCTCCTCCTGGGCCTGAAGCTCTGCTAAGGTGACGACTCGCTGGGCTCTAGCAGCTACTGCGGCTACATCCACCAAGTACTGCTCCAATACCCTCCGCGCGGACTCCCTCGCTAGTACCGTCCTCTGTGACTCTGTCAGGGCTGGTGGCTCCTCACTAGCCTCAACCTGCGGTCTCTGTCCCTCCATAGGAACTGGTCTCTCGGACATCTCTCCTCCCTCGGTTGCTGGCTCCTCTCTAAGTGGTGACATCACTGTATCAAGTTCTACAATCTCTGGAGACCTCTCCATCACAGCTCGGTCTGGGGACAGGGAAATAGGGGCCGCCACTGCTATCGGAGGCATCTTGAACTGCTCCAGCCATGAAAACACAGGAGAGTCCTCATCCCCCATTGGCAACGCCCGAGCTGGCTCCTTCAACACCCCTGGCCCTACTCGCACAAAGGCCTCAGTGCCGACTACACTCAAGGTAACGGCAGGGTCCCTCTGAGGCGGTGACTACTCTGAACCTCCAACCCCATCTCTGCTAGTCCGACCATCTACTGACTGAGCTGCAGCTGGTACGGAAGCCTTACCCGATGGGTGCATGACTACTGGAGCCCGGAACTCTCCGAAATGTGGTACAGGCACTGCATCCAATGTGGTACCGAACAGTACTGAAGGCCCAACTGAAATAGACGTAGAAGGCGCTGGTGGCGTAAAGAGTACCTGCTCTGGTGCACTCTCGAATGGTGGAGCGAGTACCTCTGTATCGAGAGTGTCCGAGTCTCCTACCGCGACACTTTCGCTGCCCTCCTTGTCCGCCGAGTCCTCACTCGACTCCTCTTGACCACTATCCACGTTTTCCTCTTCTGAATCTGAGAGGGCCTGGCGCTTCCGCTTAGATGCTGTCTGTACCCCTCCAATATCCAAGTGACGCCAATGAAAAATAAGAGGCTCCCCCGTAGCGATGTCCACCGGCTGTGGTCTCAGCTTCTCCAACGAAATCTGCTCTCGGGCAGCATTCAGGAACAACCCAATGGCAAGATGAGACATATAGAATGTCCTGTGCTGGAGAGTCAGGAACTCATACAGCCTCTCCACCAAAACCGATGCCCAATCATACACAGTGCCATTCCGGAGCCCGTTCATGAAGATAAGATGGGTAATAGCAATATTTGAGGCCCTACTAGCACCGGTCAACCTGCTCTTCACAATGTCCATCAGACACCGCCACTCTCCGGAAGCCACAAAGGATTTCTTGATACCGCGATTCTTTGTAGAAGTGCCTAACAAGGAATCTAACTCCCTTTGAGATAGATTTCTCGAAACCAGCTCGATGTACTTCTCCTTTTCTTCTCGAGACAGCTTCCTGGACTTCAAATCTATTTTCTTCCCGTGCGAGCCAGGTATGCCAAAAACTCTCGATATCTCCTGGGCAGAAAATGAAATCTGTATCTCGGTGCCACAATACTTCAGAGTGCTATGCCGGCTAACCCGATCGAATGTATCAATCATGCCTCGGAGAGGACCCTCATATTCCTTAATGGAGGGCAAGGGCATTTGGACTGCCCAATGTACTTCTGCTCTTCGAAGCTGCTCCTTCAAAAAATGGGTGTCTGGAGCATTATCCCACTAGGTTCGGCACTCCACTCCGCTCAAACCCTCGAATGTCACAGTCTTCCAGGTAATCTCTTCCTTCTGTGCTTGTGGCTGCTGTACGTGTGGACGGTGTTTTCTGGTACTATCCATGCTACTAGCAATGCGGATTCCAGATCGTGAAACCCTCGGTCCTCTGCTGCTACTGGCTGGTTTTGAAACTTGTAACTTCTGCCTCCAGGTGCTATGCTGTTGCCGTGATCCCATACTTCTGTGTTGTGTGCCAACAATAACGGTCTTAACCGTTTTGTTTTTTTTCTTTTGAAATGCTTCCTCTTGCAGTACAAATCAACTTCCTTCAGATGCTAATGTACTTTTTCCAATGTGCAAATATGTAGCAGCTCCGGGTCTCATCAACTGGTCACACTCTCCAAGGGCTGATAACTAAACCGGCTGAAACGCATTATTGTTGTGATTTTCGTCTGCTCCCATGTTCTTTTCTGCAAACCGCTTATGTTTCCCTTGCTTCCTGCTCATGCCCTTCCCTTCGGTACCATTCGTTCTTCAATATGAGTTGCTTTGTTTTGTCGTCGTTTTTTTTTTTTAGTATACCATATGAATTTCTTCCTTCATGCTTTCCCTTCACACATCCCAATGCTGTACTGAATCCTCAGACCTCCTCCAACCGTGCCGTACAAATGCCCTTATGTTGTGCGTCAGCTACCGTATGACTTGGTATTCATACTTTGCAATCCGATGACCGTACACTATGCCTCCTTCCCGTGCCGCGTCTGGATGCGGTATGGCCAGTACAATCCATACACTGATCCACTGTGCGGTGCTTTGCTTGTAGTCCTCACCTTGTATGGTTCCGTACAACACCTTTATTTCTTCTGTTTCAGCTTGTATGTTGTCACTTTTCCGTACGGCGCTGTACAATACTTGTAAATGTCTCGACCACAATAATGCTTCAGTACGGTACCGTACTTCCCTGCCGTTGTGCCCTTTTTTATCGTACGGTGCCATACGAGGCTTTATAGAACCGTACGGTGCCGTACGGTATTGCTTTTTTTTTTTCTCTTTTTCTTTTTCTTTTTTTTCTTTTTTTTTTTTAAAATTTTTTTTATTTTATTTTTCATTTTTTTCAATTTTTTTTTCTAAGTACTTGGTCCTCGCGGTGATGTCGTCAGCCGTTCATGATACACCTTCAATTTCGAGCCGTTCACCGCGTCCGGAATTTCCCGTCCATCGAGGGTCCACAGCTTTACGGACCCGTTTGCGGCCACCTCCCGAACCTTGTAAGGGCCTATCCATTTCACTTTGAACTTTCCAGGCTTGATTTCGTTTCGCCCGTTATACTTTAAGACTAACTGGCCTGGTGTAAACCTGGTCTGACGGATGTGTTGATCGTGCCAGTGTTTCCGTCGTTGCTGGACCACATCTGTCGCCCATTGTGCCATTAACCTTCGTTCATCAAGTTTGTTTAGGGCATACAGGCGCTCCCTCAGGCTCTCCATATCGCCGAGTTTATTCTCGATAGCAATTCGGAGACTTGGCACCATGAACTCCATAGGTACTACCGCTTCCTGTCCGTACATTAATTGGAAGGGTGTCTGGCCCGTCGTCACTTTGTAAGTGGTGCGGTATGCCCATAACACCGATGGCAGTTTCTCCTCCCAATCTTCATGTTCTACCCCACACGACTTATAGATGACCGAGACCAGAATCTTGTTGGTCGCCTCTTCTTGACCGTTGGCTCTCGGATAGTATGGACTAGACAAGGAGTGAAAAATCTTGAACTCCGTCGTAAGGAGTCTCACCACATGATTTACAAAATGGCCTCCTCTATCACTGGTTATTTGAAGCGGGATCCCATACCTCGTGATAATTTGTTCATAAATGAACCTGGCTGTACTTACAGCAGTGTTGTCTGGTATGGCCCGTGCTTCAACCCACTTCGTCAAGTACTCCGTGGCTACCACAATGTATGTGCACTGCCGAGGTCTGCTAACTTTTAAGGGTCCCACGAAATCAAGCCCCCAACGTTCAAATAACTCCTGCGCAGCCGAAGGGTTCAATGGCATAAAATCTCGTTTCATTGGTTTCCCGGCCCTCTGGCACGTATCACAACTGCCAACCCATTCTCTGGTGTCACTGTGCAGCGTCGGCCACCATAGTCCAGCCAACAGTACTTTTCTGGCCGTCGTGTCCAGCCCCATATGTCCTCTTGCCGGTCCTTCGTGTGCTTCCTTCAAAATCCCTGGGATCTCTTCCTCCATCACGCATCAGCGGAGTACCTGATCTGCCCCCATTTTGTAAAGAAGTCCATTGATCAATTGGAACGTTCGGCTCCTTAGAACCAGTTTGCGTCGTTCCCTTGGTGGCATGTCTCGAGGGAACTGGGACGTTGATAGGTACTCGCCAATACGAGTGTACCAGGATGGTAAAACCGCAATCCGGAACAAGTGTGCGTCCGGGAAATCATCATTTACCCCCTCCGCTCGTTCTCCCGACTTGATTCGTGACAGTTGGTCAGCAATCACATGGCTCTTCCCTGGCCGTACTATAATGTTGAATGTGAATTCTTGCAGTAATAACAGCCACCGACTCACCTGTCCTTGAATAATGGGTTTATTCACCAAGTACATCAAAGCTTGGTGGTCTACATAGAAGGTGAAGGGTGTCGCCAACAAATAATGTCGGAACTTCTGTACTGCGTAAACCATGCCGAGAGCTTCCCGTTCGGTTGTACTGTAATTCCTCTCAGCTTTCGAGAGTAGTCTACTGGCGAAGTAGACCGGGTGATCCAACCCATGATCCCCAACTTGTGCCAATGTTGCACCTATTGCATAGTTGGAGGCGTCGACGTGCACATGAAATTCTCTGTCCCAGTTCGGGTAGGCCAATATTGGTGCCGCCAACAGTCATGATTTCAATTCCTCAAAGGATTCCGACTGCGCCGTTCCCCATACGTACGGTTCCCCTTTTCTTGTGAGGTTATCCAGGGGGTAAGATATCTGGGAGAAATTTTTTATAAACCTCCGGTAATATCCGATGTGTCCCAGAAAAGATTTTACCCCTAAGACATCCTGTGGGGGTTCCATCTCCACAATCACCCGAACTTTATTCGGGTCTGTTTTAAGTCCCGCTGTACACACTATGTGTCCGAGTAGTCTACCCTGCGGTACCATGAATCTGCATTTCTTCGGGTTCAGTGCGAGTCGTGCCCTCCGGCACCTGTCCATACATTCTTCGAGTGCCTTCAGATGCGTCTCCTCCCCACTGTAGATGGACCAGTCATCCAGGAACGCCTTGAAGTTACCCACGGATATCTTATCGAAAATGTGGAGAATTATTCGTTGGAACGTTGCCGGAGCGTTGCAGAGACCGAAGGGCATTCGGTTGTAAGCATATACTCCATCCTCCACGAATGTCGTCTTCAGCGTATCTTCCTCCGCTATTGATATCTGATTATAGCCGGAAAATCCATCCATAAATGAATAGATTTCATGGCTGGCCACCTCTTCAAGAATAGAGTCTGTGAACGGTATGGGAAATGGATCCTTAATGGTGACTGCATTGAGACGCCGAAAGTCGACACAAATCCGGATCTAATTGCCATCTTTTTTAAGAGATATTACGATGGGGGATACCCATTCGCTATTCTGCACCCTAAAGATAATCTTGGCCTCCAGGATTCGTTCAATCTCCTCTTGTACTTTCGCAGCGTAGTTTTTATTCATTCTGTACGGCCGTTGTCGTACTAGTACTACGCCTGGTACCAACGGGATACGGTGAACACATAACTCCGGTGGGACTCCCTTCAAATCTTTATAAGTCCACACGAATACATCTTTGTACTCGATGAAGATCTTGAACGCGGCCGTTTTCAGCACTAGGTTCCATTCATCTCCTACCAGAATGATTTTCTTATCCATCTCCGTACCCAGATTCAAAGGTTTTACCGTTGGTTCTTCGTACTTCATGGCCTCCTTGTTTTTAAACTGATGTGCGGGTACGGTATCCATTGTAGCTTCTCCTTCCTTATACTCCCCGTACTCTGGAGGATATTGATCTAGCTCTTCTTCTTCGACGCTTAATACATTACAGGAGGGTGAGAACATCTCATAATCCTCCTGCTGCCAATGGAACAATCCATTTAGTGAATCCGTGTCATCCTCCGAACAGCATCCTCCGAGTTTTAGAATGCCTTCGGCATCCGGATCCATCCCCTCTCTGCCTTCGTCTCGTGGGTCATTCTCCCCTTCAGATTCAGATCCCGAGGAGGAGGCAAGTTCCTCGCTCACCAACTGAGTCAGGAGATCAATAGTAAATTTCTTGCCTCCGCTCTCCATCGAGAGTGTATTCCGTTTCCAGTTGTGGTTTGCCTTCGCTGCCACCAGCCATCCTCTTCCGAGTATGGCGTCGTACCCTTTCTGTTTTAATGGGATGACCACAAAGTCGAGCACAAAAGGTTGTGCACCCACGGTGACCTGCTGTGCCATCAACATGCCGAGGGGTTTAATCCCGTGCTGATCGGCACCTAACAGATTAAACGTAGGTGGCCACAGAGTGGGCTTTCCTAGCTTTTTCCATGTGTCCTCCGGGAGGACGTTTACCCCGGAACCACTGTCTACTATAGTATCCGTGAGGATGGTGCCCAGAATGCCCATCTCCACCACGGCTGGATGTCTGCCATTGTTAAGGGTAAGCACAACTGGATGTGTTGCTGAGCTTCCTGGCATGGAAGCATCCGTGTGTCTCGGTTTGGGTTTATCAACCTTTGTACCCAACAACACTGTCCCCAATTGAGGCATGGTGTGTAGGAGGTCCTCCAGTTTCATAGGTACCTCTAGTTGAAGCATCTGCCGTACGATGTTCCTCTCCGCGTCTGTGTAGTAGGGTCCAGATGACTCGTGTGTCTCTCCCCGTTGGGCTTTCATGGCCCTTTCTATTTCCTCCCTTGCTTCCGCCATTCTTTGCTTCTCCGTACGGGGATGGGGGTATCGGGCTTCCTTTGCTTGCCCTCGGGTAAGAGCAAGGATGACTTCTTTAACCCGTGTTGCCTTCGATATCAATCAGATTGGCCCCTACGCAAACTTCGGACAATCGGCATCTTCGTGGTCACCGGGGCCGCACCACCGACATAACTTTTGAGGGGCATCATTATTATTACACTCTCGTGCGTAATGACCCCATTGGTTGCAAGCCCTACATTGAATCATCGGGCGTCCCTTCGCATCGTATTGGACCCTGCTTCGGGTGGAATTATTATTATTCCCCCGTCTGCCTCATCGGTTTCCTCGGTAGCCTCCGGAAGATGCATTATTGTTTGAATCCGATGTGGAAGGCTGCTCCTGTGCAAAGAGCACTTGCTAGTTACGTGCCTGCAGATTGTATGGGCATTCCTTCGTAGAATGTCCCATGATCTGACAGATGTCACAGAATGCCTTCTTGGGATAGGCACCCTTCGTGTGGCCGTTCTCCTTACAATCCGTGCACCACAGTTCATCATCCTTGCTTGTGGTCCCCTTCATTGACTTGAATTCTTTTAACATCCATTCCATATCCTTCTGAAGGGCCGTGACTTTCTTCTTCGGCTTCTCGTCGTTGCTACTCTCCTCTTCCGACGTATCGTCTTTAGAGGATGACAAAGATCTATTCTTCTTCTTTTTGGCCGTCTTGTTTTCACTTTCCAGGTCCATGGCCTGGTTGTATGCATTATCGTAGGATGTCGGAGGCACAATTTTCATCTTTTTTCGTAGCTTAGGGTTCAGGCCTTCGACAAACCACCTCTTCTTTAGGCCATCAGCCGGTTGGCTTTCCATCTTTCCAACTAATTCCTTAAGTTAGCGGCCATACGCCCGTACCGTCTCCTTCTTACCTTGCTTTGTTCCGTAGATTTCGGAGACTATCTTGTTATCATCTCGGAGAAGCCGGAATTCCTTCTCGAATGCTTTCTTCAGTTCATCCCACGTAGTTACCTTGGTTTTATCCAAGTCTGAATACCAGTCAATAGCCACTCCTCTCAGTGTGGCGGGGAACTGCTTCATCCATTCATCCTGGTCAGTCACCCCGTTGGCTAACTAGATGGTTTCGCATGTACGGCAATGCCGTGCTGGGTCGTCCTTTCCATCATCATGGAACTTTGGCAACTTTTCTTTATGAGTCGCCATAGGTGGTTGGGTTGTGTTGTCCAGCACCACCGCCTGTGGTACCCGCACCCACCCCTATTGTGCTGCTTTGTACGGTATTTACTGGTGGCACTTGTTGTGCCTGTGTCACCGGTCGAACTATGTTATGTCGAGTCGTGGGCTCCAACGGAGGGTTCCCGTGTGTCTCTGCTCCGTCAATGTCACCCTCAGCCATACGTCTCCCTTCGTGATCACGGTCTTCCACACGTGGTGTACGGACCCAGTCTTCAAACCGGTTTCGTTCTTCTTGGAGGAAGGTCTTCAACGCTCGCGTTTCCTCGATTAATTCTTCACTACTCCGCACACTTCGATGTTCCGGCGAAATGAACTGTTCCAATTCGGCTTCTGCACCTTCCGTGCTACTTCCAAGGTCCCCTTCGGGCAACCCTCCGGCAAGCTGGTCCTTGGCAAGTTGCCTGAGCCTACACCGACGTTCACGTTGCTGTGTGGATATCAAAGCCTTCTGTGCGGCTTCCCCTTCGTCATCTATCACTTTCTTATTTCGATCTTTATTTAAATTATTGGGCATCAAGACAGACTATACACATTGCTCAATCAAAAAGAACACTTATTTTTTATTAATTCATGTTGCTTTACAACATTCTCAATTGAACTACAATTGAATTTTTGTGTTCCATTCCCCTTCGTTTCAAACTTCAACAATTTTACTGTTTGTCATTTCCTTCCTCCCGACGGCGACGAAGATGCTCTCGGGCGTGGAATGCACGGAGGATCTCCTAGCGGCGGTCCTCACGGTCAATTTCCTCTTGCCGAATATGTCGTGCGAGTGCTGCTTGTGCCAGCAACCATGGAAGTTGGTTCAACAACCGATTCGCTGCAGGGTTCGCCGCAATCGCATCCCACACTACGCCTACAGGGACGTCTCCGTTCGTTGCCTCCCTTCGGACGTGAGTTTCAAGAGCTACTTGAAACAAAATTCGGAAGTCACATGCCAAATTATCCTCTCCGTCGTACAACTCGGTACGGGCTTCCTCAGCTTTTGGGTTTATCGCACTAACGGGTAAGCCCATTATGCCTACTCGCCATCTGGGTATGTCTAGGCAGCGGCGCCAGATGTTTTCCCTCTCGGGACAACGGAAAGTAATTGCATAGAGACAGTTAAATGCTAAGCATGTAGTATAAGACAATTGTATTCAAGTAATCATCAGAGTATTCCGTATATATTTCATGTCCCTTACATTCACAGAATAGTGTGTACATATAGCTTCCGAAAGGACACGACCCAAACGTCGCGTCGTAACTGTTTTACCCTTTCGGTGACTAACCACCGAGATTAACATAACATTAACATAACACTTTATTATATGACACCCGTACATACAATTATGCTGACAACAGTGGATGGATTTAGCCTATTACTGGGTCTTTGTAGGCTAATACTAGTGATTAGAGGACCCTGATGGAGCTCTGATTTATAAAATCAGAGCATCCATTTAATTACCATTTAATTAATCCCTTTTCTACTTTTGGTTTTATTTTGTAATTATCAATCTTTTTTCCTTAAGAACTAGACTTTTGCATCTAATAGTTTTTCATACTAGAAATGATATTCATATTTTATGTTTTATTTATTTTATTCTATAATGACTAGTTAATGCGTCCTATCTTCATAATCTAATTTTATTGGATGTTATGCACTATTTTATAATGGTAGCATATTATAATGGATATAGAAGTCTGCAGCAAGATGGATTTAGAGTTTTATATTCACATACAAGGCATACTAGAATTGTGTATTTTACAAGGAAAATAAAAGTCTGTCTATTTAAATTATATTCCAGACTCAGCAGATAGCGTTTAGTAGAGTACAGATAAATAAATATGAATGGGATTTGAAAGACTAGATAATATGCAAGCTTCCAGTGATTATAGGAGTATCAAAAGAATGATAAAACAGATTAACAAGAGGAGTAAATTTACATAAAAAGCCAATGATTAATAAATTGAGTGATATCAGATATATGTTCCAGCCAACCATGAAGTCATTTAGCGAAATGAGCAGTGCGTATCACCAGCAAAGTTTTCGTTTGAAATTATAAGAGGAAAATATAATTATATAAATAATGCACAGCAGAAGATTTAAAATGGCAGTTAATATTGAAGTATTGCTGTTCCGATTCACCCAGAAATTCAAGGAAAAAACTCCTTGCTCGATTCAGATGGAGGGATCAGAACATATGATGTGAAAGAAAGGAAGCAATCGGGATTTCAAAGACCGCAGCATCCACCTGTTGCATTCACATCAAATATCTTACATTCAATATGACGGAATGGAGTCTTTGTCGGGCTCAGCGAAAATACTTATGGTTCATTCAAAGAGTAGAGACCAAAACGTGATCCGACATTGATTTGATTATGCCAAGTATCTAATAACACTTTGTATTTTATTGTAGGGGTGGAGATACACACAGGAGAAAGGCACAATAATGAGAAGGAAGACAACGGAAACAGCCCCAAGCCCATGCGGGAGTCATGAAGGCTCGCAAGCGGAAGAAGAAGCAACTGGAGATTCGAAAATTTGGCAGACAGGAAATGTTTCAAATATATTCATGAGGGATTTAGAAGCCTGTTGAATTTTGGAAATACCTGGAGCATCGATTTTGATCTGTACAATGAATTGGATACAATTCTGTGTGAATTGCATGTCTCTAGCAAATATTTGACAATGAGAGCCATTTCCGCACCACCAACGTGGAGTATATGTTTGACGGTGTATTGTCCAGTGTGAAATCTATGAAGGATGCTTTCAGATGTCTTTGTCATGGATTATTGTTTCTCACACACAAGAACATAAACGATGAGCCACGGTGGAGTTTTGAAGTAGCAATATGGTTCAAGTAACCACGCACAGGAAGCAGTGACTGATATTTTGATTTTTGTGAACTGGTGCACAATGAGAAGGATAAACATCAGAGCAATGGAAGGAACATAACTGCTGGAGGCTATGTGATTTAATATAGGGAGAAGTGTCACCAATGTCCAGATAGGAGAAATAATATTGCGTGGATAATTCACCACCTGAGCAACGTGTTTCATATGTGTAAATATACAATTGTATCATCAATAGGAAGTTATATTAAGAAACTATATTATCGTAATTCATTTAGTAGTTAGTTGTATATTTGTAAGTAGTTGGGATTAGGTGCTGTGAAGGGATATGACTATTTCCTATGTGCCTTTTCCTGATTTATAAATATGTGATACAAATGGACACATGAGAGACGATTCAGAAATAATTCATATATAAATTTTACATGCATTATATGCACTTTGATATATTATATTTTTCATTGGCAGAGGAATGGATTTTTGAACTAAGCCTGTGAATTCTGGATTAATGAGTAAATATATTTATATGCGATTCTGGAGTCAAACGACATTGGATAGATCATTCGTAAGGAGTGTCTCTAGTGCAATTTTATTTCCGGCATAATTTGTAAGCATATTTATTTTATTTGTGGGTATTAGAGTTTTTAAAATTATTACTAAGTTGTGTCCTTTGTAAATATTTTATTGATTTCTATAAATATTTTAATATTCGAATAAGTGGACTGGATCATTATTGCATTTTAAACTTGATAAACATAAATATTGTGAAATACTTAATTGTTTCCATATTTATGTCTGGTTTGTCTCCGTATCACAAGAGTTAAAATACATTCTAGACTAGTTTAAAATAGCGTTCATATAATTGATCCGTCGCGTCTGGATTATTAGTTTATTTATAGTTTTAAATTCATTAACGTTTTATAAAGTTGTACGTTTCAGCTTATAATATTGACTCTGTATGCCCATTTAATTAGGCACTGGTCTTTATAATTCATAATTCATATGCTGGCAATTATTTCATCTCTCCTTTGAAGATTTAATATATTCATTTGTGGCATTAATCCATAATTATTATTTAAAACACTCTTATATTTATACAATCATTTACTTTTGTTATTACTTCATAATTTGCAAAGCTTTCAATAATTCTTGCCATTTTGTAAGCTTTCATTATATTCACATTTTAACCATTCTGCTATAAGCATCCTGGGCTTAAGTGTTTTGTTCAGGATCAGGTGCACCCACCTTGGCCTTGCAGAGCCAGAAGTGCAGGGAACTCGGATTATACTGTTTAGTTCTGTCAAGTTGGCCATAGCCAGTTGGATATCCCAGCATCGAGTCGGCAAGACTCGTAGGATTTCAATCTGCGGTTTTGGGAACCAACAGACCCTGTTGAGGGTTATGGCTCTGTTTGGTGGGACTTACTATTTATAGTAAGTCAAGGGATGGTTCTGAAGAGCTCGAATGAGTTAGAGGAGTTGAATGATGCTCTCAGTTTTTATTATTGGCTTTCAGTTTGGGCTCCAAGAATATTGAGGGGAGCATCTATTTTTAGTAAGTCACCCCGTCAGGTTCATTCATCATTTTTCATCATCAGGATCACGGATGTGCTGTCAGATTTCATTTCTGATACTTCTCAGTTATTTTTGCAAGATGGGTGAATTATGATTATTATTTAATTAAATTGGCTAAAGTTGCTATTCTTATTGGGATTGTATATTGGGCACCTTGGTGTTATAGCTCGTTGGAACCAGATTGAAAAGTTTTAAATCTTGAGCACATAAAACAGGGACCCTATGTGTCAGAATATCATTATATTAATGAAAAGGTCATTTTTTGGAGCAATGAAGGAGTTTAATTAATAAAATGACTTTATTATTTGTCAACTTTAAAGTATAACATAAAGTTGCTTTATGAAAAATGAAATTAAAGTAAATTAAAGAAGATGAAGACAAATGAATATTATAAAAGGGGACTCGAATTTCATTTCATTCATTCTATGCATTTGATATTATTGATTTGTGTGAAGAAAATTTGGAGACAAGGGTTTCAGAAGTTTCAACTTGGAGAATTGGGAATTCTTCATAGTTTTTGTTGATATTTGTAGCATTGGTCAGATAAATAATATTGACTATATGATTATTATGAGAAATTATTTATTATATATATTCATATATATCAATATATATAATAATTGATATTACTATATACCTTGATATATATGTATATACAAAGTTAGATTATAATTATTCTCATAATAACTAAATAGTTAAATTGATAAAATTATTATTATTATTATTATTATTATTATTATGTAAATATTAGATAAATTAATATAATACTCAAGAGATATTATATATATATATATATATATAATCATAATTGTCATTATATTAATTACAAAATAATGAAGGGACATGTCTCTTCTTGGCTCATTCTCAATATAAATGCAAGATATTGTTGCATTTGGATAACACATACAATGAGATAGTGCTATTACATTTGCAATGATCCTAAAACCTTAACATGGTATCAGAGCCAAGTTGCAAATGTAAGAGAGTAGTTTATTGATGGTGAATATGTGACTGTCTCAAAAAATATAGTCTCAGTACGAGAAACATATCTCACAAATGCACTGTTGGATTTTGCTAAATTTTAAATATGTTGGTGATAAATAAATTTACAAGAATTTCACTGGAGCGATTGAAGAGAAAATTTTAGGTTCAAAAGGTATGACCGACTATGTACAGGTCTATAAAAAAACATTTGTAAAAGAGTGAGGTTCCTTCTTTATAAGCCTAACCACTTGAAGAGAGATCCGATCAAATTGAAGGTTTTAATAGTGTAAAGAACCTTTGGATATTGAAGATAAGTCATGTGAATAATTCAAGTAATGTTTGAGAACGACGAAATCATTCTTTGAAT
The DNA here is from genome assembly GCA_027943335.1 of Chamaecyparis obtusa. NCBI lineage: Eukaryota > Viridiplantae > Streptophyta > Pinopsida > Cupressales > Cupressaceae > Chamaecyparis > Chamaecyparis obtusa. The sequence goes on along the minus strand of BSBK01000498.1, from coordinate 1,445,023 downwards.
TTGCATGATATTTTCTATATGAGCTCACCTTACAGAATGAAATACTTGAAATTTATAAAAGATAAGTATTTCATGTTTTATTAATGCACACAATTTTTGAGTTTGTAGTTCATGCTATACTATTGGTTAGTAAAATATTGTATTCTATCATTGGTATTTTCGGTCAAGATAGTTTAGTAAGCTATTTGTAATCTCTCTCTGACATACCTTCAGGACAAAAGCACAAGATAACTACATTCAAGGGAGAAATAAATTGATGCCTGTAAATGAATTGTTGATTGAGCGGGAGTTCACTATTGAAGGTGAAACACTTCTGAGGTAATCCTGATATAATTGATTATTATACTAATGAATCATGAATGTTTTTAATGGGCCTGCCCCCTGGGTAAATCATGAGGAAGTGACGATGTCCAAATGATTATCACTTGTATTTGTTAAAGTTATTGTAAGGTGACGATCTTACAATAACTTGACCTTCTATTGTGATAGACATCTTGTGATGGGTGAAACTGATCATAATAGATAGAACTTGTGGATAGAATTGCCGATAGAGGCAATTCACACGAGAGCTTGTGGACAGAATCGTTGATGGAGGCAATCCAAACCAAAGCTCGTGAGTTTGTGAATAGAATCGCCGATGGAGGCAATTCACATAAGAGCTTGTGGATAGAATCGCCGATGGAGGCAATCCACACCAAAGCTCGTGAGTTTGTGAATAGAATCGCCGATGGAGGCAATTCACACGAGAGCTTGTGGATAGAATTGCCAATGGAGGCAATCCACACCAAAGCTCGTGGATAGAATCGCCGATGGAGGCAATTCACATGAGAGCTTGTGGATAGAATCGCCGATGGAGGCAATCCACACCAAATCTCGTGAGTTTGTGAATAGAATCGCCAATGGAGGCAATTCACACGAGAGCTTGTGGATAGAATTGCCGATGGAGGCAATCCACACCAAAGCTCGTGAGTTTGTGAATAGAATCGCCGATGGAGGCAATTCACATATTGAGACTATGTTTCTATTGACTACATCTTGAGGATGATGCCTTTATTGCTTACATCATATGATTGATGTTGCCAAGTGTCATAAGTGTTGACATTGGATTGATTTATCCGCCCTAGCTAAGAGAGAGTGTTGATATTTGTAGCATCGGTCAGATAAATAATATTGATTATATGATTATTATGAGAAATTATTTATTATATATATTCATATATATCAATATATATAATAATTGATATTACTATATACATTGATATAAATGTATATATAAAGTTAGATTATAATTATTCTCATAATTACTAAATAGTTAAATTGATAAAATAATAATAATAATTATTATTATTATTATTATTATGTAAATATTAGATAAATTAATATAGTACTCAAGAGATATTATATATATATATATATATATATATATATAATCATAATTGTCATTATATTAATTACAAAATAATGAATAGACATGTCCCATGAAGGGACATGTCTCTTCTTGGCTCATTCTCAATATAAATGCAAGAGATTGTTGCATTTGGATAACACATACAATGAGATAGTTCTATTACATTTGCAATGATTCTAAAACCTTAACAGTTTTCAGCACTTTGAATTGGTGTAAAATCCAGTGAATTGTGCAAATGGCGATGGCTTTACTCAGAGGCCATGATTGTGTTTAATGGTATCGAAATTGGAGGGGTTGGAGTATGTTTTTTATCAGATTAAGTTGCAAAGATTGAATTGGTAGACAGCAATAATAAAACATTGCCTCTAGAAGAGAAATCAGGGGTTCTAAAAGGCAGCCACTTCAGCATATACAGCCCACATGAGCCTTCCAGCAATTGACGCCAAGCCTACAATGGTAATTGCATGACAATTAGGAGTTGTTCATTCATTCCAGATTTGACACCAAGGGGGACATTTGGATTGTATGAAAGTTGTGATTTATTTGGGATTGAATTACAAGAGTTGTGATCACATTCTAGGTTCTCATAATTGCTCCTTAATTTCGTTTCTCAAATTCCAATAATTGTTGTTGTATGCAATTAGATTTCTTATTAAATAAAAAGGGATACTTTTGTTTGGATTTGAAAAGCAAATAATTTATTTCATACATTGTTATATGCTAAGTAATTGCAAAAATATTCAAATACAAAAAAACTATTGTATACACATTCAGAAAATTAGAATTCAAATATTGCATGACAATTGTGTGACGAAATCTCAAGCACCTAAAACTTGAGTTGTCGAGAGGTAGAACTAGTCGGGTTCTTACAGTGGTATCAAAGCAGTTTCCTACCATCCTGTAGGGTTGGAAATCTTTAGTTCCCATGTATGATTTGTGAGTGATCAACACTCTCACAGATTATTTTAATCATGGATAAATATAGGAAATCCAATAAATATGGAAACCAATTGAGAAGTGTGTCTAAGTTCTGTTGGCAGTGGGTCAGCGTCCCTCGCAGGGTTCACGACATGGCTTAACCGTCTCCCGTGTTTTCTATAAGTCTAGTGGTTGTATCGGGCATTAACAGGTCGATCTTTTGGTGCAACGACAACCACTACTTGTAACAAGTGGTATCAGAGCTTGGTCACATGTTCGAATCCATGCAGGCCACGGTGAGTGACGCTGGGAGGGGGATTGTTGGCAGTGGGCCAGCGTCCCTCGTAGGGTTCGCGACATGGCTTAACCGCCTTTTGTGCTTCTATAAGTCTAGTGGTTGTATCGAGCATTAACAGATCGATCTTTTGGTGCAACGACAACCACTACTTGTAAGAAGTTCATGAAGCAAACAGTTGTCTTGGCAAATAAAATGGAAAACTGAGGCAAACTCAGGAAAGGCTAAATGTAAGGCTTTCTGATTCGGCAACTGTTGATAGGGCAACTAGGTTTATGGTTTCCTTCTTCAAAAAGTCTTCGTCACGAAGAATGCAAGAAGAGAAACTACAAAATTTCACAGGTGAGACATCCAGGAGTCTTCACAATGAGTTTTCAGTAGCTAGTGATCATGGTGAAGATGATCCTGTGCTTAGTGGGGCAGCCACTAGTCCTATCTGCAGTTATGATGTTGGAGACTCTACACAAGGACATGTGGATGTGTCTGTTTCATTAGAGGACAACAACACTAAGTCCAACATCTTGATGAGACTAGAGTTAGTGAACAAAAAAATAATGATGACATGTTGACTACTCTTGATGACAGCCTCACACCAGTTAGTAGTACTGAAAAATGTAGGTGACACAAGGTCTGATTTTCAAGACAGCAATTCCTTATTTGATCATGTTGATGGTGTTGCTGATGCCACTATGGGTTCTGACTCATTAGATGATGGGGTTGTATTTGAAGACTATGAGGAGGATATGAGCACTGACAATTCTGATTTTTATGGCAGCAGTCATAGTGTTGGGTCAGTGTAGGGGACAACAGTCTTCTCATGTGTAGAAGACAAGGGCATGGAGTCACTTGGTGATAACACTCACGATTTGAGTGTTGAGGAGGTACACGATATAAATTCATGTCATAGTGATGTTGATCTACATGTTGACATTGAGTCAAGTATGCAGCAACAGGAGATAGCAGAGGAGTTTGATATAGCTGTGGCTTCCACTTCTTCATATGAGATATTTGCAGAGGTACTAGTAGCAATACCTCGTTGATGGACATGTGCGAGGTTGTTAGTGCACATGATGTTAGTGATCATGTGGTGAGCAGTGACGATACAACTTCCTATCATAGTGTAGTTAGTGAGTTAGGGAGTGTACATGGGAGCCAGGGCATGCAGAGACATCATGTGACCAGTCAGCTGAAGGTGAGCGATAATGATACTTCTTCAGCTCTTGAGCTGTCATGTCCCCTCTTTAGTGACATGTCATTTTTCAGTGGATTTGCCTATCATGGACTCTCGTAGGCAGATGGTTTTGGTGAGAGAGTCATTCTGATGATTATTTGGGGATTGGATGGTCTTATTTGTTCTTGGAGAGATGGTGTTTATCATATTTTTATTATAATGTGTTATGTGGGGTCAAAATGTTATAATTTTGAGTTGAGTTGCACTTTTTATTTTATAAAGTTACTTTTTATATAAGAGTGCATTATAAAAAGATTTTATAAGAATATTTTATGGATACTTCTAGAAGTTCTAGTGGCTTCTTAGAAAAGTAAATAAATAGAGTGCTTGGCCTCTCATTTGGACATCCCATGACTTGAGTTTACACTACTTTTCTCTTTGAGCATTTGTGGCACCATCTTAGTCTGCAGATTGTCATTTGATCTTTACGAACGAAGTTTCTTAAGGATTTGCATAACTGAGGAGGTGAATATCCTTTGAAGGGTTGCACTTTGGAAGTGGTATTCAACCATTTCAAGTTGAGCTTATTTGAAGTCCTCAGACTTACCTGAGGGTTTGAGTTTTTGATTGCAAAAGGAAAAAAAAGCAGATCCGAAAAAAAACAGTCCGAAAAAACAAACCGAAAAAGCAGATCCGAAAAAGCAAAGCGAAAAAGCAGAGCAAAAAAGCAGTCCGAAAAATTATTGCAGCCATCTACAATCAGGTTCCTCATTTCTCATTTGGCATTTGGCATATTTTCTGAGAAATGTATGTTTTCAGCTAAGTACAAAATATAGCTTCAGCACTTTACTATTTTACATTGTACTTGTCTTTGTTTGCCATTTGGCATTATTGGTATCAAAGGAAGGCTAGGATTTTGCAAGTGAAAGGGTATTGTAATTTTCAGTCTATCTATATTGCAAACCTAGGGTTTGATGATCATATTATTGGCTGAAATATGTATGGCATTGTTGCAAATTGTTGATATATGAATGACATGGTTTTGAGCAATTTCCTACATCATTGATAGTGTTTTAAATGGTATTTGGTTGCTATCTATTATTCTGAAATTTTGGGACAGCAAACTCATATATTGCAAAATAATTTTCTATCTACATTTGAGTTGCATTTTTTGAGGGTTTTTTTAATGGCCTATTGGCAAGGGTCATTACATGAACATTATGATGCTATCCAACAGATGTTGGTTGTATATGGTTGGGGTGCTCCTATGTCAGATGAGCACAGTGGTAGTTGTCTTTCCCTAGCAGAGATTGATTCACTTCGAGAGGCTGTTAGGATCTTGAAGCATAATTATTTACAGTTGGTAGCTAACAAGGATTACCTTCTTGAGTGGGGTAGCTCTTGTTATGAGGCATTATTAGGGAAAGAGGAGAAGGTGGTTGAGCTCACCCATGATCTTGAGGTGACTTTTGAGGTGTTGGAGAGAACCCACTTGACTCTCCTGGAGTCGCAACTGCAGTTGAGAGAGGTGGTCGTGGAGTTAGAGCATGTACAGTCTACGCCAACCCCAAATCCAGTTTAGCTACATATAGTGGTGGTTGGTGGTGAGTTGACTTCCACGGATAGGGATGGTGGATGTGATGAGGGTGTAGTTACATCCATCCTTGATACGAGTGCAGTAGTTACAAATGACATGAGCACTTCAGTGGAGGACTGCAAAGAGTTTCTTGCGTTACCAAGTTCTCCAGTAGTTAGCACAATGAAAGATGATACAGAACAGGTTATTGAGAGTCCCGATGTAGTAGTAGTGGATTCATCAAAGAGTTGTGTGTCGGTTCCTGATACTACTCCCTCTTCTTCACAAGACTTGGGCAGGGTATCATCTAATTCAGAGACAAGCTTTCATTGGGATTTGTTTCCTTTTGCTGGAAGAAAATCTATTACTTCATCTCATACAGCTGATAGCAATAGACAGTTGGTAGTGCCACAATTTCAGAGGGATCAATTGTGGGTTGCAGGGGAGCAAGTTGATGCTTCATATAATTACTACTGCACAAAGTCATTTATGGAGTATTTGCTTGAGAGTTACCGGAATTGCAGGAGTGACCATTCGGAGCTTCTGAGGGTACTCTCATCTGAGGTTCTCGCGGAATTTAGATTTTGGTGGGAAAGATTGTAGAGACTTTGACTACAATACTTCCCCACAGGGATTTTGTGGTTGGGTTTGCTGAGAGGGTTACCTGAGATCCTGCCCAACCAGTTGTTTGGAGATAGAGATTGGAGCTATCTCTTGGTTCTCGGTTTGATGATGAGCCTTTGACGGAGATCGGAGCATTTTATCGCAAGTACATAGTGGGGAGTGCTCATCATTTCTCTTTTGACCCATAGGTAGAGGAATTGGTTCCGCACAGGTGTGGGTTGGCTCTAGGTTCATACCATCCTTTATGGGATGGGTTTTCACCATCTGCAGTTGATGGGGTTAGTTGTTGCAAGTTAGCAGGAGGCTACTTGCAGAGTTAGCATATCCATGACGGTTTTGTAGAGGATGGATATCTGGGTTATGGTACAGATGGTTTTGGTAGTACTATATTTTGTTGCACAGATAGACTTCATACTCATGGCAGATTGGTAGAGTGTGTAGGGAGTTTTGATCTAGCAGATGATATCGGATATCCATTTTTCCTTGTTATATATGGATGTGAGTTTCGTCTCTACTGGGATTCAAGTGGAGATGGGATTGGCACTACGGATTGGGTGAGTCACCAATGTTGGTATGGTGACAGTATGTTCAGGATAGCTTTGTGGATTGTGTTATCATCATAGGAGTTTGCAGGTGACGCCAGGGACATTATACATATTTATCCTTGGGATCTAGGTGGATCATTGTGTTTCTTTGATTCCTGTGATTGCTTGAGGACAAGAATCTTGGGGAGGGAGGACTATAATGTCCCCTTTTTAGCATGACCATGATAGTGGATGGATGTAAGCCTATTACTGGGTCCTTGTAGGCTAATACTGGTGATTAGAGGACCCTATTGAGGGTTATGGCTCTGTTTGGTGGGACTTACTATTTATAGTAAGTTAAGGGATGGTTCTGATGAGCTCAGATAAGTTAGAGGAGTTGACCGATGCTCTTAGTTTTTATTTTTGGCTTTCAGTTTGGGCTCCAAGAATCTTGGAGGGAACGTCTATTTTTAGTAAGTCACCCCCTGTCAGGTTCATTCATCATTTTTCATCATCAGGATCATGCATAGGCTGTCAAATTTTGTTTCTGATACTTCTTTAGTCATTTTTGCAAGACGGGTGAATTATGATTATTATTTTATTAAATTGGCTAAGGTTGCTATTTTTATTGGGATTGTTTATTGGGCACTTTGGTGTTATAGCTCGTTGGAATCGGATTGAAAAGTGTTAAATCTTGAGCACATAAAACAGGGACCCTATGTGTCAGAATATCATTATATTAAAGAAAATGTCATTTTTGGAACAATGAGGAAGTTTAATTAATAAAATGACTTTATTATTTGTCAACTTTAAATTATAACATAAAGTTCTGAGAAGCCAGATTCGCGCCCTAGCCCCCTGAACCAGGTCTGGGTCTGGATTCGCAAACCAGTCCGCGTCGGATCTGGGCAGGGTCCGTGCATGGACCTGTGGGTCCATCCGAATCCGCGGGTCTGGGTCCGGGTCCAAATTCGCAGACCAGTCCGTGTCGGATCCGGGCAGGGTCCATGCGTGGACCTATGGGTCCGTCTAGATCCGTTAGCTTGCAAATCCGAACGGACCCACAGGTCCACGCACGGACCTTGACCAGATCCGGCGTGGACCCGGGGGGATCCATGCGAATTCTCGAGGATCCCGCGCAGATCCGCGCGAATCCCCAAGGACCCGCGGCTCATACTTTCAAAAAAGTTCAAAAAACACTTTAAAACATGAATTTTATATTGTTTTTCATGATTGATGAACCATTGAACATTGAATCATGTTTCAAACTTTAATGAACTATATTTTGAATTGGCATTTTGTAATTCAGTAATTCAATGTGCTGATTTTCTTTAGAATCGTCAACATAGATCAATGATCAAGTATACTATTTGAATTTTTAATGTTTATCTCTGACATTTGGCATTGATCAATGATCAAGCATCATAGATTCATAGTATGAAATGATTTAGTTTTAGAATTATGTATATTTCTCTTATATTTTTGGATATATATATATATATATATATACACACACGAATCCATACGAATCATAATTGGAAAAAAAACATTCACGAATCCACGAACCGGAATCTCGAACCCGAATCCGTCCCCGAATCCGAACCGACAACTTAGATAAAGTTTCTTTATGAGAAATGAAATTAAAGTAAATTAAAGGAGATGAAGACAAATGCATATTATAAAAGGGTACTCAAATTTCATTTCATTCAGTCTATGCATTTGATATTATTGATTTGTGTGAAGAAAATTTGGAGACAAGGGTTTCAGAAGTTTCAGCTTGAAGAATTGGGAATTCTTCATAGTTTTCAGCACTTTGAATTGGTGTAATATCCAGTGAATTGTGCAAATGGAGGTGGCTTTACTCAGAGGCCATGATTGTGTCTAATGGTATCGAAATTGGATGGGTTGGAGTATGTTTTTTATCAGATTAATTTGTAGAGATTGAATTGGTAGACAGCAGTAATAAAACGCTGCCTCTAGAAGAGAAATCAGGGGTTCTAAAAGGCAGCCGCTTCAACATATACAGCCCACATGAGCCTTCCAGCAATTGACACCAAGCCTACAATGGTAATTGCATGACAATTAGGAGTTGTTCATTCATTCCAAATTTGACACCAAGGGGGACATTTGCTTTGTATGAAAGTTGTGATTTATTTGGGATCGAATTACAAGAGCTTTGATCACATTCCAAGTTCTCATAATTGCTCCTTAATTTCATTTTTCAAATTCCAATAATTGTTGTTGTATGCAATCAGATTTCGTATTAAATAAAAAGGGATACTTTTGTTTGGATTTGGAAAGCAAATAATTTATTTCATACATTGTTATATGCTAAGTAAATGCAAAAACATTCAAATACAAACAAACTATTGTATACCAATTCAGAAAATCAGAATTCAAATATTGCATGACAATTGTTTGACGGAATGTCAAGCACCTAAAACTTGAGTTTTCAAGAGGTAGAACTAGTCGGGTTCTTACATATTACCAATTTATAATGCTTAAGGCAGATTATATTACAATAACAATATAGTTAGGTTTATATATGCAAGTGTTTCCTATTTGGTGATTGCAAGACCTAAATCAGGATTTACCTTTTTGAAAGGCATTTTTATTGGTAAGGTTATATCTCTAACTATCTTACAATTCTTTGTAATGTCCCCAGTTAGAAACTTTCTTAATTTTCTCTCTAATTCCCAAACTAGAATTTGGATTGTACTTGGGAAAGTCTACTTGTAATGTTCCTCTTAATAGCCCTCACATATAATATCCTATAAATTAGTATTATTGCCCAATTTCTAAGCCGTACTATATATGATTCACCTCTCTCTACCTCCTCATAAAGGTTTTAAAAATATATATCATAATCTCTTGATTCTACGTCAGATATTCTTCCTATCTCCTATTATTTTGGATTTATATTGATTTGATCAATACCTCATGTATTGTTATTAACCTATATTACGGTGCAATCAATCTCCCTCTATTCCTATCTTGTGGCCCAACTTAAAGATATTTCTTATCCTTTCCTTACTAAATATTAATCCTGTCAATTCCAAGAATAGATAAGTTTCTAATCGGGTTGGATGTTTTCATACCCCTTTTTACTAAATCTTCAATCTATCCTTTTATCCATAACTACTCCATTCTTTATCTCGAAACGAGTTAGTCACCCTTTGAGGAAAATATGCGTTACATTGATCTTCACCAACTATGGGATATGGACTGAGTTAGATGCTTGTATCCGCTAATTAAATGAAATTGAATGATGTGTTGACTTAGTTTTTGTATGGTGCAACTGCTGACTAGATTATCTATCTTGTTGATTGGATGTTGAAGTTTCTTCTTGTTTGAAGTTTGACCCATCCAATGAATATCTTTGACGGCTAATTGGGATGTATGAGGTGTAAGGTGTGGAGCGTAGATTTAATGAGTCTTGTATTCCTCCAGTGTGCTATTGATGATTAGTGTCCTAGTCTTCTTGTCTATCTGTTGCTGACCGTATTTGATAAGCAGTAATTCGATGATGTTTTTCCTCCCTTTGCTTTCTACTTTCCTCGCTGCTTGGTATGGAGATTGGCGAATAAGGTGCGTATATATAGTCGTGGTTATGAGGTGCGAATAAGGTGCGTATCTATTCCTTTATCCTTGTCGTTTCATTGATATTGATTATTATAATTGTTATTTTTATATCAACTGTTGCCTTCACCCGTATTCATATTTCTTCCTTGTCTAAGGCATAGTAGTGGTTGTCTTAAGAGTGGTTGATTGTATGTTGTCACGGTCCTAACACTTCACAATAATTTTCATTTGCAGAGAAACTATGATGCTAAGCCTCTTGTTGTATTATACCGATTTGTACTATATCCCCCCGAACTGAGATTTGAATGTCTTTTATCTTTGCCAAGATGGAGTGATGAGTCACGTCCTTAATCACATCTCTTCTTGTAATCAATTGGTAACAATTTAAAGGTTAATTATCTTTAATCCCTGATAGTTATCGAGTCTCTTAATAATATCTATTTCATTATTGTTATATTAATAGTTATAATATTATTATATTTATTATTATTTGGTCATGTATTAATTTATTTTTATTATTTATTATATATAATTTAAAATATTATATTTAGTAATGAATTATATTATAAATGATAATATTGATTTAGTATATTTTATTTTAATATTATATTCATCTATTAATATATTGTATTATACTTTATCTATTAAAATATTATATTGTTTATTTTTAAATTCTATTCTTGAAGTGGGGGCATTACAGTCCGCCCTTCCCGAAATTGCTTGCCCTCAAGCAATGCTGAATTAATGCAAGCGGCTTCTTCTACGCAACTCTAATTAATCTCTTTCTTGTACATAAGTCATACACTTGGAAATACAAAATATACTCATGAATGTATGATGGCATAAAACGTACAAGAAGCATATACTTGAATGCATGAAGACACGAAGCAGACACAATGTATACACACTAACGCATGAAGACACGAAGCAAAGATGATGTAGACACATAATGCACACATTCTTGATTAAACCCTACAATTTATGTTTTGCAATGAGCTAGGGTTAGGGATCTCCCATGGAAGTGCATAACTCTGATTATAGGCATAAAATTAAACATATCAGCCAACTTGAGTTGCTGATGTAATGCATAACAACTCTCATAGGTCTGAAAACTCTAAGAGTGCCGAGATGAAAGCCATGATATATATTTTTCCAACGTAACTCGAGAGAGACCACCTCGTAAGACATCCTATCAATTGCGATCCAAGTATTACTCGTGTAGTCAACTACTGTAAACCTATAATCAACAGTTTGCCTCCAAATGCTAGTATAGGAAAAATGAGCATTCCAACAAACCCAACTCACTGCAAGTACACAAACTGATGTTATGAAGTGACCATAATGACTCAAATCCCAAATAGACATGAAGAATAATTGAGTTGTGCCCATGAAATGCCCCAGAACTAGTTGCATTGAAGTATATAAGTACTTTGAAGTCAACACCCACACTAGGAAGGAACTAGCACAATAGTGAACAATTTAAAATGCCACTAAATACATAGAAATCACAGGTAAGGAAGCAACTAAAAAATCATTTTCTCTTATCAAAACATATCTACCACCCATCCTCTACCTAGAACCACTCATCTGCTGAACCAAAGAATCCATCCCGCTCACCTGTAGATCCAACTCTGAACTCATGTGTAGGCTGATCAGTAAGTGGGCAGCAGTAATAACGCTAGAAACTAATCCACTATTCCAATCTTGTAACCATCCCTCATTAATAGGAAATGTACCTAGGTGCCAAATCATACAATCAATTTCATTGTCATCACTGAAATCGGAAAAAACTCCCCCATCCAACTCGAAGAGTGGATTATCAAATGTCCAATCAGCATCCACCTGAAACAATGAATTGTCAACCAAATGAATGTTATCTAGCTCATATTGAAGTTCTGGATGATCCAAAAATTTGTTACTTGATATTTTGGGACATTTATCCAAGTCATAAGTCTGTTGTATGTTATCAAGTTCCTTAATCACTTCCTATTTCCTATATTGATTGGTGGCAACAATCTGATTTTTTTCTTCTTGAAGAGCAATCTATGTACTCTTTAACATTTCTCGTGTATCGTTAAGCTCCTTAATGAACTTATTAACCTTACCTTCCTTTTCTTTCAATTTATCAGCATGTACTTCAACACCTTTTAAAATATCATCCCTATCTGAAAGCAAACATAAATAATCTGATTTCATAGATTCAAGGGCTGCTTTGACCACCTACAAATCAGCAACAAAATAATCACCTTCCATTCCCCTTTGCCTCTTTTTCATTTGAGTCTTTCTGTAGAGATCCTCAATGATCTTGTGAGTGTCATCATATTATACTAAAGCTGCAACAACCGTATCTTGAATAACTTTCAGCTGATTCTTCAAAGCATGCTTCTCATCTATAACGAACCCAACCTGGCTCTAATACCACTATAACGAACCCAACCTGGCTCCGACTTCTGACAAACACTGAATTGTTTCAATTTTGAATGTTTGACAATTTGTCAAGCACTTTGCTTGCAACCTCAATCTCCCAGTCTTTTATTTTCAGATTGTATTTGCTTTCTTGAAATGGTTTTAAATGAAGTTTAAATGCTAGCAAATAATTATTAAGATTTCCAGGCAAAGAACTAAAATGCAAATGAAATCATTTTTGCCCATTTGAACGCATACATATGATTACTACATTTAAAATGTGCATCTACAGCCAATAGACATTTCTACAAATACTTGGTATGCATCCTTTCAATTCTTTCACCAAAGAAATGTTTACAAATATGTATGCAATTACAAATATCAAATGTGCACCTTTAATTTCATAGATATATGAAATTGCTGCTGCTAAAGGAAGTGCAAATGCAGCCCTTGTATAGAATTTGTTGCCTATGAAATTGTGATCGCAGCACATGTAATTGTGAATGCAGCCCAAAGAACAGTTGCGGTATGAAAAAGTAATCACAGCCCGCTGAAATGAAGTCACAGACCATTAAATTTGAAATCGTAGCTCTCTATATGAGCCGTCCCAGCTACTAGATATCAGACATAGGATTCCAGCACTAAAGTTTAATTGCAACCCTCTAATATAACATCACAACATTATAAATTCGATCCAGCTTCTAAAAATGTTGTCCAAATCAAACATAGCAATTCACCATTACAAACAATGGCTCAAAGAACCAAAGATTCGTAGAGATATTTGTCTCAGCAAATTAATTTCTCCAAACCCTCATAACACCCATTTCATCAAAAAGCAAAACGTCATGAATGAATTCGATTTTCTCCCAAAAAGCTCTTTTAAAACATTAAAGAAGTGTAGCTTCTCCAATACACTTCTCACTTAAGATGCTTCTCGCACACACCTTCAAATAAAAACATAAAGATAAAGTTATTTATTAAGATAGACTTAATAAACAACTTAAAATATGAAGCTCCATAAAAAGACTTTATTAAATGCTCATGTCGCTCAACTGCTTGTGCCTCCATTGCTTTACAAAAAATAGCAACCGCCCAAAATAGACTTACTAAAAATAGTAAGTCCCTCAAATTGGAAATTGTGCAAATGAATCCACAACTCCACCGATACCAATGCACATGCGCCCTGCTTAAAATAGTAATCATGACGATCACCCAAAATAAGCACTTACTATAAATAGCAAGTCTATCAATCTGAATCAAACGAAGAGCAATCTTGACATCACAGACCTCCAGAGTGGAAACTGACCACTCGCTCTGCCACAGGACCCCCTCCAACATCCTGATTAGCCTATGGTCACAAAAATAAGGTAATCCCATGTGCCTAAAACGGGGACCTTACAGTCCTCCCTGAAATTGTTTGTCCCCAAGCAATCTCAGAAAACAAAACACAAAAGTCTAGCCGGATCCCAAGGATAGAATGGAGTAATGTCCCTACAATCACTTGCAAACTCCTGCAAAGAAATCATCATCCACTAAGCTAACCACAACACACTAGCATCATGCCAACCATAGTGATCCGCACAATCTGCAGTGCTAAACCAGACACTACCTCGATCCAAGTAGAGATGAAACTCATAGCAATCCATAACAAGGAAGAATGGATATCCAAAACCATCTAACAAGCCAGAGGTCTCTGCACACCTTGTCAATCTTCTCTGTGTACTCCTGTAATCCAAATATCCATCCACTGTAAAACCATCCTGGATGTACTAACCTTGCAAGTCACCTCCTGCTAACTTACAGTAACCATCCCCATCAGCTGCAGATGGAGTAAACCCATCCCATAACGGATGATATAAACCTAGAGCCAACCCACACTGACGTACAACCAAGTCCTTTGTTAGTATTTATGGCCTTTTCGGTAAGATCAAATACTGAGGAAAATAATAAGTATATTCATCTCATAATTATTGCATTAAATTCTATAGGATCATCCCTATATTATCCTAAAAGGATGACTTTACTTGGAGATTACCTCTGCTATATATGGGACGACTTACTTAGGTGAATATTACAATTTACAAGGAGGTCGGCATGTCTTGTAAAGACCGACTTGCATAATGTTTTTCGGCTGAATAAAACATAACTATTAGTGCTGACTTGCATGAGCAAGTTAGCCCCCATACCTTGTTAAGTGTCACCTCTTGTTGGCATATATAAGAAGTCATGGTGTGAGTTAAGAAAGCATCGAAAACATAACATGCTGCCTTAAATTCGCACCATAGTAGTAGTTAGCAGTAGTCAAAAAACTCCTTCTATTCTGATCCAAAGCAACTATATTTCATACTAAATATTGCAGCCATTTCTAGAGAAAGTACAACAAACTTGAGGAGCAATTTTCTGCAGACCTAAGGTGCGAATTATTGCAAACCTAGAGCAGACTTGAGGAGCGATCTAGAGAAGACTTGTGGAACGAATTATAGCAAATCTAGAGCAGACTTGAGGAGTAAAATATAGCAGACATAGAGGCACAATTCATAGTAGATTTGGAGGACAAATTGAAGCATAATTATATCAGTTTGAAGGCATCATCAAGGAGAAACCGGGTATTATCTATTCCTTCATTTATCTATATTTTGTTAGGGCCTAAATCTTAGTTTTGAAAGTCATTTATAGATTGAAATTTCCTCTCAAAGTCTGAAATATTAACATGGTATCAGAGCCTTAGTAAGTGAAAGATCAACTTTCAGATTAAGGAAATCAACCTAACAATTTTAAAACTAAGAAATTCAATATGACAAGTGGAGTTAGACCAGAAGATAGACTCAAAGGAGCCACAAACTTCTTATCTTAGAAAATTAGAATACTACTTGCCCTCAGAGAACTAGAGCTAGATTCTATCATAGAAAATCCACCTAAAACTGAAATGAATGAAGATGAGTCACGTAAATGGAAAAAGGGTAATAACAAAGCTGTGAGAATTCTAATTGATAGCGTAAAAGACCACATCATACCCAAAATCTCCTATCTAGAGTCAGCCTATCTAATGTTCTCAACATTATCAGGGATATTTGAAATTAATAATACAAGTAGAATTATGACTCTTAAAAATGAAATTTCACGAATCAAGATGAGACAAGGAGAATCTATCACATCATTCTTTATGAGAATTACTGAGTTAAAAAATCAATTAGCAACTATTGGGCACCCCTACGATGAAAAGGAACTATCTATGATAACACTTAATGGATTACCTCTTTCATGGGACTCCTTTACTCAAGGAATTAGTGCACGTCCTAAAGTGCCTAAATTTGATAAATTAAAAATGGTTTGTCTTCAAGAAGAATCGGGACTAATATCTAGAGGATCAAACTTTAAAGAAGACCTTCAAATTTTATACTCCCAATCAAGAAAGAAAGACGACTTCAAAACAAAAACTCGAGACAAAGGAGATAGAAACTTTAGAAACAAAAGAAAGAGAGATTATCAAAACAAACAAGAAGGGAACTCTAACAATAACGGATGGAGAGGGAGAGACTATCAAAACAACAAATTTCAAAAGAGAGATTTGTCTAAGATACAATGCTATAGATGTGACAAATTTAGTTACAAGGCACTAAATTGTCCTAATCGAAACAATCTTCAAGCCTCTATTGCAGAAGTAAAAGAATCAGAATCTGAACGCCTTGTCTTTTAGTCTTCACTTTGAGAGGGAGTTCAGATATGAGCCTTCTTGAATATTAAAAGTCATAAACTCTTTCTAATTCTTTGTTAGATTTTAACATCACTTGTTGATATTACTTTACATCAAGAATATGATTTTTCGTTATGTTAAATTAATTACTATGTGAGTATATTGTTATACTAACATACTTGTAGGTTATTTGAGCATTGAGGCTCATGCACCTTTGAGCGTTGAGGCTCGTGCATATTTGAGCACTGAGGCTCTTACATATTTTTGAGCATTGAGGCTCTTGGATAGAATTACCATTGGAGACTATCTTCCGAGAGCTTGTGGATGGGATCTCTTGTAAAGGAGATTTACACTTTGAGGTTAGTGTTTTATTTTGAATTTACATCTTGTGAAGATGCTTCCATTATTAAAGTTTTAATGATGCTTCTTGTGATTATAGATTAGAGATCTATTGTTATGTTGATACCTCTTATGATTATTACATAGATTTGAGATCTATTGATTTACTTTCTTATAGATTTATTTTCTGATTACCTAGATTTGAGATCTATTATTGAAATGATACTTAAAGTTGAAATCTATATGTGAACGATGCTTGTATAACCTTACATCTTGTAGTAGATGATATTACCAAGGTTGGGACATCTTGAGGATGGTTAATCACATTGATTACATTAGGTATGAATATATTATGTTATGCTTTCTTTAATGATTCCATATTCATTGAGAATGAAATCTAGTGTGAAAAAGATCTAATGATTACATTATGAAATTTATTTAATCTTCCCTCGAGACCAAGAGGGAGTGTTAGTATTTATGGCCTTTTTGGTAAGATCAAATACTGAGGAAAATAAAAAGTAAATTCATCTCATAATTATTGCATTAAATTCTATAGGATCATCCCTATATTATCCTAAAAGGACGACTTTACTTGCAAATTATATCTGCTATATATGGGACGACTTACTTAGGTGAATATTACAATTTACAAGGAGGTCGGCCTATCTTGTAAAGACCGACTTGCATAATGTTTTTCGGCTGAATAAAACATAATTCTTAGTGCCTACTTGCATGAGCAAGTCAGCCCCCATACCTTGTTAAGTGTCACCTCTTGTTGGCATATATAAGAAGAGTCATGGTGTGAATTAAGAGAGCATCGAATACATAACATGCTGCCTTAAATTCGCACAATAGTAGCAGTTAGCAGCAGTCAACAAACTCCTAATCTGATCCAAAGCAACTATATTTCATACTAAATATTGCAGCCATTTCTAGAGAAAGTACAGCAGATTTGAGGAACGATTTATTGCAGACCTAAGGAGCGAATTATAGCAGACCTAGAGAAGACTTGAGGAGCGATCTAGAGCAGACTTGTGGAGCGAATTATAGCAGATCTAGAGCAGACTTGAGGAGCGAATTAGAGCAGACTTGAGGAGTAAAATATAGAAGACATAGAGGCACAATTCATAGTAGATTTGGAGGACAAATCGAAGCATAATTATATCAGCTTGAAGGCATCATCAAGGAGAAAACCGGGTATTATCTATTCCTTCATTTATCTATATTTTGTTAGGGCCTAAATCTTAGTTTTGAAAGATCATCTATAGATTGAAATTTCCTTTCAAAGTCTGAAATATTAACATCCTCAACCGGTGGGTCAAAAGAGAAATGATGAACGCTCCTCACTATGTAATCATGGTGAAATGCTCCAATCTCTGATAGAGGCTCATCAACAACAATTCAAGAATCAAGAGATGGCTCCAATCTCCGACTCTGAACAACTAGTTGGGCAGGATCCTGAATAACCCGCTTAGCAAACCCAACCACAAAATCCCTGTGAGGAAGCATTGTAGTCAAGGTATCTACAATTTTCCGCACTAAAAGATGAATACCGCGAGAACCCCGGATGAGAGTACCCTCAGAAGCCCCAAAGGGCCCTTCCCACAAAACCGGACTCTCAAGCAAGTACTCCATGAAAGACTCCGTGCAATAGAAATTATATGAAGAAGCATCAACCTTCTCTCCTGCAACCCACAGTTGATCCCTCTAAAACTGTGGCACTACCCACTGTCTATCTCTGTCAGCTGTGTGAAATGAAGTAATAGATTTGCTTCCAGTTGAAAGAAAAAAATCACCTTGAAAGCTCATCCCCAAACTAGATGATACCCCGTCCATGTCCTATGAATCAAAGGGAGTAGTTTCGGAAACTGGCACACAACTATCCAACGAATCCACCATTGCTACCTCAGGCTTCTCAACAACCTGGTCCATATCATCTGTCATCGTGCTAACAAATGGAGAACCTGATACCACAAAACTCTCTCTACAATCACTCACCTCGACTATGTCTACTGCACCTGTCTCAAGGATGGATGTAACTGCGTCTCCAACACATCCATCACTGCCAACTTTGAAAGCTAACTCACCACCAACCACCACTATAAGCAATTGAACTAGATCTATGGCTGGCAAAGACTGCATCCGCTCCAACTCCACAATCACCTTTCTCAACTGCAACTACAACTCTTGAAGAGACCACTGAGTGCCCTCTAAAGCCTTAGAAGTCATTGTGAGCTCCTGGGTAAGCTCACTCATCTCTTCTCTGAGCATCAATGCCTCATATGTCGTACTCCCCCACTCAACTAGGTGATCTCGGTCAGCTACCAACTATAAATAGTTCTGTCTCAAAATCCTGACAACCTCCCGCAAGGAATGAATCTTTGTCAGGGACAGGTAACCGCCGCCATCTTCAATTGCCATAAGAGCACCCCATATGTTTACTACCAACAGCTGATGAGCGGCATCGAAATGCTCGATAGTAGAAGTAATGTCTCTCTCGCCGACTCTCAATTGGCTAGTCACATGATGACTTTGCACAACGGGCCTCCTATGTACAATCTCAACTGCACTGTCCACACTATGGAAGGAAGTTGTATCTAACAAACTCCCCTCAAGATTATTGTATCTCTGTGTACTATCATCTGAACACACATCTACCAACTGAGTACTGACATTGGGCTCATCCTCATCTACCCCTGAGGAAGTTTTTGCTGAATCTGACTCATCACAATCCTCAGCTACCTTATCCTCTATAACCACATGACAATCCAGATCCTAGGACCCATCCTCACTCACTAACAATGTAGAGTCCTCCCCCAGGGTCTGATAAATCAAGCATGACTCGCTGCAGGTAGTCATCCTCATGAGTCACCGAAGAAGTAACCTCATCTGAAGAAGTGGAAGCCCTGGCTGTAACAAACTCCTGCCACTCATGCTTCTCCATCCTCATCCGTGAGTCCCTGTAAAAAAGAATCCTAAGACCCACCACCATCAGATGATAACATTGAGTCAACTCTCAATGTCTGATATAAAAGACCAAACTCGCTGCAGCACACATCATCCTCACGCTCAACATCAGAGGTATCCACAATGCTAGTGTCCACATCGTCTAACTAAGACCCCTCTGCTAACTCTAGTTGCATACATGACTCAATATCATCATGTGAATCTTCTACACTGTGGCATGAATCTGTCACCTGACTCATCTGTAACTCTCCCATCATGAGTGTCATCACTGGATAGCTCCATGCCCACATCCTCAATACAGGAAAAGACTGTCGTCTCATGTACTGACTCAACACTACGCCTGTTGTCATAAACATCAGAGTCGTCAGAGCTCATATGCTCCTTGCAGTCCTAATATCATCATCTAAGGTGTCAGAATCCATAGTGGTATCTACAACATCCTCCACTCTCACACTATCCACGACATCAACAACAGGCTCACATAAATGACTGTTGTCCTGAAAATCAGACCCTATGTCACTAACTTTGATAGGCTCGAGATGCTGAAACTCGGTACCACTATTTGCCTACAAGACAGGTACATCCACATATCCCTGTAAAAAGTCTCCACCTGTCGGTGTGCAAATAGGACTAGTGGTTGATCCACTAAGAACAGGATCATCTCCACAATGATCAATAGCTGTTGAAAACTCATCATGAAGGATTTTGGACATCTCACCTGTGAAAATCTCTCGTTTCTCTTGTTGCATTCTTCGTGAGGAAGACTTCTTGAAGAAGGAAAACATAAAACTAGCTACCCTTTCAATAGTTGTCGGATCTGAAAGTTTTGCTTTTAGCCTTTCCCGTGTTCGCCTCAATTTCTCCATTTTGTTTTCCAAGGCACTTGTTTATTTCTTGAACCGTGACACACTGCTCAACCGGTTTCCATATTTACTTGGTTTTCTGTATTTATCCATGACTGAAATAAAGCTAGAGTGTTGATCCCTCACAAATCAAACGTGGGAACTCGAGATTTCCAAACCCCGCAGGATGGCAGGAAACCGCTTTGATACCATTGTAACGAACCCAACCTGGCTCCAACTTCTAACAAACACTGAATTGTTTCAATTTTGAATGTTTGACAATTTGTCAAACACTTTGCTTGCAACCTCAATCCCGCTGTCTTTTATTTTCAGATTGTATTTGCTTGCTTGAAATGGTTTTAAATGAAGTTTAAATGCTAGCAAATAATTATTAAGATACCCAGGCAAAGAACTAAAATGCAAATGCAATCATTTTTGCCCATTTGAATGCATACATATGATTTCTACATTTAAAATGTGCATCTACAACCAATAGACATTTCTACAAACACTTGGCATGCATCCTTTCAATTCTTTCACCAAAGAAATGTTTACAAATATGTATGCAATTATAAATATCAAATGTGCACCTCTAATTTCATAGATATATGAAATCGTTGCTGCTGAAGGAAGTGCAAACGCAGACCTTGTATAGAATTTGCTGCCTATGAAATTGTGATCGCAGCACATGTAATTGTGATAGCAGCCCAAAGAACAATTGCGGTACCAAAAAGTAATCACAACCCGCTGAAATGAAGTCGCAGACCATTAAATTTCAAATCGCAGCTCTCTATATGAGCCATCCCAACTGCTAGATATCAGACATAGCATTCCAGCACTGAAGTTTAATTGCAGCCCTCTAATATAACGTCACAACATTATAAATTTGATCCAGCTTCTAACAATGTCGTCCAAATCAAACAGAGCAATTCACCATTACAAACAATGGCTCAAAGAACCAAAGACTTGCAGAGATATTTGTCTCAACAAATTAATTTCTCCAAACCCTCATAACACCCATTTCATCAAAAAGAAAAACATCATAAATGAATTCGATTTTCTCCCAAAAAGGTCTTTTAAAACATTAAATAAGTGCAGCATCTCCAATACACTTCTCACTTAAGAGGTTTCTCGCACACACCTTCAAATTAAAACATAAATATAAAGTTATTTATTAAGATAGACTTAATAAAAAACTTAAAATATGAAGCTCCATAAAAAGGCTTTATTAAATGCTCCTGTCGCTCAACTCCTTGTGCCTCCATTAAACTGCCAAAAATAGAAAACTCCCAAAATAGACGTACTAAAAATAGTAAGTCCCTCAAACTAGAAACTCTGTAAATGAATCCACAACTCCACTGATACCAATGCACAGGCGCCCTGCATAAAATAGTAATCATGACGATCACCCAAACTAAGCACTTACTATAAATAGTAAGTCTATCAATCTGAGTCAAACAAAGAGCAATCTTGACATCACAGACCTCCAGTATGGAAACTGAGCACTGACTCTGCCACACGACCCCCTCCAACATTCTGATTAGCCTACAAAGGTCACAGAAATAAGCTAATCCCATGTGCCTAAAATGGGGACATTACATCAGAATTGTCATTTTGAAATGCATTTTTTGATTGGTCATCCAAAACACCATCATCCTGAAATGTCATCTTTGATTGGTCCTCTAAATCACTATCATGCATAAGTGACTTGTTGCTATAAAGAACACATGATTCATCACACCTCACAAGAATGTCATCAATGTCATCATAGGCCTCAAACTCCTTGTTTGATTGATTTGCATGCAAAGACAAGGTTGATGCTATGTCATCATTTTCAAACAATTTCTCATGATGTGAAGTTTCATAAACTTCTTTAGGAATATCTTGAGATCCCAACGTGATCTCACATTGAGTAAGACTATCCTCAATAGAATGTGTGTCAATTACAGCCTCCAAGTCACCAATGTAGAGATTTGTCTATCCCATACCTTTAACAATAACTGAACTCAACTTATCACCAATATTTTTGTTATTTTGTTGGGACAAAGCTATGAGATTCCTATCTTCTTCATTGCTGGTCTGATTTTTTGTGGTTGACTTATCTCCATTACAATCCTCACAAACGTGATTAGGTGTCCAAGGTCTTGACATGTGAAATATATATGCTCCCGTCTCATTTGGTTCTTACTTTTCTTGGGTGATTCTACAACCTGTAAACTCATTGAGATTAATTCATTTTCGGCCATGTGCTCCTTGAACTTTTCAATTTTATGCTCAACCCATCTTTTGGAGAATTCATAAGCAATAGGTGATACAACATGTTCCTTCCTCCAAATGGCCAACGAATCTGATTGCAACTGCTTGCAAATATCATCATTTTCATCTAGGATTAAGGACATAATGGTGTGCATGCAAGCCCTCACATTGCCTGGATGATGCTTCATGATTTCAGTCAAGAAGCATTTAAACATTTGAAGAATCAAATCATTACATTCAATGTCAATCATAATGGCATATGATCTGACCTTTGTCATAATTTCTAAGATCTTAACCCTCTTAACAAAGGCAGGGCCTTTGTCATCATGTAACCCCTGAAAGTTCTTCACAATCAGCTGCAAAACCTTCCTCAACACATCATCATTATAGGGTGCTATAGGAGCTTTTATTCGTGTAATCTCACTAAGACGTGAGGCAATTGCAAGTCTGACATCTTTATGTGGATGTCCCATAAACTTTTATTGAACCAAAACGAGCATTGAGGGATGCAAAGCCCAATTAAGAAGCCTCCAATTTGCCTGGTCTACTTTGGACAAATATGTTTCTAATTTGTCCAACATAGAGAGAACACTATCGGGAGTTTTAATGGACTCCAATTGTAAACCAATCAGGTACAGCCAATTCCCTACTTTTTCTTTCTGTAAATCCCTTAGCCGATCACCATTAAATGTTCCATTAAATTCTTTAGAGAAAATATAACTTTTCAGACTTTCCATTGCCTTCATTTTGTTTTCTCCAAACTGAATGTTCTACCAAATTTGATGCACACTTCCAAAGGTTGTAAAATGCCACTAAACTGTAATATGTTGTTCAAATGAAACAAATAGCTTCCTATAATAATACCACAATTCCTTGCACTTACGTCCCACTTCAGAGTTTTGTATCTGATGACTAAGTAGCTACTGATTAATTGTACACACTTTGCCTCGGTTTTCCTGAAAATTTGGATTCTAGAAGGTTGACAAATTGTCAAACAAATAGAATGACTACAATAATCACAGATTACCACTTAATCTACCTGAATGATTCCATCAAATAGTTTGCATGTTTCAGTTTATATAGAATTGTTGTTTCTGAATTGCCAGACTGATGTAATTTGAGGCATTCCATAGAGACTTCACAAGGAACCATAATGATGTAATTAATTGCAGAACCAAATAACTCAAAAACTATACAGATCCTGAACTCCTGTTGGCAGCTGAGAAACTTACATACAATCAAGTTTTTTCCAAAACCTCCTGAAATCACAGACTGGGCCTCTTAGCAATATACGGCTGAGAATAATTGACTAGAGAGTGTGCAAATTCTGACCTGTCCATTCAACTATGTCTATAAACAATGCTACCTTCACAGCACACACTGAAACTTGGAGTGTCAATCTTTCATATGAGCTCAGTAGTAGAAAAAATTCCAAATCAACGTGAAACTAATAAAGACCCAAACTGTCTGACCACTCCATGTATCCTTACTTCTTCAATTGAAAGATTGATGATTCTGAGCAGATCATACATATCATTTGAATGTTATGGATCCTATCCAGCAAAAACACTTATCATTAGAAACTTCACCACAAGCACCAGTTGCTAGTTTGAAATGAAGAGCCAGGATACCTCAGATTTGTTTTTTCAATGCACAGAGCACCACACCGTAAATACTTTCAAGGCAATATGGACTACTTTCAATCAACTAAATGTCGTTAACAGGAAAGTCCCATCAACTGCAATATTGTTGAATGACAACTCTGCTCAAAACATCTCTTCAATTCCACAGATGCAAATTGACTGTCGTTACCTTGGATGTTTCAACTTTCAACACCGAGAAATTTAATAACTTCCACCTTATGCGCACTGCATATTTACTCCTGTCCAATGAGCCTCAGTATACAAATTGAAAACGTACATGCTTGAAAACACCTTAGATATCCATGGCATCGACACACAATTATGACAGCATACACCAGTTCACATGGTCTTTGCAAGCTGCAAACTCCACTCTCGACACAATGATTCATACGGCAGATAGGAAGACCGGTGTTTACGACTCTACTCAGATGAAACTCGCTCCTAGCATCATTATTGACCAAGCAAAGGAAAATCGACAACTTAATATTCCAGTCACGTTCATGCCTTTTGAAGTCAGTCTCTGCTTCAACCAAGAAGCTTTGAAAAACACCGGAAGCTCTCTTCTATAAGTTTTTTTTTCAATGTTTGATGCAAATTTTATCCCAACTCAAATGGTCATTGTTTCAATGATATTATCGTGCCAATATTAAATCTGCACCTTTGTTCACTGCTATACAATGAGATTTTATATATCGTGCATACCAAAGAGAAGGATTATTAAGTCCTGTCAAATATTTTAATCCTCCGCCAATACTCATCCAACAATTAAATTAATAAGTTTGATGCGTTATTTCTGATATTTCACATAAGTCTTCTGCCCGCTGCTTCAATTACTCAACACTTAGCCACGACATTAGTTAAATAATTATTTGTCGTATTCTTTAATACAAGCAGATACTCCACGACAATACTCAAATATTTCTCCAAAGCTTAATAATAACGTCACTCATAAATTCTCGATGCCCCAAAATAATCGCCCAGGTCACATATATTGTTAGCGATTATTAAAATATAATTGGCTAATCATATCCCACCAATATCGGAGATTGAACCACAATAAAATTCTCAGAATAAAATATTCCTTTATTCTCTCAAATCAAATTAAAATAGTGCATACCTGCAAATATTTTAGTTCTCCAAATTTGTCTCCAGCAAGACTTCACAAATTGTCCACTTTTGTTACTCATGAAATTTCACATGCTAGCAAGAGAACCAGCTCTGATACCACTATAATATCCCCCTTAGGAATATTTTCTCCAAATTTCTCAAAATATATCACATAAATTTAAACAACTAATTTGCATGTAATTGATTTTAATTTATCCAAAATACGAAATACCCAGTAGAAATATGGTTTTCCGAAATGAATATTGCAATTAAATCTTCAACAAAATAATAACAAAATCCAATCGTATTTACAGAAATTATAGCAAAATTGGATACTAGAAAATATGAACTTGAAATGCTAAGTGAGACACTTGCATGATATCTCCAATTGACAATGGGTTTCCGTCCACTGTCTCCAAGCTTGACGGTTTCCATCCCCAAACCTGCTGAAAGTTGAAGCTTCCCAAATTTCTCCAAGAGAACCCGGTCATCAAAACATAAACCAAGCATATGCAAATGAGTTCCTCTTTGTTCTTTTAAAGAATAACCCCGTGACTCTTCATTTTCCCCTGCCTATCTCTTCATCTTTAATACCTTTTTTTTAAAGTATCATTTTCCACTTAAGAGAATAAAATGGCATTTTAATAAAAAAGTGACATATTGATATGTACTTAAATTTAATAGTCACTTTATTAATAAACTATTTAATCTTCAGGCATTAAAATAAATAACCAATCGAACTTGAAAAACCATGAGTGATAGCTCATTGGAAACGTCTCGATGAGATGCTTCAAGTCCAATACTGAAATGCCAAAAATACTGAACTCGACTGACTCACCACAAATAGTAAGTATCTAGAAACCCTGCTGAAACAACTCTGAATGGCCTGAAACTGGAGTTGCCTAGGCCAAATCTCACTCTGATCCTTGCAAAGTCCTAGTTAGCCCACGGGACCAAGGCAAAATGGACTAACGACACATCATGAATTAATGGGCTAGAAAAGGGGACATTACACTCTATCACCCTGGCTTTCTCTCTAAAAAGATAAATAGAGCGCAAGCTCCCCTCTATAATCCCCCTAAACACGTACCTCCTACCCTGGAACTCAAATCTCATCTCCATCGTAGGCAAGTGGAGGGTGAACTCTGCAATATCGTGAAGCCACTGCATACCCAACACTATGTCTAACTCACCCAAGTTGACTACATAGAAGTCATCATGTAGCTCGTAGGCATCAAATGAAAGAGTGAGATTACACATACGTCTAGTGCAAGCAAGGGTATAACCATTTGCCACCCTAACAGGGAATCTAGTGAAGTCCTCTATTTGAAGTCTACACCTGTTGACAAAACACTCATCAATAAAATAGTGTGTGGCCCTAGTGTCTAGCATAGCAACACATCGGTGTTCATCCATTGATCCCTTAATCCTGAAAGCAGATGCACTTGGTACAATGGTAGATAATACCAACAGCGATAGTTTGGCATCAAGGCCAAACTCTAGAGAGGCTTTCTGAACCTCACATTCATCAGAAACAGCTCGCTGGTCTGAAATTTCAGACTCAACATCATCATAATAAACCCACATGGAACGGTTGGCTTTTCCCTTTGGCCTTAATGGACAATTATGGTCATGATCATAGGGTTCTTTGCACCAATAACATAATTGTTTCTTCCTTAGTTCCTCATGAGTTGCATCTTCAAATTTTGCTACTATTTTTTTCTTTTGATCTGTAACTAGGTGGATGATCCTCCTCCTCAGGCAAGGTGCTAGGCTTAGGCCAAAATTATTTCTTAGGAGTTGCAAGCTCCATACTCCTTGCCTTTTTAATGGCTCTATGCAAAAAAGGCAGATCAAAATCCTTAAGCCAACCTCTCAATGGCTCCTAAAGACCCTCAGTAAACAACATAACTGTAATATCCTACGCTGCATGTACCAAGAGGAGTTTGGTTCGGTTTTGAGTGTTGAAGTGTATCCGGCGGCCAGGATGGTGTCAAGGCGCTACTCCTTCCTTGATACCCAATACAGTCCCTGTTTCTCCTACCGGTCGCATTTGAACAAGTGTTGTTGACGGTAGATATATATACTACTCCTACACCGTGTAATGATCAATATGACCCTATTGCTGTATAATACGACTGGTGTTCCACAGTCTATGGATATTCACTGTCAAACATTCTGCCCATATCAATAGCGGTGCCTCCTACCACATACACAACCACCAAACGAACTTGCTCACTGCACACTGTACGTGACCTTCATTCGTTGATCCACATTCACGGTGATACTCTATCACTGTTGTCCACGCTTGCCCAGTGCACGTATGCAGTCACCCACGCGACATACGCTGAGGACTCTTGGTCACGCTATCGGGTCTAAGGGTGTGCGCACCATTGTAAACGCACTTGTGGTATTGGTCTTTCTGGTTCACATCCAATAGGTTCTTCACATACACTGTCGCCAATGAGTGTCGAACCACATTCAAAGCCCAATTCCAGACACTGGTATTAGACCAAGCAGCTAAATGTGATAATCACTCTACTCTCCCTCTATTTTTTGTGATGCCAATACTTGGTTCGAACTGAGTTTTCAAGCACCTACTCTTTAGCTGAAAATGAAGCTGGATAGCAAAAAAGAACTTCCGTCTTACCAATACGTTGAGCTCAAACGTGAAATCTGTATGATCTCACCATTAATGAGGTGTTGGGGCTACGTCCAACCTCTCATGATTTCCAAAGCGTTTGCGTCCTCGAAAATATAACCAGTCACATAAGCAACATGTTTGTTTTCTTGTTTATAAAATCTCATGGTGCTGATCCCAAGGCGTACTTTACACTTTTATAACCTCGAAGTGAGGGAAAGCACATAAAACTAAGCAATGTGGGATAAAGTACGCACTTAAAGTCACTTTAAGTTATTTTTAATATAAAGTGACTTTTTATAACCTCACTTTATAAAATAAAGTGACTTAACTATAAAAAAGGGATCCCAAATAATTAAATAATCGCCTGCTGAAGCCTGTGACTGGTCGGCATCCTCTGAAGAAAGCCTTTAGCCCATCTGGATGGGGAGATAGACTAAACGAACGCCAAAATGGCCTAGCACGGAGAAGGGGACATTATAGTCCTCCCTTCCCAGGATTGCTTGCCCTCAAGCAATCTCAACGCAAGATGCTGCAGAATAGACTCACCCTCCCATGTGGCATCCTCGATAGGTAAGTCCTTCTATTCAATCAAGTACTCTCTAATAGCCCTATTCCGCAGTTTCCTTTCCCTGACCTCAATCACCTCAGCTGGAACCAAAACCAATTTACCTTCCTCGTCAAGCAGGGGTAATCCAACTAAAGGGACTATCTGCTGCCCAATCGCCTTCTTGAGGCAAGATATGTGAAATACATTATGAATCCTGTTGCCTATCGGTAGCTTGAGCTCATAAGCTACCTCGCCAACCCTCCTAGAAATGCGATAGGGACCATAAAATCGGGGCTTGTGTAATGTCCCCGTTTTTAGACCTATGGGATTAGCTTGGTTTGGCGGCCTTCACATGCTAATCAGGCGATTAGAGGGGGTCAAATGGTGGAGCCAGTGTTGGGATTCCATTCTGGAGGTTAAGATTATCAGGTCTGCTCTTCGTTTGGGTCATTTTGGTCAACTTACTATTTTTAGTAAGTGGTATTTGGGGTATGGCCAGGATTAGCAGGGAGTCTGGACGGAGTGTCAGATGTCTCAGAATCGAGTTTCAGAGAATCTCCAATTTGAGAGACTTACTATTTATAGTAAGTCTATTTTTAGCAGTTGGCTATTTTTGGCAGTGGGTCATTTCCGGCAAGGCAGTTGGCGTTTGAGGCTCTAGTATCGGAAATGAGTTTGTACAGTCAACGGGATTCAGAGGCTTTTGGTTTTTAAAGTTAACGTTATTAAATTAAACTATTTTAATTTAATAACTTTAATACTTTATAACTTTAATGTTATAAAGTGAAGAGGTCATTTAAAAGCCTTTTTAATGAAAAAAGTGAAATTGTGCTTTTTCCGAAAAAGCTATATATTCTACTCGAAAAAGCACTTTCATTCATTCATTGTTGATTTGATAAAATTTATTAAGTCTCTTGGCTATGAGAAACTAGCTAGGGTTTTGAGGACTGATTCCTCTTTTGGCAATTTGAGCCATCACAGATTAGTGGTGAATTTTGCAGCTGCTGATTTTGAATTAAATCCAGTGCTGATGTATACTGGGTTTATGAGAAGTTTGTTCTGCGGGCAAATCAATTTATTCATTCTGGGGTTTGATTTGTCTTCCTGCTGGAGTTCTGAAATTGTTTGGAGGAGTTCTGTGTTTCTTCATTTGGTAATTGCATTCGAATTTGCTAAGGTTGTTTTATTGGAAAATCTGCTGTTAATTAATTGCTGATGCTGCAATTAATAAATTGGTGTTCGGGTTTTTGGTGAATTTATTTCTACAGGCGAGATTCTGAATTGTTTCATGGCTGAGGTTTAATAATTGATTGAGAGATTGGCAAATATCTTGCAGATGCTGAATTAATTATATTGAGATTGAATTCACAAAATCTGGAAACCCACATTAATTACATGGCTGCGTTTTTTAATTGAAAATTTGAGGAGCTTCATTGTTTGCTCACGTGACTGGAAAACAGGGTCAGATTAATACTTTTGCTGAAACCATCAACAAAGCAAGCCAACCTCGTGATATTACATCTTGTCGTGAATGTACAAGCTAGAGTTTAGGCTTTAGAGAATTGTGGTATGTTTTTATGAAAGACATTACAAAATTACAAGCATTTTCGGATTGCCAGGGGCCTTAAAATTTTTTTATATTAATTGAAATGCTTATATATTCTGTTTGTAATGAGAAATGAGAATCAATTAAATTATTAAAGAATGTCAATTTGTCTTGGTTGGATTATTTTGAATTTGTGGAAGTTGAATTTAATTGCAAATTAGAAGTTTCTGAGAAAAGGGTTTGCAAAAATTATAAGTTCAAATTAGTAGTTGAGAAGAGCCAGCCTGGGTTCTTCACAGTGGTATCAGAGCTTTCTTCCTACCATCCTGTGGGGTCTGGATACATTAATTTTATGAAGTTATTTTAAAAGTGTCAAGCACTTCTAGTTTCTAGCTATGGATAAATACAGGAGATCTAGTTCTGGAAGTCGTCATAGCAGTAAAGGAAATATAGCGGAATTAAACGCTTTGGTAGAAAGCATGGAGAGACTTAGATTGCATCAGCGGAGATTGGCAGAGAGGTTGTCGGATCCAGCTACAGTAGATAAGGCAGCGAGATATATGGTCTCTGCTTTTATAAGGCCGACATCTAGTTTGCAGGGGAGAAGGCTGGAGTTTTCTCCGACAGTAGTCCATGATGCTGATGTTCCTACATCTAGTTCAGCACCTGTTGTTCCCATCCGCAGTGGTGGTGATGGATTTATTGCACAGGAGCCAATGGATGTTTCAGTGCCATTGGTTGACAGCAGTGCTGAGGATCACTAGGTTGAGGCTCCCAGAGCAGTCACTACGGATTGTATAGAGTCAGCTGATGTTGCAGTTATCACTGAGTATTCAGACTCTCTCATGGAGGGAGTTATTATTGGAGATGTTTATGTCAACGGTAGTAGTGTTGCTCCAGTTCAGGAAGCAATTGCTTCCTCAGATAGGACCGAGGCACTTACGGAGTTTCCTTGTGGTGAGGTTGGTGATCTAGGCATTACAGCGGGGTCAGTTGACGACAGTTCGAGCTTTAGCATTATTGTGCACAGCTTGACGTTGAGTCATGTGTGCAAAGACACGTGTCCGCAGATGAGATTTCAGCAGGAGATGTGGGAGCTGATAGTATAGATATGATAGCAGTCGCAGTGTGGGATCAGTACAGGAGACAGTGGTTTATTCCTGTGTTGAGGATGTGAGCATGGAGCTTTCTAGTGATGACACTCAGGATGAGAGTGTTGCAGTTGATTTGGGCGACATAGTTTCATGCCACAGTTTAGTTGATTCACATGACAACATTGAGTTGTGTATGCAGCCAGAGTTAGTAGAGGAGATGTGGATAGATGATGTGTACACTAGCATTGCAGATATCTCCGATGCTGAGAGCGAGGACGATGAGTGCTGTAGTGTTTCTGGCTTTCTATATCTGACCTTGGTCGTTGATTTAACGTTGTCATTTGGTGATGGTGAGTTCCAGGACTCTGTGTTACAGGGACCCACAGATGAGGACAAGGAAGCTTATGAGTGGTAAGAGTTTGTTTCAGCCAGGGCTTCCATTTTTGGAGAGAGGGTTACTTTGTCAGTGACTCATGTGCATGTATCTCAGGGTTTGGATTATCAGATAGTTGCAGAGGACGAGGAAGCTGGAGATTGTTTTGAGTCAGTTTCAGCAGCAACTTCCCCGGATTTAGATGAGGATGTGTCTGATGCCTGTACTCAGTTTGTAGAGGTGTACTCAGATGTAAGTACACAGGGAGAGGGTAATATTGAGGGGAGTGTGTTGGTTACAGCTTCCTCTCATAGTGTGGACAGTGCATTTGAGGTGGTACATAGGAGGCCTGCTGTGCAGAGTCATCATGTGACCAGCCAATTGCGAGTTGATGAGAGGGATATTTCTTCTACTCTCCAGCATTTTGATGTTGTTCGTCAGTTGCTGGCTGTTTATGGTTGGGGTACTCCTATGACAGATGAGTCCAGCAATGGTTACCTTTCATTGACAGAGATTCACTCTTTGCGTGAGGCTGTCAAGATTTTGAGACAGAACTATTTACAGATGGTAGCCGACCAAGATCACCTAGTGGAGTGGGGGAGTACAGCTTATGAGGCACTGATGGACAGAGAGGAGGTGAGTGAGCTTACTCAAGAGCTCACAGCGACTACTGAGGTTTTAGAGGATACTCAGCGGGCTCTTCAGGAGTCGCAAATCCGATTAGAGGAGGTGACCGTGGAGTTGGAGCATTTACGGTCTACACTAGCCCCAGACCCAGTTCGATTGCACATTGAGGTGGTTGGTGGTGAGTTTGCTCCTACAATTGGTGTTGAGGAACATGATGTTGTGGTAGACACATCTGTTCTGGATATGGGAGCACTTGGTACGGATGAGGTAGGAGTACCAGAGGAGACGGACTCTCAAGTTGATTTGCTTCCTTTAGCTTGGAGTGAATCTACTTCATCATCTCACTTAGCTGATAGCACGGGACAGTTCGTTGTGCCACATTTGCGGGGGGATCAATTGTGGATTGCGGGGGAGCGAGTTGATGCTTCCACGTATATTTTCTATTGCACCGAGTCATTTATGGAGTATCTACTTGAGAGTGCAGACGTGCGTTAGGATTCTTATACAGTGTCTGAGGGTACTCTCATCCGAGGCTCTTGTGCTATTCGGAGGTTGGTTGGGAAGATTGTGGAGACTCTTTCTACTATGCTTCCCCACAGAGATTTTGAGGTTGGGTTTGTTGAGAGGGTTGCTCAGGTTCCTACCCAGCCTACAGTGATGTGGAGTCAGAGATTGGAGCCATCTTTTGATTCCCGGTTTGGTAATGATGAGCCATTGACAAAGATTGGGGATTCCTACCGGTATTATATGGTGGGGTATGCTCATCATTTTTCTTTTGACCCACAAGTGGATGATTTGATCTCACGCAGGGGTAAACCGGCTCCAGTATCCTACCATCCATTATGGGATGGATTAGCACCATCGTTTGCAGATGGATTTGGCAGTTGCAAGTTAGATTACTTGCAGTGTCCACACACTTAGGACTGTTTATTAGAGGGCAAAGTTGATAACGGTGATTCAGGCACATTTGGTCACTGTCATTTTCTCAGTGCAGTTGGGTGTGAGTGTTGGATAGACAGGGACTCAAGTTTTGACAGAGTTATTATTTCAGTTGGGTTGAGTTCCGCTAGGTTGTTTTCTGCAGCGGCATCTATAGTTGGTCTTCGGATGTTGTTTTCAGTGGTGTCTATTTTGCTGATGTTGGTTTTTTCTTCACAGGTGTATGGTGAGGATAGGGACATTACTTATGACCATCCTTGGGATCCAGGTGGTTTATGATGTTGCTTATTTTTCCTGATTGCTTGAGGACAAGCAATCTTGGGAAGGGAGAACTGTAATGTCCCCGTTTTTAGACTTATGAGATTAGCTTGATTTGGCGGCCTTCACAGGCTAATCAGGCAGTTAGAGGGAGTCAAGTGGTGGAGCCAGTGTTGGGATTCCATTCTGGAGGTTCAGATTATCAGGTCTACTCTTCGTTCGGGTCATTTTGGTCAACTTACTATTTTTAGTAAGTGGTATTTGGGGTATGGCCAGGATTAGCAGGGAGTTTGCACGGAGTGTTAAATGTCTCAGAATCGAGTTTCAGAGAATCTCCAGTTTGAGAGACTTACTATTTATAGTAAGTCTATTTTTAGCAGTTGGCTATTTTTGGCAGTGGGTCATTTCCGGCAGGGCAGTTGGCATTTGAGGCTCTGGTATCAGAAATGAGTTTGTACAGTCAGCGGGATTCAAAGGCTTTTGGTTTTTAAAGTTATCGTTATTAAATTAAATTATTTTAATTTAATAACTTTAATACTTTATAACTTTAATGTTATAAAGTGAAGAGGTCATTTAAAAGCCTTTTTAATGAAAAAAGTGAAATTGTGCTTTTTCCGAAAAAGCTATATATTCTACTCGAAAAAACACTTTCATTCATTCATTGTTGATTTGATAAAATTTATTAAGTCTCTTGTCTGTGAGAAACTGGCTAGGGTTTTGAGGACCGATTCCTCTTCTGGCAATTTGAGTCATCACAGATTGGTGGTGAATTTTGCAGCTACTGATTCTGAATTAAATCAAATGCTGATGTATACTGAGTTTATGAGAAGTTTGTTCTGCGGGCAAATCAATTTATTCATTCTGGGGTTTGATTTGTCTTCCTGCTGGAGTTCTGAAATTGTTTGGAGGAGTTCTGTGTTTCTTCATTTGGTAATTGCATTTGAATTTGCTGAGGTTGTTTTATTGGGAAATCTGCTGTTAATTAATTGTTGATGCTACAATTAATAAATTGGTGTTCGGGTTTTTGGTGAAGTTATTTCTACAGGCGAGATTCTGAATTGTTTCATGGCTGAGGTTAAATAATTGATTGAGAGATTGGCAGAGATCTTGCAGATGCTGAATTAATTATATTGAGATTGAATTCACAAAATCTGGAAACCCACATTAATTACATGGCTGCGTTTTTTAACTAGGAATTTGAGGAGCTTCATTGTTTGCTCACATGACTGGAAAACAGGGTCAGATTAATACTTTTGCTGAAACCATCAACAAAGCAAGCCAACCTTGTGATATTACATCTTGTCGTGAATGTACAGGCTGGAGTTTAGGCATTAGAGAATTGTGGTATGTTTTTATGAAAGACATTACAAAATTACAAGCATTTTCGGATTGTCAAGTGCCTTTGAATTTTTTTATATTAATTGAAATGCTTATATACTCTGTTTGTAATGAGAAATGAGAATCAATTAAATTATTAAAGAATGTCAATTTGTCTTGGTTGGATTATTTTGAATTTGTGGAAGTTGAATTTAATTGCAAATTAAAAGTTTCTAACCAAAGGGTTTGCAAAAATTATAAATTCAAATTAGTAGTTGAGAAGAGCCAGCTTGGGTTCTTCACAGATTGAGCTTCTCTGGCCCACTCTTCTTCAACGAACTTTCCCTGTATGGCTGAAGCTGAAGGTAAACCATATCCCCTATCTCAAAGCTCTGCTCTGTCTGATGTCGATCAGCATACATCTTTTGTTGATTTTGTGCCCTCTGAATGTTCTCCCTGAGAGACCTAAGAATATCCTGATGATCTGTAGCCAGTCTCTCACAATTGGAGCCCTGTTGTCCTGTAGAGCCAAGTCTATAAACGCTAGTGGCTCGCTACCATAGAGAGCCCAAAATGGTGACATGCCAATAGTCATGGGATAGGTGGAGTTGTAGAAAAACTCCCCCAAGTACAACCATCTAACCCATGCTCTCTGTTGTCCCGCTCCATAATTCTAGAGATAGCCTTCCACCCATTTGTTCACAATCTCTGTCTAGCCATCTGTCTGTGGGTGGTAACTGGTATTAGGAGTCAACTCGGTGCCTGCCAATCTGAACAATTCCTGCCAGAAGGTGCTGAGGAACTTACTTTCTCTATCACTCACAATGGTCTTGGGGAGACCATGCAGCTTAAAAATCTCTCGGAAGAATAACTCAGCTACCTATGAAGTTGACCAATTTGTTGCCATAGCAAAGAAATAAGCGAACTTGGTAAGTCTATCTACCATCACAAATATGTTGTCCCTGCCCTGTACTCTCAGCAAACTAGTAATAAAATCCATCGAAATACCCTCCCACCTCTGGGCTGGAATGGGAAGGGGCTGCAATAACCCGACCGGATGCTCATGCTCGGACTTGTTCTGCTGGCAAGTCTGGCGCTCTCTGACATGCTGAAGGACATCATCCTTGAGGCCCTTCCATGAGAACCTCTCTCTGACCTGCCTATAAGTTTTGAAAATCCTCGGATGTCCTAATGTGGGCGCATCATGAATAGCCCTCATTATCTTAGCCTTAAGCTTAGAGCCTCGCACTAGGTAGATCCTATCCTTATAGAAAATAATGTCATCGACTACCTTGTACCTACTATCTGGAGGCTGACCATCCAAAATCTGACAAGCTTGAGTATTCTTAGAATACTCAACCAGCAAATGAGATTTCCAATCAGCGGAGATCTCTGATAAAACACAACAAACCACTACTGGGGGCCTCCTGGAAAGTGCATCAGCCACAATGTTATTTTTCCCTTTGATATTCTCAATGTCAAAATCGTACGCCTGAATTTTACTGACCCACTTTTTCTTGTCTTTTGTTCAACTCTTTCTGTTCCAGGAAATACCGCAGGCTATTGTGATCTGTCTTAACTGTAAACTTGCCACCCACTAGATACTGTCTGAATTTAGCCAAAGCATGCATAATGGCAAGCATCTCCTTGTCATAAGTGGAATACAATCTCTCACTGTCCTTAAGCTTCCTGCTCTCGAATGCTATGGGATGTTTGTCATGCATCAAAACTGCACCAATCCCATTCCCTGAAGCATCGCACTCTAGAACAAAAGAACGAGAGAAGTCTGAAAGTGCTAGAGCCAGACAAGTACTCATGATTGTCTTAAGTCTATCAAAGGCTACCTCTGCCTCATTTGTCCACCTAAAAGCCCCTTTCTGAGTAAGATCAATGAGGGGAGCTGCTATCTGAGAGAATCCCTTAACGAACCTCTTGTAATAAGAACACAATCCAAGGAACCCCCTCAAATCTGACACATTCCCCGCTGGTGGCCAATCTCGAATTGCTTGGATTTTCTCCTGGTGAACCTTAACTCCATCGGCCCCTATCACATGCCCTAGGTAGAGAATCTCGGTCAATCCAAACTCGCACTTGGATTCTTTCGCAAACAAAGACTAACTCTCCATGATGCTAAGAATCTCATCCAAGTGTCATAAGTGTTCTTCCCACGTCTTGCTGAAGACCAATATGTCATCAAAGAATACCAAGATGCTCTTGCGCAATTGCTTCATATAAGACTGAAATGTAGCAGGTGCATTAGTGAGCCC
This sequence comes from Chamaecyparis obtusa, assembly GCA_027943335.1. Taxonomy (NCBI): domain Eukaryota; kingdom Viridiplantae; phylum Streptophyta; class Pinopsida; order Cupressales; family Cupressaceae; genus Chamaecyparis; species Chamaecyparis obtusa. Next base: position 1,408,059 of record BSBK01000498.1, on the reverse strand, counting down.
AAATGGCATCACTAGAAACTCATAGTGCTCATAGTGACATCTGAATGTTGTCTTATGAACATCCTCCTCTCAGATATGTATCTGATGGTACCCCGATCGAAGATCTATCTTCGAAAAATAAACTACCCCATGCAGCTCATCTAACAGCTCATCAATCCGGGGGATGGGATACATGTTCTTGATGGTCCTTTTATTCAGTGCACGTTAATCAATACACATGCGAAGAGTACCATCCTTCACCAAAACCACTGAAGAAGCAAAGGGACTGGATCTGGGTCTGATGTGCCCCATATCTAAAAGCTCCTTAATCGTCTTCTCAATTTCTTCCTTATAGTGTCTGGGATGACGATAAGGGGTAGCGATCACGAGCTTGGCGCCCTCCTCCAACTCAATGATGTGCTCAAAGCCCCTATGTGGAGGTATACCTAGAGGGATGTCCTCTAAAACCCGCTTGTGCTTATCAAGCACATCCTGAATATCAGCGTGAACCTGTTGTCCTGAATCTAGCGTGGGTTTAGAGGATACGAAACACTGGGCTGCCCACTCCATATTGTTGTGCCTCATGATGGCCTCCATCTTATGAGCCAAAACCAACCTTGATCCACCATTTGGCATGGCTTTAAGCACAATCAGCTGATCACCCTGCATAAACCCAACTGTTTTAGTTTATGATCAATAGTGTATCTCCCTAGGGTCTGTAACCACTACATGCCCAAAATGGCGTCAAGACTATCCAAGTCAATGACGTAGAAATTAGCCTCTAGGAGATAATCCCCAAAGTGAATCGGGAGTCCTAAAATCTTCCCTGTGCAGCTCAAGAAATCTCCCCCGACAACCTTTACCTCAAACTCAGAAATGTTGTCTATCTAGAATCCTCTCTTGGAAACCATACCTGTGCTGATAAAATTATGTGTAGCGCCTATGTCTAGGAGGCAAATGATCCGATGTCCTCTAACCACTCCCTTTAGACAGAATGGGTGATGGTGATATCTGAGAGAGATGCTAAAGTAATAGGAGGTTGCTCATGGGGAACTTCCCTCTTCTTCCCCTCTACGGAATGCTCTTCCTGAGCCTCCTCATTGTTTTCCTCAACATCGCTGCCCTCCTGTTGCTCGCATTCACCATTGGAAACCACCTCAATGTAATGTATCTTTCCTTTTCCAAGGCACCTGTGGTCTAGAGTCCAAGGCTCTCTACATGTGAAGCATAATTTCTTTCTTCTCAGTTCATTTCTTGTCTCGAAATCCAGTCTAGGGGTGTACTCTTATTCAGATTTTTATTCTTTTGGAAAGAAGAGGATCCCTTAAACATTTTCTTAGGTGGCTGCAGAATGGAAGAGGGTGAATCCAAATCATGTGCTAAATTAATAGCGTCATCCAATGTGCTCGGCTTGAGGACTCTAACCAATCCTCTGAATCTATCATGTAGGCCCTCAATGAACAGCATTACTTTCCTCCTTTCAGACATATCGGGGACCATAATGGAAATCCTCTGAAACTCGCCAATGTAGTGGTCCAAGGACCCACTCTGTCTCAGCTAGGCCAACTCCCTATAGTAAACCTCAATGTCTTTCCTGTCAAAATGGGTAATCAACTTCGTGCTCAAAGTTTCATTAGACGTAATCAGCCCATGATCCTAGGTGACAAGGCTATGATGCCACCAGTCATATGTTGCTCCCTCTAGATGCATGGTCGCAAACTTAATAGCCTCCGTTTCTGACATGGGTTTGAGGGTCAAGAAGGTGTCTAGGTTGTGAATCCAAGCTCTTGCAGATGCCTTACCGCTGCCATCGAAAGTAGGAAGGGCTAATTTGTTCATGGCGTGCTTTAAATCCCTGTTCTAACCCCTGGGTCTCCTATCCTGCTGAGCCCTGCCAAACTCCCTCCTTTGAGCCATATACTGAACAAAGGTCAAATCAGCTTTGACTCGGTCAGGTAGCATATCCCATTCATCGTGCATGGCCAACACATAAGCAACCATTCATATAACCAGCCACATAAGCAACCTATTTGTTTTCTTGTTTATAAAATCTCATGGTGCTGATCCCAAGGCATACTTTACGCTTTTATAACCTTGAAGTGAGGAAAAGCACATAAAACTAAGCAATGTGGGATAAAGTACGTACACTTAAAGTCACTTTAAGTTACTTTTAATATAAAGCGACTTAAGACATAAAGTGACTTTTTATAACCTCACTTTATAAAATAAAGTGACTTAACTATACAAAAGGGATCCCAAATAATTAAATAATCGCCCGCTGAAGCCTGTGACTGGCTGGCATCCTCTGAAGAAAGCCTTTAGCCTATCCGGATGGGGAGATAGACTAAACGAATGCCAAAATGGCCTAGCACAGAGAAGGGGACATTACAATAACCAATCATTTCTTTCACATCAGGTACAATCACAGCGAGCCTCTAAAACTCGCTAATGTAAGAATCCAAACTGCCCATCTATCTAAGCTAAGCACAATTTTTAAAGTATACCTTTGGATCCTTTTTGTCGAAGCACTCAATCAATTTGTCTGAGAATTCCTGACAGAAAGTAATGAGGTTATGCTGCAAGGTAACCATCCCATGATGCCACCAATCATGAGCTGCACCATCCAGATGTAATGCTGCAAACTTAATTGCATCCACTCTTGTCATAGGTCGAAGAGTCAAGAAAGTATCTAATTTTCTAATCCAAGCTCTAGCTGTGACCTTCCCGCTGCCATCAAATGTAGGAAGTGTGAGCTTGCTAGTGGCATGTTTAAGACCATCATTCTGGTTCCTTAATCTTCTCTCTTGCCTTGGCCTACTACGCTCTCTCCTTTGAGTCAAAAATTTGTCAAAAGGCAAGTGTTCCTTCACTCTTGATAGTAAAGCATCCCACTCATAATGCAAGGACAAGACATTATTTGTAAATGCTACACCTTCTTCTTCTAGACTCCCTTCCTTTGATTCATTCCTCAAGATTGTAGGATGTGTAGGCCTGTAACAGGTTCTTGTAGGAACTCTTCTTGTCCTAGGGGTCCCAAGTGCATTGTCATGCTCTTCCTGATCATGATTTTGTCCTCTAGGCAAAGACATATGCTATATAACTGTGGTAAGTCGCTGCAAAACATTTGTCACTTGTTTATGTGTTAATACTTACTGGTTACTGAGGGGGGGGGGTGAATCAGCAAATACTCAGCATTGTACTTTAATTCTCAACTTGTTAAATTGTCCTTAACTGATAAACAGAATATAACAGTCATTCAAGCATAAACAGAATCACACAGATCAACGCAAGTATTTATACGTGGAAACCCTCGGTTAGAAGGAAAAAACCACAGTGAGACAGAGCTCACAACTTCACTAGTACAAAATGAAGGTGCCCTATTAGGAGCTTACAAAGCACTGGTTAAGGTGCTACCCAGTTAAGGAATTTTACAAAAGATCGGTTAAGATCTGAACCCTGTCAAAAGCTGTCTGGTTACAGAACTTTGAACATCAACAAAGATGTTAACCTGTTAGAGGATTTTACAATGAACCAATTAGGTCCACCTTGATTAAAGGATTTCAATATGCTTCCACACCTTATAAAAGCAATGATCTACTATGACACTGATTGTCTGATTAGATCATACTTGTTGATCTCTTCCCTGGTTAGCCTGGCTGTTGATCTCTCCTTGCTTTCTTCACCTTTGTGCATGTAGCACTCCTCAAAAGATATCTCTCCTCTGCTCTATGTAATCACCAATTGTCAACAATAGCAACAACATATCTCGCATCCTATCACCTATATTTATACAAGAGTGAACCCCTTGTACTCATAGAACCGCCAGGGAGTAAACTTAACCATAAATCATGCAACACATGAAGGTTATGCGTTGTGATCTGGAGTTTACCTTGAGATCATCTGTAGAATTAAAGCTAACTCCTGTTAAAAAGCTAACTCCACTTCAGAGTGGTGGATGTCCCGTATAGTCAGGCTTTTAACTCAAACTGACCCGCAAGATCCGGATCGGATCTTTCTTGTAGTTGGATCGGTATACCCTTATACCCGGTTTGTCCTTGTATGCAACATAAGACCGGTACTATGTACTTGGTTTTGTCTACCAGTGAATCTATCGAAATAGTCAACCAGTGCATACACTCTGTTCCTGGTCTGCCGGTGGTGATTAGAGTAATGTAGGAGACCGGTGATCTTTACCGGTGTGAATGGTGTTTGTGGAATACACTAATGACAACTCATATTGCTAACATTATGTCCTATTGCAAGACCCCTAAATATATCCATTGCCTCTCTTTCTTCATTATTTCCTGCATTTCCAAGTGGACTACCACCTCTCCTGTCACCCATTATTTCCAATGGTATTTCCTATAATTGATCAACCTGTTGTTTTGTTCAGGATGGTAGGAAACCATTTTGATACCACTGTTAGGAACCTTGCAGGTTCAATCTTTAAGCAATCTAACAACTAACAAATTTATTGTGTTTCTTTGCAATGTTTTGTTTTGTTTTTTTATTGGTTTTGAAATGTTCTGATATAAGGATGCAATGCTAATAAATGCATAAATTAAATTACTCACTACTACTGAAATATAAGCAATAACAAGGAACATACATGCATGTCTTTATTATTTCAAACTCTTTCCTCAAAACACACACTATAATGTTGAAAGAATTATTACAAGAAAATTATGGAAAGCTGGAATCATCAAAGGAACCTGATTAATTAATTGATCTGCAGAAATCGAAGGTTTCTCCACCATGAAATTCAAACTAAATCCCCACACCAATGCAGTTGCCCACAATGGTGATAGGAAAGAAACCAAATGCTAGGTGTTTTAGCCTAGGAACTCACGCCATGTAATCTGGGAAACTCACATGAGGCCTGTAATGTACAGCCTGCAATTAGTAATTGTTTTCTGCTAAAAATGTCCCAATTCAATAGCTACAAAGCAGCCATGCAAGCCATCTACTATTACACTCTCATTTGGCACTCAAACCCTCTGAAAACTTTAGCAATTTAACACAATTGGACCTTTGTATGAAGCCCACAGTCAAGCAATGATTCAGCTGGCCTTTGACAACATCAAGATTGCATAAACCTAAGTTGTCGATTTAGGTGTGGATGACGATGCGGGTGCGAGAATTGGGTGCACGGATGCACAATTTTATTTTATTTTATTTTTATTTTTTTTGGGGGGGGGAGTTTAGATGCGTTTATATATATATGTGTGTGTGTGCAAAGAAATGCAAGAAATATACAAAATTAAAGCATTTGATAGTATGATACTTCATCATTGATCAAGATAAATATTAAATGCAAATTGATAGTTCACAAATATTCAAATAAGCCATATCATATATGTCGATGTTCACGATTCCAATGCAAATCAGGAAATCATTACAATAACAAAATCAAAATGTAGTTCAAGATTCAATGTTCATCAATCAAGATTGACTAATCAGAGTCATAAGGATTCTCAAAAAGTCCTCTTCAGCTCCAGTGGCTTCAAGTTCAAGATCATTTGAACCCAAAGCGGTTCCACTTGCACTAGATGCACCATGTGTCATAATGTTATCATCATCATCTATGATTGTAGTAAGATCCTAAACCGTTGCATTCAAGTTGGCACACTTAGGGGCTACATCCCAAAGCTTGGCTGCCCCTTCCTTGTAGCGATCCTCCTTACGTGACAAAAGATGCAAGTTGGTATGAATGTAAACCAAGTCTCTAGCTTTTTTTGAGCCCAACCGGTTACGCTTCACTAAGTGGATAAAGGAGTATGTACTCCAATTTCATTCAATAGTAGAAAAACTTGCAACATGGACAGTGTTCACAAAATTAAACATAAAAATGAAAAGCAAATTAAAGAATGTTAAGCATTAAATTGTAGAATACAAGTGGTAAACAAAAGACAAAAAAAATTTACTTGTGAGAGGACCTTGATTGCAAGAGGTTGTAGATGCTTAAATGGTTGACCATAGAGGTACCACCATGTGATAGCTCCCATGTCGTATTGATCCTTTATTGCAATTGGACTAAGTTTTGCTCCCAAGACAAATAAGCCAAAATTTTGTCCTGACTTTTTTGTGCATATCATCTTGGAAGAGTCTTTGAAAAGCTTTGTAGCCCCCATTAGCAACTTCTGCATCTGCATATGGTGCTACTCTATCTGGTATAGCAAGTATTTCCTCGCTATAGTAGCTCGGAGATAGGGCATATGCAAGGAGGTGCAATGGGGTGGTCATCTTTTCCCCACGATGATGAGTGATTGTTTCCACCTTATTGTATAAGGTTTCACATTTTGTGGGGTCATTCTCATGTGTTTGTAGATGCTTAAATGGTTGACCATATAGGTACCAACATGTGATAGCTCCCATGTTGTATTGGTCCTTTATTGCAATTAGACTAAGTTTTGCTCCCAAGGCAAATAAGCCAAAATTTTGTCCTAACTTTTTTGTGCATATCATCTTGGAAGAGTCTTTGAAAAGCTTTGTAGCACCCATTAGCAACTTCGTCTGCATATTGTGCTACTCTATCTGGCATAGCAAGTATTTCCTCGCTATAGTAGCTCGGAGATAGGGCATATGCAAGGAGGTGCAATGGGGTGGTAATCTTTTCCCCACAATGATAAGTGATTGTTTCCACCTTATTGTATAAGGTTTCACATTTTGTGGGGTCATTCTCATATGTTTGTATGGCAAGTTTTACCTTCTCTACCATTGTGTCCATGCCATCATAGACATCCCCCTGACAAGGTTTATCTATATCAACAAAGCGGAGCATAGTCATGATAGGCTCAGTGAAATCTAATACAAATTGCACATGATCCCACCAACTGTCATCCAAGACCAATGCCTTGAGCTTTTGGGCCCTCTTTGAATTCGAAGCCTTCCATACACCCCACTGGTTGGAAATAACCATTTGGCTCAATGTCCCTTGCACCTTGATAAGTCATCTCATAACAATAGTATGAGATGCAAATCAGGTCTCAGCAACCTAAGCAACTTAATAACAATATGTCAATAAATATTAAGCAAAGTTATATACAATTTGATAATTGAATATGACATAGGATTTATTAAAATTAACTAAATAAATTAAATTTAATAATTACAATTTACCTTCAACAAGTCCAATTTGGAGAATAATCTGAATATCGATTGTGACATTTGATGGTTCATCACAAACATTTGTATCTCCTCCCCCTCTTGGTATATTTGGTGAGCCCAATCTATTTGAGTGCCAATTTGTTGCATGACCAAGTTGAGGGAGTGTACAGTGCATGGTGTCCAAAAAAATGGTCATACCAGCCCTCAACCAAAGCACCTACACCCCTACAATTTTTGGCACTGTCTGCAATGACCTAGACCACATTCTCACTACCCACCATCTCTATGGCCTCAATGAGAATTTTGGAAATGAACTGTGAATCTTTCACTTCCCCTTCATAATCAACTACCTTCAAAAACATTGCCCCTTTGGGGGGCACTACAATCACATTAATCAATGGTCGGTTTCTTGTATCTTTCCATCCATCAGAAACAATAGAAACACCCGAAGATTTCCAAGAATTTCTAATTGGTTGAAGAGATCTCTCTATAGAAGTCCTCTTTTTGCAATAGGGTGGTATGCACCTTTTCATATCCGGGACCTGTGTAATCAATGGATCCTTTATTGATGGCTGCCACCATCTCCTTCCAATATGGTGATCTCACCAAGTTGAAAGGAAGACCATTGGCATAGAGGCAACGTGCAATGGATTGATCAGCAAGCTCTCTTGCCTCCATTTTAAATGTCATGTCCAATGGACCTCTTTTGCGGGTGGTAATTTTTACTTATTCCTCTTCCTCTTCCAGTACAGATACTTGCAAGAATGGATCTTTGGAGGATACAACTGGTTCAATGGGTAATTGCATTTTTTTCTTTCCGAATGGAGGTTGATAAGAACTTTGTTTTGATCTTCTAACCAATTTATCAGCCTCTTCTTGTTCTTTTATATATCCTGTTATTTGTGCAATAGACATACCCTTCCCATCTTTGTCTTTGCACATTCCCATTCCTTTGCCAGTAGAGCCCATAAAATGAAGTTTGACCCAAGAATATGAGCTATTGAATGGTTTTTTACTTTCACATACATTACACTTCCAAATATATGAACCACCTCCTAAAACCTGTGATATTCTTGTGGTGTCTCCATAAAGGAGATCCTCCATCAATTTAAAATCTATCGGCTCCTTGCCCTCCCACTAAACTTTGACTACCGCTAGTGGCCATTCTTGCACAATACAATTTGATTTCTTGCTATTATAAGAAATTAAATAAATTTAAATTAGAAAAAAACTATGAACATCAATCATACAAGTGCAAAAAAAAGATACAAAAATATTAAAATTAAAATAGATAGCTAAAATTGCTTCTTTATTTCTTTAAAAATAAAATGAAAAAAAATTGCAAAAATTCCTTCCCAAAAATTACAAATGGTATCAAAGCCATGATCCTGCCATCGTGTAGGGTAAATACAAATTAATGAATCATTTTAGTCAATAAAAGGGATCAGACTGTTATGTACAAATAATGCTGAAGCCTGAAAACATGATTAAATAAGTGATGAATCTCATGGCTACGATCTTCATATTACCCTAGTAATTAAGAAAGAAGGATGAAGCAATTCAAGGAATGGCGGTCTAAATCCCAAAAGGATAGTTCCCAAAATAGGGTGGGGACCAACAACCCTGAGCGCCTTGAGGGCATCGTACCAATAAAGGCTTAAGGGCTTGGATCTGTAACTTTGAGGGAATCTATCAAGTGGTCTCTAAGCGCCTTGGATTGTATTCAGACCTCCTCTCTCCTTAGAAAAAAGTGATATCGGGTCAAGCTTAGCAACAAGAAATATAGATAGCACATGAAATTAAATTACTTAATATGAAACACGTGTATGCTTCGTGTCTTCCTACATCAATGTGTATACTTTGTGCCTTCATGCATCCATGTGTATACTTTGTATATGCTTCGTGTTTTCATGCATCAATGTGTATGTTTTGTGTATACTTTGTGTCTGCATATATTCATATATTTTATATTTTCAAATGTGTGTAGTCCTATTGGGAATTGATCTAGAGCGATAGGAACTAGAGAACGTTGAAATTGAGGCGTGCTAATATACAAAAGTGGTTTTAGCAAAATCAATTGACACCATAATGGAATAATCTATAAAAACATCTCTCTAGACGATGAGAGAAACTTATATTTAGTTACCAAATTTGACTAGCAAATCATAAGAAGAAAATATATATTTGCTTGAGGACAAGCAAATTTGGGAGGGGTGGACTATCATGATCCCTAAATGATGTACAATGCACATATATTTCTTAATGCATCGAAATCGGCTCAAGTACTGTTAAATCTTTACTTAACCAAATTAGTCAACAATTGACCCCTTGATCATATTAATATTAACTAATCAATATTAATAATATTACCGATAAAATATCTATATTAATATTAATCAAATCAATATTAAAAATATTAATGCCAATAATATTATTAATCAATATAATATCTCGATAACTAATAATATTCTAATATTAATCTCTGTATTTTTTTATTTTAGTTTTTTTGATCGGTAAAAGGCCGTAGCCAAGAATTTATTAATTTATAAATCAGAATTACAAAGAGAAGCCCCGCTCTGTGCAGGCGCTGGTAGGAAAGAGCGGGGTTGAGAAAACCTCCAGCCATGCCTGGGACTGTAGTCCGGATTCTGATACATAACAGTTTTAGGTGGGCATACCCACCATTATTTACTACAACATAAACACCGGCCATGCTTAATACAAGATTACTCTAAAACCGAATATTTTGTAAAAATCGCAAGGTCCTTGTGGACCTTCATTTGAGTTATATTATTGATCTTCTGAAGACACTCTTATGCAGGAGCCTGAAGCTATCTTAGGTATGCCTTCCTTGGTAACTCGTCTGAGAAATGCTTCCGAACCTATCATGTCATAGTTCTACCTGCTATCCTTGATGAAAAATCCATATATAATTTGTTAATCTGTATTATGAAATGAAATCTTTGCTAGATGAAAAAGGATACTTATACCTTTACCTGTGATGCCTGTTTCAACGTAAAGGATTGGAATTGTATCCCTGTTCCCTGAATGCGATCCAAAAGGTGCTATCCAATGTATTGCTAAATATATATCCCTTATAATAATTCACTTGATAATCCCATACTAAGAGATAAGCTATTTAGTGTAACAAGTAAATGCTATATCCATAGATCTTAAAAACAAAATTTTGCTTTCTAATATACATTAAGCATGGGTCAGCCATACTCCATTCTTTGGATAGAAAATAAACATATAGTGAGCAGATCCTCTATATGTATTAACTTAATCTATCAATTTAGATAAAAACATCTTTACTGGATTCCAAAAATTAAACATAAGTTGCGCTACCAGTAATCAGAATGAACTTAGAGTCCATGATAACACATAGGGTCCAGTAAATGAAATCCTAAATCCCTACTATTAGACATGTAGAATAAAATAAAAATCTAAACCTTGGACAATGGTCACGATCAATCCTAGGCTTATATTGCCTTGCATACCATGAAACAGGATATTATCTTCAATGTAGATGATGTACCATTAAACATATGAAACTTTGATTATCAGATTAAATGTTCCGACTTATTGTAATTTTTAGGAAATATTAGGAAATGACACATAGTCAAACTAGATTAAAGACACATCTGATAGTCAAACTCGATTAAAGACACATCTGCTAGTCTTGTAACTTTAACATATCATTATCAATGGGACATCAAACATCTATTTTTAACAATAGGATATCAAACATCTATCTTTGCATACGATGTTACATTGTTTACACAGATAGAGGGTCTTTCCAGCTCAGATTATACTTGAAAACCATATAGATTTAAAATAAGGGTGTGAATTTTAGTGCTAATTTATAGATTACATAGTAGGGGCAATGTCATATTATCTTGTTGTTTTTAAGCTAGACAAAGAATTTGATATGCATCCTTAGCTAGTCTATAAATGGCTAAAATAAAGGCGACTAATCATCATGTGTGGTGCTTATGTTCTACCATATTCCTACTAACTGTTATGAGATAATCAGAAAAAACTCAGATCCTATACTCTGTATACTTGTGTGGTATTTGTCATAATAACGAGATGAGAGAAAAAGACACATACAATCCCTCCATTAAGCTGACTATTAGGAAAACCAGAAGAGGAGATCTGGGTGAAATTGTTAAGTAGACTGTGTCAGAAATAATTATAATTGCCTTATACCTGCACAATTTGTTACAATGTTGGCATTAATATTTAATTAGAAATATTGCAAAGGCCTAGTCTTCTGTAGTTTTTAGATCTCTAGATTAGTGAAAACACTGAAACTTGCATAATCCTTTCTTTGGCACTCTATATCTGCATTTACAAGTCATATTATTTCCTCAATGTGATACTCTCCTTCATTTAACCAGAGATCAATAGGAGATTTGGGACCAGTTTCTGCAAAGCTCTCTGCGTCTGTAATTCCAACTTCATCAGAGTGCCAGTAGTTGTAAAACCAGCTTTCATTCTCTGGCTTTTGAAGGTGTAAGTAATGTAACAAGAAGGTTGTATTTCTGATGACTATGTCCTTTCTTTCCTTGAAGTCCACCATGTTCTGAGTATCAATAATAGATGAGGAGGTGTGAAAGGACCTTTCGAGGTCATTTGGTTTGTCTGCAGTAGGATCCCTTTTAATTATTGGAAGTGCTTTATCTAGATTGCCTAGAAATTTATGTTTAAAGATTTTGTGACTAAGGCTCCAGATATCCTGTTCGTGGAGACCCCAAAAAGAGATTACAGCTACAAACATGGAGGATATACTGGAAAGGTCCCTACATCTATCCTCTATATTGATAAATTCTGGTCCTATGATTCGGAGGACAGCTCTGATAAAGAGAGGATGCTTATTAATTAACATCTTTTTGACATACTTTGGCAGAATCTTACCTTTAAAGGCCAGCTGTCCCCTTTTACAGGGGAGTTTAATATAAGTATCCATATAATTCTGCACTTCTATGATTCAACAGGGCCAATAAGAATGTTATTGGGCCAAGGGTTATTTATAAGGTTAATCTACGAATGGTTTGACTATTGGTTGCCTACGTCTAATCTATATTCCTAGAATATATAAAAAGCTACTATATCTTCTAAGGGGAGGTGAAGCATCTCCGATGTTTACGAAATAAATATAAGTTACCTTAATTTCTTACTCTATTAGACCGGTAATTAGACAAATATGATGTAAGGATAGTGATTGAATTTAGTTTTTTGAAATGAGACTGTAGACTGTTTCCACTTTTCGAATTCTTAAATACAATACAGTAGAAGAATCTCATAGCTTTATAAAAGACATTGCCAATTTGTAAAAAGAGCCCAACTAGAAATTAGTTACTAACTCCTATAAATTAATAAAACCCAACTCTTTTATTTTTAACATACATAGGGGAGTTATTCATATACAAGTATATAGTGAATTTTAGGCTAAATTAAATACCGAAGACCACAATGACCTGCCTTCTGAACATAGTATAAATGTCTGTTCTTACATTGAGGTATTCACTATAGCAATTAACAGAGAGAGGAAGATATTAACATTGAATTTAGAATCCTCTAATAATACCAAAGATGTTCTTCCGTACTTGTACACTACATTATTTTCCTGGAACCATCTCCTTCATAATGTGTATCTTAGTTACCTCTAAACTTTCTAGATTAACCAGGATATGAGAGCTCTTACTTCACCATCTTGCCTTCTTCTATCTAGACATTAAGTGGATTAAGACTGGAGCCTTACTACATTTTCCGGTTATACTTGTGTAGGGAGCATGATCTCAATGAAGTCCTTTTTCTAAAATCAGATTTATAGTGGTTTCCCTATTGATTTGTACCATACAGCTAACTTATCTTGAACTATACTACATTACAGTTTTGTGGAAAAAGCTCCTAAAGATTGATGTCTTTGAAAAGGAACCTGGGTCAGGAGGGCAGGGCTAAAGCCCTCTATCCCTACAATACAAGCTTGAGAAAGGAAGTCAAAAATCAAACAGAGATAAATCTACATAAAACTATATCATATTACTATTTAATTTATGAGTTTTTCCATAAGTTTGTGTACACAGTCATAAGCAGCTATTACATATAATCTATAGTTGACATTAACTACAAATATAACTGAGTCTATAGTCTTAGTAAAATTAAAATATCATGTTCATCTAGTAGATTAAACTATACTTCACAGATACTTAGTGCTATCATCAGTTCTCTCCTTTCTGCACTGCGGCACAGCTCCATATATGCCCCTTTTTAACCATCACCATAATGCATTCCACCTCCCCTGCTTCCTTCCTAGATTTCCGAGTGCACCTTGTAACCTCCGGGGCCATGATATGTAAGTTGGCTGGCTCAACTTGGTCTAATTCTTTTGGAATATTGAATCCCTCACTCCGCCAATAGTCAAGGAGCCACTTCGAGTCCATCTCCTCAGTAAGAACCTCCATGAAGAGAAATTCCAGATTTCTTGACATCTTCAGCCAGTGTTCATCGAACCTGCTTTCATCTTTGAAAGTAAGCATGGGTATACGTTGAGACTGCGGGATTTGTTCTAGCTTGAGCATCTCTGTCTTCATAGTGACCTCAGGGTATGGAATAGTAAGCTGGTTATCCACACAATTTACCATTTTTTCCAGCCCACCAAGGTGTTCTTCATTGAAGATTTCCCTTGCTACTTGAATAATATCATTTTTGGTTTTTCCTGCAAAGGTTGAGATTTCTATAAATTGTCCAATAACCTCCCCATTAGTTCGGAAGGTGTATTCATTATCAAAATACTGATCACCCATGGCCTTCTCTATTGCTCTCCTCGTCGAGTCTGGCAAGGGGTTCAAGATCTGGTTCCAGCGCTCAGGAAGGATATGCCCTCTGAAGGCCATAGCTCTGGTTCCTTTAGTATAAAAGGTGAGCAATCTTGACTCCATGGTTTGGCAAGAACCGAGAGACTGGTATAGTTCGTGTCTATGTGCAGAATTGTAGGATAACGGTTTGAGTCTATCGTGGTTAATTTATAAATCTAGAGATGACATCCACGATTAGTTTGCAATCCATCAGTATGTCATCAAAAGTTGAGGATGATCAATGTCATGGTCTAATGATATCTGCTGATACTGAGTTCAAGCAAGATCAAATTGTTTAATCATTATTTGCTGGGGTTCAAAAAAGGCTTAGTTCTACTAAAACTGTGTCGATTAATCTCTAGCATGTAGAAATGATGATTATCGGTGAGTCCCTAACCACTATCTAAGAGCCGAGCATGATTAATCGGGATATCTCTTATAGGATTTATACATCTAGTAATAAGATATCATTAGGCTCAGAGGATCTCATTTCGTATTAATCCTCTAATCATCTCTTTGTAACCAGTTTAGTCTAATATGGTTGGAATGAACTAGAAGGCTGATAATTATATATTATAATGACTAAATATCCTGATGCCAGAGAATGGTCCTGTAGCTACCTAGCCTACCTATGAAAAAAATATGACACTGGGGTGAGGGGAAGCCTAGATTCATACCTACTCTAATCATGAGATTATAGGCTGCTAATGATTATTAGACCTGTGACAGCTTAAGGCTGAGAATGAAGTGTGGGATATTTTAAAGAAGCATATGAATGTCATGATCATATGCTATACCAAGAATTTGAAATGTCATCATATCTTAGGAACTAGACTGTTTATGACCAGTTCACACATTAAGATTTTGTTTATAGGATAATATATAGACCTATATATGAATTATTTCAAGAGATATGGAGGGAAAGTATAGATTGTTTATATATATATATATATATATATGAATATATATATATATATATATATATATATATAGGAATAGATCTTAATTAAATATTATATATATATACAAAGGATTCTAAATAGGTTTATTGTTAGTTGAATATTATTTATATCAATATATGAATAATTTCCAAGATATATGGTATTTAGATATAAATGGTCTATATAAATATGCGGGAATTAATTTAATTGAATTATATATATATATATATATATATATATATATATATATATATTCAAAGGATTATATATATATATTCAAAGGATTATAAATCAAGTTATTAAGATATGATGTTAATGTTAATATGATTTCAGCTTGAGGAGCGGTGTCAAGGATTTTAATGAAATCTTTCTCTTAATGAGTCTAAAAAACCGTTAGAGTTTAAAAGGTCTGTTTGGAATAAAGGGTATCCCTTTTTCAACATAGCCATGGATAAGTTGGGATCTAACTTTAATAAGCCTAGATTTATACATGTAATCTAAGAATTCTATAATTAAGAGAATCTTCCTACCGAATGCTAGAGAATTCTATCTGAATCCCTGATTTGTAATTGTAAAATACTGCTGTTATGAGAGAGATATGTTATTGTTGATGGTTCCTCTAGGAGGTATAACTAGCCTAAAATTTATGATTATTTAAATCTGATCTACAAAGTTTTCACCCTCTGCTCCCCTATTTGCTAGAAGATCGGCTTCTGAGTTACCTTCTCTATAAATATGTTTTACTTCGACTTAGGGAATTTTATCCATGATTTCTAGAATTTCTTCTAGTTTTGAATTAAGTTTCTAGTTTGGTGTTTTCCTTGTCCTGATAGCATTTACAATGATTTGGGAGTCTCCTTCTATTTCAATCTTTGTCAAACCTAGTTGTTGACAAATTTTGAGTCCTACTAGAGCTGCATCACATTCAGCCATATTATTGGTTGTAGGTTTAATGGATTTGGCAAATTTAGCAATAAGTTCTCCCTTCCAATTATGTATAATCCCACCTATACCTGTTGTACCTGGGTTGCCTCTGGAGGCACCATCGAAGTTTAGTTTATACCACCCTTCTTTAGGTGGCGTCCATTTACAAGTGCTCCTGTCATCCTTTGTTTTGTCCCCCCTTTACTATATAAAGGGGGAATGGCCAGATTTGGCCATCTCCTTCTAAGATTAATATTACATTGCTTAAACGAGTTTTCATAGTTATGTTGATACCGAAGTCTATTGTTGATTATTTTGATAATTGAGACTTCTATTTTATTAGTTACTGAACTCCAATTAAATTTTTGATTTGTGAAAATTCTTCTATTACGCTCTTTCCATATTTCCCATAATACTATAGATGGGGCGATAACCCAGATATCTTTAAACAAACTGTCCTTATTTGGTACAGGCCATGCTTTGAGAAAATCCAATATATCCAGAGGCCTTGCTGAAGACCAATTTAAACACTTGCATAGCCAATTCCAACATTCTTGAGAAAATTCACAATTTAAAAGTAAGTGGTTAGTCTCTTCTTCTTGGCATTCACATAATGGGCATCTAGATGGGCCTTCAAAGCCTAGCTTCCTAATTCTATCTGAAGTTAAAATCTTCTTTTGCATTGCTGCCCAAAGAAAATTTCCTGCTTTAGGAAGGCATACCTTGTTCCAGCATAGATTTAGGGGTATATCTAAGGAATCCATATTCTGTTTTTTCATAATTGTTTTGTATCCATCTTTGACCTTATAATTTCCGTCGTTCGAGCTTGCCCAAATTAATCGATCTTCTCTACATTTAACCGAAATTACTCTATTGTTAAGAATATCTCGAAGTTTGGTATTTTCATTGTCATATCCCCTCTTTAGTGACGTCATTTTTCAGTGGATTTGCCTATCATGGACTCTCGTAGGCAGATGGTTTTGGTGAGAGAGTCATTCTGATGATTATTTGGGGATTGGATGGTCTTATTTGCTCTTGGAGTGATGATGTTTATCATATTTTTTATTATAATGTGTTATGTGGGGCCAAAATGTTATAATTTTGAGTTGAGTTGCACTTTTTATTTTATAAAGTTACTTTTTATATAAAAGTGCATTATAAAGGGATTTTATAAGAATATTTTATGGATACTTCTAGAAGTTCTAGTGGCTTCTTAGAAAAGTGAATAAATAGAGTACTTGGCCTCTCATTTGGACATCCCATGACTTGAGTTTACACTACTTTTCTCTTTGAGCATTTGTGGCGCCATCTTGGTCTGCAGATTGTCATTTGATCTTTAAGAACGGAGTTTCTTAAGGATATACATAACTGAGGAGGTGAAATATCCTTTGAAGGGTTGCACTTTGGAAGTGGTATTCAGCCATTTCAAGTTGAGCTTATTTGGAGTCCTCAGACTTACCTGAGGGTTTGAGTTTTTGATTGCAAGAGGAAAAAAAAAGTAGATCCAAAAAAAGCAATTCGAAAAAGCAAAGCGAAAAAGCAGTCCGAAAAAGCAGATCCGAAAAAGCAGTGCGAAAAAGCAGATCCGAAAAAGCAAAGCGAAAAAGCAAATCCGAAAAAGCAAAGCAAAAAAGCAAATCCGAAAAAGCAGAGCGAAAAAGCAATCCGAAATTTTTTTGCTACAAGTCTAATTCAGTTTCAAAATTTCAGGATAGGGTTTTGGAACCACATTTTTGCTCATATCTTCCTCATTACTCAGCATATCATTTTGGGTATTTTTGCATTGGATTTCTATCGTCGAGGAGATAAAGATAGGTGCATTTTGGAGTCCCAAAATACCATGATTTATTTTTAAGGAATTTTCAAAATTCCTAGACATTTTCGAAAATTTGCAAGAAAGTACATTTTCAGATTTGGGGTGACTTTGGCTTGGGTGTTGGCATCTTCAGCACTGGCAAAAATTATCGCAGCCATCTACAATCAGGTTCCTCACTTCTCATTTGGCATTTGGCATATTTTCTGAGAAATGTATGTTTTCAGCTGAGTACAAAATATAGCTTCAGCACTTTACTATTTTACATTGTACTTGTCTTTGTTTGTCATTTGGCATTATTGGTATCAAAGGAAGGCTAGGATTTTGCAAGTGAAAGGGCATTGTAATTTTTAGTCTATCTATATTGCAAACCTAGGGTTTGATGATCATATTATTGGCTGAAATATGTATGGCATTATTGCAAATTGTTGATATATGAATGGCATATGGTTTTGAGCAATTTCCTACATCATTGATAGTGTTTTAGATGATATTTGGTTGCTATCTAGTATTCTGAAATTTTGGGACAGCGAACTCATATACTCAAAAATAATTTTCTATCTACATCTTGAGTTTGCATTTTTGAGAGTTTATTTAGTGGCCTATTGGTAGGGGTCATTACATTCATTGGGATCTCCATGGGTGATATCTATATTCTTCCATATGGGATCAGCACCTGGGGAGATGTAATCTTTAATGTAACTACCGATACTTGTTTTGCAGTTATCTATGAATTCTTGTTGGAAACCTTCATTTTTTAATGGAGGATAACCTCCCCAGGAATCTTCCCAGAAGAGGGCCTTATTACCTGCTCCCACGTCCCACGTGAGCAAGTTATTAATGACTCCTCTGGATTCTATAATAAAATTCCAAATACAAGAACCTTTAGTATGTAAATGGGCTCTAAAAATATTGATGGGTTCCGCGTTGGGGACATATTTATTCAAAAGGATATTTGCCCTTGCTACTGGGATTTTTATAAATACTCTAGACTAATTTGGCTCCTAAGGCTGAATTCTGCCATTGAAGATTCTTAATGCCTAGACCTCCTTGGGAAATTGGTTTACAAAGATTATCCCACTTAATAAGCGCTATTTTCTTATCTTCCGATGAACCTTGCCAATAGAAGTCTCTAAGGAGTTTATCTATTTTGGCTTTGATGTTGCTAGGAAGCGGGATAAGAGACATTTGATAAGTGGGGATAGCAGATAAAACAGATTTAATCATCGTAGCTCGGCCAGCTTTAGTGAGCCATTTACCTTTCCAACTACCTTTTTTGTTTTGGATCTTAGGGACAACTGTTTCCGATAATTTTGAGCTACGAACCCCCTTATCTAAGGGGATCCCTAAATATTTGCAAGGAAACTTTCCAATTTTGTAGCCTAGTATGTTACATATCTGTCTCTCTTTAGACAGGGGGTGTTAACAAAGAAAATTTCTGATTTATTGGGGTTGACACTTTTCCCTAAGGCCTTCATATAAACATTCAGGATGGATTTAAAAGTTTTTGCTTCTTTTATGTTGCAAGCCCTTGGTAATATTGTGTCATCTGCAAACTGTTGATGGGTAATGCTAGATACGTTATTTGTTACTTTAACTCCTATAATTTTACCTTCTAAATGTGCCTTAGTTATGGATCTATCCAAAGCTTTTGCCATGATCACATATAGGAAGGGAGATAATGAGTCACCTTGTCTGATGCCTCCAGAGATTGCAAAGAAGCCCTCAGGGGTACCATTAATTAGGAGTGAAATCTTGGGTGTAGATATACAATTATAAATTAAATTTACCCATTGTTTTGAGAACCCAAATGCCTCTAAACAATTACATAAAAATCTCCAATCAACTTTATCATATGCTTTCTGGATATCTATTTTAATGAGCATACAGGATTCTTTATTGTATTGTGCAGTATGTACTATTTCTTGGGCTATTATAATTCCATCAAGAATTGAGCGATTGGGTACAAACCCTGTCTGTTCTTCAGAGATAATAGATGGAAGAAAGGTTTTGAGCCTGTTTGCTAGACATTTAGAGAGGATTTTATAAATTGTGTTACATAGGGAGATTGGGCGGAAATCCCCTGGTTCGAGGCTATCATGTTTCTAGTTTTTGGGTAATAGGTAGAAGCTAATAATGTTCTTTAACCCTTGGTTGTAAGCACTATAGGCAAGAAGCCCCACTATTTCACCAAGGGTCAAAGTCAAACAACTCTCAATTAAGAACCACAGTAGAGAGTCACCCTGTGGAGACTTGAACCTTGGTTGTAGGCACCACAGGCAAGAAGCCCCACCATTTCACCAAAGGCACAAGCCTATTAATCTCTGTATTTAACTAATAATATTATAATATTAAATTAATAATATCAAAACATTTGTAATTATGATATTATACTAATTTCCCTAATTAATAATAATATTATAACATTAATAATATCATAATATTCGAATGATATCTATGATTAGTACTAACGGCAACCAAGGTGCGAGAGGCTTCTATTCAAAGAGAAAAGAGGTGCGACCTCTCCACCTCAAAAGATATAAAGACTTCAGCATATTCACTTGGGAAATACCACACAGCAAATACTTCAATCATCGAATAGGGGAGGGAAAATAAAATAAGTGGAAATGTTAATGTCATGAGACGATATAAGAACAGAATCAGTCAATTCAGACCTTAGTGCTATCACAACAAAGCAATAACAAATACCGATGGAAGAAGGAATAATAAAATAGGATCATAGGATATAAAATATATACAGTATGGATTATAAGATAGACAAAAGGATAGTGTAAAATATTTTAGTGCTGGCAGCCATTGTCTGACAGCATATTTATAATGTAAATTACTTACAGATCAATACTGGTCTACAGAATATGATTGGAAATAAGGGATTTATAAATATATATATTGGTAATATGGAAATCAGAATATATATATATAATAGTGAAATCAGATAGAAGATCTATATAGGTAAGTTATGTTATATATACAATATATATAAGAGATTTTGATTATATGTAAGTATGTTAATAATAAATAAAAATCAGAAATATATATATAGATACATGTGAGCATATATTAAGAAGAATAAAATCTGAATTATATCAATGAGATTCTAACATATTTTAGACTCAAATCTTATTGCTACTTTGGTAAATGAGAGGGGAAGGGCTGAGGCTGCCAAAGAGGAGAAATCTAAATCCAATAGGATAGCTCCCAAGATAGGGTAGGGATCAGCGACCCTCTAATCCTTGAGGGAAAAAGTCCCAAGGGAGGGCTTGGATCTGTAAACTTTGAGGGTGCCTATCAATGGTCTCTAAGCGCTTTGGTTTGCCTCCAATGTCTTCTCCCTTCTCGAGAACTGAAGTAATCATAAGATCGGTCCTATAATATGGATCAGAGATAGTCAATTTCTTAAGCCATTAATAATGTACTAGTTTTCTTGTATTATTATTGATGTTGATTTATTGACAATTTAGCTTAGTCATGAAAGAATATTAAATTAAGTTAAAACTGGTAATGACTGAGTCCTCACTTAGGAGGGGACATTACAAAATCTCAAAACAATTCATTAAAGAACTCAAGAATAGGATCAAATGCTTACCCTAGACACTTAGATCCCCTTTGTGGAAGCTATCTGGCACACCACAAACGATCCTCTTCGAAAATAATCACCTTGCCTTCAAAATGCCAAAATGGAGACCAAATGAGAAGAAAGCCTAGCTGCAAACAAAATGAGATGAAAAAACAATGAATGGCCTCTATTAGAACCGTTTTAGGGTTTAGAGGAAAAATAAAAATTAAAAAAAGGCAAATGGCACATGTTTTAAGTATTTTTTTCTTGGTTTTAACATTAGATTTGACGTTTTTCTTCCTGTTGGGCCACGGATGCTCTATGGAGGCGCGGGGATGCCTCGGGATGCATCCAGGAAGCGCATCCAAGGGCAGTGGATGCCCTGTGGATGCATTCCAATGCATCCACAGGGCATCCACTTCCCTTGGATGTGCTTCCTTGACGCATCCGAAGAGCACCTACATCCGCATCCACCTCCATGTGCTTCCGCCTTCGCATCCAGCCTTCTAGGGAGCGCATCGGCTACTTAGGTATAAACACTAAAGAGATTTCGTCCTCCAATGCAAAAAATATCTGAAATCCTAGGTCTCATTGCACAATTCCCGAGAACATCCAATATCAAAGTCAAAACTTATCAACATAATGAGATTGATTTCATTCCTTGGGCTTTCATAATTACTCAATAAAGTTTGATCATGAGGCTTCACCACTAAGTCTTTAATGACTTATAAATTTGCTTTCGATGTTGACTTAGGATAAGACTAAGAATGGGCGCCCAAATAAAATAATCATTTAATGTAATTTAATGAAGTATCTTGGCCCCATTCATTAAATGACTTTATATTTACCCTTTTAATAATTAATTATTAATAAAGTACTCTTTATTAATAATTAAATAACATTAACTTGTGCAATTAAGCCCATTTCACTAAGCCAACTAATAGACAAGATGACCCCTGCATATACCATGTGTCCAGGTGCCCTACCAAAAATAGTAACTCTCTGAATATGACTTACTTAAAATAGTAAGTCCCTGAATATCTGCTCAAGCCAAATGTGTCAGGGCTAAACACTACAAACATAGCTTGTTCAGGCACCACAGTATAATTAGAATTCCTAATTTTCCTGAAATAGTTACTTACTAAAAATAGTAAGTGTGCCAAATTGAACCAAACGGAGAGCAATCCTGAACACTTCAATCCTCCGGAATGGAAATAGGCCTCCTGCACTGCCAACTGAGACCCTCTAACAATCAGTCTTAGCCTACGAGGCCAATGATAGGCTAAACCAATCATAAACCATGGTGAGCTAAAATGGGGACATTGCACTTACAATCAGAGAAGATGATTCATAAATGATGTCTATTGGATTATACAAATCAACGAACACTACAATTTTGTGGATCATTACAGCTACCTATGAATGATATCACCAGTTAAAAAATGGCCATGCTACTTCATTATGGTTCAAAATGATTTTTGTTTTTTAAGTTTCTTGAAAACCTTGTTGGTTGGAGATTTTCAGTACATTTATGTTAGGTGCCAAGGATGAACAAGGTCGTGTTGTTGGGTTAATTAGTACTTGTTAGTATTGTTGTCAAGGGGTTGTTGTCGAGGGGTTGATGTCGAGGGATCGAAAGTTAGCCAATGGTTGCCAACGGTTCGCACTCGATACCCTTATATATATTGTACTTACCTTCAGGAATGTTATGTCATGTTATGTCATGGTGTGGTCATAATACTAGGAATACTCTGAGATACATTGTAATAATTCTGAGATCAATGAATATACAGTTGTGAGTTCTCTCAAATACATTATGTATATGTTTATTGTTATCATTTACATGCATTCTGTTCTATTCTAAACATAGACCCTACAGGGCAAACAGGTCGTATAATACTATAGACACTAAATTTTCTTAACATACACAAGTTTTCTAAAACTAAAAAGTTGATGAAGATTGCTTTAGATTAACTTCCTTTAGCCTTGAAGGATATATCTATGAACAAACAGAAGGAATAACTGAGTGCCCCTTGACACCACTAATAGCAAACCTGTTCAAGGAGAATATTGGAAAGAAAGAAACTAAATACATACCCTGAAAACCCCAGGATGGTGGCAGTGTTACAAATGAAACCAACATATACAGGAAATTCTCATAAAAATCAAATACAAAAGACTACTGTTGCTGAGAACCCACATACTACTAAATATAAAATTTGCAAAGAAGCAGCCAAAGCCCTTGCAAGGTAAGACGACCAAACTAAGAGACATCTGGGGGAAGCATAGCAAATAAAACAACACGGGAATAACATAAATTGAGATGATAGGTTTCAGTTTAAACCACAGCTGTAGATGTATCATCTCAGCAATGAATAAAACCTGACAAAAGAAGAAATTAGTTCACAAGGGAGCCACCCACCCACAACTTAATATAGAATTTACGAAGAAGCAGCTAGTATATTTGAAAGAGCAGACACCCAAACTAAGAGACATCTAAGAGAGGCACAGGAATACATAAAAACAGATAACAGTTGGAGTTTAAACCAGAAGTGGAGATCCATCATCTCAGCAACAATGTAGGACTTGGAATAAATTTATAAAAGAAATTAGTTCACAAGAGAGATGGACTAGTCTTCCACATTACAGTAGCGGCATGGGAATATGCATATATAGATCTTCATGTTATCAAAAAGATCCTATCATGGCATCCTAAACCCTGGATGCAAATCTAGAAGATAGACCCCACATGTTGGTGACAAAAAAAGGCAGAGTGATTCTAGATAATCGTTATACAAAAAAGGCTACACAAATTCAACAAATCTAACAGCCAAAGGATTTAACATACATATTCTCTGGCAAGATCATGCTGATAATTTATATTGTTCATTGGCATTACCATCCTGTAATTATTATACACATAGTTTGCAGACTCGGACTCGTAGAGTACTCGGCAAGCCCAAAAATTTTGACTCAACAAAAACTTAGCAAAAACTCGGCAAGTTAGAGAGTACTAAAGACTAAAATTTCTTAAAGACCATTTTTTTTTGCAAAATTTAATTACATAATGTTTTTAAAATTAAAAATTGACATCTTAAAAGAGAAAATGCACGGTTTTATAACAAAAAACACATGAAACTAGCATTTTACTCGCATTGGTGATTTTATCCATGTTTTTCTTGTGCCTATAAACGCACAAGAGTTAAGCTTGTAAAAACTCACAGAGCAAAACAAAAAGAGTACTCAACAACTCAGAGAGTACTTGCAGAGTTTGCAAACTATGATTATACTCTTATGCCTATGATTCTTATAAAAGTAAAAATGACGTGAGTAAGAAAAATCAAAATCAAGATGTTAGTTACCTTTCAAGGAAACTTCCCCATCAATTGCATTCAAGGCAGAAAAGGCCACCTTATTACCCACAAAATCTGGAGCTTCTATTGTTTGTGACATTTCCTTTGTTTTCAACAACAATCTCCCAATTGCACTTCTGTAATAACCTCCTGTTGATGTTGGGTTTGAGCAATATTCCACATCCCAATCTGAAAATAAAAATTAAAACATTCACTAAGCACCATTGTCTTTCTAGCAATATAAAGCAGACTGATGATTCTTCACCTTTCCATGACGTCCTTATTTCTAGATAGAATGATGGTTCACTGGCATGATAGATTCATAGGAAAAGAACTCATGTATGTCTATTTCTGGGCTTCTTCTCATCACCACTTTTCACAGAAAATGGAGCTACTCTATGAGTCTACTCTCTTACAAATAAGCCTTTCAAATTTCTGATAATGACCACAATGAGGAGAAGCATCACTTAACAAAAGTTTTCAGACTAATGGAAATGGAATGAAATAGATTATAGAGGTTTTCAACAATGTGGCAATAAAAGCTGCAAAGCAAGGCCAACATAAAGTTAATAATGACAAAGATATGCCTAAAGCTTTTTTTCCATTTAGTGAAGGAATTTCCTTTGCAATACACAAAATCTAAAGGAAGCATCATATTGACTTCATCTTCATACCACAAAATAAAAAAGGGAGCAGTTGAAGTTCATCAAAACTCCTCTTGATCCAACACTTGAATGTGAGGTCATCGAAATTGATTGCATGTTTGTTCTTTCTATCAAGCAGACGGGATCTTTTCACTTTAAAGTTTGAGATGCTTAGAGCTGACACTGAGAGAGACTGCATCAAGTATTTCTCTTTTGTAGAGTATGTGCATAGGTCATCACATAATATTTTCCTAAAAGAGATTGTAGCAGAGGAGTTATATTAACAAGAAAACTTAGAGAAGCTATTGAGATTCATAAACATCCAAATGATCTCAATCAGAATGAAGGTATAAAGTTTAGTGATCCATAAAAAACCCATCATTTAATTTCTTAAGAAAAACAAATTTGATCACAACCAATTAATTATTGCCCTACGACACCTAAAGAGTATATAAGGCATTAAATAATTAATCAACTAATTCGAAGGCATCATGTTATATTATATTAAATTAATATATAGGAAGGTCATTAATATCCATGGTCTCTACTATTCATTGTTTAAAAGGCTATCTACATAAGTATCCCTTATCTATAGTCTTACAATTTATCATTCACCCGTATGAACCATTTTGGGTGATTTGAAATGTCAATAGTACAAAATATTTATGCAATTGAAACTAGAAGTTATCTCAATGAAATTTGTCTTCTTATGGTTTTAAAGTCTACTATATGAGCATATTAGTCAACGAAATAGTACCATTCAGTCCATCTTTACAAACTCATGTCTATGTTGTAGAAAAGATAGCCATTTTCAAATGCATAAAATGAAACAAAATAAGCAATTATATTCATACATAGGAATCACCAAAAGTCAGCCAACAATCAAGAATGTAAACCCAATTACACCACCACCAAGAAGGTATCCAACAGCACTCCTCTAAACTCTAAAACAAGAGAAAAATAAAGTTTGCAGAACTTTTGATGAGAAGAGTTGTGAGTTAAGTCCCAACTTCAATACTGAGAAATTGTGTAAGCAAGATAAATTTATAATTTTCTTCTTTATACTCAACTATTGTTAGTAACAAATGTAATTATGCATTAATCATGTCATTCTGTTGGGAGGTTAAGGCCTTGTTGCAAATCTGCAATTGCATGACAAAGTTTTAACAATGAATGTTAGTTTCAGCATTTATAGGGTGTTTTCAGCAGAGTGCATAACAGTGTCAAGTGGCAATAGCAAGATGAAGTCATCTCAAGAATCCACGATTGAACTATTGCAAATATTTGGAAAATATCAGGAGGATCTGACACCATTGATAAGGGATAAGGATAAATGGGATTATGAACTTGAAGCCAGCAAAATTCTTGATCAGTATCAAGAATTTCTTGATGAGTTCAAAGTTCAAGTTTCTTAATCCTTTGGGGCCCGTTTGTTTGCGGAATTGGAATTTGAGTCAAAACTTGATTATCTCAAAATCAGGTTTTGAAATTCCGGTTTTGTGTATTCGGAAGATAGTTTGGACTGTTTAGTTCACTCGGAAGATGGCTGAGACAATCCATATTTTGCGTTTGGTTGCCATTTTCGAAATTGGAATTGGAAGTGAGAAATTCCTATTTATGTGTTTGGTTTGCAATTTCAAATTGGAATTGCAATTACATTATCCATTTTCTGTGTTTGGTTCTACATTTTCAATTGGAATTAGATTTTGACAAGAAAATTTAAGTTTTTATAATTATTATATAGTGTTTTAATTTAATATTTTATTTTTGTTGTCCATTTTTTATTTATAGTTTTTTTTAATTAATTTATATTTTTATATAGAAAATCATAAACAAAATTTAATATTTTTTTTTCAATATTGTGAACAGTCAACTTAACTCTTTTTAATAATTTTATACAATATCATAAACAATATTATAACAAGAAAGTCGATATCACATCAAAATATAAATAAGTCATCTAGTCCACATATGTATCTATTTCTGCATAATGACCCAACAAATGACTAAACTAAATAGTACGATTGTTGCACAAAGTAAACATCGTAAAAACACGACATCGGCTTTATACGTAGCCTCCGCTTTTGCAAAAGCTTTTTCAAGTGCTTTGCAAGACTTGCACTCGTCATCCACAACAGGTATATGTGGAAAACGTGCAGATGATGTAGACAGGGACAGGGTGTCATTGGCCCACCGAAAGTACTAACATCCACCGCCATCGTACAATACAAATCTAAGTTAGTCTCACTATAATGACTAATATTTATTCTTTGTAAACATTTAAATATTGTGCAATTAACAACCTTTTTCTTATTTTTGCAACTCCAAAATTTACGATCTGGATTATCCCGTGTGTATGACGTCTTCAACACACGGCGCGATCCATCACCACACTCACACATAGGGACATTTATCATAGCCATCAGCACTGTATTAAGCAAATTTTTGTTCATTCATACTATTTTTGTTCATTCATATATAACAACATGACTATATTCTATGAGTACAAATTGAAAAAGTTTCATTTATGTTGATATTACAAATTTATAGAAAAAATATAATGACACAACTATAGCATCAGATAGAAGTTTTGGGGAAGAACAATATCCATGAACTGAATGGTGGTGTGAAAACACACCGTCAAATAAGAAAATGCAAGGAAATCCACGCTCTACACCCTTATGCCCCACATTCGATGAGCAACCATCTCATAGCCCGCTCATTCTTCCCATTACTTTCCGTATTGTTAGATGGTCAATCCTGCATCTACAAAGTAAACATGATAGAAAGACTAAAACTTGTTTATTTTTAAATGGAATACACCAAGGAGTACCATTAGAAATATTGACCGTTTACAAACATGAACAGTAAACAATCATCAGATAGCTCATTTTTTATCATCATATGTGGATATTTTTGGCATGAACGTTTCAAATAGCTTCTAGATTCGATTGTGTAGATAGTTATGGATCACACTCTGTGATCCATCATCAGGATGAAAGAGACCAAAATGATTGCAACAGACCAAAATGATGGACTTTTCTTTCAATCATTTTTCTCTCTTCCATCCTGATGAAGGATCACAAAGTGTGATCGTAAACGTTGATGCCAAAAATATCTACAAAATCAAATCCGAAAGCTATTTCAAATATATTTAATGTCAGCATGTGTAGTCTCACTTTATCATCATATGTGTAGTCTCAAAACTATCCATTTCTGTTTCTGTACCTATCGCGTGGTTTTTAAAAATGAATGAAAAATGAAAAGAAATTGAAG
The DNA here is from genome assembly GCA_027943335.1 of Chamaecyparis obtusa. Lineage (NCBI taxonomy): Eukaryota > Viridiplantae > Streptophyta > Pinopsida > Cupressales > Cupressaceae > Chamaecyparis > Chamaecyparis obtusa. Next base: position 1,379,582 of record BSBK01000498.1, on the reverse strand, counting down.
ATGAAATAGAGCATTGAACAAAGTAGAATTATTTAACTTAATTTCGTAATGCAACAATAATAACAAGATGGTTAGGGTATATACATACAGAATCATGAGCAATACAGTCGTCTACCAAAACACATTTATAAAATCATGTCTGAAGAACTAGAAATGGATAGTTATGAGACTACACCTTAACAATGCATTAAATGAAGCATTCATCATGTGGTACTCCTTCGTGTATTCCACTTAAATATGTTAAAAGCAACAACACTAACAAATGCAAGCTAAAATGTCTATAAAAGCACATTAATGAAAACAATGGTCAAGGGAGGGCATGCTTGTTTGTCCATTAATTCAACAAGATCTTGCAATACCAAAACATTAAACCAATATGCCATTGATGGACCTCTGAAAGAACTCAAAATTCAAAGGACAAGAGAGAAACAAGGTTTCCTACCTTGAAGTGGAGAGAAAAACCAAAATGGAGAGGAAGACAAGCACACTCTGTGAAAGCCAACATAATCACTAGCAACACAAAATAATCTTGGCATGGATCCAACGAATTAACACAATAAGTATACCAGTGGCTACTGTATACCAGTGTATACCAAAACAAAGAGGGAAAAATGAAAGAAATAACTTGATTGGGTTGACACATGATCCCAAGAGAAGTTCTGAAACATCTTTGCATGGCCATTGAGAGAGCAAGTTTTTACAATTGATTATACATTTTTTATGTAAATTTTACTTCACGAATCACAAAGTATTGTTTCTTTTCCAACTTGTCTATATTTTTATGATGTTGATTCATCTGTAAGAAACGATACTTTGTGATTGATGTTCTAAAGATGCATTGCATGTTCAAGATGTTAAGTTTATCCACTGATTGGACTGTATGCCAGTGGCTGTGAACATCAATCACAAAGTATCGTTTCTTAACAGGCTTGTCTATATTTTTATGATGTTGATTCATCTGTAAGAAACGATAATTTGTGATTGATGTTCTAAAGATGCATTGCATGTTCAAGATGTTGTTAAGTTTATCCACTGATTGGACTGTATGCCAGTGGCTGTGAACATCAATTACAAAGTATCGTTTCTTAACAGATGAATCAACATCATAAAAATATAGACAAGCTGGAAAAGAAACGATACTTTGTGATTGATGTTCACAGCCACTGGCATACAGTCCAATCAGTGGATAAACTTCACATTAATTTCATGCTTTTCTAAGTGCTCAATCATAAGTGTCATTATTTTCCAGTTTGCCATTGTTTTCTAAGAAATTTTAATTAACATGGTGACCCAAATTGATAACATGCTGCCCCAAATTGAACAAGAGAAGAGAAGGAAGATCTCAAGAAGCATTTCATGCGTAGTGAACAACAGAAAATCACGTAAAGGAGCAGCAAGACAAGCTAATGACAGTAGATGTTCACACATAGAAAGCATATGTTGATAGGAAGCAGTCATTCTTAAAGATCAACATAAAAACATAAGAAAAGAATCCAAATCTATGAAGAGCAGTGAGGATCTTGAATATAGCAGTGGGTCTCGTGTCAAAGAGTGAAGCTTGTTGAGAAAAGAATGTCAAATCTGCACTAGAACAAAAAGTAAATGGAATACACTTTTAGATAAGTAAAACACAGATCTTGCATGTAGAGCAGCTGCATTGAATAGAGAATATCACATTTAGCAGTCTCAAAAAGGAACAACAGTCTGTATGATAAATGAATGGCACATTTTATGCATATAGAACTCTATGCTTTCATTGATGAACAGTGAGATGAAGTGTTACCATAGTAATGTCAAATCAGAAGAACAGTGAAAGAACAGTGATAACAAAAAGGCCGCTCTAAAGGTAAGAAGAAGAATGTAATTATTAAAGCAATAAGATTGCTATTATGAGATGGTCGATAAAACATGGGAAGGAATATGGTGGTCGATAAAACATATAGTTGAATGCCTTTGTGTATACTGTTGTTTTGATTGACTGGTATTGGTACACCTCAATTCGAACTTCCCTCCATATCAAACCTCTCACAGCTCGTAGTTTTTTGAGTGTGCTCACGACAACTAACAAGAACAATTCATATAGTTTTTTGAGTGTGCTAATTCAATATTTTACAAGTTGCTTAATCATATTCTATGACATTGACTCTATACATTGGACTTCACGAAGTATATAGAATGACTCGTGATCATAAAAATTTTACATAAAAAGGAATCTGTATCACTTCCCTTGATGCCAATGATGAATGTACTCAAGGATATTGAAGCCGTAGTTCTTACACAGATTCTATCTATTGAATCTATTGGCTCAATACATATGTATTTATCTGCATGATTTGTAGAAGGAATTAACAAAGCTTCCAATCACTGTAAGAATCCTGTTAACATCAACATACTTTCCTATGTACTAGTAGTACCCAATGATTGAGTAGATGGAATTGGGAGAGGGAGTATTTTTCTAAGAAGTTCTAATTCAAGAAAAAATGGAACAGACATGAATATATATAAAGAGAATAGCAATGATAAATTAAAGATTTGAATAGAAAAGCAATTATAGATTTGATGAAATCACAAGTGTCATCTTTTGTCTGTAACATTGAGTATAGCATCATGTCAGTTTTATAGCCTTTTATAGGCTTCCAACACATTTAAAATCACACAACAGTACAGAATTAGATGTCCTTTTAAATACACCCCAGTGACTGCCCGTTTGTTTCTACACTGCTTCAAGTACCGTTCCGTCTCACTTCACCATACTGACTGCTGTATTACAAACGGCTATGCTACATCGCATTGTTTTCACTTCCTTCTCAATACCTATATTTTCCCTTGTCCCTTTGCCCTTTGCCCATCACCCATTGCTTCTAGTACTGAAGAGAGGATTTGGGTGTGAGAGATTCATGGCACAGAAGCAAGCTGAGGAAGCAATTGTGGCAAATTACAGTGAGATGGAAATGGAAGGCAAAGATGCAGATGGAATGGAGAATGAAAATGATGCTTCTAATTCTTTCAAAGGTGGTGTTTTTAAGAGAATGTTCTGGCATGGCGGATATGTTTATGATGCCTGGTTCAGCTGTGCTTCTAATCAGGTCATTCATTCATGGACTATGAATCTCTGCCATGTTCATGTTATCAATCTTTGTGAACAATATACAAGGATGTCATATCCCCAAATTCAGAATACTTAGAATACTTTCTTTTCCAGCTTGCCATTGTTTTTCACAGAAAACAATGGCAAGCTGGAAAAGAAACGATACTTTGTGATTGTTGTTCACAGCCACTGGCATACAGTCCAATCAGTGGATAAACCAATTTACATTTCATTATCTCAGAATATATTTGATAAACAAAAACTATGTTTGATAAACAATCAACAATCATAAACAATCATCAACGAAAACACAATTGTATCAGTGTATGTGAACAAGTATGATAATGTTTAAACTCATGATAAAGTTTGATAAAGTATGTAGAAAATAACTATAAATGACCATATGTGGCTACAATCCAGTCCACTCTCTCGTCCTCAGCCATCAATAAGAACCATTTGGCTCTTTCACGTTCACCCGCGAAGGTTTCGTATACCCTCAAGAATACACCTCGACTCAATCCAGGGATGGATTTGAGAGCGTTATATGCATCCGTCAAAGCATTGTCATGAGTAGATTCATCAATTTTGACAAGGTGAACATTGTTCATGCCCTCTTTTATTTTCTTCATTGTTTCACACATGGAATCCAAGGAAGCGGCCATACTTGCCTTCCTCCTCTTTCCCACCTTTCTAACTAATGATGTAGGAGTCCCTCTAGTACTTGCTGTTGCAATGGACTGATTGGAATTATAAGGGTCTTCGTCCAAATCAACAGCACTATCAAGATGTATATTGAAACCAAGGTCCTCTTCATCATGCACATCGAATGGCTCTTCCATAGGGTTCCCTTCTTCAGTCTCAAGGGCCGTGGTAGCTGCATTACCTTCAGCAATGTCATTACCCACAATTGCACCCAATTCATTGAAGTACTGGAAGGGATGCCTCTTATACACTTTGGCGTTTTTGAACTCTCTTCTCTGCATGTTGGCATAAATAAATGGATTAGGTTCTTTGTCTTTCATTATTAACTTTAAAAGAAGGCAATATTATTTCCATCAAAATAGTAAAGAGATCACCCTACCTTCAGAAGCTCATCCCACACGCTATCCTCAGCATCCAGGCACTGAGTTGCCTCATTCCAAGCTAAACCACTTGTATTCCTTAGCTCTTTCATCACTCTATAGGCAAGCTTCCAAGTTTTCAACTTATTTTTGAAGTTGTCCTTGGATAGATTGAGGTTCATATCAGCGTTGAACCGCCTCTCAATTGTGGACCACGCTTCTTTTTTGAAGCCTCAGTCACATTTTTTGCCTAGTTGTACTTGCTCGAGGAGCAAGTCTAGAAACTTGCATTCCATTTCCTTTGTCCACATTATCTTCTTCGAGGAAGGAGATATCTGGCTCGTGTTACCAATTTCATCCATGTTCATCAATAATTCTATGTATGCCATGCTGTGTATACAAATTGTTGTTAATGGTATCAAAGTATCTTCATACATCAATTTACTCAAATAAAACACATTGACCCATACAAGTCCAATACTTGCAGATAGAAAGAGAAGAAAAAGGAAACCATCATGTATATCAAAGTATCTTCATACATCAGTTTACTCAAATAAAACACATTGACCGATAAAGTCCAATACTTGCAGATAGAAAGAGAAGAAGAAAGAAACCATCATGTATATCAAAGTATCTTCATACATCAGTTTACTCAAATAAAACACATTGACCCATACAAGTCCAATACTTGCAAATAAAAAGAGAAGAAAAAGGAAACCATCATGTAGTCTTGACTCATACAAGAACAACTATTCTCGGGATCTGTACTCTTCACACATTCTACTTGCTATATCATCTCGGAACTGTGCCCACTGGTCTCTATCACGCTGAGACAACCCATATGTCTCTAGCATTGGTACATCTACCCCATCACGATCATCTTCCTCTTCGGTGACAATTTTTGATGGAATGTCATCCTCTAACGTAATGTAGTTGTGTAGTATGCAACATCCTAATACAATATGAGCTTGTGTCATGATAGGATAAGACGTGGCATGCCTCAGGATTGGAAAACGCTGCTTGAGAATACCAAATGTATGCTCTACTGAGTTTCTAGGAGAGGAGTGTCGATGGTTGAACAACTCTTCTCAAGAGTTTATTGGATTCTCTCTTGAAAACTCCTTCAGGTGGTAGCGTGTACACCGATAAGGAGCAAGAAATCTAGGTGCATTGGGATATCCAGCATCCACTAGAAAATATTTTCCTACATAAATAAAGTATATTATTAAAACGTGAAACATTGATTGTACCCTTGAGTATATTAAACTATGATTTGGCTTACCGGGGGGAACAACAAGAGGATCTTCTCTTGACAGAGCTGAAGCTAGAACACGACTATCTGCGGCAAACCCTTCCCAACCAGCAAGGCAGTACTGAAACTTATGATCGAAGGAACACACACCCATAACATTTTGCGACAGGTTGCCTTTTCTATCACGATATTTACCCTGCATGTCGACATCAACGGTGACTGGTATATGGGTTCCATCGATAGCTCCAACACAATCCTATACGATATGATACAATCATCAATTCTACGGTCAACCAATAATATGATAAGGATAAAAATCCATACAAGAAATTTGTAACACAACAATTACCTTGAAGAATGGATAAAAACGTTCATTCCCACTAATTTCAGGAGTGTTTGGACTAGGTGGTAGAAAGCAATCCTTGTGGAGTCCTAAGATAGCCCTCAACACCTTGTGGAAGTATCAGCTTATTGTCTCTCCTGAGTGCCCAAAGTTGTGGGCAATCTTGTGGTTCCTCAGATTGTGGCCAACAGTGTGGAGGAACATCACAAGTTGTTCTTCTAACGTCAAGTGTATCGTATTTGTCAAGGTTCCTTTCAGCCTTAGGATAGTAGCTAGACGAAAGAAGGCTCCCCTACTCATGCGAATCTGATCATGACAATCCACATCGTTGGAATGAATAACCATTCTATAAAAAGAACTTCCTTTTCTTTTTCGTTTACCCATTTGTGCATTGCCTTCTTGGGCCACCACTACTATGGCTACGGCAACACAAGCAATAAGAGTTGTGAGAAGACGAGAATATGTGGTCTCCACAACTACCCGTCCTAGAATGTCAATATTCTTAATAGGATCCATCAATGGCCTAAAATGTGGACAAACACAACGATTTCAGCGAGGAGATATTGGTAGCATGCTGTTGATGTGCTGTTTTTCTAACTAGCCAATCTCTTCAAATTAAAATCATCAATTAAGTAACATGCTGCAATAGTTGACAGTAGAGTTCTGAGAAATTAATAAGGTAACTCTCAACCTTCCTCTTAGTCATGATGTTTATTTCTATGGATGATTGTTGTTATGAAACTTACCATATAAAAGAATTCAATATATTTATAGAATGTTACCTTTGAACTAAGGAAACTCATATTCAGTCAAACAACAGTTATTTTTGTCATTGATATAGGACTTTGGGCAATTTTTTTTATTGTAAATGATTGTCGGTGGCAGGTGAATATGTCATGCCCATCATGCCTGCTGTACAAGAGCAGACAGCAGTCTACCTGAGTTGTCTACCGACAACATTCAATGGTGGAAAGTGGGTTTGGTCTGGTGGGCATATAATCACCAAGCCATGTAATGGAGAACAACTTTATTAAAACATGACCCATTGAATTTTGACCTAGATTAACACATTGGCAATCATTCTATTGTGGTTTTGTAGTCACTACGGTGGAAAAACTTTGTATGTTGGATTAAAAGGATTTTACTCAGTGAACTCATTCGGTTGATGAGAATGTTAGGTTTACCCTTTCGAAGTATTGATGGGGTCATTTCATGAAGTTACAAGGTTTTCAATGTGGTCCATATCAATGGGAAAAGAATCATCATTTTGAGGTGGGATGAGTACATAATTTCTTGATCTTTCAAAGCTATTTGATATAATCTTATGAGTAATTATAATTATTGTACTGTGCTGTTTTGTGAGATGAAAGTCATACATAGTTTAAAGTCATAGAGCACTAGAATGTCATTATTAAGAGCATTAGTTTATCAGCCAGAGAGATTAAAAAGGAGACCCACGATCAGTGTTTTTCTTCATAAGAAGTGGCAGGCTTAAACAAATATGACAATCCATGAAAGGACTCTGATACAAGGATGGTTGCAGGGTTTATTTATAGGGTACAGTTTGGCATTTCTGAAGGGAGGCTCAAATGAAATATTGCAATCATGAGGAAAATATATGATAAAGGTCAGTAGGCAGGCTTAATGAAAATATTTTCTATGACTGTCAATTGAGGCTTTTGGAAGCTAGAACAAGGTCTCACGAATGCAAAGAAGTCCTAGAATTGGTTCTAAAACTTTCACACAAGAACAGTGAAAATGTGATAGGCTATGAAACTCAATGAAATGAAAGCCTATTGTACCTATTGTGACAATTAACCATAATGATGGCACTCTAATGAGAAATACGGTGACTATGTTTGGCAGTCAAAGACATACATGAGAAATCCTTCAATGAGTCGTGGGACCAGTATTATGTTCAAAGAGCAGGAGCATAGACAAATTTGCAAGTGATTTACAGATTATAAGAAGAGAAAAGTTATAGTTCACTCAAGAAAATACATGAAAAAGGGTGTATGATAGAGCAAACAAGATATAGGGAATACTGTCCAAGAAAAATGATATAGCAGTTAAAGCTGCAGAGACAATGACTTCCATGGAAACCTGAAGGATAAATGACAGTATAAGACAAAGAACATGCATAGTAAAAGGCAATGACGAGAGACCAGAGAATGACAATACTCACACTAGCTGTGACCAGGCTAAACACCTATGCATCCTAGATAACAAAAAGTGAACTGCACAATGATTTTCTTGAAATGTCATGACAGGGATGATGCCAAGAAGACTCAAAATATAGTACTGTCAGGGAAAGGTACTAAGGTAACTAAACAAAGAAGATAAGGGTCACACGATGGAGCAAATAAGAAGACAATGTTTGTGTGTTGGGACACCCTATCTCACAGTTTGAGGGACAGTTATAAAAGAAATAGTCTGGGAGATCAGTGACCAGAGTCAGACCTATGATGGAGCAATTAAAATGACAAACCAGGCTAATTGCAGAAGCCATCAAAGGCTACCTAGTATCCATCAGCATTCCAAGGAGCATACTTAAGGACAACTTAGTTTGACAGTAAAATGGCAGATACAAAGTCCGAAATACTAATTAAAGCTTGGATTATGTAAAGGACAGTACACTGTTCAATACATCTCTTCATCACTAATAGTTTCAGATCTACCATATAAAACATGGTAAGTTCTATAAACATGGCCCTAAACCACTTCCGAGATTTCAAACATTGGGTAAACTTATCTAAACAAAAATTACTCTTCATTGGCAAACCTATCTGATTAAGATAAGTGCCATTTCCAATCCACCCCAAAACCGGTCAAGGTCATAACTATGGATGAAATGGCACTTATCTGAATCAGATGGGTCTGCCAATGAAATTATGCCAATGAAATATATATATAAAATGAAGGGTTGGGCTGACATTACTCCAATTCCTGTCTATGTCTCTTTGAATAGAATAAAAAAGCTGCAACCAACTGGGATGATTAGCTAGATTTACATCACCCACATAATCAATAATTCTATGCACTCTTTTAGTCCATTATAAAGACCCTGGGGATTTTGAAGTATTTGTAAAGGGGGGATTATTTGAATGAGCCCATGTATGTGGGGGAGCCCAGTGTATGAGTATATACATCTGTAGATTGATCCTTAATGGGTAACAAAGTAGAATGGTTGGTGTTACTTTGCCTGACTGACTCTTTCCATAACAAGCACTGTTTCAAAGGGACACATAAGACTCTATAAGTGTCTATAACCCTCAACAATTACTGAATTCCAATCAGAGAAGACGCCCCTGCATTTAGAAGGTTTCAGTTCATTTATCAACAAGTGTACTCCACAAGTACTTCTACCCTTGAATGCACTTCATCTTGTACATGAACTACATTAAAGTTTGGGTCTGTTACTTATCAGTACTTATAGCAATATTAAAGTTGTCTAAAGAAATATAGATTTTGAGCCACACCTGTGAGGATGTATAGTTGACATTCTAAAAGGAGGAAATTTTGTAGGCCTTTGTTCTGGCGGAACCGAGGGCTATTAGCTTGTGGTCCTTTGTTAGCTTGTTTCCATAACAAGCACTTGTGTATATATGACAATGAGGAGTATGAAGAAAAAGAATGCAAGGGAGACCGGCAATGAGCAATACAAGATCTGGAATGGTAGTTTGTGGGTGTGAGAAGGGCACTCGCAGCCATTTCTATTTTGGTGACTGTATCAATGTGACATAATGGGTACAAAAGGAAACAACCTTCTCGCGGAGACAAGCTACAAATAATGGGAAGTTTACAAAGTTTGGAAGAGGCGCTGAATGATTTGAGGTGTGCATCAAGCATAAATCACAGTAAAATGCCGCTCGATCAAATAATCCCCCACATACATGGGCTCGTTCAAATTAGTAGCAGGGTATTGCTCAGGAAGAAATGAGATGCGTTACAAAAATACACAACGCATATGCGCTTTGAATCCAAAGCGACCACCATTCATTCAATAAATTCTCTCAAGGCACCCGAAATAATGTTTCAATGGTAGATGTACGCTTTGAATGCCCAAATGTCATCAAGGCACGAAATATAAGCAGTGAACAAACAGTTAAAGCAAAAGAACCGTCTGGCATTACGAAATGCACTCCGAACACAAAAGGGAACAAACTGAGGGGGACGAAATGAAAGAGGAAGCACCCATACCTGTTGTACGAAAACCCCTTTGAAGACCCTGCAGAGTTGAGGCGGACGAAATGTAAAACCCTTCGAAGACCCTTCGAAAACCCTACAAAGATGAGGCGGTAAAACGTGGATAAGAAAAATGCAGTCGGAAACCCCAAAACGGATTCCAAGAAGACCACAGACCCTACAAAAATTAAAATGGGATTCATAAAATGCCAAAAACGGATTATAATTTCAAATTCCACCTCTTTGGTGGGAAGATGGATATGCCCATTTTGGTGGTGTATTCGGGTTTTGATGGTATAACCCTATTTTGAAAATGAGCGTTCCAAACAGTGGATTCAGGTCAAAACCTGATTATCCACTTCCAATTCATGCCATCTTCCCGCAAACAAACGGGCCCTTGATGAATTCTTGAAGTTACTTGAAATGAGACAACCTAACAAAAGCGACCTTATTAACTTCATAAGTAGGTCAAAGATAAATGGTAGTGTTGATATTTTATCTATGGGAGACATTGAGCACCATAGTTATTAGCCACCAATGGAATATTTGGAAGCAATCAAATTCAGAGAGGGCTAGAAGGTCAATTCATTGATCCTAGATGAATATTTGTGGGCTCATGTGGACTAAGTCTTGAGTTTCACCAAGCCTATCATGAGTGTGATTAGGTTTGCAGATACAGATCAGCCATGTTTGGGGAAAAACTATGATAGCATTGACTCCATGATAGGAAAAATAAAGGTCATAATAGCACAAAAAGAGAATGACCCCAAAGAAACATTTTTCCAAACAGTGGAACAAATCATTCATCAATGCTAGAACAAGAAGAACAAACCATTGCATCTCCTTGCATATGAATTATCCCCCAAATGCTTTGGCACAAAGATACTATTTTGTCAACGAGAACTGCACCATATAGAGATAGAAAAGTTGCTAATGGGTGCAAGTTGGCATTCTAAAGAATCTTCTCAAGTCCAGAAGTGGTGGATAATGCTAGGAAAGATTTTGGCAATTTCATCTTAGGATGAGATCATAGTATTTATGCTCTTCGAGACCATTACAAGGAAGATACTCGTACATGGTGACACATCCACAAGAAAGATTATTTGTTCTTCCAGCCTCTTGCAATCAAGATTCTATCACAAGTAAAAAATTTCTTGCAACATTTGTAGACTTTAGTACTTACCATTCTTCAACCTCTTTTGCATTTTTTAGTTTTAAGAGGTGTTGGTTCTCTCCAATTTCAACGGGTTGCAAGTTATTCAATTGAACGGAATTGGAATACATACTCCTTTATCCACTCAATGAAGTGTAACTGGTTGGCTTGGTTTATATCCATTCTATAATGTCCCCTTATCCAAAGCCCTAGATTTCGCCCTAAATCACAAATTCCAAGTACAACCGGAAGTAGATTAGAATTAATAACAACATATACCTAGTTGAGATCCTGCAACATGTTAGGAAATCATTGAAACATAATCCACAAAATAGATCTTCCTTATTAGAGACATTAAAAGCATAGATCTTTCCTACTAGGGTTAGGAACAATAATTAAATCATAAGATATATTTAGTTTATTGATGGAATTCAACCATATGAGAGCTATGATAAGGGTATATTAGGGTGCTTTAAACCAGTGTTGAAAATCTCTGCTATATATCGCATGTAATGTCCCTAGTATTTCTGAAATATTTCCTTAAGAATTAACTTGCAAGAAAGATGTTAGAAACAATAGTATGGACAAATAAATATGAATAAAAGACTAATCAATTAACTATCTACCCCAACTACTAACCCCTCCAAAAGGAAGTCTACCAGGTCGGGCTTATAACCTTAATAAGGACCCTTGTGTTCCTTTGATTAGATCTTGCCATCGTCCTCTGGAGCGCATCCTTAGGGACTTCCTGAACAAAGTCTGCCAGGTTGGGCTCATGACCTTATAAGGATCTTTTATAGTCCTTGGCCCAATCTTGCCATCATCCACTAGAGCGTATCACTCAGGGCTTATAGGCTAACCATTGGTCCATTCATCTTCTTGGAAGAGGTTTTCTCTATCCAAGGCTTAGTACATATGTATATGTGGGTCATCAATGTACACTGGCTTAGTGGAGGTCTTAATCCCCCTTGGGATTACTTTGTCAATAATTACTTTTGAAAAGAAAATTCCTTTGTCAATAATATCATTAATGAATTATCATTTATAAATCTGAAATGAAATCGTAATACTATTTATGAATTATTATTTATAAATCTTAAATGAAATTATCCTCTTTTTATATCATATAAGTTTTGAATGATTAACCTGGCTATATATATATATATATCCAAATTATATTATTCATATATTAAATCTGAATCATCATTAAAAGAATCTAAAATAGTATATATATTACAGATGTAAATATTAGATCATTCATAGATATGTTATAGAGCATTATAGATAGATGATTCTGATTTCATCCTTATTATAATACTATCATATAATATGTATATTAGACTAGATTTTTTATGCTATGTATATATGTATATTCAAATCTGAAATATAACATAAATATATGTATAATTCTTATTTCAATATTATTAATATATATTTATATATATATATATATAATCTTATAATAGTTCTTTATTCTTAATAAGATTCAAATATAATATTATGCAAACCAGTATTTGACCCATAAATATGTTACGGCCCAGTATGCTGGCACACAATGTTTCCAGCATTGTAAATGATTGATTTTCTTCTTATCTCTTCCTTGAAGAATAATTATATTTATAATCACCGAAGAATAATTATATTTATAATCGCCTATTCTTTTGTAATTGCCGGATATCAATTATAATTGTTCTTTGATGATCCTTTCATATTTTCTATTCGATGCCCCCAAATGAGAGAGATGAATCTTATTTTTATACTCCCAAACTGAATGGGTGGCATCCTTGACATCCATCCCTTTACAAAGGATCGCACCTTTTTGTTATTAATATTAATCGCTGCTTTTTCAATGTTATACCTAAGCCATTAGATGTCTGTGTTGTTATTTCACTACTTTTATTACATACGTAGGATCATCTCAGTTTGTCTTTACTTGCTGACTTGTCAACCCAATCACTGTTTATGTGAAAAGGGATGGGGATATATCTGCTTGCTGTTCCAAATACCTTTCTTTTGCTGACTAATCGCTGGTTTAGGACAGCATATAATTAAGAATAAATATTAATACTAAAATTTATATTAACATTAAGATTTGTTATTTATATTGTTAGTATTAAAAAAATGATATTATATTCATTCATTATATTATTGTATTAATATTTTAATAATAGATTGTATAATGTTACCATGTTATTAATAATATTGTCATATTAACATATTATTAATTAATAATATGTTAACAATATATTATTATTATTTATTGATAATAATCTAAGTCACAAGGTTCGAATTCGAATTCGACTTCGACAACTATAAAATTCGGATGAAGTTTGACAAGGATAAAAAGTTCGAAAAAAAAATCGACATTAAATTCGTCTCATATAAATTTAATTTTTTTTAAATATAGAAATATACTCAACTAAATTATCAAATTAATTTGATTATTATTTTCCAAGGAGGAAAATTCTTAAATTTGAATTGAATTAGAAATAAATATTATAATAATTTATTATAAAAAAATAATAATAACATTTAAATTTTATATTGATGTCTAAGTCAATATTTAAATTAAAAATTCAAATATTTAGAAACGCATTTTTTATTTTTTATAAAATAGAAAAAACAAAACAATAAAACCTAATGAAAAACATTTTTAAGTTTTCATTGACGTCAATAAAAAAGCCAAAGAAGAAACCTAAAAAAATATCTACTAAAGTTTGTTCGCTCAAGCGACCTAATTGAAGTCACGCAGGAGTGGTGTCCACGTCTAACTTACTGGGCTGCGTTCACATCCAACTGGTTAGACTTGCTGGGCTTTGTCCGCATCCAAGTTAGACTTGCTGAGCGTCGCCGGTGAAACGGTGTAGCCCATGCAAGTAAAAGTTAAAACCATCGTGAAAGCCCAAAAATGAGCTCTTACTGAGCAGATTGAGAGCAGATAGAACTGTCAGTGAATTGAAAGCGGATAAAAGTGGCTTCTCAAGCTTGCATCTCAACTCTTGATAGCGAAAACCTTAGAAAAAATCACACCGGAAGAAAATAAAATTTAATAAAAAATCAACACGTTTTTAAATACGAATTTGTTGCGAATTTTAACGATTTTTTTTTTCTGTTGAATATTCGGCGAATTTCGAACTTCATGTCTGAAGTTCGCCAAACCCTGTGACTAAAATAATAATCATATATTATTATTATTATATGTTGTTAATAGATTATTCTTACATATCATCAATTATTATATTAATAATTTAATATATAATATATTGATACATATATTATATAATATTAATGTTCGATATATCAACTTTTATATCTTGATTACTATATATTCAATATTATTATTGTATTGTAACTTATACTATTAATATATTATTATAAATTTATAAGACATTAATTGTTCTCATATTTTTTCCGTTAAAGTTCTAATTGAATTTTATTATTCCAATTACGTCTTTTTAGAGATTCTAAGATGAGGATATCGCCAATGGTATTCAAACAGAGGGACATGACAGTCCTTCCCTCCCAAATTTGTTTGTCCTCAAGCAATGAACATTCTCGTATTTATTCTATCTCTTATAACCAAGATGTATCTTTAATTCATATGTAAGTTATCCCTATGATGATTACTGAATTCAATAAGGCTTGACTAATTCAAATTTCTAATTGTAATGAATCTATTACTCTATTCTATTTTATCCAAAAATAGAGTCACACACAAAGTATGCATTTGAACACCAAGTATACATATGAATGTATGAAGACACGAAGCATACACAAAGTAGACACATTAATGCATGAAGACACGAAGCATACACGATGTATACATATAATCCAAGCATTGTTACATTTATTGACCAACCCCTGTAATAGGTTTGGTGTTAGGAAAGATGTATTTCATCACTATGCTCTTGACTCATAAATCCTAATCAATCTTTGTTTTTTTATGCGGATCCCTGCTTTTATCTTCACCCAACAGGATGGCAAGATCATGCTCTGATACCACTATAATGTCCCTAGTATTTCTGAAATATTTCCTTGAGAATTAACCTGCAAGAAAGATGTTAGCAACAATAGTATGGACAAATAAATATGAATAAATGACTAATCAATTAACTATCTACCCCAACTGCTAACCCCTCCAAAAGGAAGTCTACCAGGTCAGGCTCATAACCTTAATAAGGACCCTTGTGTTCCTTTGATTAGGTCTTGTTGTCGTCCTCTAGAGTGCATCCTTAGGGACTTCCTAAGCAAAGTCTGCCAGGTCGGGCTCATGACCTTATAAGGATCTTTTATAGTCCTTGGCCCAATCTTGCCGTCATCCACTAGAGCCCATCACTCAGGGCTTATAGGCTGACCATTGGTCCATTCATCTTCTTGGAAGAGGTTTTCTCTATCCAAGGCTTAGAACATATGTAGATGTGGGTCATCAATGTACACTGGCTTAGTGGAGGTCTTAATCCCCCTTGGGATTACTTTGTCAATAATTACTTTTCAAAAGAAAATTAATTTGTCAATAATATCATTAATGAATTATCATTTATAAATCTGAAATGAAATCGTAATACTATTTATGAATTATTATTTATAAATCTTAAATGAAATTATCCTCTTTTTATATCATATAAGTTTTGAATGATTAACCTGGCTATATATATATATCCAAATTATATTATTCATATATTAAATCTAAATCATCATTAAAAGAATCTGAAATAGTATATATATTACAGATGTAAATATTAGATCATTCATAGATATGTTATAGAGCATTATAGATAGATGATTCTGATTTCATCCTTATTATAATACTATCATATAATATGTATATTAGACTAGATTCTTTATGCTATGTATATATGTATATTCAAATCTGAAATATAACATAAATATATGTATAATTCTTATTTCAATATTATTATATATATATATATAATCTTATAATAGTTCTTTATTCTTAATAAGATTCAAATATAATATTATGTGCAAACCAGTATTTAACCCATAAATATGTTACGGCCCAGTGTGCTGGCACACAATGTTTCCAGCATTGTAAATGATTGATTTTCTTCTTATCTCTTCCTTGAAGAATAATTATATTTATAATCGCCTATTCTTTTGTAATTGTCGGATATCAATTATATTGTTCTTTGATGATCCTTTCATATTTTCTATTTGATGCCCCCAAATGAGAGAGATGAATCTTATTTTTATACTCCCAAACTAAATGGGTAGCATCCTTGACGTCCATCCCTTTACAAAGGATCGCACCTTTTTGTTATTAATATTAATCGCTGCCTTTTCAATGTTATACCTGAGCCATTAGATGTCTGTGTTGTTATCTCACTACTTTTATTACATACGTAGGAATATATCTGCTTGTTGTTCCAAATACCTTCCTGTATCGTCTTAAAATGGAAGCACTTCCATGTTAAGAGCGTTTAGCCCTCCGAGTGAGTGGTCTAGGGTCATGTCAAGCACCTCGAATTAGTCCTGGCTTGTATCTGGTTGTTTCCCCCCTGTTTTGCTTCACTCCTCATTTCCAACCTCTTTCTGGCAGTTTTCTCTGAGAATTTGGAGTTTCTGACTGTCTGGGTCAAAGACGACCTGGTAGGGTCAAGGACGACCTAGACCCCGACCTAGGTCACGGACGACCTCGACCCCGACCTAGGGTGGTGTCTACCTCGTCCCTAACCCCAAGTCCAATTTTTAGATTCCGGGAGTTATGGGATGTCAGGTTTCGGAAAGATTTCTTTTCTCGCTTCCGAGTCGGCCATTTCAGGTTTCGGAATGGTCAATCCTTAAATTGTATTTAATCTAGGTATATTTCTAAGAGTTAAAATTAATTGGAATTTAATTCTCCAATGTCGGCCTTCTTAAGAGGTTTGTGCCCTAGATCACTATAAAAGGAAGCCTTCCTCTCTCATTTTCTCCGTCAATTCATATCAAGTTTCAATCACTTATTCATGAGCATCCACAATCTCTCAAGCAAGATCAAGCAAGCATTTCATCAAGCATTTTCAAGGAAGCATTCAAGTTCTCTTCTCCATTCAATTTCTCCATTGAAGATCAAGGATTCAAGCATTCAAGTCATTGAAGGGATTTGGTTCAAGCATGCAAGATTCATCATTCAAACCCTAGATCTAGCCATCATGATGGTGTGATCTTCCTTCAAGATCCTTTGTTCATCTCCTAGATCCATTCATTCTTCTATCAAGGTGAATTCCAAGCATACAATCATGGAGGTTTTGGATTTACATTTATGGTTTTGATTTACATTTGCCATTGTTGTGTTCAAGCTTTCATAGCAATATACTTGTTTACATTTCAAATACAATTGCATATCTATTGAATATCATAGCTTCATTGTTAGATCTACTTCTACTACTTGCTAGCATTCTCTATTTCAATTTCATTATTAAGGTTAATTCCAAACCGGGGTTTGACCAAGGCAAACCCCTCATCCAAACAACAAAACCATTTTTCTTGCAGGTACAGGTATAGGACAGTGAATTGAAGCTCAAATCTGGATACCCTTTTCGGCGAACTTCCAAGATCCGTGAACAAAGTCAAGGACGACCTTCAAAATTCCGAGGTAGTCCTTAACCTTTTATCTGGGTCAAAGACTACCTGCTTCCAGAAAGACAAAAGTTTTCTGGGTTTTCTCTGTCTCAGCATTTCCAGTCTGGAATAGGTTGCAAAATTGCCCGAAACTGCACACAAACATCAGAAATCAGCATTTTCCAGATCTGCCCTATTTTGAGGTTAGTATTTGCCTTTCATTTATTTTAGATTTCAAGCATATACTTTTCATAGTAGAATATAAGGTTTTCTCTTTCATTCATATTCTCCATAGATTGATTCAATTGTGCATTAACCTTTTGGATCTCTCCCTTGGGAATTTGGATTTAGTAGTAGATCTTATATTCCCCTTGTTATATCACTCTATTCATTCTACACACCATTACAATATTTTATCCTTTACATTTTGGTGAACCCGACGTACTTACCCCTTTCTTTTGTGGATTTAGATGCTCTATTGTGTTAGATCTCGCTTTGTATTATCTTGTGTGTTCACCTTTATCCTATACATTTTGGTGAACCCACGATAGACAACTCTTTCTTTTTGGTGTTAGATCATTTGTTTTCTTGCCTTACGATTAGATTTCTTTTATGCTCTTGCATTTACATTTCAAAAATCCAAAAAAATTGCAAAATCTCTTTAAAAATACAAAACATTTATATTTTCATGCTTTTAGTATTTATTTGTATTCAACATGTATGATTCTTGTTTTGAGTACTTTGATGAGGCTTTTGTTGTTCAAGAGGATAGATCCCTTAATGAGGTACATGGCAGTAAGGATGAAAATTGTTTGAATGAGATCTCCATTGATCCTATTCCTATTTCACCCTCCTCCACAACCTCTTCAATTGACCTTTACAAAGATGAGTTGGGGATTGATGTTCATTCTTCTCCTCATATATGTCTTTTTATGAGCCTATTTTACAATACAATTTACCTTCTTTCCCCTTTAGGGATCAAGCTTTAATGACTTATGGCACTCCTACAATGCGCTTTATGGATAGGGATGATAATCCTCCTATTTGGGATAAACCTTTGGATTTGGATGTTGATTACTCTCTTCCTCATGAAACCATTGTGGATAATCCTCCTATTTGGGATGAACCTTTGGATTTGGATGTTGATAACTCTCTTCCTCATGAAACCATTGTGCATAATTCTACTTTTTGGGATGAACCCTTGGATAAAGACATTGATTTATCCCTTCCTCGTGAAGAATTTTTGATACAAGAAGATGACATATTCTCTAGAACACACTCCCCTTATGCGAAAGAAGATGACATTATAGATCCTTTACCTCCATTTAGGATTCCTTCTAGTGATGAGGCATTAGCGGAGAAAGATATGAATTCCCTTAATGCTCTTCCTCTTAGTGGTGATCTTATGGGAAATCAAGATCCTACCGCACAGCCTTCTTACCATAATATTACTTATATCTATTCAAATCCTTTTCCAACTGTGGTTCCAAGTGTTCCTCCAGTTGTGTCTTCCATTCATATCACTTCCTACACTTTTACTAGTGTTCCTAATCTTCCTAATCCTAATCCTATCTTTCCTAATCTGATTCCTAATATTCATATTCCCAATTCTCCATCTGCTATTCCTAGTTCTTCCCACACTTATGTTGAGGTTCAAACTATGGTTCATGATGTAGATGTGCAAAGATTCTTCAAAGTACCTTCTCCTTATTATCCGATCCATAAAGATAAGAGAAAAGAAACTTCCCCTTTGAGATTTCTTCATAATTTTACCCCTCACTCTGATATAACATAGATCTTTTCTCCTCTAGACTGGGGGGCATGAGGTATATTTCCTCCTGTCTTCTAGAATCCATTATGTTCTTGCTTTGAGCTTAATTGGTTATTCTTTCATTTATATCGATGATTTGTATTATGATAGCTTTTCATCCATTTTATTTAAGATATCTCTTCTAAGACTTTTGTCTTGCAAAGGTATCCCTTCCCTGGGGGGCAAGGTTCTTTCTTCTCTCTCTTTGTCTAGGGAACTGATTTCCTTAGCTTAGTGGTCTTTGTTTATATTGCAATATTATTTCATCATATTGACAGATGTTTTGACTATGGATAACCTTCTTATATGAGAAGTTGTTGTCCTAAGTCGTCACTTCTTCTCTATGTTGCAAATTATGTTTATAAACTCTCACCCTTGTTTTGGTGTTAGAGTTGTTTCCCTTATTCCAAAGATTCATTTTCCTCTTGTTTGCAGGAGGCTTGATGATTGAATCTTTCTTCCCGCTATTGAAAGATGATATTTTATTTAAAGCACTCCTCTTTGGTGGAGGTCTTGTTGATAAGATCTCTTTCTTTGAGGATCCTTTTTCCATGAGTGACATATTCTTTTCACGATTATCTATGCTCTTGGATGTAGGGGTCAATATCCCTCGCTAAAAATATAGTATACATTGTTGTAAACAGGATATCTCCTTGCATTGTGAAGTAGGTATCCTCTTCCTCTTACTTATCCTGTCTAGTAGGCTGCCACAATAAGGAGGGGGGCATATGTAGGGTCTCCCTTGTACTATAGTTTTTTTATTTTTACATGCTAAATCTTGGAAGGTAACGCACATAAGTTGTTAAATCTTGAAAAGACATGCATTTATATGCTAAATCTTCCAAAGGTAACGCACATAAGTTGCTAAATCATGAGGAGACGCATTTTTCAAATTTTTCAATATGCTAAATCTTGGAAGGTAACGCACATAAGTTGCTAAATCCTGAAAAGACACGCATTTATATGCTAAATCTTCCAAAGGTAACGCACATAAGTTGCTAAATCCTGAGGAGACACGCATTTCATATTCATAGTGATACAAGAAGGTGGATCTATGGGTATTCCAAAAGCCGTCAGAAGACGCATTACAATTGCAAGCACACTTTATGGGTGAACTATCAGGTTTGGCCACCTATTTGGCTCTCCCTCCCTTGGTGATTCACGGTAAGGTGAGCATCTTATTGGGCAAGGTAATCACTTTCTCCTTTCTCTCTTTTCGCTTTCATGCTAGTAGGACTGGATCATGAAGCTATGTTATTTATAGTGTTGCTCTTGTCTTTCTTATGTAGTCATTTATGCTTTTATGATAGCTTTCCAAATATGATATTAGTATGGGAAATATTTCTTAGCAAGGTTTCTTATGCTAGTTGATTTGGGTTTGTTTAGTACTAGCCCATATTTTGTGTCTTTTTCCTTTTTTGTTTCTGCACCCTCGTGCATGTATGTTGAGTTAGAATCCTTAGCCTAGGGGCTTGTGTCCTTAGCTGAGTGTTATTTTATCTCGTTGCGAATCCACTCGGATCTTTTCTTTCTTCTCCTTTACCAAGAGTTTGCATCGAGTCCATACTCTTGCTAAAGTGGGGGCTTAATGTATCATCTTAAAATGGAAGCACTTCCATATTGAGAGTGTTTAGCCCTCCGAGTGAGTGGTCTAGGGTCATGTCAAGTGCTTCGAATTGGTCTTGGCTTGTATCTGGTTGTTTCCCCCTGTTCTACTTCTTTCCTCATTTCCAACCTCTTTCTGGCAGTTTTCTCTGAGAATCTGGAGTTTCTGACTGTCTGGGTCAAAGACGACTTGGTAGAGTCAAGGACGACCTAAACCCCGACCTAGGTCAGGGACAACCTCAACCCTGACCTAGGGTGGCGTCTACCTCGTCCCTGACCCCAGGTCCAAATTTCAGATTCCGGGAGTTACGGGATGTCGGGTTTCGGAAAGATTTCTTTTCCCGCTTCCGGGTCGGCCATTTCAGGTTTCGGAATGGTAAATCCTTAAATTGCATTTAATCTAAGTATATTTCTAGGAGTTAAGGTTAATTGGGATTTAATTCTCCAATGTCGGCCTTTTCTAGAGGTTTGTGCCCTAGATCACTATAAAAGGAAGCCTTCCTCTCTCATTTTCTCCGTCAATTCATATCAAGTTTCAATCAATTATTCATGAGCGTCCACAATCTCTCAAGCAAGATCAAGCAAGCATTTCATCAAGCATTTTCAAGGAAGCATTCAAGTTCTCTTCTCCATTCAAGTTCTCCATTGAAGATCAAAGATTCAAGCATTCAAGTCATTGAAGGGATTTGGTTCAAGCATGCAAGATTCATCATTCAAACCCTAGTTCTAGCCATCATGATGGTGTGAACTTCCTTCAAGATCCTTTGTTCATTTTCTAGATCCATTCATTCTTCTATCAAGGTGGATTCCAAGCATACAATCATAGAGGTTTTGGATTTACATTTATGGTTTTGATTTACATTTGCCATTGTTGTGTTCAAGCTTTCATATCAATATACTTGTTTACATTTCAAATACAATTGCATATCTATTGAATATCATAGCTTCATTGTTAGATCTACTTCTACTACTTGCTAGCATTCTCTATTTCAATTTCATTATTAAGGTTAATTCCAAACCGGGGTTTGACCAAGGCAAACCCCTCATCCAAACAACAAAACCATTTTTCTTGCAAGTATAGGTACAAGACAGCAAATTGAAGCTCAAATTTGGATACCCTTTTCGGCGACCTTCCGAGATCCGCAGACAAAGTCAAGGACGACCTTCAAAATTCTAAGGTAGTCCTTGACCTTTTATCTAGGTCAAAGACTACCTACTTCCAAAAAGACAAAAGTTTTACAGGTTTTCTCTGTCTAGGCATTTCTAGTCCGGTACAAGTTGCAAAATTGCCCAAAACTGCACACAGACATCAGAAATCAAAATTTTTCAGATCTGCCCTATTTTGAGGTTAGTATTTGCTTTTCATTTATTTCAGATTTCAAGCATATACTTTTCATAGTAGAATATAAGGTTTTCTCCTTTATTCATATTCTCCATAGATTGATTCAATTGTGCATTAACCTTTTGGATCTCTCCCTTGGGAATTTGGATTTAGTAGTAGATCTTATATTCCCCTTCTTATATCACTCTATTCATTCTACACACCATTACACAATATTTTATCCCATACACTTCCTTTTGCTGACTAATCGCTGGTTTAGGACAGCATATAATTAAGAATAAATATTAATACTAAAATTTATATTAACATTAAGATTTGTTATTTATATTGTTAGTATTAAAAAAATGATATTATATTCATTCATTATATTATTGTATTAATATTTTAATAATAGATTGTATAATGTTACCATGTTATTAATAATATTGTCATATTAACATATTATTTATTAATAATATGTTAACAATATATTAATATTATTTATTGATAATAATCATATATTATTATTAGTATATGTTGTTAATAGATTATTCTTACATATCATCAATTATTATATTAAATGTAATATATTGATACATATATTATATAATATTAATGTTCGATATATCAACTTTTATAGCTTGATTACTATATATTCAATATTATTATTGTATTGTAACTTATACTATTAATATATTATTATAAATTTATAAGACATTAATTGTTCTCATATTTTTTCCGTTAAAGTTCTAATTGAATTTTATTATTCCAATTACGTATTTTTAGAGATTCTAAGATGAGGATATCGCCAATGGTATTCAAACAGAGGGACATATATATTCATTAGTCATTTATTCATATTTATTTGTCCATACTATTGTTGCTAACATCTTTCTTGCAGGTTAATTCTTAAGGAAATATTTCAGAAATACTCTGCTATATATCGCATGTATCGCAATATATCACACAAAAAAATTGACCCAAATTAAATCGTTGTTTAAATAGCCGTCAGTGTAATGAAAAAATCGCAGCGTGATTTACTTGTTTAACTTGCCAAAATGCGCAAGATTTTCGGGTTTAAATCGGCAGATAAAGTCAAAAATAATAATATTTAAAAAGCATGTTAAAGTTCTTTTCGCCCTAACACCTGACGTATTTTATTTCTTTTGTTTTATTCACCCTAAACAAAGACGGAATGATGGCGGATTCATTTTGTTTTATGCAACGGCTTGAAGACTTTCAGACGACGCCTTTCAGAAGGCCTTCAGACGACGCCATTACACCCAACAGCATTTAGACGCCATTGCACCCGACAGCATTACACCCAACAACATTGCTTCTGGGCCTTCAATTAACCCAGATGCAGACCCTGTTCATGTAGCAAGGGATAAGGCTTGGAAATATGCAATCCCGGACCAAAAAAAAGGAGTAGTTACATGTTGGAAGTGTCTTGTTAGATTTAATGGGGGAGGTATTAATAGGCTGAAATACCACCTTGCACATATATCAAGGCATGATGCTAAACCATACCAAAAAGAAACACCGGAGCTTATTCGTGAAATGCAAGCTCATTTAGAGGCTCATGAAGAGAAGAAAGAATTAAGAAAGAAGCAACATCAAGAAATGGCAAGGTTAGGTGGAGAGAGCTCTTCAAGTTTTCGTTCCCCATTACCTCCGTCTAGTAGTGGTACTGCAAGTGCAAGTATGACCATTGGGCCTCGGATTCGTAAGAAGAAATCCACACTAGATTCCATGTTTGTTCCACGCACGACTCCGGGTGCTCAACCATCGCTTAAGAGCATGGCTTGGAATAGGGAGAAACATGAGGTTGCCAAGATGGCACTTGGAGTTTTGTTTTTCTACAACGACATTTCATTCAATACAGCAAAGTACGTATTATTTTACTTTCTATGTCTTAGTTTTCTTGCTTTTAACTTTTAAGACTCAAGAATATGCCATATTCATTATATTAATTTTGAAAATTGAAACTTGAAAGTAAAACTTACTAGTATACTTATTGTGTTTTTTTAATTTGTTTTAGGTCTCCTTATTGGCAAATTGCAATAGATGTTGTTACTGTTTGTGGTCCGGGGTTCAAAGCCCCTACTGATGAGGAGCTAAAAGGTTCTATTTTGACCCAAAAGGTGGCTGATGTAAAAGTTGCAATTGAGGAGCAGCGTGAAATATGGAGGAAGGGTTGCACAATCATGATTGATGGTTGGACCGACAGAAGAAATAGAACACTGCTTGATTTTCTTGTCTCTTCATCAGGTAATTGTAGAGCTTGTACTTACTTGTTATTACTAGTACTACTACTTACTAGTAGAAAACTATTGATTTAGTGATTAGTTGATTTAAAATTAAATTATGATTGTACTAAATTGCTTTTTTTTTCCTCAGGTGTCACAATGTTTTTGAAATCAATTGATGCTTCAGAGCAAACAAAAAATGTTGAGTATCTTTGTGGGGTGATTGAAGACGTGTTGAAGGAGGTGGGTGAGGAGAATGTGGTTCAGATAGTGACAGATAATGCAGCAAATTATGTTGCCGCAGGTAAACTTCTTATGAAGAGGCATCCCCACTTGTTTTGGACCCCTTATGCTGCTCATTGCATTGACCTCATGTTGGAGGATCTTGGCAAACTTCCATGGATAAAAATATGTGTAGAGCAAGGAAGGAATATTTGTAAATTCATATATAATCATACTTGGGTCCTCAACCTTATGAGGCAGTTCACAAAACAAAAAGAGTTGGTTCGTCCAAGGGTCACCCGCTTTGCAACAAATTTTATCACGTTGCAATCTTTGCTTAAATCCAAGGGCGCTTTGAGACGCATGTTTGTAAGTGGAGTGGATTTCATCATCATATGCAAAGAGCAACGCGGGGATAGAGACAGCTAATTCTATTTTTTATGAGAGTGGCTTTTGGCAACCGGCCAAGGATATGGTAATGGTAATTTTCCTTTTTGTCATCATTTCCATTTCATTTCATCATTTTTGTTCACACTTGTTTAACTTTATGTTCATTGTTCATTTTTTAAAGTAAAGTTTAAAGCTTAATGTTTCTAACTTTCTACTTTCACAATGATTGCAGTTCATAGAGCCTCTTATTGTTCTCCTACGAATTGTTGATGGGGAGAAGCCCGCAATGGGATATATCTATGAGGGCATGGATAGGGTGAAAGAGGCCATTAGAAAAACATTTGCAGGGAATCGGGATAAATATGGTCCCATATGGGCTGTCATTGATCGACGATGGCATAATCTACTTTATAGGCCTCTACATGCAACTACCCACTTCCTTAAACCAGCATATCAATTCAGCCCAAGTTTTAAGTTAGATGACGAGGTGTGGAGTGGGCTTTATGATGTTGTAGAGAGAATGTCACTAGATGAATTAATTGGAACACATGTAATCCGTGAGATAGAAATGTTTAGGACTGCACAAGGAGACTTTTTCTCACGAGAATTATGCAAGAAAAATCAGACACTATTGATGCCAGGTAAAAAATCTATGATTCTAAAATCTAAATTCTAATTTCTAATTCTATTACCATTTTACATTGATAAAGTCAAAGTTATAGAATTGATTTTTAAAATCTCTTGTTTCAGATGCATGGTGGGAGATGTTTGGTAATTCAGTGCCAAATTTACAAAAGATTGCAGTTCGTATCTTGAGCCAGCCATGTAGTGTTTCAGGATGCAAACGCAATTGGAGTATGTTCGAGCATATACACTCGAAGAAGCGCAATAGGTTGGCAGTGAAAAGGTTGAATGATCTTGTGTTTGTGCATTATAACCTTCGCCTTCGTCATAGACAGATCTTGGGCACTGACACATCTCCTATCATTTTAGAGGAGGTTGATCCACTAGCAGAGTTGTAATGTCCCCTTCTTAATTCACTACGGATTTGGGACTACTTCCTTATAATTCACTTTCAAGAATGAAGGATTGTATTATAAGTATATTGATTAAGAAATTATATGATACTTTGAAGTATACAATGTCCTCTCTTATCAAAGAGTCGAATGATAATGAGCTTGTTGATGTGATATATTGATCAAGAGGAATGATATTGTTCTTTGATAACCTTTTATTATGAATCCCACCTTATAGATTAAGACCATAAGAAATATAGAATTCACATATCGACAAATGTTCCTGAGATTTCTCAGTGTACATGCAAGGTATTCATTATAGAACAAGAGTATATACTGTTCTTAATTTCTTTGATGTATATGTTGATCAGTCCACTTTGATCATTAACTGACGTAGTATTCGCAATTGCCCTGATCTGGTATTGTTTTCAGATATATATCGGAATGCTTAAGAGATAATAGATCTTTGTCTTTGATTGATTGCTTTAATCTTATGTGACTTTGAAAGGTCTTGTAATGATTCTCTGCGTCTAGATGCTATTGTCTGCAACCATTTGTATGTCGACGTTCCAAATTATCCTTGGTCTCCATAACTCCTTTACTCGTTGTCTTCTACCCCTCTATTGAATCATCTCCCTATTAATCTATATCTGCTAACTAGCCAAAATCCTCTGTATGGTATAGTTTCTGTGTATTATCTAATGCTAATTCATGGTCTTTTATCAAAACCCACATTATATTGTTATGTATTGTAGTCATTCAGATATCAGTTTGAATACTTCTTGCAATAACCATATACTATCGTGAGAGTTTATCAGAATGGACGTTCTTCTTCATATACTCTAGTTTATAAATGACATATCCATTCTTGGTAATGTTTTGTGATGTTTTCTATCAAAGTCCTCAACTCCAATCCTCAAATATTTATTATCACTAACAAGGCATTGACTAAGATCTCCTAGAGTATTTTTATATTATAACTAGACTTGTGCCAATCATAAATCGCAGATGTCATGTATCCTCCTGTTCTCCCTTCCTTTGCTGTGTATTTCCCCACTATATATCTGCACGGAGAAATGAGGAGAGATGACTCTCCTAAGGGTCGCGGCTAGTTACTTAGTCGCTAGAATTATATATATTGTATATAATATAATTAGTATATTTATATTGTTTATTTATTATTATTATTATATACCATGAATTATACATTATTATTATTGATATATCATCATTAATACAATTTATTATTACATAATTTATAATATAACAATATAATATATTGTCATTATCATTATATAATCTATTAGTTTCTATAATTATTTATTATTAATTTTATATTATAATCATAATTATATTATTTATTAATATTTTAATATTATTTAATCATAATATTAATATATTACTTATTAATAATATGTTAACAATATATTATTATTATAGATCGTTAATAATAGATTATTATTATATATCATCAATTATTATCATATCAATAAATAATATTATTAATTAAAGATTTATTGTTAATTATTTATTTATTATTTTAATATTATTATTTATCTATTTTTAATATTATCATCTTATTAGTTAAATCTTCCTTCAGGGAGGGGACATCACAAGAGTGGAACACTGAGATTGATGATCCTGTCTTCAGTGATGAAGACTTGGACTGGGTTGATGAGGTGGATCGAGAGGCAGAGGCAGTAGCAATGGCACAGGAGGAGGCTAGAGCATGAGGAGACCCAGTGGAGGACTCTGAGGCTGAGAGTGACGGATCTGAGGATGATGATGATTATGAGGAGGGTGAGGATGGTGAGACTGAGGATGATGAGGATGCCATTGAGGTTGAGCCTCAAACACAGGGACAGAAGATGGCTGCAGAATCTTCCATGACCTATCTTTGGCGTACACGCAAGAAGACATAGGGCCTTTTATTTTGATATATGTTTTGAACTTTTAATTCCATGGATTTCATATTCCATGATATTGTAGACTTTTGAGTCTTTGACAGTGACACTATTTATAATATTATATTTCAGATTTCTAATGGTGTTATTTAGTAACTAGTTTAAGTTGTTTAATAGTTAACTTATTTCCTTCAGTAATTCGCTTCACATGTATACTTTTGTGATCGATGTAAACTTGTTTATGTATGCAAAGTAGCTTCTATTTATGTCAATTATTGTGTATTTGATGTTAATTGATTGAATAATGCTTGAAAAAAGATTTAAATCCTTAAAAATCTATGAATTTCTTGGGTTTTTCAATTTGCCGAGACCTTGCCGAGTCCGGGCGCCAAGTCTGAGTCGGAGCCTGAATCCACCTTGCCGAGTCTAAGGCGAATGTCTTGAGATGTTTTAACTTTTACGTATGCAGTCCATATTGGGATCAATTGGTCACTGCAATGACCGTGTCTAGTAAGGGGTTCAAGCCCCCAACTCGTTATGAGGTGAGTGGACAGTTGTTACAGGATGAGGTCCAAAGCATTCATCAACTTGTCGAAGAGAAAATAAGAGTTTGGGAACAAAGAGGCTGCATTATTATATTTGATGGGTGGACAGATGGCAAGAATAGGATGCTCATCAATTTTCTTGTTGCTTCTGGGGGATAGCTAGTATTTCTAAAATCATTTGATGTCTCTGATCAAGTGAAAAATGCAGAGACTTTGTGCAACATGTTGGATGAGGTGGTGGTGGAAGTGGGAGTGAGTAATGTCATCCAAATCATGACTAATAATGCAGTTGCATATGTGGCAGCCAGTAGACTTTTGATGGATAGGCATCCCACATTATTTTGGAGCCCTTGTGTTGCTCATTGTCTTGACTTGCTACTTGAGGACTTAGGGAAACTGACTTGGGTGGAGAAGGTGGTTGAAGATGGAACGAATATCACAAAGTACATCTACAACCACACATGGGTCCTGAGTCTTATGAGAGAGAAAATTGATGGTAAGGATCTTGTGCGATCGAGGGTCACGAGCTTTGCTAATAAATTTCTCACCTTGCAAAGCATATTAGCATATTAGCCACATTGTCCAATCTAAAGCAGATGTTTGTGAGTGAGAGATGGTTGGAGAGTCCTTATGCGAAGAAGTCTGAAGCAGAGAAGGTTGTGAAGGTTGTTTTTTATGCTAGATTTTCCAAGCTGATAGAGGAGATCATCAACGTAAGTTTTCAAACCTTGATTGATGATTTATTATTTAATTTTCAAATATTGCAATTCGCTGATTTTTGTTAAATTTTTTATGTCCAGATCTCAGAACCGTTGGTGAGGGTTCCATGAATAGTGGATGGGGATAAAACCCCATGGGGTATCTATATGAGGCCATGGATAGGGCCAAAGAGGCCATTTGGCACTTGTATAGGTCAAATGAGACCAAATATATAGACCTAGATGGAACATAATCGATTGTAGGTGGAACCGAAAACTCCACCAACATGTTCATGCTCCTGCCTACTACTTGAACCCCAAGTTTTACATCTCTGACACTTTCAGAGCAGATGCAAAGGTTCAAATTGGCAAGGACACATGTATTCGGAGATTGGTTGTTGATTTCGACCTTCAAGACCTCGTACTTGATGAGTTACAGAGCTACAAGAGGGAAGATAGGCCATTATTTTCTTCACCTAATTGCAAATGTAGGAGATACACCCTGCAACCAGGTAAACAAGAAAATGTGTTTAGTTTTACTATATCATTTATTTTGCTCGTCAAGTTTATTGGAATCTTCACCACATTATAAATGGCTTTTTTATACTTGCAGATCTGTGGTGGGAAGATTATGGTGCCACAACACCTAATCTTCAAAAGCTTGCCATCCGAATATTATCGCAACCCTATAGTGCTTCTGGCTGTGAGCGAAACTGGAGTGCTTTTGAGAACATACACACAAAGAAGCGCAACAGGTTGACTCAGAAGTGCTTGAATGACTTGGTTTATGTGCGGTACAACCTTCGATTGCACGAAAAGAAGGTGCAAGGGCAGGCTTCATATGAAGCACTTGACTTGGATGAGATTGATCCATATTCAGCAGATTGGGTTTCTCCTCCTGATGGTGATGATGTGGATGTGCATGTGGATCCTTTCTTGACTGATGATCAGCTAGCTAACTTTGATATGGAGGAAAATGACTGGGATGCAGAAGTGGCAGCACATGAGGAGGAACGTGAGCTTGGTCATCCATCAGAGGCTTCTGTTGAGGCACCTATTGAGGATGCTGCACTACTTCAGCACCACCCACCCAGCAACAACGATCTCTTTTGAGCTTTAGTCATAGACGCAATTTATGATTTCTACTTCTAGTTTTCATTGATACTGAAACTTGAACTTAATATATATTCAGAAGTTGTAGTTTCATGGAGTTTGACTTTGATATGTATTGAACTTATTTTTATTCAGATGCCGCACTTGTTTTTTGGCATATGATTCTATGTTAATCTGCTAAGTTCTAATTGTTATGTATTTAACTCAAAACTTTGATTAATATATGGTGGATATCTCAAATCAGTATATGTTCTACAAATTTGGTGTATATATGTGTGTTGTTTAGAATATTTTAAGAAATCATATATTTTCAAATGTTCGATAAAAGTACCGATTTAACTCTGATTTTTTTGCCGAGTTTTTGGCGATTTCGATTTTTTCAAATTTTTTGAGTCGGCCGAGTTATTGCCAAGTCCGAGGTTTTCAACCTTTCTTTCAACAATCCTCTACCCTTGGCCCAAGAGTGGATCATCCCTCTTGGCCGTCATGTGGCCCTTTGCCATCCATATGAGGAGGTGTATCTAGTGAGGAATCCCATAGCCATTCCCCTCTTCCACTGTCACCCTTATCCTCCTTATGATTAGATTTCCTTAACTTAATGCTCAATTGTGGTAAGGGTTTGGGGAAGCTACAATAGGGTGTCTAGAATGTCCTTCCCTTCTAAGCCCAAGGGTGGGGCACTGCTTGCACCCCCTTGGCCCCATGGGACTATCCATCACCACCATGAAATGGCGTGCTTAGACGAAGACATCATAACTATTTCCCCTCCTTGTATTCCCCTATTATCCCTACCATGATTGATTACAACAAACATATAAGGAATTACACATTATTGCCTATATTCTACATATAAAAGATCACATAATAATACTATATTCTTAGATTGCATATACATTATTCATAAGCAAGCAACTATAAATAGGATCCACTATGCTGTCTGTCATAAGAATTAATACTTCATACCATATTACAGTTATAATATCCAAATCCTGTATGCCTGAGCATGATTACCTTAAATCAGGTCTGATCCTGTTCTAGGTTCAATTCAGAATTCAGAATCTTTTTTCCTAATCCTCATTGATTCCCTCTCCCAAGGCCTTTCTTCTACCTCTTATATCTCTTAATGAGAAGGAGACACACCCCTTCGCTTGGCAAAGGACACCTCCTTTCAAAATTAATCGCTACCTTTGCTTAATAATTCACAGTTAATAATCTTCCTGGTCAACTTCCTAAATCGCGATTGCTGCCCATGTTTATATTATACGAACTGATTTATATTCAGGAGGTAGTCAGCCAGAAATTCTCTTTTTCTATTACCTGTTGTTTTTTTTTCCTAAATCGGTAATTGCTGCCCTTGCTGCTGTTTTATTTATCATGGTCAGCCTTTATTATTTATTGTTCTTCCTAGTTGGGTCAGCCTCTTGCCAATAACTATTCATTTCCCTGGATTTAGTTGACCCTCTTCCAATAACTATTATTATTATTATTTTCATTCCTTTGTTTTGATAATTGTTATTATTATGTTAATGTTATCTATTTAGAATTTTAAATCTTGATCGATTTGTTTAATTTAATCGTTGCTATTTTATTATCATTATATTTGTCTGAAAAAAAGCTGCGATCTGATTCTGAAATAAGGCTTTGATCTCCTAGTTTGGCGGGGGCATGACAGTCCACCCTTCCCAAGAACGCTTGTCCTCAAGCAAAGATCATGGAGAGTGTTCAAGATGATCTTCAATCAGAAATCTCTTGGTTTTTGCAACTTCTATAAAAGTCTATCACACAATTAACTTCCACTGCGCTACTCTGATATTATTTCAAGTTGCAAATTTGATCCAAGATGTATTTTTGTCCATACCTAGCAACATAACCAAGTTTTCACTCATCATCACCTGTATTTGCAATGGAACAATTTGGTTGACCCAATGTTTGCCCACTATTGTAGATATCTCTTAATGTTAAGACAAGAACTTATATATCAAGACGAGGATTAGAAGCATGATACCCATCTATGACCTTAAATGCAATTTTCTTTCCTATGTAAATTCATATCTCTTTTGGTTCATTCTTGTTATTCTCGTATTCTAGATCCAGTAAATAGAAATCTCATGATGATAGGAACATGGTTTATTTTAAACATAGATATTCATGGAGTAGATATGCTAGAAACACAACAGATATGAACCAAACACAGAGTATACACATAAAAACACAAAGCATACACATGAATATATGTAGACATGAAGCATACATGTGAATACACGTATTGTTAGATCCTTCTTATTGACTAGAATGTATTCATTGATTCATCTTTACCCTGCACGATGGCAGGATCAAGGCCCTATTACCATTTGTGATGTCCCATTTTCCAATGCCCTAGTTTTTTCCCTAAATCACAAATTCCAAGTAGAACAAGAAGTAGAATAGAATTAGTAACATCATGTACCTAGTTGAGATCCTGCAACATGTTAGGAAATAATTGAAACATAATCCACAAAATAGATCTTCATCATTAGAGAAATTAAAAACACAGATCTTTCATACTAGGGTTAGAAACATTAATTTAATCATAAGATATATTTAATTTATTGATGGAGTTCAACCGAAGGAGAGCTAGGATAAGGGGCATATTAGGGTGCCATAAACAATCCTCTACCCTAGGCCCAAGAGCGAATATCATCCCTCTTGGCCATCATGTGGCCCTTTTCCATCCATATGAGGGGGTGTGCCTCGTGAGGAATCTCATAGTCACCTTTATCCTCCTCCTTATGATTAGATTTCCTTAACTTAATGATCAACCATGGTAAGGGTTTGGGGAAGCTACAATAAGGTGTCTGGAACTTCCTTCCCTTTTAAGCCCAAGGACGGGGCACTCCTTGCACCCTCTTGGCATCATGGGACTATCTGTCACTATCATGAGGTGGTGTGCTTAGAAGAGGACCTCATCACTATTTCCCCTTCTTGTATTACCCTATTGTACCTACCATGATTGATTACATAAAACATATAAAGAATCACACATTATTGCCTATATTCTACATATAAAAGATCACATCATATTCTTAGATTGCATATACAGTATTCATAAGCAAGTAATTATAAATAGGATCCACTATGTTGTCTATCATAAGACTTTTACTTCATACCAAATTATAGTATCCAGTTCCTGTATGATTTAGTATGATCGCCTTTCTTCTCCCTCTTATATATCTTAATGAGGAGATGCCCCTTCACATGGCCACGGATACCTCGTTTCAAAGTTTATGTCTACCTTTTCTTAATAATTCGCAGAATACTATCTTTTTGGTCACCTTCCTAAATCACTATTGCTGGCTTTGCTTATACATACGAACTGATTTATATTCACAAGGTAGTTGGCCAGAAGTTCTCTTTTTCTATTACCTGTTGTTTGAATTCCCAAATTGGTAACTGCTGCCCTTGCTGCTTTTTTTTCTTGATCGTGTTTGGCCTTTATTGTTTATTGTTTCTCCCTAGTTGGGTCAGCCTCTTTCCAATAACTATTTATTAACTTGGGCTTAGTCGGCCCTCTTCCAATAACTATTATTATTATTATTATTGTTCCTTTGTTATGGTAAGTGTTGTTAATGTTATCTATTTAAATCCTGATCGATTTTCTTCATTGAATAGCTTCTATTTTATTATTTTAATAACCTAAGTTTGGCTGAAAAAAACTGTGATCTGATGCTGAAACAAGGCTTTGATCTCCTACTTTGACAGGTGCATGACACATTCCAACTTGCATCTCCTATCACATAAGTGAGATGACTACAAGGGGCAACAAAGCATTGAGATATTGCCCGAGTGTACCAACTTTGATGCATCTACTGTGGAAAAGTCGGTATATATAATGATAAGACTCTTACACATGATGTATCTAGTGATAATGGCACTCTGTTTGCTTGTGGTTCAAATGATGTTGAACCAAACAATGACATTGATCTAGATTCTTTTGATGAACATTGAAGACAATTATACAATTTTTTTACTGAACTTATTTAAAATTTTGTAACAGTAATGATTTTCATTCAAATTGTCCTAGACATATATGATATATAACAGTGAAATTTTAACTTGTCAACTAACATTTATCTTTATCATTACCATTGATCAATGATGAAGTATTATACTATCAAATGTATTTACATTTCTGTATATTTTTTTAAAAAATTACCATACTGGAGTGCCAAAACCATGTGCCCAAATCCGGTCACATAACTGAACAGACAGCTTAGTACAATTTTCATTCTTCTTGGGGCTGTTACAGTCTGCACCAGATATTATATTAATCACAAATTTATAACTTGGCATGGTGCCACACTTTTACATCCATTTACATGTAGCGCCTCCCGTGGTTGCATTCTGTTTTGTATTATTTTGATCCGAGCTAGACTCTTTCCTTATCTCCTAACTATTCATATGATATGATCTTATACTGGCATTGTGATATGCATTTGGTTACAGTACATTCTTTTGGTTGTACCAATATCGTTGCTAATGTAGATATTAGATTCTACTTGTGCTTACTGTTTTGATCATATCTGCGTGATGATCCAGCTGTGATGTGACATGATGCTTTATGATGATATCAAGTGTATTTTGTATTTGAGAACATTTGATTAAGTTATCATGATGATTATTGCTATTTTCCTATGATATTGTGCCTTTTATGTCAATGGATATCTTATTTGGAGTTTTCATTGATATATGCATTAAATGCCGAAAAATGATTATTTTAATGCTTCAATTTAAACGAAATGTTTATTATGATGTACATTGAGGATTAAATATGAAAGGAATGGTTTCATAACATTCAAATACATACGAGTGATCATAGATGGAACACTCGCAAAGTACTCGGTGAGTTGCAAAAACTCGCCGAGATTTTGGGCTCTATGAGTTTTTCTGACTTTTACTCGCCCCAAAACTCGCCGAGTTTTTGCCAAAAACTCGGCGAGTCCAACTTATAAACTCAACTGCAGTCTCATTCCAGCATTTAAAGGCAAAAAAATGGCCTCCATTCAATTTTATTTCTCATTTGTTCACTTCTATTTTTTTGAAAAATTACTCTCGATGCCTTTATACAATAATAAAAGTCATTTTTGGCTTCACGGGGCGCTGCCCCTAGACCCCGCAAGGGGCGTTGCCCCTTGACCCCATCTTGGGTGCGCTGCCCTCAAACCCCTGTTGAAAAATTTGGGGGGAAACTTCGCCGATAAAGTGGAGAAAAATTAACCTCCGAGTCTGATTAGGCTCCATATAAAAACAACTAGACCCTCTAGTTCTACCTCTCCCTTAGTTTTTACTAGAGCTGGGAAAAGGAAGATGAAATTGTAATGATGTATTTACTTTTAGTTTTATAGAAACTATATACTATTTTGCTTCCAGCCATCAACATTCCTCATGAGAATACAATTTTGTACCCACTTTGCATTTAAATATATCTAGACTCGGCTTGTTTCTTTTATGTTCTCATTTATTGACTCATTGGATGAATCTTCTCATTGAATTTTGCCAAAAAAATGCATTTCTAATTAAATTTAAGCACTAAGTTTTTGCCGAAAACTACCCGAGTTTTTCCCGAATTTTTTTCAGGCCTTGGCGAGTTTTTTGTTTTGGCGAGTTTTCCAACTATGTGAATGATTACGTGGCTAAAACGTCCTTTTATTAGGTACACTTTAATTATTATATGTATGTGCTTCGGCTATTTATACTGTGAGTAGCTACACTTGATGTGTGCATGTTTTAGTGAACAAGCGTCAAACATCGACTCCACCTGAGTTCAAACCAAGAGTGTCTTATCCTCGGTAGTGGCACAGGAGATAGTTATATTGGCCATTCATGATTTAGCCAATATCGCCCTTGTATGGGCAGTGTATCCATATCAGTGTTCCATTACTCATCGTGGGCATTGTGATTTTTAACTACCCGCAGGCCGAGCACTGTTGGGCAGGTTTTCATGACCCGACGGGTCATGGGCCATGACCAGCCTGGTCCGTGGTCCATGACCCACGTAGCGGCAGGCCCGGCTGGGTTAATAAAAAACTAAAAAAAAAAGCACTTTTTAACCTTTTTTTTTTAACATATGCTTTGTATATTGCCCTAAAAGACATTCTATTTGCTTGTTATGAGAAGAAGAGAGGAAAAGTGAGAGAGAGAGAGAGAGACAAAAACAAGAGGCCATAGGTTTGCAACCAGCAGGGAAGAAGAGCATCAAGGAGTCCACAAAATCACATTGGGGAGGCATAGGTTTGCATTGAGAGCATCAAGGAGCTCAGCAGTTGTTCCAAGACTTCTCAGATCATTTGAAAGAGGTAAGTGTTAAATTTTGTACATTTTGTTGGTTTTTTTGTATGTTTATGGTTTTCCATTTTTTTTAAAAAAAATTTAAGTTTAACTTTTCAAATCTTGATTTTTTTCTATTAAAATATAAACCCTTGATTTTTTAAAGAAAAAAATGCAGACATGATTTACAACTTTTTGTAAAAAAAATGTAGGGTTTGCTGATTTTTCTAAACTACAATGCACAAATTTGTAATTTTATTCATAATTTTGTCTTATTGCAACAGCCTTCAACTTTTAAAAACATTAATTCTTCCCAATGCCTCCAAAGTGTGCATCTTGAAAATATACAGAAGAATTTCCTGGTAGACAAAAAACACAATAAAATGCATGTTTTGTTAAGAAATTTTTCATGGTGCCATCAATAAGTTTAAATACCATATTGTCGGCATATCTAGCAATGATGCTGACCCATATTTATTGGCAACTCCCAAGGCAATTTGTTTTTGTTATGTCCGGTTAAAAAAACATGCAAAAGAAAATGAAACTAAAAGAGGCAACGGGAAGAGATAAATGCTATTGGCTCTCATTCATCCGCACCCGCAACCGCATCTGCATCCGCATCCACATCTATTGGTTGTGTTGGAAAGGGTTCTTCCATGCCTCCCTTTCATCCTAGTGCTAGTGCTTCTATTGTTGCTCCTTCTAGTGGCACTATTACCCTTGGCCCTAGAGTCCGAAAATCGAAGTTGGACAGTTATTTTGTGGCGCGCACTACTCCTAGTGCACAACCCTCACTTGAGAGCGTGGATTTGAACAAGAAGGTCCATGATGCTACATGAAAACAAATTTGCAAGTTTTGGTACTTTTGCAACATTCCATTTGTTGCAGCCAGGTAATTCATTTTTATTTGATTGCTTTAAGTTTAAAATTAAATTTTAAAATTTATAATTTGAAGTTGAACTATGCTTTGTCTAATGATTAATCATAATCTATTTGTGACAGGTCTCCTTATTGACAAGGCATGATAGATGTCGTAACCATTTATGGGGCGGGCTTTAAAGCCCCTACTGATGTTGAGTTAAGTGGACCCCTCTTGTTAGAAATGGTTAATGATATGAAAGTTGAGCTAGAGGACCACAAACAGTCTTGGAGCCAAAAGGGTTGCACCATCATGACAGATGATTGGACGGATAGGAGGAATAGGACACTCCTAAATTTTTGTGTTTCTTGCGGAGGTGATCGATCATTCTACTTCCCTAAATGCATTGAATAATTTAATTTATATTTTGATTTGTTGATTGATCCATGATAATTGATAATTATTTTTCTTTATATTCAGGATCCACCATGTTCTTGAAGTCTATTGATGCTTCCTCACATGTGAAGAATGCCACATACTTAAGTAAGGTTATTGAGGAAGTTATACATGAGGTGGGGGAAGAAAATGTGGTACA
Organism: Chamaecyparis obtusa; assembly: GCA_027943335.1. NCBI lineage: Eukaryota > Viridiplantae > Streptophyta > Pinopsida > Cupressales > Cupressaceae > Chamaecyparis > Chamaecyparis obtusa. Next base: position 1,341,312 of record BSBK01000498.1, on the reverse strand, counting down.
AGTGGTGACGGATAATGCAACAAGTTATGTTGCTGCAGGTAAACTTTTAACTTTTTAAGTTTTGATGGAGAGGCATCTACGAATTTATTTAAGATTTTCTTAACACATCTAAATTTCTAATTAATTTAAAATTGTTGTAGGTAAACTTTTGATGGAGAGGCACCCGAAAAAATTTTGGTCTCCATGTGCGGCCCATTGCCTTGACCTCATGTTATTGGCAAGCTTGAATGGGTCAAATCATGTGTTGATAGGGCTAAAAATATTTGCAAGTTTATCTACAATCATGCATTGGTCCTTAGCATGATGAGGCAATACACAAGGCAAAAAGAGTTGGCTCGTCCTAGTATCACGAGATTTGCCTCAAATTTCCTCACACTAAAATCCTTGTTGAAATCAAAGGTAGCTTTGAGACACATGTTTGTTGGTGAGGAGTGGACTGCCTCATCCTATGCTACGACCACTGCGGGGATGGATGTGACAGATTGTATTTTTTATGAGCCAGGTTTTTGGACCCCTTGTGCAGAAATCATGCAGGTAAATATATTTTTGTTTTTCTTGTAACTTTGCAATTTTTCTTATTTTAAATTTTCAATGCACACTTGTCACTTAACTATGTTTTTCAACATTATATGTAGGTCACTGAGCCCCTCGTAGTTCTCCTACGAGTTGTTGATGGGGAGAAGCCCTCTATGGGCTACATATATGAGGGCATGGATAGGACCAAGGAAGCCATTAGATCCAAGCATGCAGGAGTTGAGGATAAGTATGGCCCCTTTTGGGAGATCATTGATAGGAGATGGAAAAACCAGCTTCACAGGCCCATCCATGCAGCAGCTTATTTCCTCAATCTATCATTTCGTTTCCTTGATAACTTCAAGGCGGATGAGGAGGTTCTTAGTGGCCTATATACAGTGATGCAAAAGATGCCTAACAATAGCACATCTATAGTGCAAGAAATAGATGCATATAATAATGAACAAGGGGTGATTTTCGCAAGCAAGATGTGCAAAGACGCTAGGACAACATTGCAGCCAGGTAGAAATATATGTTAAACTTAAGATTCTTAAGTTTACGGCTTATGCATTTTGATTTTATAATCTATCCTTAAAGTTTGAAATGAGACAGATTTTTTTTATTTTCCTTATTTCAGATAAATGGTAGCAAATGTTTGGGCCTAAAACCCCAAACCTTCAAAAACTTGTCATCCATATTTTGAGTCATCCATGCAGTGCTTCTGGATGTGAGCGCAATTGATCCATGTTGGAGCACATCCACTAAAAGAGGCGTAATAGATTGTTTGTGGAGAGATTGAATGATCTTGTCTTCGTTCATCACAACCTCCGTCTTAGGACCAGACAGATTTTGGACACTAACTCCTCTCCGATCACTCTAGCAGAGATGGATCTAGAGTCCGAGTGGCTCACTGAGTCTACCAATCCTATCTTCACTAAGGAGGACCATGAGTGGGTTGACCAAGCAGATAGAGAGGTTGAGGCTGTGGCTATGGCAGAGGTGGATAGAGCACGATCAGCTGCCCGTGCAGCTGATGTTGATCAAAGTGGCACCTCACATGCAAAGACTATGGCTTGTCAGTCATCCAAGACCTTCCTCAGACACATTTGTAGGAGGCAAACAAACTACATTGAGGTTGAGGCTGAGCTAGAGCCTGAACCATAAACTTGTTTTTGTTTACACATGTTTGGGAACATTTGATGTCATGGATTTTATATACATTTGACAATATTTATAATTTTGCATATTTATGTTTTCTATTTTCTTCAGCTACAATTTACGTTTGTACTTATGTGATGGATGTATGTTTATGTATGTGATCAAATTAGCTTCTATTTGATGATGTTATAGTGTCTTTAAGCTTTATTCAATAATGGGTGCGTGAAACAAGTTTTAAATCGTAAAAAATCTTTGTTTTTTCATTTTGTCGAGTCATTGCCGAGTCATCGGCGAGTCACGGGTCGATTCGACCTTGCCGAGTCATAGGCAAGTCTGAGTCATGAAACTTCGATCCATATTGATATATTATGCCTCTAGAACTGTGTGGGTAAAATTCAAACTTCATTGCATTACTGTGTTATACCAATATCTGTCTATGCATTATAGTTTATCCGTAGTTTTCGCTGCAAGTTAGGAGTTAAGTGTTGGTTTATTTGCTACTATTTATTTTATTATTTCTGGCAATTTTTTCGTAGTGCATTCCTAATTAATGAAATTGAATTGAATTGACCTAATTGGGGGTTTGGATTATTTGATTTAATTTTTTGTTATGTCTTTAAAGTGACATATAATGAAGAAATAGACTTCATTCTTCACACTTGTTCACTTTGGAGGGCAAAATTCTCAAAAACCTTCTTTGAGCATTTTACTGATTGGAACCGTCTGGAAATTGCTCTGCTTTCCCGAGCTTTTCAAGTGTTTTCATAGAGTTTAATATTTATTCTCTCTGTTTCGGTGTTTTCACCATTTGGTGAGGTAGGGCTTCTTAATTCTCTCATTTTAATATGTTTCTTGCTTGGATGTTTATTGCTTTTAGTTTGTGGGTTGAGAATTATCATTCCCCCACATTTTCCCATATCATTTTATTGCTCATTTGGGTGGATGTGAGTTTTATCCAAGTTCAAATGGTAATTGTAAAGTTATGCTGCTCAAATTTTCTTGATTGAGAAAAAATTGAAATCGATTGCATTTCTGCATTGTTGGGCATTTTTTAAACCAAATGGTATTCTTAGAATTTTGATTTTTGAATTTTGGATTTTTGAGCTTTTTCATGACTCTAATGGCAGTCTTGGCCTTGGGCCTAGTTTTGGTCCCAATTGTGTTTTCATGAAAGTTAGAATTTCCTCGTTTTGACGATGGATTATCTTATGGAACAATGGTTTTAGTTCATGGAATTTCAGTCTTGAGAGGATTCATGATCGTCTCCTTGGTTTTGGAGCCACGTGAGTGTATTTTATGCATATGCTCTTGTTTGTATTTCATGATCCCTTTTGATCTTCTTTTGTGGCTTTTGTGGTTTATTGGGAGTTGGTAGTGTGACCATACTCCCAACATCGCAAGTCATGCCTTTGTTATCGGGATCTTGAGAGGTCTCTACTCTTGGGTGAGCCCCAATTGAGTGCTCTTCAATCCACAAGTGGAGCTATAACCTTATCTTTTGTTGGCTTGTGTTTATAGCCATAACTTTTGCATTTTCTTGTTGATCCACTTTATGTTGTGTGTGATCACATGATATACAGATGTACGATGCTGACACCCCATACCAAAGCATACTTGGACCATGCCTAATTGATAGGATCTCGAGGAACCCGTGCTATTGTTGAGACCAATCGAACTTATCTTATCTCATATTGATTTCTAGACTTGGGGTCTTTATTTGCATTATTTGCATGGTCCCCATTGTACTACGAGATGACTTCATTTGATGCCTAAGTAGAAAATTGGAGTGGCTCTCCAAGATGTGTTGGGACACAGAGAGATCACTAGGGTAACCCTTGGAGAGTTCAAAATTACAATTGATAACTAAATAAATGAATGGGGTTACATATGATTACAAGAGTTAATAATGAGAACTAATAAGACTACATGACCTCCAAGGACATTGATCGAAGGTATGTCTTTCCCTGACCCTCTAAGGATGTTGATCGCAAAAATTGTATTTGACTGTCTCAAGACATTGATCGAAGATACTTATTAGCTTGGTCATTTGTGGACATTGATCGAAAGTTGGAGTAGAGTTTTTTTTATGAGATGGATTGCTCGAATCCGTAGGGGTCATAGTGTACCCTAGGATGACACTCCTTTTGATTCTCTGCATCAAACCTTTGTTTAGGTCTGAGTAGTGACCTTGGTGTACTTGCATTTTGGTATCTATATCTAAGTGATTGCATTGGGATTTATGTAACATCCCTTGATTATTGCATTTGATTGGCGTGTGTTAGCCACTCTATGTATGTACTTTGTGTTTGGGCCATGTGACTATCTTCGTGAGCATGGTGGGGTGGGCTTAAGGGTACCACGTGATTGGGTGGCGTTGAATATCACTGCTAGGGACTGGCGTACAAGTGGTGGACTACTTTCAGTGGTGTAGCACCGAGCACAATGTGCTCATCTCTATCCTTACTTGAATTTCAGTGATTTCACATTATATTGCTATGCTTAGTAGATTAGTTCAATTATGTTTATTGTGATCATATCAAGTGAGTATGACCTCGATTTCATGTATCCGGTACTCCCTAGTGTGGAATTGCTCTTTATTAGACCATACATTGGAGTCAATGTTAGAAATTATGCCATTTTCTTCAAACTGGGCAAACCTACACATATACTTGTTGTCCTTGCGCATATGTTCATTAATTCTATGCATTTGTTCTTTGTTTCTATGCATACATCATCTGCTCCTGCGCATATGTTTTACTAGATTTGCAAATATGTAACTGTTTGGTGTTCCTCCGGGTTTGTGCACAAATGGATGCTAGATTTGGTTTCCTTGTGGTTTTGGGAGCAATATCATATATTTACTTCCAATTTTCAGGCATGTTTTGATATAGTTTAACTCATATTTCATTTGGATTTTAAAATCATGATCCTGCACAATAGAAAGAACATTGTGCTCGGCCATATAACGTAAACCCAAGCATCACTCTACATGACATCACAAAAATGAAGATCAATCAATGTTACAACTCTGCAATCTGTCAACCAAGGAATGCCTTTACTATTGCCAACCAAAAACATACCACAGATACTTAATCTCCAAGTGTCAAGGGAAGGACCTCGAATACACCGACTAACCCATCTCACTATGATCAACCAATCATCATTTGAAAGATTGACAACAAAAACCCTAAAAAGACTGCAGTGTCCCAAACTCTCCCAAGAGATAGTGGTGAATAACTAAACTATGCACACGGAGCCTCCCATAGCTGGTTGTATTGAAGACTGCAAGTGCTCAAAATCGAACTACCCCAAGACTGAGGTCACCATAAACAGTGTGAGAAAACTAAGACAACAACAAACAATTAGAAATCTCACTGAAGACATAGGAGTCATGAGAATGGGAGTAGCTAAAAAGCCATCTCCAATGATAAAATCTCCTCTACCATCAATCCTCAACCATGTACTAATCATCTGCTGAATTAGAAATGCATACAAACTCATTTGCATGCCACACACCATAGTCCTATGGGTGCTGATTGGAAAATGAAAGCGGAACCAACACTGAAATTTTGTTTACAACTCTACTCCTATGACCAAACCTCATCACTAGAAATTGCACCTGGGTCCCAAATCCAACAATCAATTCCATTCTTGTCACCTGAAGACTTCAGCTCATACTCAGTTTCACCCAGTGAAACATAGGACGCATTCCCCCCACTAAACCCCCAAGTTTATAGTACGGGGAAGTCTTAGGGTAGGATGATAGGGACGGGGTGTCCCCCCACCACCTCCAATTCACCACCCGTTCACCGTCAAGACACCACCAAGACACGAGGATAGGACGATGTCCCCAAGATGGCCGAGGAGCACCCAGAAGTACCTCAACGTCCCAAGGACGTTTGCGTGTCCCTTGACGACAAGTAGATTAAAAAATAAATTTTAAAAAAATCATATTTTTAAATTTCTATTTGGGAGAAAAATGCTTCAAAAATGAAGAATCCAAAGGCCACGCAAGAGAGAAAATGTGTTTGGCGACGGAGGCTCCACCCCTTGACCCTGCCCTATATCACGCCCTGGCACTACCCTGGGACCCCTTAACCCCACTAGTGGCTGCTACCCCCAAACCCCCACTTTCAAATTTAAAAACAAAAGAAGAAATTGATGGAGAAATTATGTCGAATCAAGTTGATGTTTTTATACCCACTTTATTGAGTTCTAGTGATGAGGAGTTTGCCTTGAGGAATGATTAGAGGCCTCCCTTCACTACATTTTGAAATTTTTTAATTGTTTTGATATCATGCCACTCATTGTAATCGTCTTTATGATATTTTTGATATAATAGAAATTTTCCATTTGCTTATTCGACAATTTTATTTAGTATTTTAATTTCTAACAGTAATTAGTAACTTGATATTCAATGTTCAAAACTGCAGTGTTCATTGTTCATTGGTTCAATGTTCAAGTATTTAGTATTTGGCATTTGCACGATTTTTCTATTTTAGTTCTTATATTGTTATACATCTATTGGACTCATATCCATCATGCTTTCATTGCTATACCCTGTCAAAACTACAATTTGGAACCCTGTTATCACATAAAAACAAGTTTGCAAACCTGCTGCAACAAATGGTATCAGCATTATAAAAACTGAAAATCTGATTTTTAACCTCTTCCGAAATGGATTTCTTGTCATCCGCTGGTAAAAACTTGTCAACGTTCACTTCCCAAATTCGAAAATGATTATATTTAGCACTCACCATCATGTCATCCACTCCTAACTTCACTAAAAAAACTATTGACATACTTACAACTTCATACATAGCGATGAATTCTTGAGACAAGTGATGCTTCCTACCAAGATTACTTGCATAGAGCATATCAATCACCTCATGTTCATCAAAACCAATCAGCATATTGTTGTTTGAACTTATGTAGTCCTCATTATCTTTGTCTTGTTTGAGAATCTCCTCATGCCCAAATTCATCAACATTGGAAGATCATTAATCGTTGTTGTCCCATGACTGAGACTACTTTGAAATCTGCCTTTAGATTCTGTTATAGCAAATGTTTCATTGTTGCAAATGGAACCATTCATGAGTGTGATTCCTTGCTGGTCCTTCTGCTCTTCATTGTCATCATTTAAATAACAGAAGTTGGAAACATTGTGCATTGTTTCATCCCTTCCAAGATTATTGATCCCTTCAATGATTTGCATGATCTCCATGCTCTTAAAATTAACTTCTTTTAAAGTGGTTGCAACTGAAGTCTGATTTTCTGCTTTGTATAATTTATAATGGGTTGTGCTCAATTGTAAACAAAGTTCGTCCACCTCCTTCTCCTTATCTTTGCAAACTTAACTGCAATATCCCTATCTTTGAGTGATTTCAGATAATCTGATTTCATCTTTTCTAGTGTCTTTCTGATTGTGTAAAGGTGTGTACTATTGATTCCACTTGCCATTCATTTTTCCCTTTCCTCAATTTGGATTTTCCAAATGAAGTCTTCAATGAATTTATGAGTATTGTCTTCGCTTGTTAATGCTTGCACAAGTTCATCTCCTGAAACCACAAAACGCTCCTTCAAATCTTGCACATCTAAAGGTCTTTGATCAAGTTCACCAAGGGCAATGGAGTGGCCACTCAATAAATTTTCAGATTTTCTATCATCTGTAGGAGCAATGTCATCATCAATATTAGCTGAACCACTAGTTGTTACCATGCAATCCTCTAGAGGGGGTGGAGGAACATCATTAAATACTATCTCCTCAAAAGAATACTTTTCATTGGTCTTATCAATGTTGATTTCTATTTCACCAACAAAGAGCTTGCTGTGCCCTTCATCTATGACAAGCAATTTTTCCTCTTTTGCAAAGTCAGATTCTAGGATCTCACGAACATCAAAGTATTCATTAGAAGCACAAGATGAATCAGAAGCATCTTCTTCTTCCCTGGATTTGATTGTGTCCTTTAGATAGGGCCTAACTGTGTTAGATCTGTTTTCATCATTGCTGGTTCAAATTCCCTTTACTAACTTATCTTCAAATTTTTCAACAACGTTCTCATCTTCTATAACACATGAGGCATCAACTTCATTTTCAGATCTTTCAATCTGATGGGTATTATTATACTCACTTGTGCTGGTAGAAATACATGGAAAATTAACTTCATCCTCAGCCTCCTTGTTCAAATGATCATTCTCAATCAAACTTAAATTGGACTCATGTATTTCTTCTTAACATAAAGGCAAGAGAATCCTGGAAGTAGATGGGAGATATTCCAATACCTTTTCACCTATGCATTGGTGATTAGGCTTCCAATCCTTATTACAGGAGACACACAAATTTTGCCTCCTCAATTCATTCTTGTTGGCTTTCTGAATTTTGTCATTGAAGAAATCCTTTTTATTTGTTTCTAATTTCTTTTTTTAAATGGATTTTAACCATCCCAGATGCTCACGAAGGTACTGAATATCTTCTAGCATCTCCTCATAAATCTTCATCTTTCTTGACGAAGCAACTCAACTTCAACTGCAATTCCTCAAATTCAATTCTAAAAATGATTTCTTCAATGTTAACCCTTCAGGCTGGCAGGATGCATTGCTCTCATACCACTGTAATAGGCACCCCTGGTCTGATTTTTTTGTTTACATACTATGAATATGAAAAAGATTTTATGACAATGTAATACATTTAACAGTGCGCACAACCAATAACTAATGACTAAAATGACTACATAATCAGCTACACAGCAAATTCCACAACCAAACAACTAACTTATTCAATCCAACTTGATAAGTTCTTGCACATTACATAGAAATATGATCATTCAAATGAAGCATTACATTAAAGTCTAATCATACAAACATACCCTTCAATCACAATCCAAACTTCAGATATTGTAACTCCCTAGATGTTACGAAACTGGAATGCTCAATGATGTCCAACCAAGACTCTACTACAGCACTTCTAATGACAACAATTACCACTCAAATACTCCACTATGCTTTGCGATAAGAGCTGAAATGCTGTCAACCATATATGTATGACAGTAGACTCACTGTGGGCAGCCAACAATGGTGTTAACAGCTACAGCTATGACTTCGGCCTTGCTACAGCATCTTCCAGCCTTCAGCAACAATAGAAATCGTGTACTAACTTCACTGAGAACTCATCAATGTTACTATGAATGATGCCTAGCCCTAACTCTTTGTCTACAAACTGTAATGACCACTGTGAATGACATCCAACTCCTAACTTCAACGCAGACATACAGAGGCCTTGGAGTTGTATAAATATATAACGCTTATGAATTGCTATCAAAATTTGAAAGCTCTATTTGATCATACCTCTAAACTGTTGAGCATTTCCTTGCCAATAATATAGTCTTCTTGGGCATAAAATGATATTCTTTGAGTGTTGCAAATAAACTAACCCCCAAACTGTGTATTGCAACAACGTAGAGATTGTTAGCAGAGAGGGATTTCGTCCCCCAAACCCTTAAACAGTAAAACTCCAATGAAACCGGAAATATCCAAATTCTCCAATCAAGCGTACCAAATGAACACAAGTTTTCTTTTATAACATTCTCAAGAGGTTCCACTCTCTTCACCAATCAATGTGAGATAAAACAAATCACCTTTCTAGTCTCCCAAATATTAAAGGTCTCATTCTTTTAAAAGTATTAATTTTCTCCTCTTACTTAGGATGTCAAATGACCCCTTTTTAAAATGACATTGTGTTACTAGGCCAAGGGGTACAAATCGCTTAAGTCATAAAGTGGCAATATAAGAGACTTAGGTAACTAAAAATCAAAATATATTTCATTTAACATAATCAAACTTCACCCAATGTCCAAGAATGACATATTTCACTGTTGTGGGAATAGAGGTCAGCCCAATTGCTAAAAATAGACACTTACTAAAAATAGCGTGTCCAAACACCAAATTGGCCCAATCTGAGATACACTAAAACTTACTATAAATAGTAATTGCTAAAACTGGCCAGTACTAAAAATAGAATGTCTCAGCATGTTGTCTTAAATCGCTCCAGAAGGTGTCATTCATCTCCATTAATCCATTTGAACTCACTGGTGCATCAGAAACCCCCTAAAAGCCAACACCAATTGCACTACGAGAGAACCATGTAAATGGGGACATTACACAAAAATTACATCTCCAACACCCTGCAGAAGGAAAACAAAACATGTACACCATCAAACCATGTCGACACATCATGTCAGCACTCCCAAAACTTCACCTTTATCACTACGCACTGCTGCACAGTCCTAAACTAGTTTAGTCAGCTCCAGAAGATAGAACCGGTAAAGCAAGCCAGCAGAACAAACTCAAATCATAATGTGAACCTCCACAACACATGAGATTCACAACATATCATCTTCTTACTTCAACAAAATATATTTGAAAACCACAGCACAAAAACATCAAAGGCGAAGGAATGCAAAGCATTCCATTAATGGGTACTTAGTGACTGTACAGACAGACACACAGAACTTCACCAATTCACCTACAAGGGTATTAGCACTTGGAAACCGAGATATATCTTCCCTATACATCCATAAACAACATACTAGAACCATGGACCAGAATGTTGCAATGCCTACCAAAAAATTGATACCCTGTTAGTCATTCTATCTGTTGGAGCAGTCATACTAAGCCAAAATTTGATACAAGCACTTGGATATCACTTCATCATTCTGTAAAGGATATCAATCATCTAGATATTACATCTCCAATCAATTTTAACATCAACTAAACAAGTTTGACATCAAAGATAACATTACCAACAATCTCCCCACAAGTTTGATGTCAATGACAACACTATACAATATCTACATATCGCCAACATGAGGTTCACGATTGAGAGTATTACAATGTACCAATTCAAATTCAATGCATAGGTAACCATTTTAGCTTCTCCCAACTATGTTGAATGACTGATCGAATATGTTCATGCTAGAACTGCAATGTAGGGTTTTCCTCTTGTACACGAGCATACTATCAATGCATTCATAAACCTCTTCATGGTTAGATGCATTAGTGTCCCCATGCCTAATGACCGAGAAGACTAGAGCAATGATAGATAATGTATTTCACATCAATGCAAAAATTCACTCACCAATTCCTTCTCCCTCTTCCCTTTCTTTGACTTAGAATCAAGCCATCAATTCCACTCTTGTGTCATTACCATTAGTTGCAATGTCTCTTACAACTCAAGCATCCTCTACAACAGAATGAAGTATGATGCATATCTAGTCTCCACAAGTTCCAAGACTTCCTTCGTAGAGAAGGTTTGCAATAATGCATGTGAAGTGTGGTGATTGCAAATAAACATTTATACATCTCTAGCATCATGAACCACTTGTTTGACCCAGTCAATTTTTTTCATAACCTTGAGTGCATTATTCATGGCATGTGCACAGTAAGTCCACAAAATATGTTTGTAGGCTGCCTCAATCAACTTCTCCACAACTCTACACACATAGGCCACATTTGTCAAAACCTACACCGCATTCTCTAACCTAAACTCCTCAATAGCATCAATATGGATTTAGAACTAATAATCAGCATCCTTGTGACACCTTTAACAATTGACAACCCTAAGGAAGTAAGGACCATCAATATATATGACCATAATGTTGATGAGTGGATGATGCGGTGTTCATGAAGCCATCAATGACTGTTGAAACCTCTAGTGACCCAAGTAGCCTTCCTCTTTTCCATTAGAATATTAATATTGGACTAGTTCTTATCCAATATCGTTGTCCTCAATTTTGTCTCCCTAGTGGCACATTTGAAGGTCCTACTCTTATTATTTTGTCAAAGCCTCCTTACAATAAGGAAAGCATACCACATAGAATGGAATGTCATTAACAAAGAACTTTTCAATGGCATCATATTCTTCTTCCTTTCATTGAACATTCGATAACTCTACCACCAAGTTTGGAGCATAACTAGTAACCCCAAATTTCCCCTTAGGCTTGTTGGTAGAAAAAGTACAGACATATATTTTGGACACCATGTGTGCATTCGTTGAATAATGCACTCAAAAATATTGGCAACTCACAATGGGTTTCAGACCTAATTGAAAAGGGTAGAGAAATATATTTGTTCATATGTAATCATCACCACACACAAGCCATTTTGTAATGACCCTCACTAGTAGGATCACTAAAAACCCCAAGTCTGATCCGTGTAAATTCGTCAAACAGTTGGCATGCACTGAATGTTCTTGTTTCAAATGATGTGTTCAAATTGATATTTGTTTTTGGGCACCAAATTTGCAATTGAGATAACAATACCAATATAGAAAGTAGCATAAAGAACAACAATGCAACTTTATTATCAATGCAATGATCCCTATGTCAATGTATCATGTATTTCTCAAATTCTGATTTGCAATGAATGACTGTTCCAACAATAGAATGTAAGCACTGTCTATGGACTGATTACAACACAATAGCTAAGACATGAGATATATGAACCATCTTTCACGGACAAGTCTTATCAATGCACTTTTCCTATTCCAAACCAATAACAAGTCTGAATACATTGACTGTTACATGTCAAGACATAAGATAGTGCTGTTCCCCATAAACCCTCTTACTTCTATGACAATTTAGTTATAACAGAGACTGCTATACAGTAATAGTAACCATGCAATTATGACCAAAGAACAGGGTCTAACAACTCTCAAATCTGGACAGTTACTATAAGTCTGAATACATGCAACTTTTACATAATTTATTGACTTGCACAAAGTACTCAAAAACACATAGAAAGAACCTGATTATCGCTCCTTATAATCTGCTATGAAATTGTGATAAAGACTGATGCAATGAAGACACCAAACTGCCAACCGAACTTTGCAAACTGTCCTTGCTGGGGCTGCTGTACCAAGGCTGTACAGTACGGCACTGTTATAAAATAATGGGCTGGGTTTTGTGCCCTCAAAAATATATGTTCTGAATCACCAATGATGTATTATGATTCCCCCAAAAGCATAGAATTAATCTCCAGGTAGTTTGGAAGATATGAACAAAAACTTGAGTCTCAGACCCTGATATGAACTTCATTGAAAATGCACAAAATGATCTCCAACACTTATCAAACTGATTCACCAATTAAGTGATGAATTCCAAACCCTTATTCAACCAGTTACAAACCCTCAATATCAATTTTTCAGGTCTGCTTTTTCGGACTGCTTTTTCGGGTCTGCTTTTTCAGACTGCTTTTTCGGATTTGCTTTTTCGGACTGCTTTTTCGGATTTGCTTTTTCGGACCTGCTTTTTCGGCCGCCAATAATTTCAGCCCTACTAAAAATGCCTCCTGAAATGCTGTTTCAATCACAAACAAACCCTTACATCAAATTCTCAATGAAGTACCAATGAGATGGCTGAGTACCAACTCCAAACTTGCAACCCTTCAGTAGATATTTCACTACCTCAGTTATGCCAATCTAGGGGAGTGATTCGTTCCCAAAGATCGAATAATATTTGCAGACCACAAGGCTACAAATTGCTCCACAATGGAAGAAGTAGAAGAAATCCCAAATCTAAGCATGTGCAAATGAGAGGCCCAGCCCTCTATTTATTCACTTTTTCTAAGAAGTTGCTAGAACTTCTAGAAACATCCTTTATAAAATCTCATTATAATGCACTTTTTATAATAAAGTAATTTTATAAAATAAAAAGTGCAACTCAACTTAAAATTATAACATGTAGGCCCCGATAACACATAATAATAAAATATAACCTCATAACACTTCTTCAAGAGCAAAATATGACCATCTGATCCGCAGAAATGACTCTCTCTCCAACCCATTTGCCTACGAGAGTCGAGGATAGGCAAATTCGGCACGCTAAACGAGGTCAGCCAAAATGGGGACATGACAGTCCGCCCTTCCTGAAATTGCTTGTCCCCAAGCAATGGCTAAACAGTGAACCAATCAATCCTCCTGGATCCCAAATGAAGTCATGAACTGTACTGCAGTCAACCAACGCAAGCTCCTGCAATATCCTTTGCAATATAACCAAGAGGAATCCATGAATGAATCGTGAACCACTGCTCAACTGAACGCTAACTCCATAACTGCCATAGTCAGGAACCCACGAGACACCAACTCTGAAAATCTCAGAACCCAAGTAGAGAGGACAACTGAAACTACCAACATAGCAATTATCACCAACACCTCCCACTGGCCTACATAGAGCGCACAATCCATCTCTGCAACAATGGTGGACACTCCGAAATGAAACTGCACCAAGTGCGGAGAACCCACACACAGTACACCAACTGTAGTCAACATATCTCTGCAGATCACCAGCCATGCTGGCATCACCATAACTCCCATGCACTGCTAACGGTCGAAAAGCATCACACAATAGATAGCAATCACTCAAACCACATCTATCTGCCATCAACTCCTCAATACATGAATCAAAAGCAAGCCGATGAACATACCCTGAAATATAATGCCAGTAAAAAGAACCAACCAGCTCATCCTGCAAACGTGATGTAACCAACTGTGACTGATCACTAGCTAAGTCAGAAGGTGATATAGCCAAGGGAGTGAAAACAAGAACAATGGCTGAATCATCATCAACATCAGTATCACCCCCAAACTCCTGATCATGAATCATCTGGCTATCGCTCCTAGAACCCAACACCACGTCATATGCCTCACAACCCTCTACCCGTGGAGTCAAACCATACCATAACTAATAACCAACACTAGAGCCCAAAGTACATCTCCGTATCATCTCATCGACATATGGATCAAAAGTAAACTGATGAGCATACCTCACAGTGTAATGTCGATAAAACGCGCCAACATCAGTCAGTGGCTCAGACTGCAATCCCGATGGAACTAACTGCAACTGATCACTAACCAAGCCTGCACCTACGACTACCTCCGAAGACACCTCCAAAGGAGTAGTATCGCTAGCAAGAACCATGTCAACTGCCGGCTCATCAACATCAAACATGATCCCTGGTACAACATCACTAGTCTCTGTGCCATCAGTAGTAGAGACCACCACCATGTCAGGCATACCACAACAATCTGCTGCAGCACCCAACTCAACTGAACCTGACTGTAGTGGAAACGAACTCAATGTGCCAATGCTAGTATCTAGGATGGATGCCTCCCCATCTCCACTGTCTCTGACAATCTCAACCATGGACATCCTCGAATCACCAGACACCAACAGAATCTGGTAAAGACTGCAGTCGCTCTAACTCCATGGTCACCTCAGCCAAATGAAACTATGACTCCTCGAAAGCCAACTGTGTACTCTCAAGAAACTCAAAAGTCACCTCGAGCTGCTGAGTAAGCTCACTCACCTCATCTTCCTTGACCAATAATGCGTCATATGCTGTACTGCCCCACTCCATAAGATAATCTCTGTCGGCTACCAACTGCATATAATTCTGTCTCAGAATCCAGATAGCCTCCCATAAAAAGTGGATCTCTGTCAAGGAAAGATAACTGCCTCCCTGCTCATCACTAGTGGGAGAACCCCATCCATAAACTGCTAACAACTGACGAGCAGCATCGAAATGCTCACAAGCGATAGCAATGTCTCGCTCACTAACTCTCAGCTGACTAGACACATGATGGCGCTGACTAAACTGTCTCCTACAATCCTCTTCCCCTGGTACACTGTCCAAAGGAGTAACCTCAAAATAGCTATCATTTGTAATACTGCCATCCAAATTCTGCAGACCAGCTGCTGAACTCATATCATCAAACGGAGTGACTGAAGCATCAACATAAACCTCCGTATCAAGGGAATCCACTGAAAAGACTAAGTCCTCAACACTATCAATAACATCCTCCTCTAACACACTATCAAAAGGAGTATCCTCAAAGTCGCTAATCTCTGGAGTACTACCATCCATACTCTGCAAGTCGACTCCAGAGCTCACATCACCATACGGAGTGTCAAAAACTGTAGCGTCACTGTCCAACTCCGCTGTAACAAAAGAATCTGCCGAGGAAGCTAAGTCCTCAAAACTGTCCATTGCATCCTCCTGGATGTCATCTGTAGCAACACGATCCTGGGACTCACCTGTAAACACTAACATCTCAGATGTGCCTGACTCATCACAAGCCCACTGTATCCTGAGTGGTCGACTGGAAATGCACACAACTCCCAACACCGGTGTATAAAAACTAATACTAGTATCTGGTAAGCTGCTGGTATGAATGAGAACAACACCGTATAATCTGCTAAGCAAATCCATGATAGCACTCAAACAACCACTGCTACCAAGAAAGGATAAAGATTCCCAGTCAACAGAATCCCAAACTCCAAGATAAAAATCTCGAGTCCATATCCGTAAACTAGAATCAGCTGGCAACTCAAGCAAACTCCTCACCTGAGTAATATGACTAATACCAACTAACTCGACATACCTGTCTGATACTGTCCCTGAATCCTGGATATCAATGAGAGGTGTACTCCCACAACTATCAACAACCACCAGTGATCCACCTGTCGCAGAAAGCTGAGTATCAGATGTGCAAGATGAAACTAAACTCAACTCCACGCCATGCTCATCCACATGTCTCTCCGCTGCACCACTCTGATCAACTGTACTATCCTCGATCACTGTAACATCATCAGGATCAACCGTACCGCAATCACTATCAGTGTCAATAACACAATCTGGTGTGCCTGTGATGTATCCCTGTATCAAATCAGCATGTCTCTCCGAGTCCTGTAATGCCAATGGAGTACTCAACAAAGAGGCTCGAGTGTCCTCGAACTCTCGAGAAAGCCTGCCAACTTCCTCCTCCTTCCTCCTCAAGGCATCTAAATGGTCTCTGGCAAGGCTAAGAAGATGGTCACGATCTGAAAGAAGATGTAAATAACTCATCTTCATCGCTCCCATTCCTTCCCTGATTGCCTATAAGTCAACACAAGAAGACTCTACCTGAACTCCCTTACGTCTGTCCTGTAACTGAATCATCTGGATGTGATCCTCTATCATATCCCGCATCCTGTCATGATGAGATAATGTAGACACAATACTGTCTTCATTCATCTTCAATTGGCTGGACAAATCATGTGAAGTGCTACCAACCTCAACCTCATGTGATGAAGCATCTAACTGCACCTGGTACTCTCTCTCAGCAAAGTCATGAATGCTCAATGTCTGCTCATCTTTACCAGGTATCTCACCATCGTGCACAACAGAATCCTCATAATCATCATCCGAACTCACTAGGCTATAATCACTACCTGTTGTGACCAAACCATCCTGAGTACCTATGACATCACTCTCAGGCAACCTGTATACGACTGTCTCAACTTGAGTACCAAGTTGACAGTTACTATCAATCTGCATAGTGTCCTTCACCACTTCCTCCTGTGGCTGAATAGAAACTGAAACATCTGTCGGAATGCTAACTTGTTTCTCAAAATCCTCATGAAGGTTTCTGGTAACTGTATCAGCGGATCTCTTATCATCTCTTCTGCGAGACGACCTGGCAAATAGAAAACTAGTCAACTTATCCAACCTGTCGATAGACTCTTTCATCTCATCAAGTGGCCTCTTGATTTCAACCCAAGTGTCTGCATGATTACTTTTTTTGCTACTTTGTGGTTCCTCTTTCAGAAAGGTAGGCATTGTAGGACGGTTAACTGACCATGTAGTGTACCTCTTCCTTTCCATTCTGCAATCAATCGAGTGCTGGTCACTCATACAATTCTGTTCTTCCCCAACAGGATGGCAGGAAAACTGCTCTGATACCACTGTAATGACCCTCACTAGTAGGATCACTAAAAACCTCAAGTCTGATCTGTGTAAATTCGTCAAACAGTTGGCATGCACTGAATGTTCTTGTTTAAAATGATGTGTTCAGATTGATATTTGTTTTTGGGCACCAAATTTGCAATTGAGATAACAATACCAATATAGAAAGTAGCATAAAGAACAACAATGCAACTTTATTATCAATGCAATGATCCCTATGTCAATGTATCATGTATTTCTCAAATTCTGATTTGCAATGAATGACTGTTCCAACAATAGAATGTAAGCACTGTCTATGGACTGATTACAACACAATAGCTAAGACATGAGATATATGAACCATCTTTCACGGACAAGTCTTATCAATGCACTTTTCCTATTCCAAACCAATAACAAGTCTGAATACATTGACTGTTACATGTCAAGACATAAGATAGTGCTGTTCCCCATAAACCCTCTTACTTCTATGACAATTTAGTTATAACAGAGACTGCTATACAGTAATAGTAACCATGCAATTATGACCAAAGAACAGGGTCTAACAACTCTCAAATCTGGACAGTTACTATAAGTCTGAATACATGCAACTTTTACATAATTTATTGACTTGCACAAAGTACTCAAAAACACATAGAAAGAACCTGATTATCGCTCCTTATAATCTGCTATGAAATGGTGATAAAGACTGATGCAATGAAGACACCAAACTGCCAACCGAGCTTTGCAAACTGTCCTTGCTGGGGCTGCTGTACCAAGGCTGTACAGTACGGCACTGTTATAAAATAATGGGCTGGGTTTTGTGCCCTCAAAAATATATGTTCTGAATCGCCAATGATGTATTATGATTCCCCCAAAAGCATAGAATTAATCTCCAGGTAGTTTGGAAGATATGAACAAAAACTTGAGTCTCAGACCCTGATATGAACTTCATTGAAAATGCACAAAATGATCTCCAACACTTATCAAACTGATTCACCAATTAAGTGATGAATTCCAAACCCTTATTCAACCAGTTACAAACCCTCAATATCAATTTTTTAGGTCTGCTTTTTCGGACTGCTTTTTCGGGTCTGCTTTTTCAGACTGCTTTTTCGGATTTGCTTTTTCGGACTGCTTTTTCGGATTTGCTTTTTCGGACCTGCTTTTTCGGCCGCCTATAATTTCAGCCCTACTAAAAATGCCTCTTGAAATGCTGTTTCAATCACAAACAAACCCTTACATCAAATTCTCAATGAAGTACCAATGAGATGGCTGAGTACCAACTCCAAACTTGCAACCCTTCAGTAGATATTTCACTACCTCAGTTATGCCAATCTAGGGGAGTGATTCGTTCCCAAAGATCGAATAATATTTGCAGACCACAAGGCTACAAATTGCTCCACAATGGAAGAAGTAGAAGAAATCCCAAATCTAAGCATGTGCAAATGAGAGGCCCAGCCCTCTATTTATTCACTTTTTCTAAGAAGTTGCTAGAACTTCTAGAAACATCCTTTATAAAATCTCATTATAATGCACTTTTTATAATAAAGTAATTTTATAAAATAAAAAGTGCAACTCAACTTAAAATTATAACATGTAGGCCCCGATAACACATAATAATAAAATATAACCTCATAACACTTCTTCAAGAGCAAAATATGACCATCTGATCTGCAGAAATGACTCTTTCTCCAACCCATTTGCGTACAAGAGTCGAGGATAGGCAAATCCGGCACGCTAAACGAGGTCAGCCAAAATGGGGACATGACACATTTATCCAAAATTTTCCAAGGTGGAACACCTCAAACCTACTAATGCACCGTAAGTTTCTTATTTATACTCCTTGAGCATCTTTATGCAGTCAAAGGAGCTTTGTATTCTATAGTAGTTTGAGATGC
This sequence comes from Chamaecyparis obtusa, assembly GCA_027943335.1. Lineage (NCBI taxonomy): Eukaryota > Viridiplantae > Streptophyta > Pinopsida > Cupressales > Cupressaceae > Chamaecyparis > Chamaecyparis obtusa. The sequence continues at coordinate 1,321,987 of BSBK01000498.1, read as the reverse complement.
AAGGGCATCATGGGGACAACTAAATCAAATACTATGTAATGTGTTGTCCCCAATCTGATGTGTGAATATTCAGCTTAGTCTGGTTTATTTTGTAAAGTATACGATACTCGTTCAGTTTATAAACCGTGTGTAGTATTTCCCATAGGACATTGTTTCAAGACTGTTAATGGTAGTTGAGTCCAGTTTACTGTGAAAGGTGCTACCTTCGATAATAATTTAGAGCGTATATATTTCCAGAATTATTTACTGTATAATGCTCTCTAATAATAAATCAACAAATTGTGACACTCTCAAATATAAGAAGACATTTCAATGCAGTTCTTCATTCATCAGGAAATATAAACTGGAACAGAACTCATTCGATACAATAAGGCACACAACTGTCAATGGAAGTATAAGGTACCAACCGGTATAGTGCTAAATGCAGTGGCGGAGTGAAGGAGTTTGGAGAAGAACTGAAGTAGCCCAGCTCACGTATCTTGGTAACTAGTGGCGCAGCTCTCCCGTCCTTAGTCTGCCAGTCCCAAGATATGATGAGAGGCCTGTGGTGAACTCCGTTCCTGGACGCTCTGCTACAGCAAATTAAAACTCACAGTCTGTCCATCAGTCTGCTCGGGTTGATATCAATTTCCAATCTGCAGCCGCTAAGGTTGATAGATGCGGCTGCATTCACTCCAGGTCGTAACACAGCCCGTGCATGATACCAGTGGTGTGCACGCTTCCGCCAAGTCACGGCAGCTCCCAATCATGGCATAGCACATGCATGACCACCAGTAGGTGTGCGGGCTCCTGCCTGAACGCAGCAGCTCCAATCTTATACAAAATGCAGGGATCCAACTTGAACACCTTGTCTCCTGGGCCAATATGCGCACTAGTCCTTCTACTGAAAACGAGTTCCCTATCTCCTATGATGGCAATCAATCGCCAATATGAAACATCTATATAAATAAATTCCAGCATGGAAATTGGCCAGCTGCTGGGAATGAACTATTTATTATTTCTTCAATATCTGATTAAGCACACTGAAATCTACTTCCCTACCTTTGAGAATAATCTCCAAATACTAAAATGCAAGTACCTTACTGCCAGATTGCTGAAGATATCTTTCCTTCTCTCATCAAACCAATGAAGTTCTCTGTGAAAACTGAATGTTTCCACCTTGAAAAGATTGGGGCTACGTGTTGATGTGAGTTTTGTACCACTACATAACATATAGCAATTGAAATACTTGATACAGCGTACCAAACACTCAACCCTCTCTTGAAAAGTATATAAGAATACTCCAAGGTTCCTTACACCTGTGGATACTAACTCAGTTATAATGATGTGATTTGCTGGTAATCACTTCGGCGGGCTTACGTTGTTCATTCCAAGAAACTTGGTGGTGCTTTTCTTTTCAAACATTCTCAAATGATTTTCTATTTATATCACTTCCAACTTTGCTCTTCGAAAACTTCAACTACTAAACTACTGACTGCTTTACTACTACTCATATGGAATGGAAAGATTGGCAAATGGACGGGGATCAACCTAATGAAAGCTTGCCAGCGGCGCTACTTCCATCGGTGCGATGATTCTAAGGGAAACTCTTAAGATTTTCACACTAACACCTATCTTCCAACCCAACTTGAAGTACAAGCGGAAAGATGAAATGCAAGTAGAACTTGGGAGCAATTGACTAGATTACCACACAAGGCTCCTTGACAAGCCGCCAAGATGCTAGTGGCCTAGTATAAGATCCTCATCAAACATTCACCAACATCACCATTACAACTAACCATTTACTTCTTACTCTAACAACATGAAATGAAATCCTACTTTAATTTGAGAGATGAGAAGAAACATGCAATACACCAAAATGATCATGTATATCCACCATGCAAATCACAACAATGAATAAAGAACAATTTTGATAGTATTTTGGCAACAATTCTCCAACATAACCCTCTTTACAAATGAGAACAAATGGCCTTATATAGAGGCTCAAAATTACAATGAGTGGCCAAGATTAAGAGGCAAAATCAAGGGCCAAGATTAAACCTTACAAACCCTAATTAGGGTTACCATCTTTCAACCAATTACATGAGGGCACCAACTTTGTGGGCCAATGAGAAAATTACAATAATCTGTCAACCAATGAGAACATAGGACACTTGGCATGATTTGATTGCATGCACATGAAATTGCCACCTCATCAACCTTGTCTTATAAAGTTCATTAATCCTTGAGATGAGATGAAGCCTTGGATGCTTGAGCTTGTCCTTAGAAATTTTCTCACCACCACTTGAACTTGCTTGTACTTGATGTCCTGACCTCGAAAGGGTGAGGTCTCCATGCACTTGGGGTAATCTTGCCTTGACCTTGGTGGCTTGCCTGGATGTGAACCTTGTGCAATTTAAGAGCCTTGCTCTTATCCACCGCCTTGAAATCAAACTTGACCTCCCTCAACCTTTCAATCACTTTCCTCCTTACTTCAATACTTTGCCATTTTTAACCTTCCTATTTGGATTTGATCTGCATGCATGCATCTTTGTTTCAATAACCTTGGGTTTTGGGGCACCTGCCCTCACCATATCTCCTTGATTGTTCCACAATCCACCCATCACTGAGTTCATCAACCGCTTTCATCAATGCCTTCCTCCTTGGTTAACCCTTGACTGCCTTCAACTGTTCGAATTACCATAACCTTGCCCTTTTGGCATAAGTACTTGCCTCAACCATAGTGGTGCAGTGCATCTCTCCAAGATTAGATTTGGTTCGACTGGCAAAGCATCACTAGTAGTCTTGCACCCGAATTGAAGAAGTAGGACCCCATGTAGACTTGCCTCTGACTTTGTACTATTTAAGTTGCAACTCTAAATTCATGCTAGTGATCCTAATCCAATCAATTTTCCTTAACCATTCTCAATCTCCTCAATAAAATAAAACATCCAAGGATCAAACTGTGTACCTTTAGTAGAGCCCGGAATCCGACTGAGAAGCACGATGAGGTCGCTGCACTCTGATTTGCAATCTAACTTTGTGAGCCTTGATGACTTGATGTAACCAATTCTGTCGTATCATGTCTGCTGCTGGGGTAGACTGAACACTTCCTTGCACAAATCCATACCGATTGATCTTCTTTGCCACAAGGGACTAGCTGTCTCTCAACCTCTCTCTTAATTGAATCATATCAAAGGTACCAATGTTGGTGTCTCCAACATATTTCAATTTTGAGCGGAAGTTGGAATTGGGTATCATGACTTCCTTGTCTCCTATTTCAGCATTAATTCCTTTGGGTAGCTTGCTTGCATTAACATCAGCCATCCTAAACACTTATCACTCCCCGCCTTTTCTACAATGCTGGTGAAACTACACTTATCACTCCAATCTTCGCCTAGGGGTGGAATACTACACTTATCACTCCCCGCCGATACCTTAAGATGGACTACACTTATCACTCCAATCTTCTCCCTAAAAAAAATGCAATGCAATGATGCAAACTACACTTATCACTCCCCGCCTTTGCTTTAAAATGGACTACACTTATCACTCCAATCTTCGCCTAGGGGTGGAATACTACACTTGTCACTCCCCGCCGTTACCTTAAGATGGACTACACTTATCACTCCAAATCTTCCTCCTAAGATGAAATGCAATGATGAAATGCAAGCGAGAACTTGAGGGAAAAAAGCCAATCAAGACAATCGAGTAATCTACTTAATATCCAAATACCTAACTCTACTCTTGAAATTAGTTTTCAACACCTAAACTAGCACCAATGAAATGAAAGCAATTAAAGAGAGAGGAAAAGATAGGCCACTCACCAACAAGGGCTAGGAATCCTTTGTCTATGCAATTAGCTGGGCTTGATCTTCAAAATCTTCTATCTCCACAAGAAAATCTCCCCTTCTCCAATTCACTCTCAAAATCTGATTGCTATGAATCTTCTATCAATAAATTCTTCTATTACAAATCTGATTTGCCTCAACTCAAGCTTTTTCTCTTCATCAAACTCTCCAATTTTCGAATTTGCTTTTCGGATCTGCTTTTTCGGACTGCTTTTTCGCTCTGCTTTTTCGGACTGCTTTTTCGCTCTGCCAAGAGAAAAGGAGAGAAGTGAATGAGATGGTAAAATGAAGTGGGGGAGAGCTCCCCTTATATACCAAATTTTGCCTCCAAAAAAAAAAGCAAGGCCGACTTTGTAGGAGGAGGGAAAAACAAAAAATTAAAATTGTCAAATTAAACATGAATTAAATGAAATAAATTGCCCAGCCCTAGGGGATTTTATTTTAATTTAAAATTGGGTCAACCTAGTGCAAAATTATCGGTTTAAATTAGCCAAATCCGAAATTATCATAGGCCCTAAAATTGAAATTTTGAAAAAAGGTCATTTAGGCCTTCAATATAGCTTTAAACTCTCCCCATTGTGGACCCAATAACTTGCCTTGAATTTCACACCTCCTAGGCCTTAAAATACGTTGAATTTAACACACAAAGGGGCCCAATTTAAATTTCTAAATTACAAACACTTAGCCCAAAAAATATGATTTTAATGCATTTAATCATGACAACCAAAATTAATTTTTTATTATTTTGCAACCCAAAAAATCATTTTGCAATTTAATTTCCATTTGGCAATTTTATCCTTTTTATTTTTTTGCAATTTATTATCTCTAATTGGCAACTTTAAATTTATTCTTTAATTTCCATTTTTCTCCACCAAAAAAAATTTACAAGATTTTCCCAAAAATATCCAATTTCACAATTAAATTTTGAAAATCTCAAGTTATTCAATTTCATCAATTTTCAAAATTTAATCAAGTCCAAAATTTGCAATTTTATCCCACCAGATATTAAAATAAAATTTTCTCATCGAATTTCATTTGGCTTGGAGACAAAATTGACTATTTAAGAAAATCAATGTTTCGCACAAGGTGAAAACAAGCAATACCCCCCCAGGCACTTTAAAAACATCCAAGGTGTAAAATTCTCATTCCAAAACTTCTAGATCGCCCAAAATTCGCTAAGGCACCCAAACTCTCGGATCTAGAAAAAATTGCCAAGGCTTGCTCAAAAAAAAAATTGGGGGTCCCCAAATATTTTGGGGCGATGGTGTGAAATCCTCACAACACTACGTCCACTCTCTTCTCAAATTCTTGAGGGTTTGCGTCCTCGGAATCAAGGATGGAATACTCTCACTCCGCCAAAACTCGCCAAGCCTTGAAAAAGATTACTCAGGAAAACTCGGCCAGTTTTTGGAAAAACTCGGCAAAAAACTCGGGAACTTAAAAATAGCATAAAATTTAATTAAAAATGTATTTTTTTTGCAAAATTCTATGAAAAGATGCATCCAATGAGTTAATTAATGAGAAAACAAAAGAAACAAGCTAAGTTTAGATATATATAAATGCAAAGTGGGTACAAAATCGCATTCTCGTGTGGAATGCTGATGACTGGAAGCAGAATAGTAAACAGTTTCTACAAAACTAGTATGAATCTATGATGCTTGATCATTGATCAATGCCAAATGTCAAAGTCTTCATAACTAGGTCTTAGGTAGTCTTTGTTGGTGGCTATTTTCAAGTCCCTAGGTCCGACAAATGAGGTTTGAGTGATTTTGGCCTGTTGGGAAGTCATGTCTATCTGGGATTTGGGCTAGAGCTAAGCTAAGTCTGTCATAGAGATGGGGTCGAAACCAAGTGATTTGTGATAAAACGAGTTAAAACCCTTTGGGAATCCTTTTGCCAGCTTCAGTTTGACCTTAGAAAGCCATGATGGATTGTGGGAGGTAACCCTACTGAAGGTTTGCTGAATCCTGAAATTTGGCTAAGTCTGGAATTTTTCGAAAACCCCCAAAATCTAGAATATGCATCTTAACTACTATGAAGCTGGAACCTATCCCAAACATCCTGGAAGTATTATATTTTATAATTTATACAAATATAACTTAAAGTATAAGAAATTAAATAAATCAAACTTATACTTAAATGTTGTATTTTTATAAATCCTCCCGCCCCTAAAGTGGAAAATGCATTTTTTTGGTCGTGCGGCTATATTATGCAAACGCAAACGAGTTTTTTTTTAAAACTCGCCAAGTTTTAGGAAAAACTCACCCAAAAATCGGCGAGTTTTCATTGGCGAGTTCTTGGCCGAGTTAATCGCCGAGCTGGAAAACTCAGCGAGTTTTTCCAACTCGGCGAGTATGCCATCCTTGCTCGGAATAACCAGTCACATAAAAGCAACCAAAATACTTTTCATTTATTTTATATTTTTTCATAGTGCTTTTTCCAAGATGTACTTTTCCTTTTTATAACCTCGAAGTGAGTGCAAGTACAACAAACTAAGCCATATGGGATAAAAGCTCACTTAAGTCACTTTTATAACTTAAAGTAACTTTATAAAATAAAGCGACTTTATAATAAGACATAAAGTGACTTTATAACACACTTTATTAACTAAAGTGATTCTGACTATAGAAACTGAGCCCCGAATATAAATATTCGCCCGTGCAAACTTGTGACTGGCTGGCATCCTCTGAAATGTGGCCATTAGTCCATCCGGATGGATAGATAGACTAATCAGGCATCTAAATAGCCTACTGCCGGAAAGGGGACATTACAGTCCTCCCTTCCCGAGATTGCTTGCCCTCAAGAAATCTCAAAGTCAGATGCTGCAGGATCGACTCACCCTCCCAAGTGGCATCCTCATAAGGTAAGACCCTCCGCCAAATCAGATACTCACGGATAGTCATGTTCTGCAGCTTCCTCTCCCTGACCTCAATGACCTCTGTTGGAACTAAAGCCAACTTACCCTCCTCATCCAATGGGGGTAATCCATTTGAAACCACTATCTGTTTCCCGATTGCCTTCTTGAGGCAAGAAACGCGGAAAACATTGTGGATCCTATTGTCTAATGGAAGCTCTAACTCATAGGCCACCTCGCCAACTCTCCTCGAGATGCGAAAAGGACCAGAAAATTTGGGTCTGAGCTTCTCTGACCCACTCACTTCAAGGAGCTCTATCTATAAGGCTGTAAGCGAAGGTAAACTATGTCTCCTATCTCAAAGCTTCGCTCTGTCCTCTGTCGATCAGCATACAGATCCTGCTAATTTTGTGCCCTCTGGATGTTCTCTCTAAGAGATCTGAGTATATCCTGGTGATCCTACAGCCAATCTCTTGCAATCGGGGCCCTGCTGTCCTATAGAGCCAAATCTATAAAAGAAAGTGGCTCGCTGCCATAGAGAGCTCGAAAAGGCAACATGCCAATCGTCATGTGGTATGTGGAGTTGTAGCAGAACTCCCCCAAGTACAACCATCGAACCCATGCTCTCTGCTGCCCCGCTACATAATTCCTGAGATAGCCCTCCACCCATCTGTTTACAATCTTTGTCTGGCCATCTGTCTGTGGGTGGTAGCTGGTTCTAGGAGTCAACTCAACGCTGACCAACCTGAACAACTCCTGCCAAAAAGTGCTAAGGAACTTTCTGTCCCTGTCGCTCACAATGGTCTTAGGGAGACCATGCAATCTAAATACCTTGCGAAAAAACAACTCAACCACCTGTGAAGCTGACCAATCCACGGCGATAGCAAAGAAGTGAGTGAACTTGGTGAGTCTGTCGACCACCACATAAATGTTGTCCCTGCCCTGCACTCTCAGCAAGCCCGTGATGAAATCCATCGATATGCCCTCCCACTTCTGAGTTGGGATGGGAAGGGGCTGCAATAATCTTGCTAGATGCTCGTGCTCTGACTTGTTCTGCTGACCAAGTCTAGCACTCTCTGACATGCTGGAGTACGTCATCCTTGAGGCCCTTCCAGGAGAACCTCTCTCTGACCTGCCTGTAAGTCTTGAAGAATCCCGGATGTCCAGCTATGGGCGCATCATGAACAGCCCTCAATATCTTAACCTTAAGCTGTGAACCCGACACTAGGTAGATCCTATCCTTATTAAGGATGATGTCATCAACCACTCTGTACCTGCTATCCGGAGATTGTCCGTCTAATACCTGACAAGCTTGAGTATTCTTAGAATACTCAACCAGCAAAAGGGATTTCCAATTAGCGGAAATCTTTGACAGAACACAACAAACTGCCTCTGAAGGTCTCCTAGAGAGTGCGTCAACCACCACATTGTTCTTCCCCTTGACATACTCGATGTCAAAATCATAGGCCTGAATCTTACTGACCCATTTCTACTGTCTCTCATTCAACTCCTTCTGCTCCAGGAAGTAGCGCAAACTATTGTGGTCTGTTCTGACTGTGAACTTGCCACCCACTAAATACTGCCTAAATTTAGCCAAGGCATGCATGATGGCAAGCATCTCCTTGTCATAGGTGGAATAAAGCCTCTCATTATCCTTGAGCTTCCTGCTCTCAAAAGCTATGGGGTACTTGTCCTGCATCAATACTGCGCCAATTCCATTCCCCGAGGCATCACACTCTAAGACAAAGGAGCGAGAGAAATCCGGTAGAGCCAAAACCGGACAAGTGCTCATAATGGTCTTGAGCTTTTCGAAGATAACCTCAGCCTCATCTATCCACCTGAAGGCTCCCTTCCGAGTAAGATCAGTGAGAGGAGCTGCTTTCTGAGAGAATCCCTTAACAAACCTCCTGTAGTACGAACAAAGCCCAAGGAATCCTCTCAAATCTGATACATTATGCGGAGGTGGCCAATCCCGAATTGCTTGAATCTTCTCCTGGTGCACCATAACCCCATCTACTCCTATCACATGCCCCAGGTAGAGAATCTTCATCAGTCCAAACTCACACTTGGATCCTTTCGCAAATAGAGATTGGCTCTCCATGATGCTAAGAACCTCATCCAAGTGCTACAAGTGCTCTGCCCATGTCCTGTTGTAGACTAGGATGTCATCAAAGAATACTAGAACACTCTTGCACAACTGTACTTTTAAAATGTGATTCATGCAGGACTGGAAAGTGGCAGGTGCATTAGTGAGCCCAAAAGGCATCACTAGGAACTCGTAGTGTCCATAGTGGCATTTGAAAGCTGTCTTGTGGACATCCTCATCTCGGACACGTATCTGATGATACCCAGATAGAAGATCAATCTTCGAGAAATAAACTGTCCCATGTAGCTCATCTAGAAGCTCATCAATCCTTGGGATGGGGTACCTGTTCTTAATAGTCCTCTTATTTAGTGCACGGTAATCAATACACATGCGAAGAGTACCATCCTTCTTCACCAAAACTACAGAAGAAGCAAAAGGGCTAGAACTAGGCCTGATGTGCCCCATGTCTAATAGCTCCTTAATCGCCTTTTCAATTTCCTCCTTGTAATGCCTAGGATGACGATAAGGGGTGGTGATTACGGGTTTGGCCCCCTCCAACTCTATGATATGCTCGAAGCTCCTGTCAAGAGGTATACCTGGAGGGATGTCCTCAAAAACCCACTTGTGCCTATCAAGCACACCCTGTATGTCAACGTGAATTTGTTGCCCTGAATCCGTTGAAGGATTGGAGGATATAAAGCACTAGGCTGCCCACTCCATGTTGTTGTGTCTGAAGATGGCCTCCATCCTGTGAGCTGAAACCACCTGTGATCCACTATCTGACATGGCCTTAAGTGTAACCAACTGATCACCCTTCATAAACTCTAACTACCTCCGTTGATGATCAATGGTATACTGCTCTAGAGTCTGTATCCACTGCATGCCTAGGATGGCGTCAAGACTATCTAAGTCAATGACGTAGAAATCTACCTCTAGGAGATAATCTCTGAAATGAATCTGAAGACCTGAGATCTTCCCCATGCAACTCAATAAGTCTCCCCCGACCACCTTGACCTCAAACTCTGAAATGCTATCTATCGGGAATCCTCTCCAGGAAACCAAACCGGCGCTGATGAAATTGTGTGTTGCACCTGTGTCAAGAAGACATATGATCTGCTGCCCTCTAACCACTCCCTTGAGTCGAAAGGAGTGACAAGTGGGAATACCAGAGAGGAATGCTAAAGTAATAGGGGGCTGTCCTGTACGCACCTCCCTCTTCTTCCTCTCTATTGTATGCTCATCCTTAGCCTCTTCATCGCTGCTCTCATCACTGTTGTCCTCCTGCTGCTCACAATCATCATCGGTTACCACCTTAATATAGTGTACCTAGCCCTTCCCAAGGCACCTGTGATCCGGAGCCCAAGGCTCTCTGCATGTGAAGCACAACTTCTTCCTTCTCAACTCATTCCGAGTCTCGAAGTCAAGTCTGGGAGGTGTGCTCTTATTCTAATTTCTATTTCTCTGAAAGGAAGAAGACCCCTTAAAGGTTTTCTTCGATGGCTGTAGGATGGACAATGGTGAGTCCAAGTCATGTGTCAACTTAATGGCGTCATCTGGAGTGTTTGGCTTGAGGACTCTAACCAGCCCTCTAAACCTGTCATGTAGTTCCTCAATAAACAGCATTACCTTCCTCTTCTCTACCATATCCGAAACCATAATAGACACCCTCTGAAACTCGTCAATATAGTGGTCCAATGATCCACTTTGCTTCAATTGAGCTAACTCCTTGTAGTAGACCTCAATGTCCTTCCGGTCAAAGCGGGTGATCAATTTAGTGCTGAAGATCTCGTAAGATGCAATCAACCCGTGATCCTGGGTGACAAGGCCATGATGCCACCAATCATATGTTGCACCCTCTAAATGCATGGTTGCAAACTTAATCGGTCTCTGACATGGGCTTTAGGGTCAGAAAGGTATCTAGCTTGTGAATCCAAGCTCTAGTGGAAGTCTTACCGTTGCCATCAAAAATGGGGAGGGTCAATTTATTCATCGCATGCTTAAGATCTCTATTGGGTCCCCTAGGCCTCCTATTTTGTTGTGCTCTGTCAATATCCCTCCTCTGTGCCAGGTATTGAACAAAAGTCAAGTCAGCCTTGACTCTGTCAAGTAACATATCCCACTCGTTATGTGAGGCTGCAACATTATTCAGAAGTACAGCTGCTGCCTCAAGCTGGGCTACTTCTTCCTCGGCATTATTTCCTGCGAACATAGGCATAAGGGGCCTATCAGTAGTGTGAGTGGCTTCTCTAGCAGCTCTAGGTGATCCTGCCACACTACTACCACCACTGTGGTGACTCTACTCTAGGGTCTCTCGGCTGCCACTGTCAGCTGCTGCATAACCCCTGTGAGCTAGTGTAACACATCAGCGATGTGATCCTGTCCCGCACAAAGAGCCCTCATTGTCTCTCTGACTTCTCTATCCTCATCTGCCATGCCTGGACCTCTCATGCCCTGTTCAAAATTAATATACTCGTCCTCCTCTGTATGACTGTCCTCAATATCTACCTGCACTGATGGTTCAGAATGTCCCTGTTCAGCCTTGTTATGTCTGAAGTTATATACCTTGTGTCTACCGTGCATGCCTGGACTGCATTACCAAGTGCTGGAAATAAATGCCCACTAGGTTGGCAAGACCTTAGGCTCTGATACCACTATAATGTGCTGTCCCCAATCTGATGTGTGAATATTCAGCTTAGTCTGGTTTATTTTGTAAAGTATACGATACTCCTTGTTCAGTTTATAAACCGTGTGTAATATTTCCCATAGGACATTGTTTCAAGACTGTTAATGATAGCTGAGTCCAGTTTACTATGAAAGGTGCTACCTTTGATAATAATTTATAGCGTTTATATTTACAGAATTATTTACTGTATAATGCTCTCTAATAATAAATCAACAAATTGTTACACTCTCAAATATAAGAAGACATTTCAATGCAATTCTTCATTCATCAAGAAATATAAACTGGAACAGAACTCATTCGATACAATAAGGCACACAACATCAATGGAAGTATAAGGTACCAACCGGTATAGTGCTAAATGCAGTGGCGGAGTGAAGGAGTTTGGAGAAGAACTGAAGTAGCCCAGCTCACGTATCTTGGTAACTAGTGGCACAGCTCTCCCGTCCTTAGTCTACCAGTCTCGAGATATGGTGAGAGGCCCGTGGTGAACTCCGTTCCTAGACGCTCTACTACAGCAGTTTAAAACTCACGGTCTGTCCCTCAGTCTGCTTGGGTTGATATCAATTTCCAATCTACAGCCGCTAAGGTTGATAGACCCGGCTGCATTCACTCTAGGTCATAACATAGCCTGTGCGTGATACCAGAGGTGTGCATGCTTCCGCCAAGTCACGACAGCTCCCAATCATGGCACAGCACATGCGTGACTGCCAGTAGGGGTGCGGGCTCCTGCCTGAACGCAGCAGCTCCAATCTTATACAAAATGCAGGGATCCAACTTGAACGCCTTGTCTATTGGGCCAATATGCACACCAGTCCTTCTACTGAAAACGAGTTCCCTATCTCCTATGATGGCACTCAGTCGCCAATATGAAACATCTGTATAAATAAATTCCAGCGTGGGAATTGGCCAGCCGTTGGGAATGAACTATTTATTATTTCTTCAATATTTGATTAAGCACACTGAAATCTACTTCCCTACCTTTGAGAATAATCTCCAAATACTGAAATGCAAGTACCTTACTGCCAAATTGCTGAAGATATCTTTCCTTCTCTCACCAAACCAATGAAGTTCTCTGTGAAAACTGAATGTTTCCACCTTGAAATGAGTTGGGGCTACGTCCACTCTCTTCTCAAATTCACATAAAAGCAACCAGTCACATAAAAGCAACCAAAATAACCAGTCCTTGGAAAAACTAGTCACATAAAAGCAACCAAAATACTTTTCCTTTATTTTATATTTTTTCATAGTGCTTTTTCCGAGATGTACTTTTCCTTTTTATAACCTCGAAGTGAGTGCAAGTACAACAAACTAAGCCATGTGGGATAAAAGCTCACTTAAGTCACTTTTATAACTTAAAGTAACTTTATAAAATAAAGTGACTTTATAATAAGACATAAAGTGACTTTATAACACACTTTATTAACTAAAGTGATTCTGCCTATAGAAACTCAGCCCCGAATATAAATATTCGCCCGTGCAAACTTGTGACTGGCTGGCATCCTCTGAAATGTGGCCATTAGTCCATCCGGATGGATAGATAGACTAATCAGGCATCTAAATAGCCTACTGCCGAAAAGGGGACATTACATACTAAAACTGAGATGAGAGGTATGGTCCTTAATAATTGTTTTTGGGCTTATGTTATATTTATTGTTGACTTTATTCAGTCCATGTGTGAGATGATTAAAGTTGCAGATTTAGACAAGCTGTAGGACCCCTCCATTTCCCGCATCATGGTAAGAACACTCTGGTAAGAATTCTCATTGTCTTTTGCAATTTTCCTTAAATTTATATGTGGGCTTTACTCAGAATCATCATGGTACTTTATTTTTATGCAATAGACTAAGGAATTGAGACCCTTATAATGATTCTTCAATTATGTTTTCAGTGCACCTTAGACCTTATGGTGTTTATTTAGCAGTGACATTAGCAGTGTAAGGTATTTTATCTTGACTATAATCACAGGACATTACTATAACATTGAAATGATGAATTAGATTACTTAAACTATGTTAGACATGTTGAAATGATGTAATTGGTATGTGAGCTAGTTAGTTAGGGCCATTGTGAATGCGTTCCTAATTCAGAAAGACAACGTGCAGGAAAGCAGGATGTAGGTTAATTGATGTTAGAATGCACATGCAGTTAAGAATTACTTTTGAATATGAGATTAAATATATATTTTCTTAGAAATGATTGTGCAATTTGGAATTGTTAGCTTAGGAGATGATGTTGCGTTATTGTGTCATGAATGGATGAATAGATAGATGATATACTATTATGAAGTTAATTGAATGTGACGTCGTTCTGCACATCTTGATTATGTTATTATCATTACCAGAGTTACTGATGCTTGTCTAATGAGTGCAGGTACTAACCATGGTTTTGGGGGAGTCAAGCCAACATCTGTTTGTGACACCAAGGTCGTGTCCCGATGGGATATAGGACCTTCTTGTGTTGCGATGTTCATTTCGTAATGTATGTAGGTTTGTGTGTATTTAGGGAGTAAGATGTTTTATGTAATTAAAATTGGTTAATAGATATTGTCAAGTGTGATTGTAATGTGTAGAGGTGTCAATCGACACATGTGCAATGTTTTATGTGTTGGCAATGATCCACATGGAAGGAATTACATGTCACCTTCCTAGCCTAGTATTAGGTGGCCCAACCTACTTCATAAGCTTGGTAAGTGCACCCATGAGATGGTCCCAATTCTTGGACTTTGAATTTCGAAGTTCACCTTGTAGGGAGGTTTTAGGGGGTCAAATAGGCACCTAGGGAGTTATTTTGCATGAATATGAAAGGCCCATGGGATGTACCTATGGGTAAGGGACCCTTTTGACCATAGAACACTCTAGAAGTACCTTGGGAAGCCCTCCAAAAGAGACATGTTGCAAGGTGGCGAAAATCCTAAGTCACATAGGTACCCTTGAGTCAAAAGCTTACAAGTCACTCTTCCCCATTCACCTTTTCTAGAGTTTCATGGAAGACCTTGGATAGAACACCCAATAGGAACCTTCCAACTCTTCCTTGGGCATGGGAGAGTGTGTAGAGGGTATTTTTAGTGGAAAGTTTAGCTTTGGGCTCCCCAAGGACCCACTCTCCAACTTTGGAGACAAACTAGGAGCTTGGAGAAAGATAGAGAAAGGAGCCTGGTTGAAGAAAAAGAGAACTCTACATTCATTATTCATTTTTATTTGCAGCAAGGTTAGTGTATTCATCTCTCCCAAACAATTTGATTTCTAGAATAGAAATGGAAGGTGAAGTGTATATGCATCTTGTGGTAATGTATGTAGTGGAGTTGGTGGATCTCATGCTCTCTTGAGCTTGAAGTATTCTTTATGTGCTTGTGATCTTTGCTTTTGCATTTGAGTTTTGTTTTGGGTAGTGCAAGAGATCTCCTACTTGATGAAGGCTTGAGAATGAGCCTCTTGAGGAAGCAATGAATGTGAAGTATCCTTGAAGAGCTTTTCATGTGTATTGTGATTGTTTTACATTTGTGAATATGTGTGTGTGTTAAGAGAATACCCAAATGTGAAGGGAAATGTAATGGTTGTGAGTCTACCGTTGGCTTGAACTCCCCTTGCTCGGGGGTGGTCCATGAAATGGGCCTATGGTAGGGAGGAGAGTACCATGGTTGTCTTGGTGTTCTTGTGTTGTTTTGTTGCAGGATTGTGAAGCTATTGAAGCCTCCTTGGTTGAAGAATAGACTTGTGAAGATTGAAATGTTATTATTAACATGCTATGGGTATTTGTATAGTGTGTGATTCTTTGAAAGGAGATCTTGATTAATTTGTAAGCTTTGTAAAGATATATTGTGAAGTCTGTGTGCTTGCAAACTTGTAATGAAGATTTCTTCATCAAACTCTGTATGGAATTAGTTATAGGTTGATTGAGAAGGTAGAGAACTACTTTTACTCTAAATGTTATTGCATTGTGTTCAATAAGAGCTTTTGAAATAAGTTAGATTCATCAATATGCTAGGTCATAAAATTAGATGTGAGTATAAATTGAATCAAGTTCAATAATGAAAACAAACTCTAATGCATGTGTGGTTCAGGAAAGGATAATATGTATTGTCATTTTGGATAGTAAAAAAAATAAAATCCTTAGCTTAGTTAACAATTAGAAATTGAGATGATTAATGTTTGTGAGTAGGCCATAGTAGATTCCAAACCATCATTTTAAGATTAAACATCTTATCAATTTAAATCAAGTTGATTCATAAATCTTTTGCAAAAAAAAATAACCTTCATATCATGTAGATAGAGCATTTTAGCTTTCTGGAAATTGAATGGGAGAGGAAAATATTCTCTTACCACAGAGAATATTCCCCTCTCCTTCATTATATTAGGTGTTAATCTAAATTAATGACTTAAACCACCTTCAAGCAAACTTATAATGATTATTAGTTATTAAAATACACTTTATAAAAAAAAAAACATATTAAAGAGCACCTCCCACTTGAAGTGGGCCCCACATAAGTCTTGCTGGGCGCAGGAATTGAGCATGAGGAAATATATTATATAATAAAACCAGCCATCATTCCTCCCCTACGTTGGGATGGGCAAGACTTTGTTACCAATAAAAAAAAAATTCATGCTTTCATTGGTTATGCCTCCTTACATCCTTAAAAGAGGGGGGGGAAAACATTTAAAAATTTGGAAGCTCCTCTTCCTAGGCGTACCCCTATGGACAAGACCTCCTGACATGTCATGTACTCCCCATTTCTGGCACCCCATGTGATGGGAAAACAAATAACAAAAGAAAATGCATTTAGTTTAGGAGCTAGGTAATAAAGTAACTTGTGTCATATCAGCAAACATGTACAAAAGGCTTCTTCCATTTGGTGCGCCCTCCCATGCATGGGGAATGGCGCCACCCTTGCAGCCCCACTCAACCTTTTCAAAAATACCTCTCCCCTAGGTGACACATGTCCTCTTGAGAATAGGTGTGAGGAAAGTTTTCTAGGAGCTAGACCTAGGGGGGAGAAAATGGAAGTGACATAGGGATAGGTAGTAATGAGTAGGGCTAGGGAATTTGGGAAATGGGTAAATTGATATTTAATATGTTTGATAATTAGGACTTGCATTGGTTAATTTCATAATTATTAAATATTGTTATTAGTGGTATGATTAATTTGTTAATAGTAATTGTTAGGAGTTGTTGAATTTGATTGTAAAATAGATAAGATTGTTATTTTGAATTTAAATTTCTTGCAATTAGGATATTGCATTAGATATTGTAATAGTGGTTAAATGTTATTTTTAATTGCATGAATAATTTGTCAATAATAATTGTTAAAAGATGTTTAGATGGAACTTGAGTGTAATAGCTACATATCTTCATGTACTAATGAATGATCTATTATATTATAATAAATTAATATTTGATTAATTGGTCAGTATAATATAACTAATTACTAAAATTAACATATATTTATATATTATTTAATTATTATTGTTTCCTCAACGAAATTAAGAATTTGACACTAAAGAATTGATAAGATTAGTTCAATAGGAAATGAACCATATAATTTTAATCATGATTTAGTTGGCATTTATAACCCATCATATTATGGATCCGAAACACCATGTCCTTATTACGTTGATTAACAAGATGACATTAATTTGATTCCATTGAATTCAATAAACCTCCTTTATAAGGAACATTACCAAAAGATTTATCCTAGACATTGGACGGGTGATTCTCAAAACTGGTGTGGATACTATAACACTTCGTACCGTTCAATAGCTCAGTTAGTGAGACCTCCTAGCTTGTTTAGCCTAGTTAAAACTAGGACGTAATAATATAATGTTAATTGCATCATGTAATCGAGTGATTAAGTGTAAAGTATCGGGTAAGAATGGATAGGAGACTTTCTCGAAGAAGTATCTTAGTTGATAAACTAACCTAAGTTCTTGATAATCATATCATACTCATAGTGCTAAATTTAAAAGATTAATAATGATAGACTGGTACATCGATGGGTATAGAGGATTGATAAGTTAAGGTTTAGATGAGCGTTGACACGAACCTCTTAGATGATAAATATATCTATCAACTGGTTGTATTAGCGATTAATCTGAAGGCCTACCGCTAGTAGAGTTGTTGATCTCAGTTAGATGGTTAACTTATGATGGTTAATGAATCTTAATTCTTATTATAATCCGGTCAACAATTTTGTTCCTTAGGATGTTATGTTATGAGAGTTTTGTCTCAGTTTAACTTTGAGTTTATAGATAGGATATCTCGCATCCTTGGTAACCCTAGTCAGTCTTGTTTTCTAATGTTGACCTAGACCCGCAATAGGAATCCTTGTCTAGTTGGGATCTAGATACTTAACCTGCGTTGTCATCTGATCCTAGGTTGTATCCTAGACCGAATTGATAAGGAGACCCAAGTAAGAATGGTTTAGTTCAAGGGGTACTCCGTTAAGACGAGTAGTGAATTATGTACCCTATTAGAACTCTGGATGGGACCTCGATGCCCATGCCATTGCTTTACGCAAATCGTATTTCAGTCCCTAGTGATCTCTTTTGTTAGTAATGAAGTTCCCCTTTGTACTGACTAATCTAGCATCCTTGGAGATCTTTTGGGTTATTCATTGTATAAGGGATGTCTCAAGGTACGTGTCTAAAGTTATTTCGTTATCAGCAGTATTGAATAACACTTAATTAACCATTTTTAAAAAAAATTTGGGATGGTTTTTAGTGTGTTTTGGATGGGCATGACACAAGCCATGTTTGGGAGAAATTTATGAAGAAATGGATTCTATGTTTGAAAGAATTAAGAAAATAATAGATGTTAGAGATCTTTCTCTATATTTGTTGATAGAAGCAAAGATACATTGAAGATGGAAGAAACTTAACACACCCCTTCATTGTGTAGCTTATGGCTTGAGTCTTGAGTGGTTTGATACAAAATTGACAAAGAAAAGGTCTCCACATGAGGATAGAGAGGTAATGATGGGATTTTGGGCTGCCATAAAAATGATTTATCGCCAAGGTGAGATGCTTCAATCATCAAGACTCAATGGAAATAAGTTTTCACATGGGAAAGGTGAGTTTTCTTCTATGGAAGCCTTATATGACAATCGTGCAAAGAAAGATCCTATAGAGGGGTGGTGAAACCATGAAAGTGGAACACTGAAATTGCAATTATTTGCAGTAAAATTTCTCTCACAAGTAGCCAACTCTACATCTTGTGAGAGGAATTGGAGTACTTATGGCTTCATTCGTTGAAGAAAAAAAATAACATAATCTACATTCATAGCTCAATTCACCTTCTCTCTCATATACAGCCTAGGTACAAGAAGGATCCTCCAACAAAATGGGACCAAATTCCACTTGATGAAGCAGTTGTACCCTTGGAAAATAAAGTGGTTGATTCAGATGACCTCAATGATTTGCCCCCAATTCCATTGCCTACAAAGGAACCTAAGCTTGTGAGTGATGAATCTCAAGAAAGCATCATAGCTAAGGACTTGGAAATTGACAACATAGTTGATGCAGGAGTGGAACTTCATCCATTGAATGACATAATATGATAATTTAGATTTCTGAATTTTTGTTTTTCGTATGCAGATCAGCATTTTGATAGGCAGTATGAACTCTTGAGTCAAGAGTCTTAATTGTTGACATTATATTTAATCTATTACACTAGGATTCACATGTTTAAACTTGAAAGTTAAATGTCAAGACTCAATGTGTGTGGGTGGGTGGGTGTGGGTGTGTGTAGAATTTGGCATCTCCAAATACCCATCTCCTACTTTTTTCAAAAAATATCATACTAGAACCAATAACAATCTCCCATGCTAATATCAGTACCAGTCTCTTGGCAACTATGGCCTTTAGTCATCCATTGTGATAATCAAAAGTGCCACCTAAATCTCAAGGAACATGGTCCAACTTCAAAGGATAAAGCACTTTAAGGTCCAAATGCACTAGATCAGATAACTCATCCAACAGTAGATCATCAATTTATAGTTGTCCTACTGCACAAAAGGTTGCAAACATCTTCCCCCAGCCCTTCAGAAAAAGAAAGTTCATCTAAAAGCTTTGTTGGGGATTCAAGAGGCTATTCCTTGGGGACTTACCTAGTCCTTCCTCTCTTTTCACTCTCTTCTTTCAAAGTGGTATATGAAGGAGAGAGCTATCACTCTCTTTCTTTGGTTCATTCTTTTGTGCATAGGTACCTAACATGGCACTGTTTTGTCAAGGCCCATTTTACCCACTTGAAATGCACTCAATAGAGAGGGCAAGTCGATGGGGTGTCGATGTAGTTATGCATTTATTATATAGTGTTATGAATTTATTACACAAAAGGTTAAGTTGAGATAATTTGTTTACTCAAGTTTAGTTATACTTGCCTTTTTTGGAGTGAGCAGTGCCATATGCTTCCTTTAGAGTAAGTTGTAGACATCTTCACCAAGCCCGTCACAAAAAGAAAGAACATCCAACTACGAGCTTTGTTGGGGGTTGAAGAGGCTATTCCATGGGGAGCTACCTAGTCCTTCCTCTCTTTTAACTCTCTTTCAAGGTGGTAGACGAAGGAGTAACTAATATAGCACTATCTTGTTTGGACCCATTTCGCCCATCTAAATTGCACTTTAGTGAGGTGGCAAGTAAAGGGGTTGTTGGTGCAGTCACGAATTTAGTACGAAACATTATGAATTTAGTACAAAATAGCTTAAGATTACTTTAATAGTGTGCTTACTCGAGTTTAGTTATCCTTTCCTTTTTTGAGTGAGAGGTGTCATTTGCTTCCTCAGTAGTTACACTTCCCTTTTTGGAGAGTGGGAGGTCACCTCATCCCTTGGGAGTTACACTTCTTAAACGGTGAGTTGTCATCCTCTTCTCCTCACATTTTCTACAAATGCAGCTTTCATTGCATCCTAAGTCTATATGAAAATAACTTCAAGGCACTTGTTCCTAGGTAGATATTTCCTGCAATTATCTGAAATCTTACAACCATGTTCAGGTTGTGTGTGGCATGCGCACCCATCCAAGAAGTCCTTGAGCTTGTCAATCTCCTCAGTTTACTATAAAATAGTTTGAGATGGTATTTCTTTTGTCAAAAGTTTTATTTGTAAATGATAACCAAATCCAAAATCAATAGGGTTTTAAACCTGGATGAGTAAAATTTTAGGTTGTATTGAATTGGAATTGCAGTATAGCCAATGGGGATGAAGTGTAAATTCAACCAAAGGTTGAATTCCTAGAGGCATCAAATCAAGGAATGAAACCCAATGCAACTCTGAGGCAACTTTAGCAGAATAGGTACCCCTCAGACCTCAGCTCTAAGCCAAAGGAAGACAAAATGTTCCAATTTGTGGCAAAATACCAGGTATACTAAAAGCATCTTCTTACAAAAGCAAAAAGTTATGTCTCATCGAAATGCTGATATCTTCCATTTTATAATACCTTAACTGCAGAGTATTATGTAAGTGAGTGGTCTAGCGATAAATTAGTTCACTTAATAAAGTCGTCTCCATGTTAATGCAGATTCCTGTGAGTTATGCTGATATTTCCCATTTTGTAATATTTTTAGCGTAAAATTGTGCTAAGTGAATGGTCTAACCATAAGATTGGGTATTTAATAGAGTGATCTCTATGTTAATGCAGCCTGGCGAATATTGCAGAGCTGGCCGGTTTCTCCCTAAATATAAATTTTGATGTAGCGAGGAGGTAGTTTTCAATAAACCTTAGGTTATTGTTCAGATCATGACTTAGGCGGAGCCCCAATATGGAGTTCAATAACCCCTTGCAAGAACAAAGAACGTTTTCTTTTCAGTTTTCTAATCCAGGGGTTTGACCTCATGACCAATCTGTAGGAGGAATAAATTAAATTTGATACTTCTCAGCTAATTGTGAAAATTATACCATGACAAGTCACCTTTTGCATACTATAAGTTTAATTTAAAAAATGTTAAACAAAAAACCCAACAACCCTATTCCACATTTCCTTGTGATTTCTTACCTCCAAATATAAGTGGAGACTTGAGAGGCTCTGGTATACAAAATTGCTCCAATTTAGAGACAGTCTCAACTATCTTTCCGTGCTCTTCTTTGCTTAGCATGGTACCTCTGTCTGTTCCTTCCACCTATAAAAAATACCCAATTCCTTGTTTTCTTTACTTCCTACCTTAAACAGAAATTTGCTACAACTGTTTAACGGCTTACACGGACCTTAATTTAGAAAAGGCTTCTAAAACGACCTGTGATATAGTATAAAACATCAAGTTGCTATATGAAATGGGCTTATGATGATTGGGGCAGAGAATGAGATACCATGGAAAGAAGAGAGTCTATAAGATTTTCTGCACTGTTTTCCGTCTCCTGTGCTGTAGCAGAAGATGCTTGGGGTTTCAACACATATGTTGCAGATGTTCTAAATAGAGAAAAGCGAATGAACCGAAATGTGTGCTTGGAATTAAGCTTCCCAATACAGAGCCCATTGCTATGCAAAGTGGAAGGAGGAAGGATACACACTTTGGTTCGGACATTAGTTTGCAGGGAATGGTGGCATGAAGATAAGCTGGAAATTACAGCGGCCATAGGTCGCATAGTTTGATGATCTACCCAATTCTTTTTCCTTCAAGTGGTTCTTCCAAAATATTTTTTATTGTGAGAAAAAATCTATAAACTTGATTTTATTGGATGTTCATCTTCACAACGTTGATAAGAGGTGGAGAGGGAAGTGTCATCGAGAGTGAAAGGAATTTGAACTTTTTCCTCGAGTGAAGATGGATAATAACTATCATTATATATATATATATTGGCAATTATACTAGCAATTGTAACTTGGTGTACAATAGGTAAAGTCAATTAGAATAGAAATGATTTATTTATTTTTTGTCATACATTTGTGTACTATATGGGATCAATTGATAAGCAATCTAATAAATAATGTTGTTAGTGCCATATCATCGGTTTTTTTTTCAAATCTGCATTTCAGTGATTTTTTTCCGAAATTTTTTGGATGTTTTAGATTCAAAACATGCGGATCATGAAGAACAGATGCTGAAAATTTCACAAAAATCTGTTGTGTTTTCGAATTTGCTCAATAGTACATTATGTCTAGAGGATAGTGTGTCCCATATCATCTATGTATTCACTTATAAGGAGCCAAACATTACTAAAATAAAATATTTTAATTAGTAAGATAATCCAGCTCCTTTATCAATGAGGAGAGAGGGAGAGGAATAGAAGGGGAAGTGTGTGTGAGAGAGATTAAATTTCTACATGTTTATTAAATTTATAATAGATATAATAATATATTACATATTATGTTATATTTATATGTAGTAGTTTCTATTATAGAATTTGATATATAATTATATAATAACTACAATATTATTTAAAAAATAATATTTAGTATTTACATTAAATAAATATAATATCAATAGAAATGTTGTACTTCTCATTGGTGTCATAGCAAGGAATCTCATTATTCTTCCATGAAAGCTATTTGTAAAATACATAAATATTTCCCCATGGTGTTTTTCTTTTTGATTTGAAACCTCTTGTTATTTCCTTGCCACAAATAAAGTTGAGATTCCTATATTATCATTCTTTTAAGCATACATTAAGTGGATCAATATAATTGCAAGACTTTAACTTGGAAATGGGTAAACTTACACCTCATTTTTACTTTTAGCATTGTGAAAAAATATTTTTTTAATGGTGTATTAAAATTTAAAATATCTAAGATTCTTAAAATTGCAAAAATTTGAGTGAAGGTTCATGTTATAGTAAATTATATATAATTTAATGTTTATTATCTCAAAAAAATATATATATAATTTAATGTTATATTATATTTATATTTTGATATTTTTTATTATATAATACAATATATAAGTATAACATTGTTTAAAAATAAATTTACATTATATAAACTAGCTATGCTTTTGTGCATGCAAGGGAGAGCGGATAGGAGTTTGCACACAAAATAGATCAATAATAAATTAATATAAAATTTCAATCTTTCAAGGAAAAAAAATATGAAACTAAGTAGTAGCCATTGAAGATAAGAAAATTTTATTTAAATTAAATATATAATAATTATAAAGATGTTTAGTATTATATTAAAATAATTAATTAGAAAGAAAAATATTATTTTCAAATAGTTTTTATAAATACAAGTAATTGAATATTTCATATTATATTAATATTAAAAAATATATATCTAAAAGATATTTTTTAATGAAAAGAGGAAAGTTATTAATAAAACAAATAAATTATTAAGGAATCTTATCATTAAAGTTTTATATTTAGAACTATTCTATTAATTTCTATATAAATTAGAAACAATATTTAGGACAATCAATTATAAAAATAAAGATAAGGACAAAAAAATAGCAATCATAATGGAAAGAAAAATTGAAGTATTTTTTATAACGGGAAAAGAAACTATATCCGGCAGGAAAAATGCATTTTCGGGAGCAAAGCTCCTACATAAAGCTTATCGGCTTAATAAATATATGATATAATTCTTTTTTTTTTTGAAACTACAATCTAATTTTGTTTAAACCCTATATTTTCATTCTTTTAAGGCATACATTTTAAGTACTCTAATATAATTGCAAGACTTAGACTTGGAAATGGGTAAGCTTAGACCACTTTTCTTTTAGTTTTGTTTAAAAATGTAAATATACGAGATTCTTAGAATTACAAAAAATTGAGGGAGGTTCATGTTATAGTACATTATATATAATTTAATGTGTACTATCTCAAAAAAAATATTATGTATTAATTGTATGTTATATTATATTTATATTTCAATAATTTCTATTATAGATTATAATTATAGTATTGTTTAAAAATAAATTTACTATAGAAAGTATAAGATATAATACTAGTTTTTTGAAACTAAAATTTTAAATAACATTTAATTTTATATACATTTTAAGTGCACCAGTACTATTTGAGACTTTAATTTGGAAATGAGTAAACTTAGACCACATTTTTATTTTTTTTAGCATTGTCCAAAATTTATTTTCTAGTGTTGTGTTAAGATATAAAATATATGAGATTCTTAAAATTATAAAAATTTGAGTGCAAGTTTATATTATAGTATATTATAAATAATTTAATGTGTACTACTCAAGAAATATTATACATTAATTGTATGTCATGTTATATTTTTTTAACAAGTTTTATTATAAAATATAATATATAATTATAAATATATTTAGTATTATTTAAAAGTAAATCTACATTATTAAAGGGCTTGTCCCTTTGGCGAAATGGTGATGCTTCTTTCTTGTAGTGCCTACAACCAAGGTTCAAGTCCCTATGGGGTTGCTCTCTACTGTGGTTCTCAATGAAAAGTTGTTACCTTAACCCTTGGTGAAATAGTAGGGTTTCTTGCCTATAGAGCTTACAACCAAGGTTCAATAATTTTAAGAAAATAAATTGAAGATGGAGCGAATGCAACGCACGGGAAGAATAGGGTTTCAAAAACATTAGGGTTTGGATTATGGAGGATGATCCAAGTGGAGATGGTCTTTCAATCGCAAACAATAGACAAGATATTCAACCTATCAGGGGCAACAGAGGAATGATGATAGAATGTTCATTGATTCTAAATCAAATGGTACAACAAAAATATCTAGGAATGGTAGGGGGAGGGAGAACCCACAATAGAATATTAAGTCACACAATGGGTTTTTCCCGGTCCAGAAAGGATTTAACTTCCAATGGATAGAACAAAAGTTCTGGCGACCCAAAGCCCAAGTGGTGGATCACAAAGATACCCAATTGGTAAGTAAAAATATTATGCATTTTATGGCTTCCTCTCTGTTAGTGAATAATAAATAGTCAATGGTATCCATAGCCTTTTTAGAGGAAAGGGATTTAGTGTTAAAATGGATGGGCTTGTGGCCTTCCCTAAGCAATGTAAGAAAATGGTGTGAGGAACAATGGGGAAGCCTCTATTTATTGAAAATAATGGCCGATGGTTTTTACCTGGTAACATGTTCTTCGAAATAGGACAAGGAGTGGATCTTGAACAGTGGCCCTTATTTGATAGATGGATGAGATTTATATGTAAAGAACTAGACCCCAAATTTTGATATGATTAAGGAACAAGTTAAAGAGCTTCCCATCTGGATCAAACTTCATAATCTTTCACAAGAATACTGGGGGGATGAAACTCTTAGAACTATGGGAGGAGTTTTGGGGACCTTTATGAGATCAGAGGAAGTTGTTAACCAGCAAGACTTATTAGTGTGTGTAATGTCCCCATTTTTAAGTCTATTGGGATTAGCTTCGTTTGGCAACCCTCGCAGGCTAATCAGGTGATCAAAGGGGGTCAGTTGGTGGAGCCAGTGTTGGGATTCCATTCTGGAGGTTCAAATTACCAAGTCTGCTCTTTGTTTGGGTCAATTTGGTCAACTTACTATTTTTAGTAAGTGGTATTTTAGGGTATGGCTAGATTTAGCAGGGCATCTACACGAGGTGTCAGATGTTTTAGGATTGAGTTTTAAGGAATCTCTAGTTTGAGAGACTTACTATTTATAGTAAGTCTATTTTTGGCAGTTGGCTATTTGTGGCAGTTGGTTATTTCTTGCAAGGTAGTTGAAGTTTGAGGATTGATGTCAGAAATGAGTTTGCACAGTTAGTGGGGTTCAGTGGCTTTTAATTTTAAAGTTATCGTTATTAAATTAAAATATTTTAATTTAATAACTTTATAACTTTAATGTTATAAAATGAAGTTATGATTAAAAAGCCTTTTAAGTGAAAAAGTGAAGTTGAAGCTTTTTTCAAAAAAGAGCTATATATTCAATTTAGAAAAGCACTTTCATTCATCCATTATTTATTTGATGAAAAAATTATGAAGTCTTTGTTGAGAGCTTTCAACAAGGGTTTGAGGACTGATTCCTCTCTACTGCACTTTGAATCATTCTAGTAGTAGTGAATTGTGCATTTGATTTTGTTGGAGAATTTTTGTTGATTCATGGCTGCGAATTGATGCTGATGTATATCAATTTGACCTGCGAATTTAATCTTAAAGGTGGCATGTTGTTTTTGGGAAGCCATGATTTTTCTTTGTGATGTGTGTGGCCAGCATTCAGCCACGTGATTTTTTCCTTGGGCTACATGAAGTCTTTCCAGTTGTGACTTCATCATTATGGTGGTTGTGTGTTCTTTGTTGGGGCTGTGTGTGATACCTTGGGCTCTATGTTAATGATTTAAGGGGTTGCATTTGAATTTTAAGGAGTTGCATTCATAATTTTGGTGACTTGTGTTTCATTCCTAGCAACCACTTTCCATCCTAAAGATGTACATAATTCATCCTAAGGTGCAATTCGCCTATATAGTTAATTGGTTGATGTTAAATATAAGCAAATAGTTAAGTATGAATGTTTCAGTGAATTGTAGAAGTTAGAATTAGTTGATATTTAATTTATTTAATTCCTAGAAGTTTATGTGGAATTCATATTTTGTCAAACAATAAACAAAGAGTTAGCAAATTTGGGAATTTATATTAATAATAGCAAGGAGTCAGGAAAGCTCTTTACAGTGTGTCCAAGGATCTTAATTTGGAGACAAGAATGTTTTGAGATCCCAGACTATATTATTTTGGGATAAAAAAAGGGGGAATGGAGACAACCCCTTATTGTGGAAAGGTTGATCACAAATCTAGTGTTAGTCCTAAGGGTCCAATATTACTGAGAGGGGGGTGAATCAGCAATCTAAGATATCTACAGATTTCTACTTCTTTAACTCAAAACCAACATCCCTAAGTTTACTGATTGATAAGAAAAAGAAACTTAATCAAATAGATACAACCATCATAATACATGCAACACATAATATAGATATTTTCACATGGAAACCCAAATGGGTTAAAACCATGGTGGGAATGATGACCCATGAATAATGTACTCTTCTGAAGTACACCCTGTTAGGAGCTTAACCATGTAAGGAGTTTACAACAACACTATTAGGTGCCACCCATCTATGGGATTTTCCTCTATCCTTGGTAGGAGATTCATCTTGTAAGGAGTAACTCTGTTAGGAGATTTAAAACTCAAGTTAATGAGCTACTGGGTAAAAGCACAATAAGTTGTCACCCTTTTACAAAGAAAAAGGCTAAGAAAATCAAAACTGTTCAACTTCAATAGTATAAAAATGACATTTATGTTTGGAATTTGAAGATGATGTAAACTAATTAAATGTGATAAAATGGATGAAGTTTATGATTAATATTTTTAATATTTTTTTTGAATAAGAATTTATATGTTTTTTAAATTTTTAAAGATGATTTTTCATTTGCTAAAAATTAGGGGTCTAGTTCCCACCAAAAAATTATATGTAAATAAACATTTTTCCCCTAATTTCAAAATATGTCATAAATGACATATATAGCTAGTGCATGAAGAAATAAAAATTGGTTTGTGACCTATATTTTCTCTTTTATAACAATTTAAATTCCAACTCACTGAAATCAACAGTTTTCATCTCACAACATATTTTTCATAACCAATCTATCCCAATCAAAAAAAGAAATATATATTCTTGAAGAGGACTCTCTCCTCTAGTGCACCATATATTTTTCAAATTTATTTAATATGATTTACTATTTTTTCTTTCTCCGAATCAACATCTCCTTGACTATTAAAATACTTTCTTGTAATATTTTTAAATTACAATAAACTATGTCTAATTAAAACACTATTAAATCTATATGAGGATATTCTTGACTTTGATCTCTACAAAAGGGTTTTTTTTTAATTTTTTAAGAAATATCATTAAAAAGATTAGGAGTTATTGAAATGCCACTTTTCTAAAATAATTTTCTTTTTATGGTAATTGGACCCAAAGTGGTATAAAACATGCATTTAATAGATATTTCCAATTGGAAAAGTTAAATCACTTATCTAACTTAGCTAGAATGAATCTAGCTAGACCATATGTTTGACCAAAATTAATTTTTAGTTAGAAATACTAAAATTCAGCTATACTAATAAGTTAGCCTAAAAGGTGACACTTGCTTGTGCTTTTACCCTACTATGTTAAGAGATTTACAAATAAGATCTTTTAGGATCTACCCGGTTAAGGGATTTACAAATAAGAAACTTGTTAGGGTCTTATGATCTGGAAATAGCAACTCATTTGCTTGATTAGATCCTCTATAACACATACATTCTCTCCTTAGAAGAATCTAGAATACCTTGACTTGACTGCACCATCACACTCATGATCTACACACATAAATCTTTGATTTCACCACCCTAAAAGCTCATCCAACACATTTGCAATTACTTTTTCAATCTTTGCACTCAGAGAGATCACACCAAAACACACATCCCAATATAACAACCATATCTACCAAACATGTCAACCAAAGGATAGACCCTTACATTTTATTTTATCGAGAATAGTCAAACACATTTTGACCAACTCAACCTTCATCTTGATAAAACGTCTACCTCAATCAATGTAATGCCAACACATCACCACAAATGAATTGAGACATGTCAGCATGATAGCTGGAACACACATGAATCATCACAACTCAATTATTGGTCGTCAATAGAAGATCTACATTGATAGCTCAAGAACATTGTCACCTTTTACTAAAACAACTTTTGTAACCACAAAACATGCTTATCGGTCATCCAAATTAGTCACGGTCATAAACATAGCATCAAAATAGTATCAAAAACATAATTACATGATCATGCCACCTAACTCATTATAGATTTTATGAACCAATCAAATCACTCATTGTCAGTCATAGATTGTTCTACCAATTGGTCGGACAAACTTCAACCAATCATAACTTACACAAATCATATATTCAATAGTTGTGATCATACATTTATCATCTAAATATATTTCCAAGTCTCCCTTAAGGATCACAACCACTAAACCCACTTGTAGTATACTATTCATCTTTCTCTCATACTAGGAACACTAGATTAGTACTTAACATCAATAAAAACACAATAAATGATCATCACAACACCAAATCTATAACATCACACCACTTACCATCACTGTATTAGTTATGCAAACAATCTCCCCCTTTGGCATTGATGACAACACAACAATCAAAACATGTCATTGACCAACACAAATAACTTAGAAACAAAAATGTTTCCACTTCTATCTTGGAATCTTCAATCCTACTCTTCTTGTGTGATAGCTCTGAAACAACTTCAATCTACACGTTCTCTCTTACTCTCTAGTATCTCCATCTGTTGTTTTCGTATCTCCCCTTTCTCATTAGTTTTCTTCTCTCCCCCTTTGACAAAAATTCCAAAGATGCCATATCATAGACCAATTCTTCTCCTTCAGCATCTTACGATTGAATGCTCCCCCTAAGGAATAACACCTTATTACATCAATCCAACAAAGATTTCCAATACAAAACATTGGACTAATGCAACAACATCACCTTAATTCTGCTCAGGGAGGGGAATGACCCCCAACTTGACTCTTAGATACTCAAATCTATCCTTTGGTAGTGGCTTAGTAAAAAAGTTTGTAACCTTCTCCTTAGTTGGCACATACTCCAACTGCACCTCTTTCTCTTGAACCTTCTCTCTAAGAAAATAGTATATAATTGCAATATGCCTTGTCTTAGAGTGCATCACAGGGTTCTTGGATATGTTTATAGTACTAGTATTATCACAATAGATAACCACCGGTTCAGTTACCTTTTCCTTAATACCTTCAAATAAATTCTTCATCCAAGCAAATTGAGTACAATTAATAGTAGCAACAACATATTTTGCCTATGTAGTAGATTGAGAAATACAGTTCTTCTTTTTTCTTTTCCATGACACAAGTTGCTCTCCAAGAAAGAAAGCTCATCCATTTGTTCTCTTCCTATCATCCACATTACCAGCCTAGTCTGCATTAGTGAACACACTCAAAGTAAAACCTTCTTTGTAATCATACCAAAGACCATAGTCTTTAGTCCCTTTTAAGAATCTGAATATTCTCTTTACGACCACCATATGGGATTCCTTTGGATTAGCTTGAAATATTGCAACTATTCCAACTGCATGTGCTATATCAGTCCTGCTAGAATAACATACTATAACTTACCGATCATGGATTTGAATAAAGTTGCATTCACCTCTTTAGAATAATCTTCCTTGGATATCTTACAATTGGTCGCCATTGGAGTTCTAACCAATTTAGAATCTTCTAACCCAAAAGTCTTCAATACTTCCCTCACATACTTTTTCCAGCTGATGTAGATTCCATCATTGAGCTGAGAAACATGTAATCCAGAAAAGAATTTGATCTTTCCAAACATCGACATCTCAAATTATTTCCTTATTTCATCTACAAATGCAATGATCATCTCATTATTTCCACCAAAAATGATGTCATCCACAAAGACTTCAACAATCAACAATCGATCATCCTTCTCAATCTTCAAGTTAATATTGATATCCTCACTTTTCCTGATGAAACCAATATTAATTATATATGAGTGGAGTATCTCATACCATGTCCTTAGTGCCTGGTTCAATTGATAAAGTGCCTTTTGTAACTGGCACACCATTTCCTCATCTTCTAATAGTACGAAACCATCAGGTTGTTCTATGTAAACTTCCTCTTCCAAAATTCCATTCAAGAATACAAACTTGACATCCATTTGAAAAACTCTAAAACCTTTATAAGCATCATATGCTAGAAAAATCCTCACTCATTAAAGTCTAGCTACTGGTGCAAAAGTCTCTTCATAGTCGAAGTCTTCTTCTTGTGCATACCCCTTAACCACAAGTCTTGCCATATTTTTTACTACTTCACCAGCTTCAATGAGTTTGTTTTTGAAAATCCACTTAGTTCCTATCACATTCTTATCAACAAGTCTTGGAACTAATATCCAAGTATTATTCTTTGTTATTTGATCCAATTCTTCTTCCATGGCCTTAACCCATTCTTCATTCTTCAATGCCTCCCTTATAGATTTAGGCTCATGTTTATAAATTAGACTGGTACTTTCTCTAATCTTTCTTTTAGTCTGAACACTAGAGAATTCTTATCACCAATAATCTAATCAGCTCAATGATTTAAATTTACATACCTTGGTATCACCAGTTCGGGTCTAGGAGCCTCTTCTACTGACTGGTTCATCCTCATTGTTATAAATTTCAACTTCTTGCTCCACCAGTTGAACATATATAATCCCCTGATTGTCTCCTAATTTATTCTTGCTAGAACCATCATTCTGCTATGAGAATTCATCAATCTTCATATTTGCACTTTCTATCAACTTGTTGGTTCTCTTTTTTAGACATTTATATGCTTTTCTTTTTGTAGAATATCCTAGGAATATTCCTTCATCACTCTTAGGATCAAATTTCCCTATATAGTCATCTCTCTTTATGTAGTATTTTCTCCCAAAAACTTTAAAATATTTCACACTAGGTGTGTGACCATGCCATAACTCATATGAAGTCTTATCGATGTCATTCTTCACATGTACCCGGTTCAATGTATAAAAAGTAGTGTTGGTAGCTTCTCTCCAAAATATCTGAGCCACATCTCTTTGAATCATCATTATTCTTGTAGCATCAAATATAGATTTGTTCCTTCTCTCTGCAATCCCATTTTGCTGAGGAGATATGGGTGTTGACATTTTCCTTTTGATTCTATGTTCTTCACAAAACTCAGTGAATTCCAAAGATGTGAACTCCCACCTCTGTCATATCTCAAGCACTTCAGACTCTTACATGTTTCCTTTTCAATTCATGCTTTGAACACCTTAAATAAATAAAGTGCATCTGATTTATCTTTTAGAAAAGTAACCCACATCATCCTGGAGTAATCATCATCAAAAAGCATAAAGTACTTGTCTCCATAATAGCTTCTTGTTCACGTAGGACCACACAAATCAGTATGAACTAAATCCAAAATACCTTTAGATGAAAAATATTTATTGATAAAAATAAAGATAGTTAACTTTCCCAATTGACATTCCTTGCACATGACATTCTTTGGTTTCACTAGTTGCGGAAAACCTCTAAAAATATTCATCTTACTCACTTTGACCAAACTATCAAAGATAACATGAAAAATTCTCCTATACCATAGCCAACTATCATCAACTTTTGCAATAAAAAAACTCTTTACTATAGTACTTAGATGGAATAAGTTACCTTTAGTCTGCATACCAGTAGAAATCAGGTCGCCAGATCTCCCAAGTATCCTACATACTCCTCATTTGAACTCTACACGATAACCTTTGTTATTCAACTGAGCTACAACCAACAAATTATACCCTAGGCCTTCTACCCAATAAACATCATCACAATTTGTTTTGTTATTTAGTGCAATTGATCCTATTAATTTTACTAATCAAGGATAATTGTTACCAAACCTTACCGTTCCACCATCACATTCTTCCAACTTAGTGAACTTACTCTTGTCACCAGTCATATGATGTGTGCATACACTTTCTATTACCCAATCTTCACTGTGATCCATGCTAGAAATCAAGACTTTTTTCACCATCTACAAGGGGATTTTCACTAACAATAATAAACGAAAATAAATCTTCTTCATTATCCTCAAATTCCTCATCGATAACTCCCTCATCAGTAGCAACAAAACAAGCCTTATTGCTCTTATCCTTGAATCTCTTAGGATTTTCCTTCTTATCACCATTAGGACACCTGGCATAAATGTGTCCAATCTTGTTACATGAGAAGCATTTAAGAGGTAGCTTTCCCTTGTACTTATTGATTCCTCTAGGTAGCATCTTAGAAAGTAATTCTTCCAAATCATCCTATTTATTTTCCTCAAACAAGGTAGAATAATAGTCATTAGAGTAACTTGACATAGAATAAGATTCATGACTAACTTCCTTTCTTGTCCTTGTAGGTGTAAGAAACATAGATGCCTTGAATGCAACTTCAACCTTTGGAACACTATTGTCAAAATTGCTAAGTTCAAAAGCAGTCAACTTTCCAATCAATGCATCAAGAGTGATAGTTGAAGCTCCTAAATATCTTAACTCTTGAATAGCATAAACCCTAATGGCATTGAATAATTGTGAAAATGGGTTCACCACTATGAATAGGATAGAATATGGATAGGGGATGAATGTGAATAGATAGGGTGTGAAATATATGTGATGGAAAATATTGTGGACATACAAACTAAATAAAATAGAAATACTTATCTCGAAAGAAGGCTGATGCAAAAATCACTATTTTTATGATGTCTATGTTTAGTTTTGGGAGATTCTACAACTTGCTTCAAACTAGAAATGCCGAGACAGAGAAAACCCAGAAAACTTTTATCTTTCTAAGGTCAGGTCAACTTTGGCCCAGATAGCGGGGCATAATCTTACCCCGGGGCACAATCTTACCCCTCACTGAAGGTCATCCCTAACCTGAAATAACTTCGATAGAAATTTTTTTTGCGGATCTCAGAAGTTTGTCGAAAAGGGTATCCAGATCTAAACTTCAATCCGCTGTCCTATACTTGTACTTGCAAGAAAAATGGTTTCATTATTTGGATGAAGGGTTTTCCTTAGTCAAACCTCCATGATTGTATGCTTAGAATCCACCTTGAATGATGAATAGATCTTGAAGATGAACAAAGGATCTTGAAGGAAGATCACACCACCATGATGGTTAGAGATCTAGGGTTTGGATGATGAATCTTGCATACTTGAACCAAATCCCTTCAAAGGCTTGAATGCTTAAATCCTTGATCTTCAATGGAGAACTTGAATGCTTGAATGGATGATAATGGCTTGAATGTTTCCTTGATTGAGAATGCTTGCTTGATCTTTCTTGATGAAATTTCTTGCTTAATCACCAATGTCTCCTTGAGAGTGCTTGATGGTGCATGATGGAATGAGATGTAGAAAATGAGAGAGGAAGGATAATTATTGCCAAACCTTACCATTCCACCATCAAATTCTTCCAACTTAGTGAACTTACTCTTGTCACTAGTCATATGATGTGTACATACACTTTTAATTACCCAATCTTCACCACGATCCATGCTAGAAATCAAGACTTTTTCACCATCTACAAGGGGATTGTCACTAACAACAACAAAGGAAAATACATCTTCTTCATTATCCTTAGATTCATCATCGATAACTCCCTCATCAGCAGCAACAAAAAAAAACCTTCTTTCTCTTATCCTTGAATGTCTTAGGCTTTTCCTTCTTATCACCATCAGGCCACCTGGCATAAATGTATCCAATCTTGTTACATGAGAAGCATTTAAGAGGTAGCTTTCCCTTGTACTTACTGATTCCTCTAGGTAGCCTCTTAGAAAACAATGCTTCCAACTCATCCTATTTATTTTCCTCAAATAAGGTAGAACAATAATCATTAGAGTAACTTGACATAGAATAAGATTCATGACTAACTTCCTTTCATGTCCTTGTAGGTGTAAGAAACATAGATGTCCTGAATGCAGCTTCAACCCTTGGAACACTATTGGAAAAATTGCTAAGTTCAAAAGTAGTCAACTTTCTGATCAATGCATCAAGAGTGATAATTGAAGCTCCTAAAGATCTTAACTCTTGAATAGAAGAAACCGTAATGGCATAAAGAGGTAACATGGATCTCAATCCTTTACTTACCACATCATCTTCTTCAATAGTTCCATCAACACTTTTGATAGCAACAACCACTTCTATAATTCTTTGACCACACTTCTTAATGTTTTCACCTTCATCCATCCTCATGTCACCAAATTTTCCTTTTAGGCTATTAACCTTAGCCTTCTGTATATTTTTTTCCCACCATACACTAACTTAAGTTTCTCACGCACATCATAGGTAGTTTCAAGATCTTAGATATCAACAAACTCTACATCAGATAATGTACTTTCAATGGCTTCTATAATTTTAGTATTTTCTTGTTGCTCCCTTAGTTGATTTGCACTCAAAGTCCCAGTTGGTGCAACATACTTATTAACAATATGATTACGATATTGGCTACCCATACCTTTTAGATAAAGCTTCATTCTACCATTCCACACTGAGTCGTTCTCCCTTGTGAACTTAGGACATTCCTTCCTTGTTTTTATGGATCTTGACATCAAGTTGTTAAGATTCTCCACAAAGAGGACCAAAGCTCTGATACCAATTCTTAGTCCTAAGGTTCCAAGATTACTGAGAGGGTGATGAATCAGTAATCTAAGATATCTGTAAATTTCTACTTCTTTAACTCAAAATCAACATTCACAAGATAATCGATTGATTAGAAAAAGAAACTTAATCAAATAGACACAACCATCATAATACATGCAACACATAACACATATATTTTCAGGTGGAAACCCAAATGGATGAAAACCACGCTGGGAATGATGACCCACAAATAATATACTCTTCTGAAGTACAGCCTATTAGGAGCTTAAACTTGATAGGAGTTTACAACAACATTGTTAGGTGCCACCCAACTATGGGATTTTCCTCTAGCCCTTTTCAGAGCTTTACCCTGTTAGGAGTAACTCTGTTAGGAGATTTCAAACTCAAGTTAATGAGCCACTTTGTTAATGAGACAATTTGTGACATAGTTAACAACACAATTACATGATTATGCCACAAAGTCACAGACTATTCTAGCGGTTTCCCAAACAAACTTCAACCAATCATAATCAAATCACTCATTGCTAGTCACAGACTGTTCTAGCAGTTTCCTAGACAAACTTAAACCAATCATAACTTACAAAAATTATACATTCAATTGTTGTGATCATACAATTATCATCTAAAGACATTCCCAAGTATCCCTTAAGGATCACGACCACTTAAACCACTTACAATATACTATTCATATTTCTCTCATACTAGGCAACATAGTAGAAACACTAGGTCAGTACTTGACATCAATGACAACACAATAATTGATCATCACAACACCAAATCTAAACTAGAACACCACTTAACATCATTGCATTAGTTATGTCAATAGTTAGCACTAAATATAATAGTGGGTCTATGGCAGTGGATACAGGCAAAGGGATAGAGTCCAATAGGCTTGTTGATGAGATTATAAGAGCATCAGAACTTAGGAAAAGTAAGTTAGATGAGGACCTCTTATGGTGTGAAGAGATAATGATGTTGAGCTTATCATATGAACCATGGGCAGATAGATGGGATAGGGACAAAAGGTAGAAATAAATTATTAATCAGATCTTCTCCTATGGTCTGGACAACTGGTGTAAAGAGTGTGCTGAGAGAAACTTGGTGTAAGTTGTGTGAGAAACCCTTTTTTTAGTGAATCAAGGATACTCAGAAGGGGAGAAAGAAAATCCAATAAGTGAGGATAGCTCCAATGATGAAATCCATAAGATGAACAACTTAATTGAGGTGAGGGAAGGAACTTTGGATAGAATAGTAGATGAGGCTCAAAATAAGGAAGCTAGCAATTAGGAAGACTTGGTTCTATTGGAGGTAGTCCCAAATTCCTTTAAGGGAGAGGACTCTATGAATAGAGGCAATGGTAATCAACTAAGGAATGAAAAAAATTTGAAACCAATGGAGAATTTTGATATTAACAATCAGATTCTAGAAAGAGATGATGGGTTTTTGCATTGGAATTGGGAATTGAAGTGGAGGATCATATTTATAAAGATATCAAGATATCTCCAATCAAAAACTTAGATATCTTTTTTGAAGAAGTAGGAGATGATGGAGGAAATACTTTGTCCATAGATTTAGACTATAGCTCTCATGGGGATGAGGGAGAAGAGGATGGATTAGGTGTTTTTGAAACTCTAGGTATTTTAGAACCAAGACAAGTGAACCATACCCCATCATCCCTCTCAAAACCAAAGATAGGGGAGCAAAAAATAAGGGGAGTGAAAACCACAAGAATGAAGCTAGAAATGGTTGGGAATGCAACAGACTAGACAAAGCTTTTGAGATCAGGAAAAGGCTGGCAAAAATGAAGGTCCTATCATGGAATGTCAGGGGATGAAATTCCCTTGACAAGCTTTGCCTAATCAAAAGGTGTTTTGATAAGGTGAGATTGAATATGGTTTTTTTTCAAGAAACCAAAATAAAATTGGAGGAATCAGAGTCTTTTAAGAAAAAAATAGGGCAACGAAATGACATTTTTGTGGGAGTTGATGGAGCTTTTGGAGGCTTGAGGGTTTTATGGAATGATAATACTATGGATATTAGATTGTTGGATTATGGAAATAATTGACAATGACTAGAGGTAAATTCTAAGCAACATTTTTAAAATTTTTATGCCATTAATGTTTATGGGCCAAATAATCCTTCCTTAAAAAAGATCCTATAGAAAGATATATCCAGAATTATGGAGGATAGGGAGGAAGATTTATTTCTTTTGGGTGGGGAATTTAATGCTATCTTAAGCCCTACTGAGAAGAAATGCAATTGAGGGTGGGTAGGCTGAAGCGAACAAGATTTTGCAGATTTTATTATTTCTAATGTACTGGTAGATGTGGGGCTACAAAATGGGGATTTTACTTGGACTAATTGGAGAAGCAACTTTCTAAACATATTAGAGAAATTGGAAATATTTTTATTAGTTGAGCAATGAGATATGATATATTGGATTTGGAATGCAAACATTTTCTACTTTTTAGGGTCGGATCATTTTCCTATATGCTTCAGGATTCAAGAAGAATCCACCTCGGAAAGGTCACCTTTCAAATTTGAAGCAATGTGGTTATGTGCTAATAAATTTTTGGATAAGAATGCATTTTGGTGGAATTCTTCTCCTCTTAGAATAGGTAATAAGGCCTTTCTCTTCTTTTAAAATTTGCAATTTCTAAAAGAACAACTCAAAAATATGAATAGGGAGGAGTTTAGTAATATCTTTGTAGAGAAGTTTAAGATAGAAAATGAGTTAGCAGATTTAAACTCAAAGGTGATAGTTGATGGAATGGGAGAGGAAGAGCATATAAAAGAAAAATAAGTATCAAGACAGTATGCTAAAGTGTTGTCTAGGGAGGAAGTTTTTTGCTGTCAAAAATCTAGGGAGACTTAGCTGAAGGATGGAGATAGAAATACTAAGTTTTTCCACAATTAAGTCAAGGTTAGAAGAGCTAAAAATAGGGTTTTTTCTATTCAAGATGGGATGGATAATACTCTCCAAGAGGCAGAGTATATCAATAGAGAATCTATCAATTACTTCACTAATATTTTTGTAGGGGATTCTGCTACTCCTCATTTAGATCAAGGTATCTTGGATATTATCCCATGTTGCATTTCTGAGGCACAAAATAATGTCATGGTAAGGCCAGTATCTATGGAAGAAGTCAAGAATGCTCTATTTGGTTGTGGAGGTGATAAGGCCCTTCATCCAGATGGTTTTCCAGCAATCTTTTTTTTATAAAGCTTGGAATATTGTGGGAAAAGAACTATGGGAGGAAGTTGTTGATGAATCAAGAGCTAGTGGCTTTATATTAAAGGATCTGAACAACATCTATATTATCTTAATTCCTAAAAAGGTTGAAAGGGTATCCTTTGATGACTATATTCCTATTACCTTATGTAATATAACCTATAAATTCATTACAAAGGTAATGGAAAATCATTTGAAAAATGTGCTTAATTCAGTTATATCCTCAAAACAAGTGGGTTGAAAGTTGCATAAGAAATCGAAGGATATTAGTGTTAGTGAATGGTAGTCCTCAAGCTTTTTTTGAAACCACCAAGGGCATTAGACAAGGTGATTTGATCTCTCCATTCTTGTTTATTATTATGGCAAAGGTTCTTTGTAGGTTGATTAGTAGACAATGAGTAGATGGAAAGTGGAAAGGTATTTGTGTTGTTGATGGTTTGGATCCTCTTCCTCCTCCTCCTCCTCTTTCTTCTTCTTCTTTCTCCTCCTCCTCCTCCTCTTCTTCTTCTTCCTCTTCCTCTTCCTCTTCCTCTTCATCTTCCTCTTCCTCCTCGTCCTCATCCTCATCCTCATCCTCCTCTTCCTCTTCCTCTTCCTCTTCCTCTTCCTCTTCCTCTTCCTCTTCCTCTTCCTCTTCCTCTTCCTCTTCCAATAGATAACATTAAGAACTTTTGAGTAAGAGTCCCAATCGAAAGAAGGACTAGTAGGTCTATACTCATACAAATAGGGCAACATGTTATGTTCACTAAGATGAGAAAGAACCAAGTCAATCCATTGCTTATAGTTTCCTCTTTTCAACCTAATTAAACCATCCATGATGCACTTCTCACATGGAACAATGAGACCAAAAAATCAATGCACCCCCCCCCCCCCCAAAAAAAAAAAAATTAAAAAAAAAATGTAATGAATCAAAGAACCTCCCCAAAATAGATGATTTTGGCACTTTATATATAGTGTGTGTAAAATTTTCACTTGCCAAAATGAACCAAAGTGGACTTTTGATTTTGATGTTTATAACATAAAATATGAAGCTATAGTAGACTCAAAAAAATTAGGCACAAGACCACACAAGGATCCAACAAATTACAAGTGCCAAATATAGGCCAAAATAGAACAAATATTGAAAGTACTATGTCTACTCAGAATATTTCCAACTGATACCAGATCTGGAAAGTAGATAAAAAATCATGCACTTTCATAAAAAAAATAGCACCTGAAAATGTGTTATTTCCAACTGATACCAGATCTGGAGAGTAGATAAAAAATCATGCACTTTCATAAAAAAAATAGCACCTGAAAATGTGTTATTTCCAACTGATCCCAGATTTGGAAAGTAGATAAAAAATCATGCACTTTCATTAAAAAAATAGCACCTGAAAATGTGTCCATATGAGCCCCAAAAAAGCCTCTAAAGTTGTAAAAATTAGGATTTGCAATTTTTAGAAAATATTAGGAACATAAATCATCCACCATCTGCACCATTGTGTGGATCATGAAATTCTAACCCAAAACAAAAAAAATTACTTTAAAAAAGGAGTCTAGATGACTGAGCTATCGCAGTTTGAAAATTGCCTCTAAATTTATTTTTTCTAAATCATCGTCGCTGCACCTTGAAAATTAAAATGGCTCTAGATTTGGCTTCAAATGTTTGATTTGAATGAAACAAAAATTGATTTAGGTATTTTTAGACCTCCTCAATGTGATGCCGACCTCTGATTTGCACCAACAAGCTCCAATTTTGACCTGCAACAAAATTCTCTCCAAATAGGCTATACAATGACACTTCTATGGCTCTGATACCATGTAAGAATTTTGATATCACTCTGATACCATGTAAGAATTTTTCTAAGGAAAATAATGAAAATTTCAAGATCTAGAAGCTCAATTGATAGCACAAGAGAGACAAATATGATATGATCAATTGAATGATTCAATAATGATCAAATGATAATAGATACAAAATCAATTGAATGAATACAAAGTAGATGTACCTAAATATATAAGCAATATATGATAACTAGGAGAGATAAAAATGATAACCTATCAACTAGATAAGGTGTAAATACATATCCACCAAAGGTGGATGATCCTCCATTGTACATAAAAGTATGTGCAACAATGAGGGGATGATAATGTGATAAGAGCACTAAAGGTGGATCTCACACCTAAAGTGGAAATTCTCCTACACCATGTGCTAAAATGAAATGCAAACTCCTAGGTGTCTCAATGACAACTAATATGAAAATGCATTATCCTAAGTAAACTTAAGTAAAGTGTAATTAGGAATATTTAATTACACCAACACAAATGAATTTGATGATGAAGATTTAAATCATGAAGTGCAATCATTTTTTGTTGATAATGATATTGAGTTACAAGAATGCATAATTATTTCAAATAAAGAGGATATGTTTCAGCCTATGATTTTTCCACATGAAAATGTTCAGGAGAATGTGTATGAGGAATTAATTAAGGTTTGTGTGCCTGAAATTAATGTTGCAATTTTTTGTGATATTGTTGTCCCATCAATTGTAACTCTCCATACAGTAGATCAGTTTTCTTCTCAACATTTTATTATTTCAAATTAGTATGAACCGTGTGTGGTTGACAATGAAGAGGATCAAAGGTGGCAAGATATGTATGATATCTTCACTAATGAGAATGATGTTCATGGTATGAAATCTTCTTGTTATGAAAGATGCAATGTTGAGCATTGTTCAGTTCACATTTAGTTTCTTCTTCTCTTGATGAAGATGATTATGGCATTGAAATGGATGGTGTTTTTAGTAAAGTTCCTAATGTTTTATTTGATAAAGATATAGATATGGACGAGCCATTGCTTTGTGATAATGTTTATAAATGGTAATTTCATTTGGTATCCAACCCTTTGTATGACAAGATAATTGATAAACCAAATGTTATAGATGATGTACTTGTTTGTGAAGCTGATGGTGTGCACAATGATAAATCAAAAAGTCTAGCTTCTTTTTAGCTGGATGATTATGTGGTAATACATGATAATCATTGTATATTATACCTTGATGCATTACTTGATGAAGGTTTCCTTTCCTTTCTACTAGTGTTTATGCCTGAATATGAACCTCTAATCCAGCCATATACACAACATAGTCATTGCTCGATCATCGAATCACAAAGATGAGTATGAATTACCCAATTCCCAAGATTCTATCGATTCGACCTATTACCTCCTAATTAACTGGGGTGTTTGAATTACTCTCAGAACGAGAGCCAACAACCAAAAGACCAAGCTAATATGAAGGATTTTGAAAGCTTGAAAGATGAACAAATTGCAATTAATCTAAGAATGAAGTGCAGATTTTAATCTAAGAACATGAAAGAGATATGAGAATTAAGCCAACAATAAATAAGCAAACTAACTTAATATGAGAATGCAATTAACTAGAAATGGAAATTGATCTAATTATGCAATAACAAAGCTTGAAAGCATGAAAATTGAGACTAAATTTGACTATAGTTTTGATACTCTCACAATTGCCTCCTCAAAATGAGAAAATGAGGTTCATAATATAGACAAGCCCGGAGAGAGGATGAAGAGTTTCTTGAAATGAAATGGTCGACTCTTCATTTCCAATTGAGACAAATATTGAAGAATTATTTAATTAAAGGAATGAACTATTGCCACATATGGGTGACCCTTTGAATAATTTGAATTGTTAAATCCAAATAAAGATAATCCATACAAATAACCAAATAATATTAATTCCTTTTATGTGTATTAGCTAAATGGGGTGGATTTAATTTAATTTAAAGCACTTAGGACTTTAGAATTAAATTAATTTATCATAGGGATTATTTAGCTAATGTAGTCGAATATTTAGGAATTAATTATAGTGTGAAATTAATGCAATTCAAGGTTTTTGCAATTGACACAAAGTCAAATAAAGTCAGGTAGGAGAGAGAAAATTGCCTAGTAAAATAGGACTTTAATGATGTAGAAAATAAAGTAAATGCACCAAAATTGATTGAAATTATAAGGTGCCAATTTTGGGGTATTACATTTTGCCCCTCTTTGAATTGATGTGCGAGCAATGCGTTGATTCAAAGAATAGTCTGATGTGACAGATGAGGTTTTAGGATTATCCCCAGAATGGAGCTTAACCCTTGGAAGTCAAGGTTAGGATGCCAAGACACCAAAATAGATCGAATTGTAGAACCAACTCCAGAATGAGGCATGATTCTCCGAAGTCTAAGTTAGATTGCAAAGACAATGGTCTAATGACAACTTGAGAGGAGACTGGAATTGGGGTTAGATTGCCCCAATGCCCATTGATCAAATGATGACATATGCAGATTTAGGACTAATCTTCAGAATCAGGGTTAGATTGCCCCAATACGAAGCTTAGCCCTCCGGGACCTGGGTTAGATTGCCCAGATAATGGTCTAAAAAGAGATTTCAAGAGCCATCTCCAGAATGAAGCTTGACTTTCAGGAATTAGGGTTAGATTACCCCAATACCTAATGAGATTTCAAGAACCATCTCCAGAATGAAGCTTGATCCTCGAGGATCCTAGTTAGATTGCTCAGATACTTAAAAGATAGATGACAAGATGATAAGATGCGAGGCACAAAGATGCCCCTAGTGAAGAGATGCCCCAAGTGGTGAGGACTTTGATTTAGATCAGATTGATATGAGACTGGTTTGACAAGATTCAAATGATGTAATCATCCTGCCCCCTCGAGAGCGAAATCAAAAGATGACATATCAGAAGGATGATTAACAACAAGAGGTTGCAGAATAGAAGAAATTAGACTAGATTCAAGAACCTATAGAAGCAATTTGGAGCAATTGGGATGTCTTGTTGACCAAGTTTGATGAGATTTGACTAGAGTTGACCTTGATGAAAAAGATGAAGCCGAGAAAATGATAGAGGAGATGAAAAATTGGTAAGAAAATGATGCCATAAGGCTTACTGCATAAGCGTCTGATCCCAAAGGATCCCAGAATTTAAAATGTGATTTTGAGGCATCTAGAGATGTCAAATTTCAATTTCAATCCCAAAAATGAATTTAGAACGATCTATTTAGCCAAGGGTGAAGTTTTCATGCAAAACGGAGCACTTTTGAAAATTAGGTCAAAAGTAATATAATGCCTGAAGGGGTCATTTTCAAATCATTATTCACTTTGTCTTCTTGTGAATTTGAGAGCTCTGAGAGAGAATGGAGGGTGTTCCAGTGCATACACATCGATTCGAGTGTTCTTGACACCACAACCGACCGCCGGAGTATGACCCACCTATGAGTAGCCGATAAACCATCTTGCATTTCAAGTTTTAATCACTTTCTAGGTCGTTTAGGTTAGATTTTTAGCATGTTTAGGCTTAGTTCTTCAATTCTTACATGAGTAAATAGTTTCCTCGCGCTAGCCTCAATCGCCCCTCACGTGAGAAAACAATTTCCTCGCGGGGGTTAGGGCATCCTCGCATCGGGTGACTCCATGTTCTTGAGCGAGCCGCTAGAGGATGTCGAGTGTTTCCATTCGGAGATGAACACATTTCATTTGCCAATGGGGGAGATGATAGTCACTCCTGAGGATGTCTACCAGATACTGAGGATACCATTCCACAACACCTATGTTGAGTATGATATACAGCCGAGGGAAGGTACACTGGCACTGAGAGCCATATTCAGAGATGAGTTAGTGATGGGTCAGGCCATCTCGTGGGACGATCTGGTTAGCAGATATGGTGGTGCTCACCAATTAGTAGTCATTTTAGCCATGTTCCTGAGTTGTTACTTGGTTCCAGATC
This sequence comes from Chamaecyparis obtusa, assembly GCA_027943335.1. Classification (NCBI taxonomy): domain Eukaryota; kingdom Viridiplantae; phylum Streptophyta; class Pinopsida; order Cupressales; family Cupressaceae; genus Chamaecyparis; species Chamaecyparis obtusa. Next base: position 1,277,414 of record BSBK01000498.1, on the reverse strand, counting down.
AAGGATAGCATGGATTGGAGTGCAGTTGGGGACAGATGCTGCAATGGATGCTGGATAGGCCAGTTGTCAGATTCAGATGGGGTGAGTGCATGCTTGCACAGATGTACCACAAGATGCACAAGGTCATGTATCAAAGTGCCAAGACCATGGCCGCTGGAGTTTTTGTATTGTAGATCTAGGCTTGGGAGAATCTCCCTCTTTGTAGGTCGATATTTCATGATACACGACAGGCCCTCGAGCCCTACATTTACAGATATGAAGGCCCTATGACTCAACCAGCGCTGGGTAAGACTGACCAGTGGAGGGGATAGTTAGATGATATGGAAACAATTGTGTGGAGGCCTTGGGTAGCCATAGAGCCATGTGATGATGCTTGATAGGAGCTCTCCCATATGTTCATCTTGCATCCACTAATTAGATGTAATATTAGCATCATTGAGCGATTCTTGGTCACATGAGTGCTACGCCAATTTGGGAGACAACAAGACATCTCACAGGAGTATGCTACATACACTCACTTCGTCGATGAGACAAAGAAGGGCTGGTAGCCTAGGTTAGATTAGGGTAGATGCATGATTGAGGCATGAGTACCTCTAGCTTGTTGGGACTACATGGTGGATGTCACCAATGCAGGGATGATGCCTGCATATTGAGATCACTTCTTGGTGCACCCCTTCCCGAGTTTCATAGATCCTATCGGCATGGGCCAAGGGCACAATAGCAACCTACACAACAATAGTAGCACTAGGTACTGACCCAGTAGCAGATACCAGTACAACAACCTAGACAACATCAGGTTGCACAGTAGGGGCCATAGTAGTAGTAGCAAAAGAGATAGAGGGTACTGAGGCCGAGGACATGGAAGATAGACATCCCTCCTAGGACTATGGGATCAGACGCAGGTGCAAGTAGTAGTGGGACCCAACAGAGGTCCACTAGGTAGAGGACAGGGGATACCTCCTAGCAGCTACCTCCTGACAAGGGGGCACATGATGATATAGATATGTCAACTTAGACAACATAGGGGCCACCTCAGATAGCACAGGTATAGGAGGCTCTTAGGAAGAGCTGAGAGAGAGTCTGACAAGTACAATGGGAGAGGGATGACTACCATACCTAGGCCATCATCTAGGAGATGTGGGTGGCTAACAGGGAGAGGGAGATTAAAGAGCTCTGAGAGGAGCTGGCAAGGTCACAGCTAGAGATGAGATGAGTCCGCTCAGGTAGCTTACTACTATGTGGCATTTGTTGGCGTTGTTCCAGATCTATCAGAGTAGGTGCCTCCATTTTCTAAGTATGCCGGAGCACCACAGGGACCACCACCGCAAGCACCTCCATAGAGACCTCCTCAGGGACTACCGCCATAGGGACCACTGCCACCACCTCCTCTAGGTGGCGATGGGCAGAGTTAGCCCATTTTGACATTCATATTGTAGCCCATATTTTGATACTATGCTCGAGCAGCACCATTCTTTTTGTACATGACATTGATCGACCGCGAGATATATATGAGATCGCCTCTTTGATATTATTGTACTTGTTTATATATTTCTTTAATGTTGATGTTCATGTTTCCTAGATGATTTAGATGTATGGATTAGATATGTATGAGATGCACATGCTTTCTTTTATGATATGAATATGCACATATTTTATTTTATATATGTATGCAATGCAATTATGGAATGTATGATTTTATGGTAGATGGATATGTAGATGTAAAATGCATGTATATGGAAATATGGTACTAATCATCTCATGCAGGATGTAGCAATATATGACAGGTACTAACCAAAAGAATGTTTCAAAGATTGAGAGCAAGGACCAGACACTTGTGCAGCCAAGACGAACCCAAGACAAAAGATGAGAACCTTTGATGAATAGATCCAGAGGAAGACAATCAAGAGAGTACCAAAACACTGTCTCAATGCAAGCCTAGAATGAAAATGCAAGACTAAACTAGATGCAAACCCTAGGACTTGGTTGTTGGACTCATCGTATTATCATCATAGAGTTTTTAGCAACGAACATTCACAAGATGTCATACAATCCTCACTGACATTGCAATCATGAGAATATGGATATGACATAAGTCTTAGATTTGTCAGAATGAGGTGTAAGCATTAAGGCACAAGAATCCAGAATGACCTGAACACCTATTCCATTTGATTTAGCAAGTTAACATAAGCATCAAAGCATAACTACTAGAATGACCTGAATGTTGCTTGCATACAAACACGCTAGACACATGAGAGTTCCTTCTTTTTACTAAGTGAATGATAAGCATATCAAAGTTTCTCATAGTGACCCTTACGTTCACTTTGCAGGATGAGCGTTAGCAATTTTACTTGTAGCAGAAAGAAGTCACTCAAAATAGACAAGGAGAAGAACCAACCTCACCAAAGTTTCCATATAAAAGGAGTCGAGGTACACATGGCTATCCAATGCTAGATGAAGGCTCTCAAAGTGGACACCCCTCTTAGATAGATTCATTAGATCATTGGAACTAAACCAGCAACAAAAAGCAAAGAAAAGATCATGCTCCCAGTCTTCACGTTTCTTAGTCAAGAAAGACATCTTAGATTTGCTCGAGGAGAAACGATAAAACAAAAGAACAAACAGACAAAAGAGAAAAGCTCAACATTTTCCAGAGAATTACAAATCTAGTTTTAGTTTTCTATTTAAGTGGATTGATGTTGAATAAAAAATGTACGGTGTGAAAAGTCATCTCGAAGAGAAAAATCAGAGTGCTAAATGAAGTATCGGTAGGTAGACACAGCGAGAAATGCTGGTGACCGATACAAGAGAGATCCTCAAGGAGAGAGATCTCAGAGATACTAGCGAAACATCAGTAGGAAGACACAATGAGAACCACTAGTGACTGATGTACAAGGGGCCCTCAAAAAGAGAGATCCAAGTGATAGCTAGGTATCAGTAGGTAGACATAGTAAGAACCACTAGTGATTGATACATGAGAGACCCTCGAGGAGAGAGATCTCAAAAAATAGTTGGGCATCAGCAGGCAGATGCAGTGGGAACCACTGGTGACTGATGCAAGAAAGCATCTCCAAAAGCGATAGGACAATTCCCCCTAGACCAGGAAGGTGCCCCCAAGTGTGACCAGTTCCAATCCATGTAGAGTCGAGGAAAATCTTGAGGATAGGTGAAAGTGAATACATGAGCTAGCAAACTAAAGTAGGAAATGAACTAAAGCAGGAAACAAACTAAAGCAGGAAAGCAAGAAGCAACTACGCAGAGCCAAATGGTGCTGAGATGAGATATAGCTTCAGGAAACAAGAGGTTCCTATTTACCAGGTTTTCACCATCTTGGCAGAGATTTTATTTTTGCTACCATGACGCCTGTTTGCCAAGTTTTCATCAATGGCACATTTTTTTCTTTTTCAATTTTTTTGTTCTTTTCTCTTTTTTGATTTTTTTGTATTTTTTGTATTTTTTGAATTTTTCACTTCTTTTTTTATATTTTTTACTTTTAGTATTTTTTTTTTGTATTATCAAGGCACTTGTTTACCAGGTTTTCACCAAGATAATAGATACATCAAAGCACCTATTTACCAGGTTTTCACTAAGATGATCATTTTTTTTAAGGACATTTTGCAATTTTTAGGATTTTTTGACAATATACCATTTTTTGGATTTTTTCAAGATCAATAAGTATGTACATGAGCATGCAAGAAATGTCTCAGCTATAGAATTTATTCAAATGCAGAGTGTTGATTGGCTCTTTGAGCTATTCTCCTTCAGTGGTGGAGAGTTGGTAAGCACTAGACCTAAATGTTGCAGTAATAATGTATGGACCAAGCCAGTTTGGTTCAAACTTTCCTTTCTGGATCCGCTGCTGCTGATTTTTGGGGTTTTCTCTCAGGACGAGATCACCCACTTGGAATTCCCTTTTTTTGACTTTCTTATTGTAGGCTTTATAAATTCTCTTTTGGTATGCTCAAAGATGATCGAATGCCACCTTCCAATGTTCATCTAGTAACTCTAGCTCTTGTAGCCGGGATATTCTATTTTCTTCATCAGTGATGAGGCCCCTCAAAGAGACTCACAATGTAGAAATCTTGACCTTAATAGGAAATACAACATCTGCTCCATAAACCAAGGCAAAGGGTGTGGCCCCCATTGGTGTTCAGATACTTGTTCTATAGGCCCATAAAGCTGGATTAATCTGGAGGTGCCAATCTCTACTAGATTTATGAACTGTTCTGTGCAAGATTTTGAGAATTGTCTTATTAGAAGCTTCTGCTTATCCATTACCCTGGGGATAATAGATAGATGACCAATGCTGAATGATCCTAAATTTGATGCATAACTCTTTTAGGTCCTTGTTCTTGAATTGTCCCCCATTGTTAGTGATAATGGATGAGGGTACACCATATCTACAGATGATATAGTTTATTATAAACATAGCCACATAATTTCCATCAACTATAGTCAGAGGGACTACCTCAACCCATTTAGTAAAGTAGTCTATAGCGGTGATGATGAAGTTGTGCCCTTTGGAAGAAGATGGATGGATCTAACCCACCAAGTCAAGGCCTATTGTTGAAATGGCCATAAACTGATGAAAGGAATAAGATCTTTAGCAGGAGCATGGATCAAATTTTCTTTAAATTGACACTATTTACAAGCCTTGGCATATTGAACAACCTCTTTCTCCATGTCTAGCCAGTAGTAACCAGCTCTAATAAGTTTATGAGCTAATGTTAGACCACTCGAATGAGACCCACAGATACCTTCATGTACCTCAACTAACACACGTTTGGACTCATCGGGTTCTAGACACCTAAGGAGGGTACCGTCTAGACCCTGTCTATACAAGTCATTTGCTATGATGACATACCATGAAGCATTACGAATTAGGTGACACTTTTCATTCCGAGTATAGGTGTCGAAAATGATTTGGTCATGGAGGTAAGAATAGATATCGTGGTAGCAGGACAAATCATGTCCAATGACTAAACAGATCATCCTAGATTCAAGAATGTCATAGGTTGGGTAGCGTAATGTCCCCACCAGGAATTCATGTCTGAAGTCATTTTTTGGCATCTATAGCATTGAGGCAAGAGTGGCCATAGCATCGGCTGCTTTATTGTCTACCCTTGGAATTCACTAGAAAGAAATGTGTGCAAAATACTGTTTGAGATCATCCACCATTCGTTTGTAAGGCACTAGCTTGTCATCTTTTGTTTGATAGATATCATTAACTTGGTTGATGACTAACTGAGAGTCTCCAAAGACCTTGAGCTCATCCACATGAAATTCAATGGCTATCTTCATACCGTTGATGAGAGCTTCATATTTAGTGATGTTGTTTGTACAGGGAAACAACATTTTATAAGCTTTGGGCAATGAGTATCTTTGAGGTGTTATAAACAGAATGCTTGCACCTGATCCTTACTGAGTGAATGATCCATCAAAGAAAATGCTCCAAGCTTGATGTGTGAGAAGCATGATGGATTCATCTAGGAATTCAATGTCTAAAGGCTGGTGATCTTTCAGAGGAGCTTTCGCCAAATGATCAGCAATTGGTTGTCCTTTAATAGCTTTTCTTTCACATACTCAATGTCAAATTCACTAAGTATCATAACCCATTTTGCTAGTCTACCCGTGAGGGCAGACTTGCTCAGTAAGTACTTTAGTGAATCAATTTTTGCAGTGAGCCTTGTAGTGTGAGTGAGCATATAATGCCACAATTTCTATGAAGCAAATACTACTGCTAGAAAATCCTTTTCAATGACAGAATAGTTCATTTCATAAGAAACCAATGTTTTGCTGATATAATAAATGGCTCTCTTTATTGTTCTGATCCTCTTGAGCTAGGAGAGCACCCAAAGATGTGTTCGTGGCTGAGATGTATAGTATGAGTAGCTTCCCATGAATAGGGGGCATCAATATAGGTGGATTAGAAAGATACTATTTAATTTGAGTGAGTCCCTTATCACATTCTTCATTCCATTCATAAGTCACACCCTTATGCAAAGTTTTAGTGAACGGGTGTGATTTGTCAGCCAACTGTGAAATGAAGCACCGAATAGATTGTAGCCTTCCCTGAAGTCCTCTCATCTGACTGATGTTCTTAGGTGGAGGCATTTCCATAATAGCTTGAACTTTCTCAGGATCAACCTCTATGCCTTTAGCTGAAATGATGTAACCCAAGAGTTTCTCAGAAGTGACACCGAATGCACATTTTTTGGATTAAGTCTGAGACTAAATTATTCCATGCGGTCAAGTATGGGACCCAAATCTATAAGATGAGCTTTTCATTGCATGATTTTGGCCAAAGTGTCGTCCACATAATATTGCATTGTTTTATGCATCATATCATGGAAAATGGTAGTGACAACTCTCTGATATGTTGCTCTAGAATTCTTAAGCCCAAAGGGCATGACATTCCAGCAAAAGGTGCCCCAGGCACACATGAAAGTGGTCTTTTCTTGATCTTCTGGTGCAATTTTTATTTGATTATAGCTAGAGAAGCCATCCATCAAGGAATACATTTCATAGCCTGCTGTCATATCCACTATCATGTCAATATTGGGTAGTGGGAAGTCATCTTTTGGACATGCCTTATTTAGATCCTGGAAGTCTATGCACACATGAATGGATTTATCATGTTTGGTGACTAGAACAATATTTGAAATCCACTCTGCATAGTCAATAGTCCTTACGAAACTAGCCTTAAGAAGCTTTTCTAGCTCTGCTTTGACTAAAAGTGCCACATGTGGATGCATCTTTCGAAGCTTCTATTTGATAGGCTTAATACCTGGTGCAATGGACATATGGTGCATGATTAGATTGGGGTCCAATGCAGGCATATTAGAGTAAGTCCATGCAAATTTTATCTTCTTGCTTTAAAAGAAGCTAGTGAACTCTTCCTTTTCTTTTACAGATAATGATTGTGCTAGATGAATAATTTGTGGAGTAGCCTTTGTACCCAAATTCACTGGTTGTGTCAGCTCAATCAGTACTGATGATCTCTCCTGAAAGTGGCTCGAGATTGTATCAAGTATCTCATCCTTGGGCACCTCAGAGAGGTTTTCACCCTCAGATACATCTTTTATTTTTACTATTTTTGGCTTTAACACTGCCATAATGTGGTTTTCACCATCAGAGCATCTATTTTTTCTTCTTTTAATTTTTTGACTAAGATAATTGATATCTGCCTCTGTCATGCTAACACTTCCTTCATTGGTGGAGGACATTATAGGTTCAATAGCATGGAGGTAATAGGCTAGAGCGTAATCATTCTAGAACATTAGGACTTCATTGGATGAGGAGGGGGAGCTCCAGTTTATCAGCTCGAGATTTTTGAGTGAAAGAGAAGTAGTAGTTGGTTCAATTGCGTTCATAGTATAATCATCAAAAGCGTGGATGAGCAAGTCAAGACCTAGAATGATCTCATCCAAAGGAGTGTTTGAATCCCTATGAGACCCCATGTCAGAAGTAGAGGACAAGTTAACCCTGATGGCATCTAATTTGTGCATCCTAACACTAGACCCTTCACCTACTTCGAGAGGGTTTTCAAAGGTATGCACCATGTCTATATCTTTATCATAAGTAGCATCAGACAAAGAGTTGAACTCATACTCATGTGAGTCAGTACTTGATGTGGGGATTCCATTAGTGCTAGTGGTACCATCAGACTCATTCCCATCTCTTGTGGTATTTATAGCTTGCTGAAGTTGATCTTGTTCAAACCACTTTTGAAAATGTGGTGGTACATATGGTTCACCTTGAAAACTAGAATTGTCAATTTGCATTGTTTCTTTCCATTGGTCATATGTGAATTGATGCACTGAAGCGGTGTCATCAGAATCAGTATCAGTCTCTACCAGATGGACAGGTATAATAGGCTCATCTAGTTTTGCAAAGAGTGCAACAAATTCTGGAGGAATAGGATATGGAAAGGTGACTTCATCAGAGCTGGCCTCTGGGTTTACCTCTGGGGTAGTATCTTCAAATTTTGATTCAGGTTCAGGTTCAAGTTCAGGCACAAATTTGTTTATCCCTAAGTGAAAGGGGATTTTTTTGAAGCCTAAGCCAGTAGTATCCTTTGTGCGGCAACATGTAGCTTTAATGGGTTTCAACAAACCATTGTCATTCATTCTTATAGGACCACTCCCTTTGTAGCCGAAGCACTTCATGATCTTGAAGGCCTCACTGTATTGTTCTTGTTCTAATTCAGGAGAAGGAGTAGTCATTTCAGATGTTTCTTTCCCTTTATAGATCCAAGCTATGATAGCTCTTTCTTCATCCTCATCTTCTAAAGGTGTAGAGGCCCATACAAAGGCACCATCATAGACTATTTGAGGGGAGTCATCAGAGGGTTTGTTACTCTCATAAGGTCTCCCATAGGAGCGCGGAGATGAAGGGAGAGCAGCCAGTGATAACATAGGTTTAATTTGATAGCCTCCCATGCCTGTATCTTTAAGTTTCAGAGTCTATTCCATTTCTTTGAGCTTAGCATCATAGAACTCAGTGGACTCTCTATTAGTTGGAACCAAACTATCTGTAGATTGCGCAAGGGTATTGCAAGAATAGTTTGTGTTGGCAGGCACTGTCACTTTGGCTCCATGAAAAGGGAACTTGATGCATTGGTGATATGTAGATGCAACTGCTTGCATCTCATGGATCCATGGTCTACCCAACAAGATGTTGTAGGTAAGAGGAATGTCTAGAACTTGAAAAGTAACATCTCTCTCAACAGGGCCAACTCAGATTGGTAGCACAACTAAACCTTGGGATTTGCATTCCTCTTCATCATAAGCTTTAATATTAATCTTCTTGCAGGAATCTATACAATCCTCATCATAACCTAGCTGGGTAAGCAACTTAGCATGACAAATATTGAGGCCACCACCATTGTATATAAGCACTTGGTAGACACGTTTAGGGCCTATCATGACTTCTATATGCAGAGGAGCATTATGTGGATGGCTTAGAGAGTGATCATCTTCTTCAGAGAAGGACAGATAATGAGGTGAGGTCAAATGACCCACCATAGATTGGAATTGGTCAAGATCAAGATCTTTGGGGATGTTTGCCTCGGTGAGGGCTTTATCTAGAATCTACCTATGAGTAGGCAAGATCTTCAACAGCTCAAAAATGGTAATCTAAGTGTTGGTTCGCTAGAGCTGATCTAAGATGCTATAACTAGCAGTGCTAGGCGTAGGGACCGATTTCAAGGTTTTGTTGGTAGGATCAGAAGTAGTCTTATCCATAATTTATTTCAAAGCAGATACAGGAGGATCGAGACCTTTCAAAACAATCCTTCCACGTGACCAAGTAACAACATTGGCACAATCCTGAGGTTGTTCAGATTTAGATGAATGAGATGTGAAACTATGCAAGATGAAAGGAGTCTTGGGTTTGGGAGAATCGCCACTCCCCTTGAAATTAATCACATCACAATACTCAACTTCAATAGGTTCAATCATGTTGATGACATTATCATTGGTAGTATACGTATAGTTAACCTTGGCATTGGTATTTTTAGCTTTGGAAGACTCACCTTTCTCATGGGGAGGGAAGGGATCCTTAAATGCCTGATGATCCAAATTTTTGTTATGGTTGTCCATAACAATGTCACTGTTGTCAATTAGATCTTGAACCTTATGTTTCAGCTGGAGACAAGTAGAAGTCTTATGACCAATGTTTTGGTGATAGTCATAGTATGCATTATCATTCCACCAATGAGGTCATGGTTGTGGGTCATAGGGACATTTTTCCAAAGGAGTGAGTATTTGATCCTGCACAAGAGTCTTATAAACCACATCAAGAGGTTCTCCCAAGGAACTGAATTCACGCTTGGGTCGAGAGGCCCAAGGTTTGTTTCTAGAAAACCTTGAAGGTTGCTAATTTTCCCTCACAGGCTTTTTAGTGGCTTTGATCACCTGTATGCTAGAAGAGATATTGAAAATAGACTTAGCAGGTATCAGGGTCACATTGTCAACCACTCCATCATTCACAATGTCTCTATTCTTGTTGATAGACTTCCCTTTATCTTTGTTTGAGGTTGAAGATCCTTGTTTGTTGTCTTTGTTCAAAGTCAATTCCCCTTTCTTGATCATAAATGCCTCTATTCTCATCACTTGTTTAATCATGCTATTAAAGGTTAGGGGACCTTGTAATTGCACTTGGTATCCAAAGTTTGGGACAAGATTGTCCAAAAAGATGTTGAGCCTTTTAGACTCTGGTAGCTTATGAGGACACCTTGTACATAATTGTCTCCACCTTTGGAGAAATGTTAGGAAAGGTTCCCCTTGTCACTGTTTCAAATTGCAAAGATCTCGGATGTTGACTAGATGCTGAATATTATGTGAGTAATGTTGGAGAAACATATTAGCTATTTCATCAAAAGTCTTAATGCTAGTGGGCAATTGAGAAAACCACTCCATAGCTGATCCACGCAAGCTATGAGGAAAAAGACTCATAAGGTACATTTGGTCATGCATGAATTCCATAGATAGAGTGCCAAACTCTCTCAAGTGATCTTGGGGATCGGTAGTACCCAAGTATTTGTCATATTTAGGCAGCTCTACACCTTTGGGAAAAGGTGGCATGTGAAGACTCCTATCAAAAGGGAAAGGACAAATGCTTTCCATTGTGAATTATTATGCGGGTTTGTCCTTGTTCTTCGCAAGTTGGCTAATCTGATCTTACATGTCTCAGACCATCTTTTGCAACTTAGCGGTCTCAGTTTCTTCTTCTTTGGCCACAAGTGTTTTAAGTTGATAATTTGAGGGTAATTCGGCCCCTTGTTTGGCCAGCTCAAGAAAGTATTTTTCCTTCTCCTCTAGAAGGAGGATCTCCATCATCTTGATAAGACCCTTGTTTTCTTTCACAACATCTATGTCATTTTGAGTTATTGTGTCATCACCATCATTGCCAAGAATCTCATAAATGCTTGGGACTTGATCTTGACTCTGATCATAAGGAGGAGGATGATAGTGATATGCTGGTTGACCACCTTGATCTTTGTTTTGAGCTTGGTGCTGATTTTGATCATTTTGGGATTGATCATAACGTTGATCATTTCAAGGTTGAGTATGACGTTGGTCATTGGAAGATTGACCATGATGTTGATTGTTTTGAGATTGGTCATGAGTTTGGTTGTATTTGCCTAGTTGGAAGTCGAATGGATCTCCCATCTTGTCAACGTAGGACTGTGCAGCAAATGAAGACTCAGTAAAATGATATGAACGATGCTGAAAGGGCGAAACTAAGGTAAATTTTGGTGTGTGAATAGGATCAAGAGGGTCAACAGGTTAAAATGAGTTGATATCTTTAATGGGATCAATAGATTCAATAATAGGACTAGTCCGAGGAAGTGGTCTTCCAAAATTATGAAACAACAAGTTATTTTGGAAGAATGAGTTATCCTGTTCTTGAAATGAGAAACCAGGTTGCGCTTGAAACAACAGATTAAAACACTCTTGGAACATTGGAGGTGATGATTGAGATGAGCTATCTTTCAAAGTACTCAATGAAGAACTTGAGGATCCCTCACAATATTCAGATTGCACAACAGGTTCGGGGCAACTTGTTTCCTGATTACGAGATCTACCTCTACCTTGTTTGGTACCACAAATGGGGTAAAGGTTGCCACTTCTAGTCATAACACTCATAGAAAAAGATTTAAGTATCAAGAGAGGACTTGGGATAATGCTAAAACTCTATCTCTAGGAATAATGAAAAGGAGATAAAGGCTAGAACAACCAAGATGTGAGATACACCCAGCATGAATCATCAAGAGAATGGCTAGAACAGCCAAGATAAGACTATCATGACACGAGGTAAAAAAGCACAAAAGATGAGACAAATAACAAGGAGACAATCGTGAGTTCAAGCAAAATCATTTGGTTCGCAGCTCAAGATACTTAGTTTCAGACAATGAATGACAGGAAAATAGGCAAATAGACCTCAGACAAAAATTAGATCGGGTAGAAAGTTGACCAGTCAACAGGAATAAGCTCGTTGTTTTTGAAATCTGGGTATAGGTTCGCATGAGAAAGTGCTGGGCCACATGAGAGAATGCCAAACTTCATGCGAGGGAATGAAATCTCATGCGAGGAAATGCTCTGAAAAGTGAAATTGCGCACGGTAAAGAACCAAAGTTTGACAATTTGACACAATTTTTGAGGTAAAAGTCAAGTTCTGAGACACAACCTGAACTATTCTCTGACAGAATTTCCAATTTTCAGATAGTTTAAAGACAATTTAATCAACAATCTCAGTTTGAAGGTTTCAAGCATTCATTTAAAAGCATGAAGTTTTGATCAAGCAATGGTGACACAAGAAGTAGTTGCAAACAGTTCAACCAAGGAAAAAGCAACTTGGCAGAATCATGGGAGTCTTTGTTTAATCATGATGGAAAGTTTAATACTTGATAACAAACACATAGTTATCTTTACAAAAAAAATGGTGAGAAGACAAAATATTTGCCTCACTTCTTATGTGCATGCGTTCACATCACACAGTCGTGTCACCCCCTAGAGGGTGCCCGTGTTTTCGGTGTTTCCAAGGACTCAATAGTATATGTTCAAAGGTTACCCTTGAAGTAGGGGCCAATGTCATATACCACCTTCAAATATCCAGGTGCATGCCTATGGTGAGAATCTACGGGAGAGATTCTTCCTCCTCCTTGGGAAAAGATTGTCTCTTTTCAGAGGTGATCCGAGTAGGAAACTAACTAGGAAAGTTTTTAGTGGGCTTCCGTTCACACTAACCTTCAGTTCCCCTAATATAGGGCTAGGGCCTCGCAACCACACCAACACCCGAAAGTCATACACCCCTGCAAGCAGGGCTAGGAGCGGTGCCACTCAGTACAACAGATAGAGCCTTCTCAAGATGATAGTCGAAATCAAGAGAAGGAAGTTAACATGGTTTTGGAGTCTTTAGACTCAAGAAAACATTCTTTATTATAGTGAGGTGGAATCACTGTCAATAAGTGTGTACTCACTTGGGTCGTTCCCAGAGGTTCAACTTCTAGCAGGCCCTCTAAAGGTGACACGGGACTTGGCTCAGATTCGAGGGTCGAATTTTTTGATTCTCTCAAAGAGAGAAGAACATACTTCTCTACCTCTTCACCTTACCCAAACACATCAAGTATATTCATCACTGAGCTAGTTTCACTCCACCAAATCCACAAGCTTTTGGGTTTTTGGTTCTCTCAAAGAGAGAAGAGCATAATCCCCTAACAAGTAGATGTGCTAAAGATTCACTACCTTGCTTTGCTTGCCCAGGTATCCATCATTCTAGCAACATTTGGGTCTCAGTTTCATCCATGGGCATCATTTCCATGTAATGAAGAGCCTATTCCCCTACTTTGCTATCAGGACCCTTAAGAAATTTTAACAAAGCCCTATTTAGACTATATGAATGAAAAATATTAAACAAGCACAACGTTTTTAAATGATCTTCGACAACTGTCCTGCAAGAAAACTATTAGCAAGTTTTTATGACCTTTGACAAGCGACCTGCAGACCATTGTTACGCTGTAGTAGAAATTAGAAATATCAAATCAATAGTAGAAAGTAAATGTCAAGAAAAAGCAATAATAAATTATAGAATCTGGAAAATTTAAATGATTGACAAAAAATCTTCGTGCGAGAAAGTACTGCACTGCGCGTGAGAAAATGCAAGGACCTGCGCGAGAAAGTGTTTCTTCATGCGCCAAAATGCTACTGGGAGCGAAACCTCATGCGACATGCTCTGAAATTTCATGCGAAATTCTGTACACAGTGAAGTACAGACACATGGTAGAGTTCAAATTCCTTATCAAAATTTTTTTTTGAGAGTGAGGTCAAAAATGATTTTTCTGCCCCACGGTGGGTGCTAGAATGTTTATGCCTAAATATGGACCTCTAATCCAGCAATATACACAACATAGTCATTGCTCGATCATCGAATCATGAAGATGAGTATGAATTACCCAATTCGCAAGATTCTATCGATTCAACCTGTTGCCTCCTAATTAGCTGGGGTGTTTGAATTACTCTCAGAATGAGAGCCAACAACCAAAAGACCAAGCTAATATGAAGGATTTTGAAAGCTTGAAAGATGAACAAATTTCAATTAATCTAAGATGAAGATGCAATTAATCTAAGAATGAAGTGCAGATTTTAATCTAAGAACATGAAAGAGATATAGGAATTAAGCTAACAAAAAATAAGCAAACTAACTTAATATGATAATGCAATTAACTAGAAATGGAAATTGATCTAATTATGCAATAACAAAGCTTGAAAGCATGAAAATTGAGACTAAATTTGACTATAGTTTTGATACTCTCAAAATTGCCTCCTCAAAATGAGAAAATGAGGTTCATAATATAGACAAGCCCGGAGAGAGGATGAAGAGTTTCTTGAAATGAAATGGTCGACTCTTCATTTCCAATTGAGACAAATATTGAAGGATTATTTAATTAAAAGAATGAATTATTGCCACATATGGGTGACCCTTCAAATAATTTGAATTTTTAAATCCAAATAAAGATAATCCATACAAATAACCAAATAATATTAATTCCTTTTATGTGTATTAGCTAAATGGGGTGAATTTAATTTAATTTAAAGCACTTAGGACTTTAGAATTAAATTAATTTATCATAAGGATTATTTAGCTAATAAAGTCAAATATTTAGGAATTAATTATAGTGTGAAATTAATGCAATTTAGGGTTTTTGCAATTGACACCAAGTCAAATAAAGTTAGGTAGGAGAGAGAAAATTGCCTAGTAAAATAGGACTTTAATGATGTAGAAATTGAAAAAAATGCACCAAAATTGATTGAAATTATAAGGTGCCAATTTTGGGGTATTACACCTAGTGATGAGATAAATAGGGATGCATACTTGTGTGAGTATGACTATTATAAGGGGTGTGAATGGAAGGACATGGACATTTTAAAATATGGAATTATTTATTAGTCTGTGGAAGTTTATGTATGTGGACAATATATATACATTGATGTTTTTAGGTGGCTGGTCACATATGTTGACGAGAATAAAAAATTTGATAAAGGTAAATATTGGTGTTACACTTTTTGGTGGCTGAGGCCACCAAATAAGAATTGAGTCTGATTTTTTTTGCTTGTAGAAGAATAAGCTCATGGAAGATGGAGTGGTCTTCTCAACCATAAATTCTAAAATATTACTATGCCTACAAGAGACATACATCCTCAGATAGAGCCACTATTGGCACTCTCAAATTCTTGAGATTACCATGTAAATTTTTGTGAAGGAATCCGTTTGTGCTCTCAGTTGAGATGTCTTATTTTGGCATTGAGTTTTTTAGTACCTTGTGAATTTTAAAGCTTCATCAACTGAAAGGTAGGTTCCCCTCATTGCATTCATCTCATATGTCCATTTGTAGCCCATACTTATAGATTGAATGGTTTTGTAAGGTACATTTCTCAAGAGTTTTGTCAATCTACATTTTGCCCATTATTTAGACAAGTTGAACATATCCACTTTATGAAGGTATATCTTAAGCCTTGGTGTGTGTTATGGGTTATCAACTTGTGGGTATGTCCAATGCATATCAAATAGTATATAGATATAAGTTTTATGTCCCATGATTTCATTTTCTTAAATTTCATTGATTCCAAAAGGGCATGAGCAGTGACAAAAATATGACCCATGCTTGGTTTGTTTCCAAGACTCATCAAAACAAAGGCGGTTTCAATTGTTCTACTATGTTTGCAAGATTTGCACAAAATGGATTTGGTGAAATGGTGCGAAATGTGTAGAGATGCCTTAAGGAAATTATCCCATACGCATGGTGAGACAAGATTTTAAGACATTCTTATATGCGCACGCACATAAAAAAGTGTGAAATAAGGCAAACAGTATTTCAGAAACTCTTGCGTGAAGGTGACTTGGACTTAGAGGCTGACTTGGCAGAGGACTTAGCAATATTTTGTGGGCCCGTGATGACTCGATAGACAACTTGGTAGTGAGTTGGTGGTCCAAGGGAAAATTAGATGATGATAAGTGACACATGTTCCAAGGTGAGGTGGTAGGTCTAGAATGACACATGGCATAATATTGTGATCCCATAATTCAGGCTGATGTAGAGAGAGAAAGACAATGAGATCATGAGAGGGAATCGTGTGGCACATGTAGTTGAGGTGGATGGTAGGCATGATGGTGACATGTGGTAGATGCTCGTAATCTCATAATTAGGATGATGAGGAAAGATAAATAATGCAAGATCATAAAAAAGAAACACATGGCAAATAGGCACAACTTTGCAAGGTTATGTCATAGTTAGAAAAACATGGTGTGATCTTATGACAAGAGACAATTAATGTCAGGTCACAAGTTTTTAGGTTAAAGATCTAGTTAGTGGCTACGCTCGTGACCATGTGAGTAGTGGTTTTCATGAGTTCACGGGTTAGGTTCACGGTTAACATAAAATATTGTGATTGTGCGCATGGTTATTGAAGATGTTAAGTCATGAGTTCGAAGGTCTTTTGGGAGGTTAATAGAAACTATTGTGAACCTGTGCACAGTTACACGAAGTAGTTGGCACAACTTCACAAGGCTTCTGAGAGGTTAATAAGAAGTGTTGCAAGCTTGTGCATGGTTACAAGAAATGCTAATTGTAGTTTCACCAGTTATCTTGATGGTTATGATCTAAAGTTGTAAGGTTGCAGGGTAAATCAAAGGCTGCTACATGGTAGTAAAAGAAGGATGGTTGATGAAGTTTGACCAAGCTAGAGAATTGAACAAGAATGCAATATATTATGGCTCAAGGGTTTACGTATTCTTAGGAAATAAAGATAAAGCTAAAGCTAAAGTAAAAGGTCATATATTTTCTATTGGTGCATCAGGGAATGACATGCCTTTTTGTGAATATTCCTATAAAGCCAAATTGTTGAGAAGATCATAATTTTCAGCAAATAGGAGCACAAGGAGTTTTTTGTCTTTTCTTGAAGTGGTTTCTTTTTGGATTTTCTATGTCATGCAGTCCAATGAGCTGATGATTGTTGTCTTCTAGCTTGAAGCTTGTTTTCTCTCTTATTTTACAAAAGGGATTCAAGGCCAAAGATAAGGGTTCCAATCTTTATGGTTCTGGTAGTAATATTAGCTAGGGATGAGCAACATTTGTAAATCCATTTTCAGAGCATTTTAGATGAGTTTGTGTTAATTTTTTTGCAGTTTTTGAGTGATTAAGTAATGGAGTTCTTATATGTTAGAGGTAGAAAAGGGTTTTTATAGAAATACAACTCCAATCCAAGTCTCTCTAGTGTATGATTTAGTCTAGTTTTAAATGAATGAATCAAGGTTTTATTTCATGTAGTTTTTTGTTCTAAAATATGTAGTATGTTGTTTATGATTTCACCAAGGATCAATTAAATGCATAAATGAAGTTATAAATTGGCTGAACTTGTGCAAGGATTCTGATAAGTAGGTTGGGTTAGAGTTAATGTTGAGAAATATTACAAGGCAGTGTTTCTTAGATCTTATGTTATCAGTCAAAAGTTTGTCATACATGGTTATTTTTATTATGAACTCAAATGCCCAATGGAATAAGGTACTGATCTTAGTTATGGTTGGTTTTATAGTTGGTTTTTTGTTTAGATCTATTATTTTCTTTCTATCAAATGATGAAATTAATAATATCTTTATTTTCTGTGTAAGTTATTTGAGTTATTTTATCTCATGCTCCATAACAATTGAGAATCAATGAGTAATTAGTCATTACTTAGTATTTTCTTGTTAGTTTTGAGCCTCTTATGAGATTTTTTCTTTGAGTTAATGCCATTTGTGTGTATAAGTGAATGTATTGAAGGGCATTAAGGTCTACCTGCCTTGGTTTTGTAGAACCTAAAGTTAGGGGGAATCAATGTCCCTGAACTAGTTGGTCAAGTCATCTTAGGAAGTTTGATAATTGGAGTTGGCTTCTATATAAAATTTGTTAAAGAGTGTACTGGTAGCTTCTTGAAGTGTAAAACCATTTTGAGAACCAAAAAGATCTTTAAAGAGAAAGATATATTGTTGGAGATTTTAATTACTGAAATTAGGAAGGAAACTATGAAAACTGCTAATGTTGGAATCAAGATCAAGGACACCAAGTTCTCCAAGTGAGATGAGTGGATATAAGAATAGTGGGGAGATTTAAAGACACTTGTATTTCCTTTTTCCAAAAATATGATTGACCATAAGCAGGTTGTTTAGAGGTGCCCCAAACTCTATGATAAAAATTAAACTTCGATGAGACAACTAAAGGGAACCCAAAATTAGGAGGTATAGGGTGTATCATTCAAAATTGGAATGGCGACTGTGTGTGGGCATCTTAAAAAATATTGGTTGTTGTATTCAATAATGAGGTTGAATTTGAGGCTATGGTATTGGGTTTAAGTTTGTACAGAGATAAATGCATTAGATTTTTGCATATAGAGGGGGATATTTAGGTGATGATTCATGGTACAACTTCTAATTGAAAGTTGAGCAATTAGATCCAAATCGCCAGGGACATTCTTTTGTATTTCTATGACTATACTATAAAGAATATGTATAGAGAGGTTAACAATGCTACATATTTGATTTCAAATATTGGGGTAAGTCAAAAGGATTCAATAGTTTTAGGTTTGAATGTTACTCTTTGGCCAAGACTCCTAGAAATATTGCTACTTTAAATAGAGTAGGCTTTTCATTGCATCCATGGTTAGCTTTGGAAAAAATATTGTTTCCCATGTGTGCATTATAAAAGCGTGATATGAGGGGAATCTGCTAGATGAGAACTGCAAAAAGTGAATGTGGGATGTATGTTGTAGATTGTAGTGGTGGTTGTATCCCTTGTTCTATTGCATCCTCCCATTGCTTTATCTAGAAAGGTAGGCAAAGGAATCCATTCAAAGATTGAGATTATATTTGTTTTATCCAACCCAAGATTCACTTCCAGATAAGGGGATGATTTGGGACATAATCTCTTTCTTTTGTAGGATTTAGAGCCAACGTGGGAGACACAGTTATCCTAGCTAAGTTTATCCATTTCCAAAAAAAAATTGAATGAGATATAAAGAGAGGACTTATCAACATTTATACCCAAAGAGTGAAGATTTTGTGGAGTGTTCAGAGGAAGTAGGAAAATGGTCTATTTGATGGATGAGGTGAGCTCTGATTCAAAATCTCCAGCTCCTGCAAAAGAGAAGACTATAAAAAAAAAAAGAGAATAATTTCATAGATAACACATGAGAGGCATATAGGATGGGGGTGATTAATAACAATTTTGCCCCTTTTTTAAGGCTGTTGGATTTGGAAGATAACTTGTTGACTATCTCAAATGTTGTTAGAATTGTGGAGCTTGATAACACAATGGTAGGAATATAGAGATGCATCACAAATCATTGATCAATTTTTGGTTCTCTGATTGATATAGTTGGCTAATTAGTAATTTAGAACTTGGAAATATGTGTAGTTGTATCATGCGCTATCCACTTTTGATAACACTTATAAAAAAATGATTTAACATATTGCTTGAATGATTCTTTATGTGAAACATTCATTTAGAGTTATTAGATTATTATAGTAATATATTATAGGAAATAAAAAATTATTTTAAAATAAGGGTAAAACTACAAACCTGTGTCACACTTTTATGAAGTTTCAAGTTAACAACACCAAAATTGTTCAACTTCAACGACTTAAAAGTGGCATTTGTGTTTGAAATTTGAAGATGATGTAAATTAATGAAATGTGTAAAATTGGATGAAGTTTATGGCTATTTTTTAAAAAAAAATATTTGAACAAAAATTGATGAAGTTTTTTAATTTTTAAAGTCCATTTTTCAATTATTGAAAAATGCTAAAAATCAAGGGTCTAGTTCCCACCAAAAAACTATATGTAAATAATATTTTTTTCCTCTTATTTTAAAATGTTTTAGATGACATGTATAGCCAGTGCATAAAAAAAGAAAGATTGGTTTCCTATCTATATTTTCTCGGTTATAAGTTCTATTCAAAGTCAAACTTACCTGAAATTGACAATTTTTTTCTCCCGCCTAATTTACCCTATCAAATATACATTATTCAAGAAAAAAAATTATATATTCTTGAAGAGGACTCTATCCTCTAGTCTTAAATCTAATTTTTAAATTTTTCACATATGATTTACTATTTTTTTCTTTTTTCAAAGCAACGTCTTCTTAAATGTTAAATTACCTACTTGTAATATTTTGTCTAATAAAAACACTATAAAATTTATTCTCGAATGTTAAATTACCAACTTGCAATATTTTGTCTAATAAAAACACTATAAAAATTATATGACAATAATCTTGACTTTGAGCTCACAAAAGGGTATTCTTATTTTTTAAATAAAGTTGAGTTTTGATGGATAAATCAGCTACAAAAGTGATAAATTTTGCAATTATACAAATTTTGCTTATTTGGCTACCACATGAGATGCCACATAAGTAGTTTTGGTTGGACTTGGTTTGACTGAAACCTCTTGCATATATATGCACCAACTCTTCACTGATCTAACATATTTCCCTTATATTTACTCAATTTGCTTGTTCGACCAGACTTGTTTCAGCCGAAACATGTTTGCCATGTCGACACAATATGGCACCACATATGTGCCATGCATGTTCAGTCATACAATGTCTGGTTGAACCATGTTCGGTTGAAAGTATCATTGACCGAAACCCATCAGTTGTCCTCTTTTGCGACACAACTTTGTACTTTTACCCTTAATTGAAAAAGTGAGGTGGAGTGCATAAAAATTGAGAAGATAAAGGGTTATTATTGTAGATAACAATAAGATGTAATATGTGTGTGTATAATACATTATTTAATTTTTATATTAAAAGTAGTAATACCAGGGTGTTGATTCTAAGAAGAAAAGGCCAAAGAAATGTCAAAGATGAACATGCCACTTGCAATTTTCCATTTCTATATCTTTCAAAATGTAACATCTACTTCCAAATATTATGAAATAACTCACATTAGGTGTGTAACCATACCATAGTTCATAAGGTGTCCGGTTTGATCCTTTCTTTAGTTGTACTTTATTCATTGAGTAAATGAAAGTACTAACAACTGCTTGTTGGAAACTACAATTGAAATAATTGTTATATTTTCATTGATGTCAAACCTTAACTGGTGAGATAATTATTATCTAGTAAAGTGCCATATCATTTGATTGATGAAGAGGATTTGAAAAGAGGAGATAATAAGAAGACCTAGTGAAAGGTTGAGTTATGAGAAACTACAATGGGTACTTGATTAGTTGGCACATTGGCAAGGTAATGTGTTGTTTATCTATAACACTAAGTGAAGAAGATAGTTGATTTGAAACATAGAAGATATGAGGAAAGAAAGCCTGCAAGCATAGGACTGACCGAGCAAAAGAGCAGAAGATTAAGGAAATTTAGTGTAAGCCGAGTGATGCTAGTGTCGACCGAGCGCTAGTATAAGCCGAAAATTTTTAGTGTTGACCAAGCATAAAAAATTATTGAGTATCAGATAATTAACTGAGTGAAGACAATAATTTTTTAGAAGAACAATTTTAGCGATGACCAAGCTATCCAGTGATGACCTAGAAGAAGAAAATTGTATTGACCGAGTGTCAATATTTTATAGTTTATGAAGGATTTGAGATTCCCAGCCGACATAGTTGAATTCTTGGGATATGTAAAATGTGTTGAAGATAAGGATAAATGAGTTGGAGTATTTAATGCATGGTAAACCATTTTCTTATGGATTCAAGAAGAAGTTTTGAGAACTATCTAGAAGGATACGGAGGAGACCAAAATGTTGGAAGGATTCGATGAATCTGACCTAAACCTAAGATCTACATAAGAGATTAAGAGGCAAAATATTAATCTACCTAATCAAGGAGGTATAAGGATGACCTAGTTGTAGGTTATGAAGAATGAGTGAGAGGTTGATTCAGTTGATTGGTGAACCTAAGTAGAAGGCTGAGAAGAGTTGAACAAAGTTGTGGTGATTGCTTGAAGGATTTCTAAGTAGATCAGAGATGGAGATGATAATGAAGGCCAGTTAGTGGATCAAAATATGAGTGATATTGGATCTATATTTGCAAAGTGAGTTGTATGTTTTAGATTAGAACCTACTGTTACTTTCTAACTATTGTATCAGTCAAAATCATTTAAGTAAGGTTGACCTAACAATCATTTGTAAATCCTTTAATCAAGGTGACATTCTAATGGGATGTTCTTAAGCCCTCTAGAAAGGCCACTCCTAACTGGGTGATTAAATCTTTTAACAAGGTCACACATAGCAGTTTGTATTGTAACCTTTAACAGAGTTGGGTCCTCACAAAGCTCACTTTAGAAGAGTGAAAATTTGGTAGCATGTTACTGGTGGTTTTTTCCAAATTGGGTTTCCACGTTAAATCTTGGTGTCATACTTGTGTAAATGTTATTTGATGTGTTTTATAATTAAGAGTTTTATATTTTGCAAGTTGATTACTTTTGGACAGTGGACTGCAAGTTTATGTTACTAGATATATTCTATAGAGACTGAGTGAATTGCTGAATAGATCTAAGTTGGTTAAAGTGTTGAATAGTTCAATTAGTACATCTAGACCTAAGGATAACTAATTCAGCTCTCCTCTCTATTATTCTAAAATCATTCTAACACTTCTCTCCAGTAAATTTGTACAAGATATTTTTCTATCATTAGTGTTCTAGCGAAAATCAACAATTGATCTATTCCTCCTTTCAACAATCCCATTCTGCTGGGGTGTCCTCAGTGCACATACCTGTCTCTTTATTCCATTCTCATTAAAAAAATTAGTAAACTCATCAAAAATGAATTCACCACCTTTATCTGACCTCAAGCATTTTAGTTGATTACCATATTCTTTTTCCACTTTTTCTTTGTACCATTTAAACATTTTGAAAGCTTCTGATTTTTCTTTTAAGAACATGATAGTCATCATCCTAGAGAAATCATCAAAAAATAAGATAAACTATTTATCTCCATAATAAATTTGATTTCTCATTGGACCACATAAGTCAGTGTGAACTAACTCAAGAATAGAATTAGATGAGTAATGTTTGATCTTGAAACTAGATTTTGACATTTTACCCATTTGACATTGTTTGCACATTACATGGTCAGGTTTGGATATACTTGGTAATCCTCTAACTTTTATTTTCTTATTGATCTTAATGATGTTGTCAAAGTTCACTTGACATAACCTCTTGTACCATAACCAGACATCTTCATTTTTATCCAACAAACAAGAAATTTTAGCATTGTCCAGATAGACTAAGTTACCTTTTGATTGTTCACCCGTATCGATCAATTTTCCATCCTCATCATATTTTTTCACCTTTCTTTTCTCAAATGCAACTCGATGATCTGTATTATTCAGTTGTGCTACACTCAATAGATTATAGTTAAGTCCTTTCACCCAATAAGCATTTTCACATTTGATCTTATTATTCAACAGTATAATTCCTTTACCTTTTACTTGACAAGTTGTATCATTTCCCATTTTCACAGATCCACCATTATAATGTTCAAGATATTCAAATTTTTCTTCATCACTAGTCATATGATGTGTGAAGTGCCCACTGTTAATAATCCAAGTATCATTTTTTCTAACCTTAGAAATAAGTGCTTTTTCAACATACCTTTCCTCTTCTTCAGAGTCTTCCTTCAATGCAACAAATACCACTTCTATGTCTTCATTAGTTTCGGTCTCGATGTCATCATCTTCATCTTCAACTAGGTAGCATGTAAAGAGCCCAATTGGCTCTCTATTGCATTTATGCTCTTATCTCAATTTCAATGGCAATTTGTCTAAGTTCCAAAAACTTATAATATATTTTGCAAATTTCAAATTAAAATCATTGATAGAAAATGATTGAATTTCTCATTATAATCATTTAATAACAGCAATCCAATCTACCTTGTATGTTCATCAATTATCAATAATGAAACTTATAGCATTCAGAATGTTAAAAAGAAAACACTTGCACCTTAATTTGCAAAGTAAATTTGTTGAAGATTGATCTGCGGCTCTTGAAGACTATAAACCAGCAATTTACATCCTTACTTTTCAATCCACACACCTCAGCCCAATTTTGTACTTCATGTACGACCCTGCAAGAAATCCGTACGACAACCTGCAACAAATCCTTACGACAGTTTATAATCTCATTGCCTTACACAATTGGCAATCTGCAAACACATTAACATTTCATCCAGCTTGACACATTGGAATACGATTGGGATTTGATGCTTTCTCAAGGATGAAGACCAACCACAAACCAGGTTCGTATGACCCTTGCTAGAAAAAGTACAATAGCTCCAATAAAATAGTTATAATTACTATCCACTAGCAAATAAAACTCTGATCATTCACCATTCATTGCACATGAAATTTGGATGAGTTCTCTCCAAATCTAAAGACCAAACTCACAAATAGCTTCTCAATAACAGTAAACACAGTAGAGAAGAAAACTCAATTTTATCTACCTCAGCAACAAATAAGTGCAATACACCTCTCAGAAAATCAGACCCTTATACCTCAGCAAGAGTTTAGAAATAAAAAAACTCAGAAACTCTTCAAAGGCAACAAAAGAAAATAAATATTCAAGTGTCCTTTCTCCAATGAAATGAGCTCATATTTATAATGCTTTGTTGATAAAAGTTTCCAAAAGAACTCAACTTCTGAAATTGTGAAAGTTTCCCAAATGATCTCCACTCAACACAACTCCCTTTTAACAACTTCCTTTAAAACATTATTATATCTTATTATAATAATGTGACTTGGGTTTAATAATCAATTAAATAATGACCCCTTCCAATGATGACTTGACCCTCAACTTAAGTGAAATTATAAAGTTAGATTATAACTTTATAATAAGCCATTTAATAATTTAATAATAATTTGGCCACTAAAAATGTAATAACTCCCAAAATACTCATCATTTAAATATGTCGTCTGAAGTAGGAGTTATACCTATTATTTCTCCATGTGACCAAATGCACTTTCCAAAAATAGAAAGGGTCCATCTTAATCAACACCCAACTTACCACAAATAGTAAGTACACAAATCTAAGCCCAAATGAAGTCCAATCAGAGCCAAATGAAGACCAACCTGTAGCTTACTGAATTGTGGAGAAGACAAGACCCTCCCAAGCTAAGCCACTACCTTGGAAGACCCTCTATCCACAATAATTAGCCTATGAGGATCAAAATAATAGGCTAATCTTTGAAACACTAATGCTGGAAAAATTGGGGACATTACAATCCTCCCTCCCTAAGATTGCTTGTCCCTAAGCAATCTAGAGAAAAATGAAAATCAGAGTCCACCTAGATCCCAAGGATAGAATGGAGTAATGTCCCTAACATCACCACACTCCAACAAAAATAATTCCAACATCAACAGTACCAATTGCAGCGTCTGAGAAACTAAACTCAACAGTTGAACTGATGATAATGAGATAGGAACATCACATGGGAGTAACTCAACCATGAGTAACTTAGATGGAAGCAACTCAACTAAAAAACTGGACTTGCCCCTAGTCTATGTGCCAATTAAACAATCATACCAGTCATCAAATAGATGCATTGATGGACTCTGTATGTGGTAGATATCCTTCACGTGAGGATCAAATGTAAAACTGTAAGCACTCCTCACTGTGTACACCTTTGTAAACTGCTCAACAAAATCTGACTGGCATCCTATAAAAATTATGTGATCATCTAGTGTACTGAAAGAATCCCAATCATCATCATCCTCACTCATCACCTGAAAGGGATCATCGATGAACTCAAATAATGGATTGTCATATGACATAGTGACATCCATATCAAATAAAGGATTGTTCACAAAGTGAACAAATCCTGCCTGCAGATCTGAATAAGATATCTGTGATCTATGAGAGACATGATGTGTAATCTTCTCTACCTGAATGGAATCATGTCTCTGAGAATCCTCACTATCTGCAATAAGACCCTGTAAACTATGATCCTGGGATTCATCTAAAATCTCCTTGGAGTCATCACCGAACATCCCACAGGGGATGCCATACCTAATGCGGCTCATAGCATCCTCAAATGTATCATCAGATGTGTCCATACTATCTGCATCCACATCTCATACTAATGCCTCAATTGTTGACACCTGACTCTGCACACATGACTCAACATCAGGCTGTGCACTAATAATGATGGAGCATGAACCACCATCTACCAACTCCGCTACAATGCCTAGATCACCAACATCACAACTAGGTGACTCCATACATGCATTGGTCTCATATGAGGAAGCAATTGCCTCTTACACTGGAGCAACACTATGATAGCTGACATAAAATTCTCCAATAACAACTCCCTCCTCAGAAGAGTCTGAACACTCAGTGACAACTACAACATCAGTTGCCTCTGAACTAACTGTAGCGACTACTCTGGGAGCCTCAACCTACTGAAGCTCAATGCTTCTATCCACCAATGGTAGTGATACATCCACATGTCCCTGAAATAATTCCATCATTAGCACTATGGATATGATTAGTAGGTCTCGTACTAAATATAGGTACATCTGCATCATGGGAACCTGTTAGGGAAAGCTCAAGCTTTCTTCCCTGTAGTCTAGATGTTGGCCTCCTAAAAGGAGAGACCATATAGATCGCTGCCCTATCTACTGTCACTAAATCTAAAAAACTCTCCACCAATCTCTGCTGATGCAGCCTAAGTCTTTCCATACTTTCCACTAAGGCATTTATTTCCTCTCTTTTTCCCATACTGCTATGTCGACTTCCAAAACTAGGCCTCATATATTTGTCCATAGCTAGGAAAAGAGAGAGTGATGATCACTTCTAAAATATCATTAGAATATATAAGAATTCATTCCCCATAGGATGGCAGGAAACATGCTCTGATACCATTGTAAAGAGCCCAACTAGCTCTCTATTGCATTTATGCTCTTATCTCAATTTCAATGGCAATTTGTCTAAGTTCCAAAAACTTATAATCTATTTTACAAATTTTCAATTAAAATCATTGATAGAAAATGACTGAATTTCTCATTATAATCATTTAATAACAACAATCCAATCTACCTTGTATGTTCATCAATTATCAATAATGAAACTTATTACATTCAGAATGTTACAAAGAAAACACTTGCACCTTAATTTGCAGAGTAAATTTGTTGAAGATTGATCTACAACTCTTGAAGAATATAAACTAATAATTTACATCATTTCTTTGCAATCCACACACCTTAGCCCAATTCTGTACAACATGTATGACCTTGCAAGAAATTTTTACGACACCCTACAACAAATCCGTACGACAGTCTATAATCTCATTGCCTTAAAAAATTGGTAATCTGCAAACACATTAACATTTCATCCAGCTTGACACATTGGAATATGATTGGGGTTTGATGCTTTCTCCAAGATGAAGACCAAACACAAACTAGGTCCGTATGACCCTTGTTAGAAAAAGTACAACTCCAATAAAATGCTAATAATTACTATCCAACAAAAAATAAAACTCTGATCATTCACCATTCATTGCACATGAAATTTGGATGAGTTCTCTCCAAATCTGAAGACCAAACTCACAAACAGCTTCTCAATAATAGTAAACATAGTAGAGAAGCAAACTCAATTTGCTCTACCTCAGTAGCAAATAAGTGCAATACACTTCTCAGAAAATCAGACCCTTATACCTCAGCAAGGGTTTAGAAAGCAGAAAACTCAGAAACTCATCAAAGGAAACAAAAGCAAATAAATATTCAAGTGTCCTTTCTCCAATGAAATGAGCTCATATTTATAATGCTTTGTTGATAAAAGTTTCCAAAAGAACTCAACTTCTGAAATTGTGAAAGTTTACCAAATGATCTCCACTCAACACAACTCTCTTTTAACAACTTCCTTTAAAACATTATTATATCTTATTATAATAATGCGACTTGGGTTTAATAATCAATTAAATAATGGCCCCTTCCAATGATGACTTGACCCTCAACTTAAGTGAAATTATAAAGTTATATTATAACCTAATAATAAGCCATTTAATAATTTAATAATAATTTGGCCACTAAAAATGTAATAACTCCCAAATACTCATCATTTAAATATGTCGTCTGAAGTAGGAGTTATACCTATTATTTTTCCATGTGACCAAATGCACTTTCCAAAAATAGAAAGGGTCCATCTCAATCAACACCCAACTTACCACAAATAGTAAGTACACAAATCTAAGCCCAAATGAAGTCCAATATGAGCCAAACAAAGACCAACCTATAGCTTACCAAATTGTAGAGAAGACAAGACCCTCCCAAGCCAAGCCATTGCCTTAGAAGACCCTCTATCCACAATAATTAGCCTACGAGGATCAAAATAATAGGCTAATCCTTGAAACACCAATGCTGGAAAAATTGGGGACATTACATAGCATGCATTTTTACCTTTATCTCTGTAGTCTCGATTGTCTCTGTTACCTCTCTATCAGTTACTTCTGTAATCTCGGTAATCTCTTCTGTCATTCTTCCTTTCATTTGATCTTTCACTTGTTCTTTCATCATCTTTCTTGTCAGGACATTTTGCAACAATATGACCGATCTCTTTACATTTAAAATATACCAAGGGTAGCTTACCCGTATATCTTCCTCTCCCTTTCGGTAACCTTCTATCCATTAATGCTTCAAGTTCATTAATCTCATCTTCCTTAGCTTTAGTATCACTTTCATTTCTTATCTTATGTCTACTGCTTGATCTTCCAATATTTAGAGATGACATAAATATAGATTCTACCATAGGTAAAATATTGTTATCATAGTTGTTAAGCTCAAATACAGTCAATCTACCGATTAGACTATCAAGAGAAATATCATTACCAGGAATTGCTCTCATTTCATATATTACTTATACTCTAATAGTATAGGCAGGCAAAAATGTTCTTAGAATTTTACTTACCACAATGTTTTCTTCAATAATTCCACCTGCTCCTTGGATATCATTCACCACTTCCTTGATTTGGTTGTTGTACTGAGTGATGTTCTCACCTTCTTTGATCTTCATATCATCAAAATTTCCTCTTAAGCTTTCTTATTTTTCCTTGAGCACATTCGCATCTCCTTCATGAAATAGTGTTAGCTTGTCCCACATCTATTTTGTAGTTGTACAGGTCTTAATGTCTTCAAATTCAGCATTTGATAGAGAAGAAGAAATCTCAATCATCATAGCATTATGTTATTATCTTTCTTTCATCTATGTTATAGTCAAAGGACCCGTGGGAGTTATAAAATCATTTTCCAAGTAGTAAAGTGCAGAATCTCCAATCCCCGATAGATACGATTTCATCCTACTTTTCCATGTTGAGAAATTATCTTTGTTCAACTTCGACACCTCTCTCTTATACATCTTGTGATCTTTAACTTAAGTCCTTTAAACTTCTCCCTTCAAGAACTCTTGCTCTGATACCAATTTTTAGATAAATGAGAGGGGGGGGGGGTGAATCAATTAAGTGTAGTTATCCTACAGTCCCAAATACTCACAGATGTATAAAACCAATCTCAACAATTTAACTAAACAACTTGGTAAAAACTTGTATGTGCCTTTTTGTTCATTAACCGATTGATAATAAAATTAACTAGTATATATACTGATCAAACTAGTAATTATAATGTGTAAAATAAAATAACAAATCATCACATGCATACACATTTAACACTTGAGTTTTAATGTGGAAACCCTGTTAGGGGAAAAACCACTTGGGATTGGTACTTGAAATAATTTTACTCTTTTGAAGTGAGCTCGATTAAGAGCCAACCCTGTTAAAGGTTACAAAACACACTGTAAGGTGTGACCTTGTTAGAGGATTTATCACTAACAGTTCTCTGTGACCATACATTCACTTCGGGTCAATAAGAAAATAATCAACATTCATTGAATGTCATAATGAAATAAATAAAGAGTGTTAAGTCCCACTCGATTAAGAGATTCGTCTGTACAAATGGTTAGAATGCAACAGTAAATGATCTGATTCAAATACACCTTTCTTTGTAGATATTCAGATCTATGCTAAGCTCAATATACCTATGGCCATCATAATCTCTTCTATTTCCTTTTATCCTCCAAATATGTTTTGCTCGGTTATCTCCTTTCTCTGACGCTCAGTGTAGTCTATGGAATCTCTTGGTTCTTACTTCAACCTGTTTGACTAGCTTCATATGAATGCAATCTTCTTCTCACATGCATTAACTCATTTTGAATATCTTGTCTCCTTAAATATACATGATAAACCATTTTCTTCTTAGCCATATATTTTGCCTCTTAATCTCCATCATTGATTTTGCTACTTTAACCTTCCTTGAAACTTGTACCTCAAACACATTTCAATCTTCATCATCTGATCTTTCTTGCATTTTTTCAACCATAGATCTTCATAAAAAACTTTATCTTTAACCTCAGAATCTTCCATATTCATCCAGCTCATCATCTTTATTCAACAATCACATGAACTCCATATTATTTCTTTCACTCGGTCAATACCATGATGTGTTGGTGACTTCCTGCTCGGTTAATACTGTACTTGGTATACACTACACTTTCTCGGTGTACATTGTATCAACTTGGTGTATACTAAGTTCTTCATTTACCAATCACATAAACTTGTACATTCTTGATCTTCAATTCTTAATAGAATCATGGAACACAACCAAATTACTATCATAATGTCATAGGCTCATCAATACGTTACCCAATGGATACCATAATCATATCTTGCTCATACATCTCATCTTCATGTTAATATCTCATTCCTTCACCATTATTGCATTTTTTCAGATGTTTGCAACTATCATGATAAGTACAGTCAAAACTAGTTGACATCAATGATAATATCATAATTGATCTAATGTATTACATATAAATTTGTAGCTCGGTGATCATCTTCACATTAAACATTATGTTCTCCAAGTAGTCAATCAGTTGTAGTCTGTCAAATTCATCAACATATCTATCTTGTAGATCAAAGATCCATGCCAATTATAACATGTTCCATATACATATCAAACCCATAAGTCAAGGTTTATGCAAGTATTGTTGACCATATAATTGTACATAGTATCAAGATAACTATTGAGAGAAAAGGATTTAATAGAAAAGAAGACTCTTGAAAATTGAAGCTATAAGAACATTGTCCTGATAGTCCAAATTACTACCTAATAGGGGACATTACAGTGGTATCAAAGAATAATCTTTCCATCTTGTGAAGAGTAGTTAATATAAACCTATAAAATAAGAGGGAATAAAACCCCCATGAATGAAATGGAAAATGAAATGAGGAATTTTAGAGAACAAACAAATCAAATCCTTATGAGCCAAAAGGGAAGGTTAGAAAAATCAAACCAAGCACTGCCATGAGCTTTGAAAAACATGGGGAACTCAATCAATAACATCAAGAATAATTCCTCAAGTGGGAAGGACATACGTTACAACCACTTGCAGAATAATAATGGCTCATCAACATCTAGGGTACCTAAACCACCTTTCCTACCTAGAGACGATATACTGAGGGGGGAAGAAGGAATAGATCAATATATAAATAGCACTATAGACTATGCTAGATCCTATGCAAGTCTTGAACCAAAAATCAAACAACTAATAATTTTTACAAAATTTTGTGAAGCACAAAGACATGAGACATCTAAGAAAGCTAGGATAAATTTGAATAAGGGTCTAAAACATAAAGTAAATAAAGTGATGCTTCTAAATATTGACGGATTAGGAAATATTACAACTCATCCTTAGCTACAAAAGTTAAACACTTATTTCACCCTCAACCCAATGACTGAAGAGGGCACACTCCAATTTTCTATC
This sequence comes from Chamaecyparis obtusa, assembly GCA_027943335.1. Classification (NCBI taxonomy): domain Eukaryota; kingdom Viridiplantae; phylum Streptophyta; class Pinopsida; order Cupressales; family Cupressaceae; genus Chamaecyparis; species Chamaecyparis obtusa. The sequence continues at coordinate 1,245,564 of BSBK01000498.1, read as the reverse complement.
CTCCATTCAAAAGGAATAACACATGAAAATTGGAATAACACAAGAAAATTATTGAGTCTCAAGGACATTCTTAGTGAGTTCCAAGGACATTATTAGTGAGTGCCAAACCAGATCAAGACATTCTTATTGAGTTTCAAGACCAAGGATATTCTTTGTGAGTGTTCAAAATCAAGGACATTCTTATTGAGTGTGAAGATCAAATCAAGGAAATTCTTAGTGAGTGAAACCGAATCAAGGCATTCTTAGTGAGTGTCAAGATCTAGGACATTCTTAGCGAGTGTCAAGACTAAATAAATAATATTGTTAGTGAGTGTTGAGACTAGTTCAAGAGAAATCTTAGCAGGTGTTGAGATTAAAATAAGAACATTCTTAGTGAATGTTGAGATTCCTAGAAAGGAAATGATCCAAAGGTTACATATCCCTAAAGGTTTACTGATCAAGAAAAAAAGTGACACTTAAAAGAGGAGAAGGGAAGTGGTACAATAAATCAACATAAGCTCTATCTTTTGAATTTTTCTTAGGATTTTTTAAATTGAATATTATGATAAAATATCTTCATATTTGATATTTATAAATATATTATAGTTCTCACCTAAAGTTGAAATTTCCATTTCAAGGTTATTCAGTTCAAATTTGTAAAGCAAGATGATACCAAAGTTTTGCAGTAGAATCCAATCACATTGAATTTGCATTGCTTAAGGACAAGCAATTTTGAGGAAGGGAAAACTATGATGTTCCCTTTCTCCCAAGATTAAATTTAATAAATAATATCATAATATTAAATAAATAATAATATCAGTTTTTTGCAAGCGATCATTGGTAGACACTTCCTTACCATGGGGGATGAAATGGTGGACCAGGTAAAATCTAGAGTTTTGGCCATCATTGATTTACTGGACCACAAGCACAAAGCTCCTCAATCACCCAGAGTCTTTGCACACATAGCTCATGCTCATGGACCAAGAGATCAATTTTATTCACAAGATAATGCGAGCTCTTCTCACCCCTACTTCATTGATGCTCAACACACTTCACGTCTGAGAACTTCAAATGAACATCCTTCTGACTTGTACGAGGAGCCACTGGAAGAACAAGATGAAAATGTTATTAGTAGGGGTGTTGATATGGAAGAATTACAAACATAATTACCTCTTTTTTGTTGTCCACCTCATATGTAATCTAGGAACTCTTACCCATATTTTGTTATTATTTATGGGTTGCATTAAACCTATATTTCGCTTGTATTCATGGGTTAGGCTTAGTATCTATTAGCTTTGGTATAGGCATTTTTTGGTTGGGACAATTTAGTTTATCATTTGGCTGTTCAAGAGCCATTATCAAACTATGTAACTATCTTTTACTCTAAAATTAATATATATATGACTTTTTGCCTTTGTTTAAAAAAATCATAATAGTAAAATATGAATAAATAAATAATAATATAAAAACTATAAATAAAAGTAAATAATGATAGATAATTAAATAAATAATATAACATAATATTTATATATATATATTTATAAAAAAGATAATAACTAATAATCATAAAACTATATATCCATATAATATATTAAAAAATAATATCAATTCTTATCATTTATTATGAGATAATCTGTAGTATATTATAATATATAATATTGTAGACACCTAATAATGGTCTCACGTCTTATTCCCCAAGTAAGAAGTATCCTAGCTTGGATCAAATGCTCAAGAAATGGAATTATCAAGGTCAAGGATTAGCCCCCCATGAACATTGTACCCTGGAGCCCATCCATGTAAAAAAACATCCATGATATTATTCTCTTGGTTACACATCTGAGGGCACTTCATAAAAAATTGTTGGTACAACTAATACAAAATTCAATTGTACTTCCAAACCCAACATCACATCTCTCCATCGTTCCTCCAAAAAAATCTAACACCATCCCCCCTCCTCCATTATTACAACCCAAGACAACCTATCACATGCCTCCTTCACCCTCTAAATCCTTTTTGGGTCCCTATATCCCAAAATATACCATCACATATCCTCCACATACTAAATCAATCTTGGGCCCTTACATTTTATTTTTCCCACCCCCCAACTTATCCTACTCATTCCTTCATCCACCAATCCCATATCCCTATCACCCATCATAAAAATATCATTCTATACATTCCTAATCAGGATCAACAAAGGAAGATACCTACACATCCCACCCACTATACTACCCCCATCTCTCCATCCATATCTCCTCCATCTCATACAACTTCCCATATTCCTTCCAATGTTGCTCGCAATAATTGGGATGCCAAATAAAAACTGCACAAACTTAAAGATCCACAAAAATATAAAGATTATCATGTCCAATCCAAATGACATGCTCAAGAAAAGAAAAATCCAATCAAAAAATGCACCACATCCCAAAGGCCACAAAGGCCCACCAAAGAAAAAGAAAAAAACTATGTGGATCCCAAAGCAAAAAGTTGAAATGTATCTAAAAGAAAAATCCACAATGGCATCCAAAGTTTATATTCCACTAGCTAAGCATTCCTCTCCTCCATCTAAATTTATTTTGGGTCCTTATGTCTCAAAATTACCTATCATAACTCCATTATATCCACATGTACCATCCACTTGCCATCCACTCCTTCAACCCACCTCACAAAATGTACCAATGTTGGTCCTGACAACATCCCCCTATCGCACTCACTTTCCATCATCCCATCCAAACACTTATTACCACCATATCCCTTACCCCACATATATCCACCATCATAACCATCTCATCCATGTCTTTGCATAAGATACTCATACCAAATAAGGTTGTACCAGCATCTAATGGTCACTCCAAATGAGCTCCTATTACCTTGATTTTTAACTTAATGCTTGATTCCTCCATCCATATCCTCCTTATCATTCCATCCATACATTCCCTCCAAAAACTCCCAAAAATTTAAAAAATTAAAAACAAAAGTAAAAAAAGAAAATATTAAAAAAAAAAAATCTACTGGTGAAAACTTGGCAAACAAGCACCTTGGACAAGTACCATGATGAAAACCTGGTAAACACGCATCATGCATAATCCCTCCATCTCGTTCCTCTCCACACTTGGGGGAAAGTTATTCTATCCATCTCTCCATCACTTCTTCCATCTCATTTGACTACCATACCTATCATGTCTTTGTCATTGCACCTCCTACATCCTCCTTTGGATATTCATAAACAAAATAAAGGCCACCATGTATACATGATTTTGGGAACCTTTTGGAATCCATTTCCTCATCACAATTTTCATCCACCTATCCTTTGTCCACCCATCATATTATCCTCTATCTCCCTACCTCATTCACCCATCATCTTATCCTCCATCTACCTCCCTCATCCACCTGTCATCCTAGCTTTCATCCACCTCCCTCATTCACCCATCATCTTATCCTCCATATACCTCCCTCATCCACCTACCATCCTATCTTCCATCCATCTCCCTCATTAACCAATCATCTTATCCTCCATATACCTCCCTCATCTACCCATTATCCTAGCTTCCATCTACCTCCCTCATCTTCTTGTTGTCATATCTTCCATCATATCATACCCCCCTAATGCATCCTCATGCATGAACTATCCTAAGTAGGGGCATCTTACTCCTTGGTGACATATTCCTTGGAGACCTTATCACATCCATCTTTTCATATCCCCATCCTTCTTTTAGTTTCATCTTGTCATCCCTAATCCTTTGACCCCCCAATCCTTATCTCCCTCCATTCCTTCATCCAAATCCTTCCACTCATCAATCCGTGTCTACTCATGCTTCCATCTCCACATCCATAAGCATTTCCTCCATATTTCCATCACCTGGTACTTCCCTTGTCATTGGTATCTAGCTCTAGGATACCCCCATTCATCCAATGTCATTCATTCATATCCCAATGCTCCTATAAATATACCATCACATGAAAATCTTGTCCATCTCCTCCAGCTATCCAAAATTTCACACCAATAAGCCCATCAATCACATCCTTCTTCTTGTTCCCAGCCTTGTTGTAAATCTTTATCATAGTCCAATCATCATCATTGGGATGCATCCTTCCCAATCCATGTGTTTCTTCGGGACATGTCATTCCCACAACAACCTATCCACCATCAATCCATCTTGTCTTTTTAGATTTTCTTGGGGAACATCATGCATATATTTGCATCATTGCCTTCATCCCCAAGCCCTTGTACATATTATAAATTGTGTCTTCTACATAGTGTTAGTCATGTCTCCACCTAGGCTCATTTGTACATATGCGTCTTTAGTCTCATCCTTTTCTTTAGTTAGTCCTTATGTCATCATGATCTTTGTCCCTATCTAGATGGTGCATCAATAGTCATCCCATAGTCCATTTGAGGTTCTAGTGTCTTTCTTGTCTCTTGTCATAGGAATCTTAGTTTAACAATCCATCATCGATCTTTGTAGGATGTATCCTTCCTCACATCAAACCAATCAAATCAATCATCATCCATCATCCTTCCTATAAAAATAGGTTTTTGAGATAGTTTTTATTTCTTTGGTACTTTTGGATATTTGTTTATCTTTTATCTTGAGCTTCCTTGTTTTTTCTCCTCATGGTCACCACAATCCTTTATATCATGGTGTGTTGTGAATGGTGAAAGTAGGGGCAAGGTCTTGATATTTTTCTTTCTGTGCATGTCTGTGTTTAGATGTGTCCCTTGCAATTTCCACCATGTGATCCATGTGGTCACATAGTGCACTTGGGGCATGTCGCTTGCTTATGGATTTTTCTAGCATCATGTCCACCTTAGTCCTTTATGACTTTGTGTGATGTCGGTTTAATCCATTTCTATTTGTTGAGTCAATCCTATGAAACATCTTTAACAAGGCCTTGAGTTCCTAGTAACCTTGGAAGGTCTTGGATAGTGCTAAATCAAAATAAGTGCTCACTACATGACATCTCCCATATTGGAGGTGATAGCTCAAGCTTTTTAACCCTCCATCCACTTATCATTCACCCATCTTGTATGCATCACCTCATCTATTTTGAGAGCACACCTGTGTTCTCTTCAACCCACCAGTCCTCTCGAGGGGGCATCCTCATCCTCATCTCCTATCATCCTTCCTCCTAGTTACTCTTCTGATTGACTTGAGTACCTTTTCTAATTCAACCATTTTCTTCCCAGCTCTATGCTTTACTTTTCTTTGAAATGATGCTACTATGTAACACCACCTCAAAGAGGGGGAAAATGTACACACCTAAATTTGGTTGATAATTTTAATTAAGTTTAGTCATCTTACTCACACTATTAATTAAATAATCATGTATTATTTAATTGATCAATGTTATCCTTTTAGATAAGTTAATTTAATTAATTAATTATTATCCAATTAATCCAATGGAAACCCATGACCATTTAATTAATTAAATCCCCCTTCCTCTATTAATTTAAATAAATATAATTATCTATTTAAATTAATTCATAAACCCATTTATTCCTCCCTTGATTAAAATAAATTCTATTTAATCAATTTGAGCACATGGCTCCTAACTCTAACCCCTAAACTAACCTCATCCAACTACCTAACCCCTAGTTCTAACTCAATCCAACCCAATTCATACATACTAACCTCTCTTAATTAGTTAATTAACCTTGATTAATGAATCATCTCCTCCACTTATTCTCTCTCCTCCCATCACATCCTCGTAATTATCCCACTTTCTCTCTAATCTAAGCATAATCACCCACTAAACATTTGCACAATCTTAATCATGAGGATTAAGAAATCCTAACCCACTCCAAAGTGATCAACCTCATGTCTTGTCAACTCCAATCCCAACCTCCATCCAATTTGTCAACCTTAAATGCTCTTACACCCTCGACCACATTCTTACATCTTTTTCCCCCATTCACACTTCCCAAAATAGTCACATTCCTCCAAACTTGACCTTTATAGTATGAGACAATATGTACCTTTATAACATGTCCTCCCATACCATAATTACCTCTCAAGATCTCTCCTTGTGACACTTTTCATAAGGCTATGAGTTTGAGAAAGCACAATCTATGTGCTTCCCCTCAAATGCATCCTAGCCACTCCTCATCTTTGCATCTTGACCATCCATTCCCTCATCCTTTGGCCTATAAATTGAAGGCTATTTTCCTTCATTTCCATCCACCTTTTTATGCAATATCATAATACCCATTTGAGATTCAAAAGCAAGACTCATAACCCCACAATGCCAAAATCCTTCCAAAATCAAATTCTTTGAAGCTTGAGAAATTTAATATTTGGGCACACATCTAATATTTTGGACAAATCTACACATCAAGGAGGCTTCATTTGGTTTAAGAAGGTTTGCAAGTTCTTAGGCCCCTTTTGGTGATTTCAAGTCTTCTTTTGTCTAATCTTATATGTTGTGATAGATTAGTTTGTTGAATGTTTAACTTGGTTTATTCCTAACACACTAGTTTTATTGCATACAAATATATAAAATATAAACCAAATATTAAATATAACTTTATAAAATATATCAAATAATATATATTGAATGATATAAAAAATACAAGACTAAACCGTCAGCATAGTAATATGTGAATTTATTAAGAAAGGGATGTGGTGTTTTAAGGAATGACACCACTCTCCACATAGGTACAAGTAGGATGTCTTGATCAAAGGAAAATGGGGAACCAACTAGCCATCAACTAATATAAACCTAGTCAGCAACTACACAATACCAATTGAAGGGGGATCTCTAAAACCTTACTATACATAATGAAATCAAGTCTTGTTGGTTTCTTGAGGATACAATAGTAGCCACATGTATCTAAAATATCTAGAACAATTTTAGATGAAGCATTACAATTTGTTATATATATATATATATATATATATATATATATATATATATATAGATACATACATACACACACACACACACACACACACACACACACACACACACACACACACATATATATATATATATATATATATATATATGTATCTATATATATATCTATATATATATATACATATATATGTATCTATATATATATATACATATATATGTATCTATATATATATATATACATATATATATATATATATGTATATATATATATATAGATATATATATAGATACATATATATATATATATGTATCTATATACATATCTATGTATATATATATATATAGATATATATATAGATACATATATATATATATATATACATACATATATATATATGTATATATATATATATGTATATATATATATATATATGTATATATATATATATATATGTATATATATATATATATACATATATATATATATATATATATATATATATATATATATATGTATGTATATATATATATATATATGTATATATATATATATATATTGTTAGATTAGGTGAAATACTAATCTCCCAAGAACACTTGCATGCATAACCCTGTCACATGGAAGAAGCAAAGAACAGAAGCAAGAAAAATCTATGGAGGCCAAAAAGCCAGAGACATCTTATGGACATGTAAAGAGAAATTGTATTCCAAGATTATCTCAAAAGAATGTACAAAGGGTTCAACCATATAGGTGAACAATAAAACCCTAAAGCTATAAAGCAAAAAATAAAGCTAGGTTGCACATTATAATTAATAAATATATTAATTATAATGCACCTAAAAGATAGCTTAAGTAAATAGAGTAATAAATGACTTAATTAATTAAACCAAAGTGATTTAATTAATAAGCATAAAGTATGATTACTCTAACACCCCCCCTTAAGCGTAGCTCAAGAGGGAAGCTAACCTAGCATAGCTATGAAAGCAAAAATGCAAGAAAGAGCAATGGGTCCCGGCAACAAGGCCTGATCAGGTACCCAGTACAAGAAAATAAACTAGATGAAGGAAACAAAGCCTCCAATCTAGGGAATGTCCCAAAGAAAGGAACAAGAAAGAGCATGAAGCATCTCTGAAACATAAAGCTGCAAACACTGTCAGAAGTAACTGCTGGAACCCCCACTGAAATAGTGCATGACCAGGTAGAGAAGACAAAGTCTGAAGAGCTGATCAATCGAAGAGGTGGCCTCCAAAAGCAGGAATGAATGAGTGTCTATATAGTAGATGATCCATCTCACCGAAATGCATAGGTGCCTAGCCACTGCATCCGCCTAGTACATAGGAACAAAAACTGTATACGTAGATCACTCAATAGAACCAAGGAAGCAATAGAACCAACAGGTGAACCCCCCCCATAATGCTGAACAGGGAGAGGGGTGACAGGAACACTGAAATGCAATGCCAGAAACATCTGCAAGAAGAAGAATCAGGAACACCAACAGTGCAACAGAAGTACAAGCACAGGATAAAGGGCGGTGTCATAGACACACAACATGGGCTAATGTCATGGAAGGTACACTCACTTGACAAAGGTGGATGAGCACAAAAGGCAAAACATCATAACCCCCCATGGCACTTTATAACTGAGTGCGAGTACAAACAAACACAAGGAGTACAAGATCCCAAAATGCAACTGATGGCACTTTATCTCAGTGCGTTTACAGAAAAAAGAATGCAACAGTGGAGATATATACAATACTCAAAAGAAGAAGGAAAGAAGAATAGTGAGAACAGAAGCAGAAGTCATCCCAAGAATGGAGATCCGTGGACCTGTAAAAGCCAAGTAGTCCATCCAAGTGCAGAAAAAAAAAACTCAATGGAGGAAGAACCTGGTATAGAATCTAGAAATAAGACCTCTGAAACTGAAAAGTGCACTGAACAAGCTTTCCGAAAATACCAAGTTTGCTGAAAACTGAGCCCGGATGTGAGAGATATAGTGTCCAGAATGCAAAAAGTACCCATGACTTTGACTGGCAGAAAACCCCTTCAAATGGAAAAATAAAAAAACCAAACTAAAAAAAACAGAATGGTCTTGGAACCAGCTTTCCGTCGATATCTTGTTTGGCAAAAAATGCCATCGTATGCTCAAGTTACGGCAAAAACAGTGACAGGTGCTCTGGCAGGCACCTGAAAAAGAAAACCTCTGAATTCAATAGCCTGGTGCGAAAAATGGAAGAAGAATCTGGAAAAATGTTTTCCATCTAAAACGACCGTCTCGGAATCATCTTTCCGATGATGTCTCGTTCGCCCACTAACTCCTCCGTATGAGCAAGTTATGTCAAAAAAAATATCAGGTGCTCCAGGAAGGCAAAAAAGCAGTCCTGCCTTCGAAGGCATGGTACGAAAAACGAGGCAAAAAACTCGAAAAGAAACTTCCATAATTGTGTTTGTCTCGGAAAGAGCTTTCCGATGATATAAAAAACTCCCAAATACACCTCCAGATGAAGAAGTTATGGCCCTGGAGGCCGAGGTTGCACAGGCGGGCTTAAAAAACAAGCCATGCAAAAAAAAATTGCAAAAAAAAAATTTACCACCCGCTGTTTAAAAAAAAACGGCGGGTAAGGCGGGACCCGCGGCAGTGACCGGCGGTGACATCGCGGGTAACCGCTGGTGGTCACCGCAGTCACCGGCGGTGACACTGCGGCGCCGGTGGTACCCGCGGGAAGCGGTCGGGGCCGGTGGCGGGTTGGGAGGTGGCGGGAAGCGGTGGCGGGTGGGTGGTGTGGGGGCCGCAGTGCCCCTGTGCTTTTTAAATTTTTTTGATATGCGTGCAGACTGTACGGCCTGCCTCGGGATGCGTGCAATCCTGAGGCTAAATTTTTTTGCCTCTGATGCCACTGTGTCCAAAATGAACAAGTTTTATATGGATTTAGGGGTTCTTGGGCCTTCCGGACACAATGGTGGTGTCCATTTTTGCCCAAGGTGAGCCAAATTTCGGCTCCCCCCAGATCCACAAAAAAAACTTCTGAAACCCTTGAAAACCTCCTGCTTCTAAAACACTTCAACAAAACACGAACAGCGAGCAGCAAGATGGCTCTGATACCATGTTAGATTAGGTGAAATACTAATCTCCCAAGAACACCTGCATGCATAACCCTGTCACATGGAAGAAGCAAAGAACAGAAGCAAGAAAAATCTATGGAGGCCAAAAAGCCAGAGACATCTTATGGACATGTAAAGAGCAATTGTATTCCAAGATTATCTCAAAAGAATGTACAAAGGGTTCAACCATATAGGTGAACAATAAAACCCTAAAGCTATAAAGCAAAAAATAAAGCTAGGTTGCACATTATAATTAATAAATATATTAATTATAATGCACCTAAAAGATAGCTTAAGTAAATAGAGTAATAAATGACTTAATTAATTAAACCAAAGTGATTTAATTAATAATATATATATATATATATATACATATATATATATCTATACATATATATATATACATATATATATATGTATCTATATATATATATATATATATATATATATATATATATATATATATATATATATATACATATATATGTATGTATGTATGCCTATATATATATATAGAATAATTGAATGAAACATTCCATATTAGTAGCAAGAGACAAACACGAGGGACTCATTAGGTAGATACACAATAGTACATTGATTCAACATATAATAAATCAAGCATCGAACAAACATTTCCAACAATACTCTATTTTCCTTGTGCATGGTTTTGGAATGAATACAAACTAGTATTATTCCTTACGGAAAGGAATTAATTATTATATTCACCTATATGCATAATATATTTAGAAAAAATTAAGGAATCAATTCATTATTATATCAGTAAAAGTGGGGTGTAGTTGTGGAGCCTCATAGGCTGGACATTGATAGATTCCTGGGTATGTTGGTGTTGATCGTGGTAATAGAAGATACATAATTTTTTTATTAAAGCTGGGTGTACAAGGTCAATCATCCTCTTAAGGCATGGGGGAATCTTGGAATTAATTAAGGAGCAAACTTATTACATTTGAATATCATTTATTTCACTAGCAATCCTTTGTTGAGCTTGAAAGTAGAAAATTGGACATTGAATGCATTGTAGTCAATGTCATTACACATAAATATTTATACATATATTTTTAAGTTTAAAAGATTATCATTTAGAAATTAGATACAAAATCGTTGTGCATCACATTAGCATACAATCAATTAGCAGACCAATAAGGATAAAATACTATAAATTTGAATATTGCTTTCATATAGTAAGATATCATTTGCATATACATTGACCAACTTTTAATCTATATATCAGTATCAAGATAATCCTTTCATATTGCATATTACTATTGAGAGTAGAGGTTTTAATGGAAAAGAAAACTATGGAAAATTGAGTTATAAGAACATTGTCCTGATAGTCCAAGATACCTAACATGGGACATTACACCCCAAATGACATCCAATGAAACATGACCATCACCTGATCTACAAAAGAAACATCCATCTCTATAAGAATACAAATAATGAAAACACAAACATTACAATGGAAGGACCATCCATTGCCAACAAAATGAACATCAATAGAGATCTCATCCAAAATCCCATGAAGGGGAGAGAACACTCTAGTACTAAAAAAATTCCCAATCATTCTTAGTAGATAGGTTAAGCGGAAAACTAGCCAGATTAGTAGACACAATACCTCCACCAAAGCCAGAAGTCCATATAAAAGCATACCACATGAGGTAAAACCCAACAATAGAGGGGTACAAAGCCCCATCTTTAGAATTCATTGCATCTAGGGGTAGAAAAGTAGTGTACACTACCTTAACTCCTCTCCATCCATCTGAAACATAGAAGAAATGACCTCTACAAGTTGTAGAGGTACAAATCATGGCCCTTGATGAACACATGAGAAATGTTCTACTAAAAAAATAACCACATGTACCACAACCCATGGGAGGATCATCAAGATAAAATCGTAGCATAACTTACCATAGTTGTATAGCCCTAACCAAAATGTAGTCATACACAAAGGAAATGGAACTCAACACAAAGTGAAGGGTACAAAAAATGTAGGACTCAACAAACCTAGTGCATAACATGCCACAATAATATCCCACCACACCTTTGATCACCACAAGTCCATAACTACCACTAGCACATGGGATTTGAAAACAAAGGCCATAAGAGACCTTGTCACAATTAGCCCTAGCAAACATAGGGAATGAATCTCGCACAATCCTACAAATTAAGATATAGTAGAGACCCCCAAAATTGAAAAACACTAACATACATGGGAGCACAACATGTTGCAACCTGACAATGTTGAAAGATACAACCAAAACCCAAACCCTGATAAAGCATATTTTTGTTAGTAATCACAAAGTCCACAACCGTCTCATAGCAGGGAAGCAAACAATATTTGCAAGCCAAGGTAAAATATCAAATCCCAATGAAAAAGCACCAATTGTAGTAACTAACATAGGCATGAGAAATAGCCCAGGCTAGGGGTGCCCACCTACAATAAAAAACTTGTCAGCAGGGCCAAAATAAATGACCACTTCACTACCACAAACCCCATGACACACTGTCTACACATAAATCCATCATAGGAATGCGGGTTTCCAAAGCCTTAACACAACAAAATGTGTACACCTTTGTCGAGGAGGAGCCAATGATTAACACAACTAAATCTCAATGAGAAAAGATTTGTACATCACACAATCCCTTGGAAAACCAAGTGACAAGTAGAATGGAGCTGCCACAAAAGGTGGAAGAGGCACTGAACAAAAGCCCAAATCTTCCCAACATAAGAATGTTGACTCCCTTAACAAAGCCAACCAAAACCACCATAGCCAAAGCATACCCACAACCATCCAGGTCTCCATCATCCTCATTATCGTTTGCAACAGATGAAACCCCAACACCACCTCCTCCACTACCACTCTCCATTCAAAATATCAATAATATTTTATTAATTATTATATTATTAATATTATAAATATATGATAATTATATATGTATGATTATATCTATCAATAAAATATTTTTAAAAAATATTATAATATTATAGTATAACAATTCTATAGTTTATTTTTATATTATTATTATATTTTCATTAATGTTACATTATAATTATATCAACTTATATCATTTTAATTTTTTATTATATTAGAATATGAAAAAATTTAAGAATCCATTAATCTCTAAAATATTTTCACTTTTTAAATCTCTATTGAAATATCACTCACATAAAATTTACATATTAAACAAGTTTAAAATACATCTCCAAATACAATTCAACTTTTTTTATAACTCATTAACATATTAAAAAAATTTCATACTATTTATAAACTAAATACCATACTTAAAACAATAAATTTATTTCCCTTCAATAAGTAACATCATGGCAAATTTAAAAAATACTTATATTGATTTATGACATAATTAATTAGCTTGGAGGGTTAAAGAATCGTTATAAATGTATTGTAGACACCAAAAACTGGGCATGTGTCTTAGAATCATTCAAAGTTTACAAAATCTCAACCAAATGCTCTAATTTTCATCAAAATGGATCAAATCAATTTTAAATGGACATTTATTAATAAAAAATGGACAAAATCATTTAAATCAAAGGAAAAATCAAATCATGACATCAAATAATTAAATACAAGCTTAAAGGGATCAATCACATTATATAATTGATTTTAATCAATTAATTGTATAGTTTTAAATCAAAAATCAAATTGAACCTATTCCCTTACATGGCTAATTTAATTAATTGATTGAATTTAATTAATCCTAATATCTTTCAACATAATTTGAGCAACCAATAAGAATTGAGAACACAATGCACATGGATCACTCCAAATTGTTGAATCTCAATCACTCATTTTCAACTTTGAATCTCAATCACTCAAATTTGTCTACTTGTCCAAACATTTGAGACAATCATTTAAATTGTCCACCCATTTAAAAACATTTCAAAGATTTTGACTCAACCAAGGCTAAATCATGATTAAGTAACTCTACCCCCTACCCTTGGGATTTTACTACAAATAGAAGTCATTTTGAGAGCATAATAATCCTATAAAATTTGAATGCATAGCATCGTCACAATAGGCAATTTGAGAGCAATTGAGCAATATCTTGAGCATTTTGAGAGCAAATTGTGAGATTTGAGAGCATTATCATGAGCTTTTGAGTTAATCTTTGTATCAAATTGAGAATTGAGAGCTAGATTTAGGCATTTTATCATAATTTTCTCATTCTAGGATTGTCACTAGTAGAGAATAAGGCTGAGAGCTCTATTAGCAAAGCTTAGATAGAGAACCATGAGATGATATGGATGTTAAATGCAATTCTTTAGATTAAGTTTTCATTTTGTTTTCAAAGGAATTGTTGCTAATTGTCCTAATTGCATGAAGGTGTAAACACTCACACACAAATGGTGCCCACCATGGGGCTTTGAACCTCATTTCTATCATTTTTATCAAATTTTGTGTGTTTTTGGCTTCACTTTTACGTCAATTTTGCAGAAAATAGGAGAAAAGCCGCTACGAAGGATTTAATGATGCCTATGAGCATTCTGACGATGCCTAGAAGAAGTTGACTAACGCCTATGAGATTCTTTCTATTCTGTCTTTTCTTCTTCTAACGCTTGCGAAATAAAGTATTACGCCTAAGAGCATAAAGCGTCACCTAAAATCTGAGAAATGACACCTATTAGCTGTTCTTTGCCACCTTTGATATTTTATCTTTCACAATTTACAATTATTTGTAACGCTTAGCAGCTAAAGTTTTACGCTTAGTAATTTTGAAAAGTCACTTGAGTCACTGGAAAGTGACGCCTGTGAGTTTTAAAATAACGCCTACTAGCTTTTAACTAACACTTATTAGCTGATAAATGCCGCCTAGCATTTTCTGTTTGATTTTGCTGTCATATTATTAAATTTTATTTTCTAACTCTTTGTCTGTGTTTTTCCCGTAGACGAGCAGACACGGGAAAGTATGAAAACCAGAGAGCAGAGTTACTCAAGAGAGCAAAGAGGTAAGAATTCAAACCAAACATCTAAAGGAAATCCATACTGCTTCAATTCTAGATAGTTTGGAATTAGAAGAAAAACTTTATAAACATTACATTAAGGTGTTGGATGCTTATAAAAAGAAATTTCCTACTTTGAACTAAATGTTTGCATTAAGTTGTTAAAATTTTCTTTGCAAAATCTTGTTAAGAACACTTAATTGCATTTCAATTTGTTCCTTTTGGTTTCCTTCACTTCGTATTGCTGTGTTGACTAATTTGTTGGAGGAGCCGGAATGGGAACAATAGCCACTAGGTAAGTAAGCAAATAAACATAAAAAAACTTCAAAAAAAAGCGCCTACCCTTTGCTAGCTACAAAAGAGGTATTTTTCATATCAAGCTTGCATTGCTTAAATTGTGGCTTTTCTTTGGATCTAGTTTAATAGGAAAAACCTTACTATTGCCCAAATTGAACAAACATTAGGCATATGCTCTCCATTTTGTGAAGCGGATCAAAAAGCCAACGTGTGAGTTCAACTTGGTAGAAATAAAGGGATGAGGAATTAACCGAATATTTCATTTATAAGAATCTCCTTGTCAAGAGGTTGAAAAAGAACAAATTTTGCTTGAAGTGTTTGGAACAAGGAACAACAATAGGGATATGCTCTTCACTTTCTAAGTGGATCAAACTCCCAAACTTGTTGAACCAAGTTCAATTTCTTGTTTTTCTATATATGCTAGATAAATTAGATCTTTAGAGGGCCTGCCTCCTGAGAATTGCCTTATGAGGACGGTGAGAGGGAATGACCCAAAGTGGGAGACAATCGCTTTAGCTGCGATACTATCCGACCCACTATAAACAAATACACTCTTCCTTAATAGGAGAGTGACTAGGTTGTGTGCAAGTATTCTTCACTTCCTGGAGTAGTCCTTTGGATTGCGCCAAATCATGCTTTCGTGCGTGTGGGAAGCCCGCAAGTGGGTAAAAGAGCTTGACATGATCTAGAATGGAGGTGTTCATTAAAAATCTTGTTAAGTAGTAATCTTCCTTTTAGAGCCAAACGTGTTTAAAAGCCAAATCTGACTCTAGGTAGATTACTTGGAAGACATTCTTGTTTATACTTGTGAAAATGATCAAGAACATACACTTTTAGTGTGGTTTTAGGGATATGGTACAAATTTGATCCGTGTGTTGTGTTTTTACTTTATTTTCAAGCAAAAATATTCTATAGATCTAATCAAATCACTTTTAAAAATAAAAATTTAAAATATGATTTGCAAAGTGCCGCCTACACACAGAGGAAAATTGCTTATACATAGTGAAGTTATGCCTGTGACTATTAAAACAATGCTTGTAAATGATGAAGTCACACCTGTGACATTTTAAGCAACGCCTGGAAAAAGTTAAGAAATGCTTATCAACAGGAAAAATCTGCCTGCTCACTACAGAGCGCCGCCTAGGCAAATTCCAGTAACCGCATACTAAGTTTTGAGTCACGCCTACACATAGGAAAGTGACGCCCAAAAAAAAAGAAGGGAAAACAATGGATATTTCTCAGGGGTTTCAAAAAAATTGGATTTCATATCTGAATACCCTTTTGGACATTCTATCTGTTCCAATATCCTACCTGGTCAGAAATTCTGGTTTTGAACTTTTTTTGAAAATTTTGTAAGGATTTGACCACAAGAAAGTGAGATAAAGCCTATTTCCAAGAGATTTATGCTCATGCCAACTTTCACTTGATCTTACTATGTAAAGAAAACCCTACAATCAGACATAATATATCTAAGGCAAGAACTTCCTTTTCCAAGTGACACATTTACCTCCTCAAGAATACCACAAGAACCCATTCAAGAGGTAGAAACTAACATGACTTTTCCTTTTGGAAACTTGAATTTAGATCAAACCAACAACAATGGAGGAGGCATTGACCCAAACAATCTAGGGTCAAACAACAAAAATGGAGGAGGAGGAATAGACCCTAACAATCAAGGGTTGTACAACACTAATAATGGGGGCAATGGTGAGCCAACTGCTGAAGATGCAACCGATGAAAAGGTTAATGAAGCCATACAAAGCCCATACTTCATGAAGCTCATGGAAAAAGTGTTAGAAAGAGATAAGGAGAAGTATTTTCTAGACCTAGCCTGAGAAGGTCTTAAACTCCCTCATGACTACAATGTCAATCAACTTAAGAAAAATGAAGTTGAAGATAATCCGATTGATATCATGAACAAGAAATTTAAATTATTCCAAACCCAATCGGACACAATGAAGCAAAGTGGGGCTCCAAAACCCTTTTCAATAGAGGCATTGTGTCCTTTCCCATTTGACAAGAGTTTAATCATGATACCATTCCCTAGTAATGTGGTCTTTCCTAAATATGACAAATATGAAGGAGCATCTGATCCCCAAGATCATTTAAGGGAATTTTGTGCATTAATCTTGGAGTTCATGCATGACACTACTTATTTAATGAGGTTGTTTCCTAGAAGTTTGGGAGGCATGGTCATGGAATGGTTTTCAAAATTACCTTCGAGCATCCGAACTTTTGAAGAGTTAGCTGCTAAATTTGTAACACATTATTCATATAATATCAAACATGAAGTTACAATGATTACCTTATGCAACACCAAGCAAAGAGAGGGAGAAGGATTCCTACTTTTCTTACAAAGATGGAGAGGAGCATTTTCTAGATACCCTTGAAGTGTACCAAAAAAGGAAAAGATGGACATCTTTATAAATAGCTTGAGTAATGAAATGAACTACCGGTTAAAGTTGCCATGTCCTAAGTCTTTTCAAGATCTTATTGAAAATGGAGTGACTACGGAGGAGGTATTGGTTAAGAGTGGAGAACTAAAGCTTTACAAGGATAACAACAATCACAACAACAACAATACCTCCAACAATAATAACAATCAAAATAAGAATCCTCCTAACAACTATAACCGATTTGGGTTCAGGAACAACAACAAAGGTGTGGTCAATGATGGGGTTGTTGACGCTAATAATTTGAAAGTCACTCCTTTTACTCTCATGAGAACACCTACTCAAGTGAATAATGCAAATCAAGCTCCCAAAGTGCCTTTTAACAACAATACCAATAATAACAACTTTGGGAACAATCAAGGGGATAACAAGTCTAAGTCGTTCTTTGCACCATCTCCCAAGAGGACATTCACACCTTTGGGTAAACCCCTTGAGAATGCATTGAGAACTCTCATTTCTAATAAGATTATTGATTTACCTAGAGCTCAACCATATAAACCACAAAACAAGCCCAATTGGTGGAGTGAGTCTAGTCATTGTGAATACCACAAAAATAGAGGACATACAACAAATGATTGCTTCCGTTTGAAAAACATGGTACAAGATTTGATTGAAAATGGTGTGATCATGATAGAAGGGCCTCAAAACAATGAAGATCACATGGCCTTTAAGCAACCTTTCTATAACCATGAGAAGGGTGAATCTTCCACTTCGAATAAACAAGGCAACAATAATGTCAATTTTTCTTATCATTATGATAACACTATCAACACATTATCCAGACATGAGCATGTTGTCAATGCTATTGTAATCAAGGAAAAACCCAAAAAGGAAACATCTTATGCTATCACTAGGGGGAAAACTTCAAGGATTACCCTACAAGGGGTTGATCCTAAACCTATTGGTCCTACACAATCAAGTATTTTGGCTAAAAAACCATCTACAACAACAATGCCATATAATTTGGTGGACCAATTACAAAAGACTCCGGCTCAAATTTCTATTTTGGAGTTGTTAAAATTATCTCCAAATCACAAGGAGATCTTGGAAAAAGCCCTAGCGGAGACTAATGTTTCTATTAACTTGGAGGAAGAAAAATTTCAAAACATGGTGGGACACCTCATTGCACCACATTGTCTCTCATTTTTAGAACAAGATGATATGTCCATCACTCATCCTCGAAATTTTTCATTGCATATAGAAGTCCTCATTCAAAGACATAGGGTTAAGAGAGTTCTCATAAATGGAGGAGCTGGTCTTAATATTTGCACTTTAAACCTTGTCAAGTCCTTAGGTTTATCTGAATCTTCTATTGATCCTAAGAAGAAAATTACCATTAAACCTTATGATGAGGAGGAGAGATCTTCAAAAGGCATGATTGTCTTACCTATTCAAGTTGGGCCCATAAAAAAGGACACCAAATGTCAAGTCCTAAACATGAAATTAACTTATAACATCTTATTCGGGAGGCTGTGGATACATAAAATGCAAGCGGTTCCTTCTACATACCATCAATGTATCAAATTTCCACACATGGGAGAATAAATCACAATTGGAGGGGATTCGAATCCTTTTCAATATTGTAACACATTGAAGCCTCTTCATGAATTATTTATTCCTCATAATAGAGAAGGGATTGTTCCAAATACTACCATTGAAGAAACTAAAGGTGATGATCCTAAGTTAACATCAAATTTTACCTCTACCTCAAACCCTATTCAAACTAACTCAACTACATCAACCAAGGGAGAAGAAAAAGTGAGTTATGAGGGTCCAAGTTCAAATTAGAATTTAGGTAAAACATCCACACCAGAGGTGGAACTTTCTAAACCCGTCAAAGAGGAGAGAGACAAAGCCAAAGAAGACCAATATAAACAAATGAGTGAGATGATGCACAAGTTCGAAAAAGAAAGTAGAATCGGTTCTAAAGGAGTAGGGGAATATTTTGTTTCCCTATTTGATTTACCTACTTCCCCAAAAACACATGGAAAATCTTCTAAGGTGCATCCTCCTCACAAATACAACTCTCATTTTGTAAAAGAGAGTGACAAGTCAGCATTTGAGAAAGAAGACAATGAGGTTTTACAGTGGCTTTACAAAAATGAAAGTGATACTTCAAACAACCCCATGGAAAGCATTCAACACATCAATATCCAAACTGACCAATATGGAAAGGGGTTTGAAATTATGCAAAAAATGGGGTATAAGGGAAGAGGACCCTTAGGTATTAGAAATAGATGTTTGCTTGAACCTATTGAACCTTCTTGGAGATCAAAGGAAGAAAAAACAAGAATAGGTTACCAACACAAAGGAGAAAGTTCTATCCCTATGCATGATTTCTATGAACAAGTGAACATGGTAGAGACTGATATTGATAGTGATGATTCCAGAGAATATGAGTGGGATTATTTATCTGAATATTCTTTCCATTACAAAGAGATTGTTATAATGCATTCTTATACTAATGTTCCTAAAGAACAAACTCAAGATGGTGAAGATCCAGAGATACTTCCTACATACATGCAACCCGATCCATAGGAATCTAACATAGGGAAAGCACACATTAATCATCCATGGGTAGGTGAACCTTGGGTAACTTTGTGGGAGGGTGATTTGAATGTTAGGTTTAACCCGCATGTCTTCTTTCCCGTAGAAGTCTTAGAGGACTCAAGTGAAGAAAACTTCAATCCTTCTTCCATGGATCATCTTGAGCAAGCTCATGTTATTGACCTTAACGATACAATGTATGAAATATCTAATGAGGTCATGTCCTTAAACCTAGCCAATGACAACTTTCCAATTGAATCTTTATCCTTAATGCATCCCGAGCTTATTGATTGGGACTTAACCGAACCAAATGATTTACTATACTTTCCCAATGACCAAGCAATGACATAATACCTAAATGTGGTTGAGCCCTCTTCCACTGATGAATTTAATCCAAATATGATGAGAAAGGTAGGGATCCAACCTCTTAATCCAAAAGAAAAAATGAAAACAAGTAAAAAATTGAAGAGTTCTAGTGGTGAAAACCATCATGTGGCAGTATTAGAACCAAGAAAAGTAAAAATAAAGGAGGTTTCCGATGGTGAAAACCCAACTGTGGCACCTAAGAAAGAGAGGTTGGATACCTTACTAGCACATGAGGAAGAAAGATCACCAATTCTTATAGATCCAATGGAGAAAGTCAATATTGGAACCAAATTGGAGCCCAAATTCATACATTTAGCAACTTCACTTACACTTTTAGAGAGAGGATTTCATCAATTTTTTCCAAGAAAAGCAAGTGAATTTTGCATGATCCTATGATGACATGCTGAGATTAGATCCAAACTTCATCATGCATCACTTGAATGTCAAACTAGGAGTTAAACCTGTCAAGCAGAAATTGAGGAAAATACATCCACACATAGCTCTTCTAGTTAAAGCAGAATTGGAGAAATTGTTAAAAGTGGGGTTCATAAGAGTAATTGCTTATGCGGAATGGATATCAAATATTGTATCGGTTACCAAGAATGAAAAATCCATTCGCATATGTATGGACTTTAGAGATCTTAATCTTGCATGTCCCAAAGATGACTTTCCACTTCCAAGTATAGATGCAATAGTGGACTTAACAGTTGGTCACTCCATGTTTTCATTGATGGATGGTTTTAGTGGATACAACCAAATTAAGATTGCACCTAAAGATCAAGAAAGACAACATTTACATGCCCTTGGGGAAATTTTTGTTGGAATGTAATGCCTTTCGGCCTCAAAAATGCTAGAGCTACTTACCAAAGGGAAATGAATACCATTTTCCATGATATGATGCACACCTTCTTAGAAGATTATGTAGATGACATATTGGCTAAGTCACATCAAAGAGAGGATCATTTAAAAATTCTAGAAAAGATATTTACACGCTTGGAACAATTCAAAGTAAAGCTCAATCCAAAAAAGTGTGCCTTTGGTGTTCAATCTGGGAAATTATTAGGATACATAGTTTCGGAAAAATACATTGAAGTGGATCCTGAAAAGGTTCAAGCAATCATGTACATGGAAATTCCTAGAAACATTATCCAAATGAGGTCTCTTTGGAAAACTTCAATCAATAAGGAGATTCATTTCTCAACTAGCTGAAAAGTGTCACCCATTCACTAGATTGCTCCACAAAGACACCATTTTTACATGGGATGAAGAATGTGACAAGGCCTTTACTTTGTTGAAGACTTACTTAATCAATCCACCAATTCTAATGACTCTTATCAAAGGAAAACCATTACTTTTGTACATATTAGCAACCAAGAGGTCTTTAGGAGTTCTTTTGGCCCAAGAAGATGATCAAGGAAAAGAGAGAGCTATTTATTATTTGAGCCGAACATTGATTAAGTATGAATTAAACTAAACCTTCATGGAAAGAACATGCCTAGCTATTGTCTTTGCTTCCCAAAAATTGAGACACTACATGTTGATGCACAAAGTGAAGCTCATTGCAAAGATTAACCCTTTGAAAAACTTGCTTAGCAAAACTGCCTTAACGGGAAGAATAGAAAAATGGGTCATGGTGTTAAGTGAGTTCGATATTGAATACATGGATAGAAAGGCCATTAAAGGACAAGTGATAGAAGATCACTTAGCTGAAAATCCATTGGTTTCTACACATCTCATTCAAGTGGAGTTTCTTGATGCAGCAATTGTCAATATAGAAGCTAAGACATGGAAATTGTACCTTGATGGCTCATACACACAAGGAGGTTCTGGAGCCAACATATTGTTGATTACCCCTCAAGGGTATACTATTCCTAAATCATACAAGCTCTTATTCCCATGTACCAACAACATAGTTGAGTATGAAGCTTTAGTCATTGGTATCAAGCTGGCTTTAGAATGGAATATTACCGAGCTACAAGTGTATGGTGATTCTCAATTAGTGATCAATCAAGTCAATGATGAGTACAACACAAAAGATGAAAAGTTAATGCCTTACAAGACAATGATTGATGCTTGGAAAAAATACTTTGTGTTGATAAATTTTGAGAAAATTCCAAGAGAGAAGAATAGAGCTGCCGATGCAATTGCTACCTTGGCTTCATTACTCCAAAAGCCTGATCAAAATGAAAGGTATGAATTCTTGGTGGAGGAGTTGGCAAAAATAGCATTTCACCTTCTTGATATCCAAATTATTGCTTTACTTAATAGACATGACTCACCTTGGTACGGTCCTATTTACACATACCTTAAAGACCAAATATTACCCTTAAACCAATCTCGAGCCCAAAAATGACACTTCATTAGACAATTGGCTCATTATATTATCCTTTCCAACACATTGTATCATAAGGGTCTTGACAAAACTTTACTTAGATGTATAGAGGAAGAAGAGTCTAAGGTAGCTTTACGCGAAGTCCAAAAGGGCATTTGTGGGTCACATTCAAGCGGGTTAAACTTAGCTAAGAACATCCTTCGCATGGGGTATTTTTGGAAAACCTTAGAAAAGGACACTTGTCACTTTGTTAAGATATGCACAAAATGTTAATATCATGGTGATATGATACATGTACCGGCTCAAGAACTACATCCTTTTGTTACACCTTGGCCATTTTATCAATGGGGGTTTGACTTGATTGGCGTGATTTATCCACCTTCATCTAATGGGTAGAAATACATTATCATGGCTACAGAATACTTCACTAAATGGGTAGAGGCCGTTCCTTTGATCATTGCTATAGGAAAACAAATCTCTATGTTCATCCTTAATCACATCATTTGTAGATATGGTATTCCTCATGCCATAATTACCGACAATGGAAAACAATTTAAGAATAAAGATGTGGATGAGCTTTGTGATACTTTTCATATTACCCATCACTCTTCTTCCATTTACTATCCACAAGGAAATGGACAAGCCGAGGCTACTAATAAGAATATCCTTAAAATATTGAAGAGATCGGTGAAAAAATTAGGAAGAGATTGGCACGTACAAATCAACCCGGATTTGTGGGCTTATAGAACTAGTATCCGGACACCTACAGGAGCTACACCATATTCATTGGTTTATGGAGCCCAAGCTATTTTATCTTTGGAGGTTGAAATACCATCCCTAAGAGTATCATTGCAAGGATTAATAACGGATGAGGATTATAGGGTTGCCCGACTTCAACAATTGGAATTGTTAGAGGAACATCAAGCACAAACCTACAAACATTTGAAAGTTTACCAAAATAGGATTTCAAGGAACTTTAACAAACACATTAAACCAAGAGTCTTTCAAGTGGGTGATTTAGTGCTAAGGGAGAACCCTAAAAATCAAGCGGATAGGGAAAAGAAGGGTAAATGGGAAGCAAATTGGCTTGGTCCTTTTATCATTGTTTCTTCTTTTGGAACATGGACTTACAAATTAGTCAACTATGATGGAGAAGAATTACAAGAGCCCATTAATATCATCCATTTAAAGAGCTTTCATACCTAATCATAAAAGAGAGTATCAGAAGAAGAAGTATCAGATGAGTGTGTTTTCGATGACTCAAACATCACTTTTGTACATGAGAAAATAAAAAAGATCAAAAACATTGAAAAAAGTTTAAAAAAGAAAAAAAGAAAAAAAAGAGCAATAAACCTAAAAGGTGAAAACTTGGCAATCAAACACCTTTTGTTCCCCTAATTCTTTCCTAGTTGCATGTGTACATATTGCATTTCCATCATCTCACTTATAACTCTTCATTGCATCCGTCATTTGTGCATAGTCATAATAAAACCTTTCAGCTGCATTGTTGCATCTTAGGTTTCATAGTGCCCTAAGTTTGTCACACGATCACATCTATCACTTGGGGGCAGGATGTATGCACCTTAAAATGGTCACCTAGACTTTGGGCCCTCATTCATCAATTTATCAATTTCCCGAATCAATTCTTTAAAATATTTTTAATTTAAATCAATTTTTTTGATTAAATCATAATTAATTCAATTATTTTAATATTTCCTAAGGTTTGATTATTTTATCTTAAGTTTTATTTAATTAAGAGAACATGCTCAAAAATCTTTTAATTAAATAATGGAAATTACTTTGCTAAAAATAATAAATAAATAATAAAATAAAAATAAAAATAAAAAAACTTTTTGTCTACACATTGAATTGACACTTTCCAAGATGAGTGGAATCTCATTTTGCCTCTTAATCACTTCCACACATCTTTTTGCCTCTTAACGATGTCCATTGATTTTGCCTCTTGAGAATCTTGAGCACATGGATCAACCAAGATTTAATCTCCATCATTGCTCATTTCTTTTTGCTTCTTAATCTTGACCGTCCATTCATTTCTAAATCCTTTATAAAGAGCCCTTTCCTTCTCATTTTTATGCATGGAGATTTTAGAGATCAAAATTTATGTTATTGTTATGCAGGTTTGGAGAGCGATTTTGGAGGAGAATTTGAGCACTTGAGCTTGGATATTGCAACTTCTCTTTTCTTGTCTTCTTCTCTCATGCCCCCATGGCAATCCATTTAGATTAATCTTGCACTTGCATATTAGATTAGATTCATATTTCCTTTTAGAGAATAATCTTGCATAAGCATTTCCTTTCATAGATTAGTTTAATTTCATGCATTGTTATCATATAAAATAGCTTTAATTTTCATTTGCATGCATACTTGATGATCATGGAGATTAGCATTCTTGCTTTTCCTCTTTAAATATTTCATTTTATGGTGTACTTGCATGGGCACAAACTAGGTCTAATATGAGGGCCTTAATTATAAACCCTTGCACTCCATGAATAGAGAGCTATGAGTCGCCATTTGAGATTTCATTCTTGAGTAATCTTGGATTTAATGACTCATAAAAGTGTGATAACATTTTAACACATATTTTTGGTGCCCACCGTGGGGAAACCCACCTTTACATGCTTGTTTTGGTTATTTTTGGAGCTAACCTCCTTGTGCAGATTTGGTTGGAGACTAAAACCCTAGATTTTCAAAGATTTGATCATATCTCCCAAAAAGATTAGAGTTTCGGTCTGAATTATTTTTTGCAAGTTGGTGACATATCAAAGAAGCTTCAGTAAAAAATTAGAATTTTCTAAGGTATTCTAAATTTTTTATAATTTTTTTCTTTATTTTTCATAAAAAATTAATTTTCGACGCAAATCAACATATTTTTTGGAAATTTTTACATTTTAAGAAATCTATTTAAATTATACAAGGGGTCCATTCTTTGTGTTTTAAATTTGGATGCAATATCATAGCTCAAATAGTCGATTTACAAAAATTGGTATGTTTTGGTAAAATGGATCTCTAGGGCACAAATGAAGAGATTTTTTCTAAAATTTTTATATTTTTGGAAAGCTCTCTATTTTTTAGTAGGGGTCTCTATTTTGCATTTCTATTTTTGTAATAGAAATCATATCAAAAAAATCAAATCTTGTTGACTAGGTCAAATGCAAAAATAATAAAATTTTGTGATGAGTATGCACTTATTTTTCATGGTTCAATGCATGATATGAGTTGTCATTTGGATTATTTGCATGCTATTATTTCTCTTAACAATTCATTTTCAGATCTAACCCTAGGGTTTGCATAAGTTAGATATACATTACATATCTTGTTTGCTTGTTTGCTTGTTGGAGAGTTCGTGGTTTGTTTGCACAAAAAAAACTCAACAAAAATCTACTAAGCGCGTTGCTTTGGACTTGAGGTATTTTGTTACAATCTCTATAACATTTATATTTTGAGAATAAAATGAATCTCTCATGTGTCTAGCTTGAGTGTTTATTGCTTTCATAGATCATACTTCAATTTTGGGCTCTAAAAAGAACATAGATTCACTTTCTTGCATATATATTTCACATAGTAATTAGGCCCTATGAACACTATTTGTGACGTTCTTGAGAGAGTGGGTTTCTTGTGAAGCTCTTCTTGATGATATAACCCCTTGTAGGTAGGGAGGATATTGTTACTATCTCATGGTCTTACTTGGTTTAGTCCTCAACATTGATCGGTACGTTCTCTCTTGGACCCACTTAGAGAGCTCAGTAGACATTATTGTTGACATCATGAACTTTGGTGAGGTGGTTTCAATCTTAGCGTGTCAATGAAATTTCTTGCTATGTTTGGGTGAAGTGAAGAGACTAGAGGATAATGCTCTACTCCCTTTTGGGTAGTATCAGAAACTCAGATCCTTGAATCTAAACCAAGTCCCCATGTGGTCCTTTTTGTGAGTCACCTTGTTAGAGAGGGTTATCCATAGTGGAAATTCCCTTTATTGGGTCAACCACATGGATGAAACCTCAAGCGGTAATAGCTATTTTTTTTGTGGTAGCAACAATCGCTATATAAATGTCTTTGTGAAAGAAATCTCCATAGGTGTAGTTTCTTGTTGGGCTGTTAGATCTCCTCAGCATCTTGAATTGATTAAATTTTTAGAATGTGTCAAAACTCCGGTGCGCCTGAATTGGAGTTCGCCCTCTTGAGATTTCAAAAGTTATAGAGTTGACCATTAATAAGAACTATAGTGCAACCAACTTTTTATTTACTAGAACTATGTGCATGGTTGAAAAATGTTTTGAGAACATACACAAGTAGAATCTTTAAGGAGTAGCATACTAAGTCACTATTCTTGTTCATGTGCAAGGTTGCTTTGTCCCTTGCTCATTATTTGAAGACATTTGTTTGCTTGAACTCCTTGATTGTTGTCTTATGTGCTTGATCAATGATGAAAATCTGTTGATGTATTTATGTGATCAATTAAAACAAACAAATCTAAGTTCTCGAGTGATAAAAACTTCAAAGATCTCCCCAAAAGTGCTATGACATGTTGCTCAAATGAACTTAAATGGTATCAAGTTGCACAAAATGACTCTTGGTCTTCTTTCTTCCACATCTCCCATGTCTTCCTAGTCTCCCATTTCCATTATTTCTCTTCTTCTTCTTCTTCCTAAACTCTTCACATCTTCTTGATTCTTTTCCTCTTATTATCTAGTCTACCTTCTTCTATTCATCTCTTCTATTTATTTCTTCCATGCTTGATTCCTCCTCTTCCAGAACCATGAATTTTAACTATCTTGTTATGGAACCTCTCTTGAAAATAGATGATCTCAAACTCATTGGTCAATTTGAAGAATTTTATTCCTCCAATAGTCTTTCTAGATATGGCAGGGGTGATAAACTTAAGACAAAAATAAAAGAAAAGTTGAATGAATCAGACACCTTTGCTAGGATCATAGACATGATCATGTCACGACCTCCTTCTTCCAAACATTTTTCATCTTCTAATTCTTCTCATCCTTCCTCATCTTCCAAGTCTTACCATGACTCTTCTAGATATTATTTGCATTCCTCATTATCCAAGTCTTCTTCCTCCACTAGGTCTTCACTTTCCTCTTCTTCACGATCTCGTTCCTCTTCTACTTCTCCCAAGAGTCTTACTTCTCTTCTCAAGACAGGCCATAATGAGCAACATGACAATCCTTGTGATACCTCTTCCACGAAGAGTGACATGCCCATCTTTGATGACTATGATGATGAACAATGTAGTGATACCTATGAAACCTCTATTCCTAAGAGTCCTCTTAGTCGTGTGCTCATGCTTACTAGAAATGGGTCATCACATTGGATAGATCGTGATGGTGATCCATATGATTCTGATTTTGAAAGAGACTTTGATGATTTTTGTGAACAATACCTAGATGATACATCCACTTTTATTGAGGAAGAGAAAACTTTTCACGATGATTATAAATGTAAATACTATAAGAATCTCTCCTCTAAGAACTCTCATGTTGAAAATAAAGATTACACTCTCAAGCAAGATTATGTTAATGATGTACCTTTGTCTTGTGATGGTTCCCTTCCATCCCCTACTTCCTCCAATATCCATACATTTCCTAAAGTTTCCAAGCCTTTCAAATCTTTCACAAATCCTTCATCCAACGAAAGTCCTAATACTTTTCATGTGGTTCCCTATAGTTGTCCTCAAGGGCTACCTCTTAAAGAAACTCAAGCTAACTTTCACTTGGCTGCAAATACTTTCAATAGTACTAAACCTAAAGAGCCTAAGCCTTTATATGCTATAATTCCTACTTTAGCTAGTCCTTCACCATCTCTTCCAAAGTCTTCCATATAATTCCAACATGCTTCCTTGTCCTTAGAAGTGGCTCCATGTCAAGAGGACTCTAAAAATGATAAAGAAAATAACATAAAGAAAGATCAAGATCAAGAACCCTCCATGTCATCTAATTCTTTTCATGATGTCTCTTATCTGTTTCATGGTTCTTTTGATCCTCTATGCCCTTTCTCATTCATTCCACCATGTATTAAGTCTTCTCCTAAGCAAGATCAAGCTACTACTTACACCGTTGAGCTTATTGACAATCAAAATAACCTTACTACACTTGTGCTTTCCAAAGATGATACTTCTATTAAGGTTATTAAAAATAATGTTGTTACTTCCAATGTTAAGCCTATTGAAAATCAAGAGAAAAATTATATGCTTATGCTATCCAAAGCTCCTTGTCAAGATCAAAGCCTTCCATCTTCTTGTTCTACCACTCCATGTTTGCTTCCACTTTCTACTCTTCCTAAGTCTTTTCAAGCTCCAAACAATCCTATCAAAGAAGTTGCTCCTATTCAAGATGTTCATGATCCTATTGCAAATCTTAATTCTCACTCTAAAGATGCTGATGTCCTTGGTTGTCATATAGATGTTGATAAACTTATTGATTATCCTTTTGTATCTTCCACGTCCATCCTTGGACCTCCTCCACCAATACTAAGGGCTTCACATCTTCCTTCCATCTTGGGACCTTATGTTCCTTCACTTTCCCCTCCTAACTCTCCTAATTCATCATCCATCTTGGGTCCTTACGTGCCTCCATCTCCTATCTTCCCTCAAGATCAACATAGATGCATACACTTGAATCCTTTTCATCCACCCACCCATCTAAACCACTCATGTCCTCCTTTTTCTTCCACAAGTCCCAAGTCTTTTGTAAGTAACTTGAATTTTCAATACAAGAAAAATAAGCAATACAAGAATCCATCAAAAAAAGATCACCATGTCTCCTCTAATCAACATGGAGGCATAAAGTCAAAAGAGATATCTAAGAAGAAAACTACAAGACAAGTATGGGTTCCAAAATCCATCATTGAAGATATTCTCTCTAAATCATTAAAAAGAAATGAAAAGCCTATGACTATATGGATTTCAAAGTCTCTCTTGAAAGAGTCTGATGTTGAGTAACAAGTGAAGTTGACATTCAAGCTTCCAAAGGCTTCCATTTCATCTTCTTCCAAAAATATTCTTCCATTCCATGTGCCTAAACCACAACCTCTGCTATCCATTCACCATATTCTTTCACGTATTCCTTCATTCACGTTTCCTCCATCCTCTCGCCACCCTTCAAGGTGTGTGTTGATGTTGATCTTGCCTTCCTTTACATCCACCCTTTCATAATCCTTCCATTCATTATCCTTCTACCTTCTATCCTTTTTTCTCATTTGCCTATTCCTCCTATCTTCCAACCTCACTCGCTTTACATAAAACTTTATCCTCCATTTTTCTCTTCCATCTTCCTTTCCCTATCAGCATCTTTGAACATATCATTTTGAATCCTTGGCATATCATGTTTTATCCTTTCAAGGAGCATTATCTAAAAAGCTTGCCTTCTTCCAAAAAAATAAATAAATAAATAAAATTCAAAAAATAGAAAAATTCATAAAGAAAATAAAAAAAAATGAAAAAATTGAAAATGTGCCTTGGTGGAAACCTGGAAACAGGCACCTGAGTAGAAAAAGTAAATAAAAATAAATTTTTCCTATGGTGAAAACCACTCCTTTGTGGCGCCTTGGATAAGTACCGTGATGAAAACTTAGCAATCAAGCATCATGCGTAGTTCTTCTACATATTTCATCCATTCCGTCTTCTCTCTTTGATCTTGACAATGTTGACCTATACACGAACATTTGGCTATCTTGTGAGCTATCTTACGATGATCTTGCTTTCATTTCATTCATGTTTAGCTTTCATATTTATTTTCCTCCATTCATTCTAGCCTTTCACTATCCTTTTTCCCTTTGGTCTTGATCTAATAAAAAAGAGTAAAACATGATGCTATGAAGCCTCTTGACATGTCTACTCCTTTGGACTGCATCCTTTCTTTTTTTTCAATTATGCTTTTGTGACTTATCTTATGCTGTCCTTTCATTGCTTGTCCAAATGTGCTTTGCATGACAATTTTTCTTTAGCTTGGGTACTCTTGAGGAGTTTGCCCTTGAGGATTTCTTCCCTTCATTCTCTTTCATTCTCTTGTCTTCCATCTCTTCTACCAGTTTGCTAATCTCTCTTGTCCTCCACCTTGCTAGACATTGGGACTACACGATGTGATCTTGCTTGGGAGTTTTATGCCCATTCTATCTAGGGGCATCCTTTGTACATACTTATTGATCTTGAAAAAATTCAAAAAAATTGTATATTGTCAAAAATTTTAAAAAGTAGAAAATGTCCTAAAAAATGATCATCTTAGTGAAAACTTAGCAATAGGCGCTTTGATGTATCTCAAAAAATTTATATATTCCAAAAATATAAAAAAAATAAAAAAATAAAAAATTCAAAAAAGAAAAGAAAAAGTGCCTTGGTAAAAACCCGGAAATAGGCACCTTGGTAGCAAAAATACAAAAAAATTATAAAAAGTCCTTAAAAAAAAAGAAAAAAAAAGAGGAAAAAATTTGCAATAAAATCAAAGTGGTGAAAACCTAGAAATGGGCGCTACTTGAGGCCTTTGCACCCCTGTTTCTTAGTACGCGTCCTCAACACTTAGCCTTTCTCCATCATGCCTTGTCCTTGTTTCCTTTGTTTGGAATTGGTCTTTGTCTTTTTCTAGGGGGCATAACTATGTTATCTTTGGTCTCTTGAATGCGTTAGTCTTTAGGACACCTCGCAAATGGTGTTTTTCAACACCACCGCAATTGTGTTTTTAAACACAACCCCTAACATCGAGTATTTTTCAACACTTATCAGTTTGGTCTTACCCAGTTTTGTTATGTGATCTTACTTGCTAATTGCAAGCATTTGATCCTTATCCTCGAAACTCAGTATCAGTTAATACACTTCATTTTTAAACGCAACACTTAATGCTTGAGATATGTCATGATCTTTTCTTTGTGTGCTGACTATTATTAATTTTTGTTGAGCATCCTTGTCTAATAAGTCTCTTTGGGATGCATAGCTAGAGGACTTGGGGCATGGGGCATGTTTTTAGTTGCTTTCTGCTTGTGGGTATGGTCTTGAAACTCTAGAGTGTTTCTTGTTGTTCCCTTGAAACACTTAGGAGATTTGAGACATCATCCTTGACTGTTTTTGCACAACCGTTCTTATGGTCATCCTGACATCTTTGCTTTGATGAGAGTATGGTTTTGCTACATCAAATTGGGTAAGCTAAAATCGAAGTCATCTTGACCTTTATGTCTTTGATGCTTATGTTAGAATCTTTCCACATTTTAATATGATATAAATCACATTCATATTTTCATAGTTGCGCTTGTGACTAGTGATGATTGTGTGATTTTCTGATGTTCGTTAATAATGGCCCAATGATGAAAATAAGTTCCTTAACATTCTCTAATGAATGATGAACACAAAATCCTATGTTACAGTTTCTCTATTGCAAGTACACCTTTGCATTTTCATGTAGCTTGCATTGTTAGACTTCATGATAATATGCATTTTTAGGCTACATTAGGAGTTTGAGAGGGTTTTCCTTCATCTTTCTTTTGGACTTTTAATCAATTGTGGTCATGTTTTGATCTTCATTTCCTTATCTTCTTTCATGATCTCAATCGAAATTTTCTATCTTAACCAGTTGATTGATTTTGAGGCATTCTCTTTCTTGAGGCAAATTCTCTTTCTTCTCTCCATTTCTTTCCACCTTTTTCAAACTTCTATCTTTCATTCGCTTTCACCCCACTTCTTTTCTTCCAATTCAACCTTGGGTCATAATCTTTCATGCTTAAAGATCTACCTTGGTTATGTGATCCTTATATCTTTCATCTTACATCAAGAACCTTATCTTTAGTTCAATTTGATTAAATTTATCAATTTGTTGTTTCTCCTCTATCTCATTTTGATTTCGATCACGAGGGGGTAGTACCTATCAAACTTCAATCCTTGATTCAACTTTATCAATCCTATCAATTGCTTTGCTTGGGGAAACCTTGCTTGAGACTTGACAATTACCTATTTACAGGGGTGTTGGCCTTGTCTTTTTCATTCAGTTTATCTTTGTCTTGATGTGTTCCCATTCGTCGATCACACGTCTGAGTTGTTTTGTGATCCCAAATCGATCTCACACTTCAACTTCATTCTTTGACTACACGTGTTCCCATGAAGATCACACATTAGTCAAAGAGGGGCAAATGTATGCACCCTAAAATGGTCGCCTAGACTTTGGGCCCCCATTCATCAATTTATCAATTTCCTGAATCAATGATTTGCAATATTTTTAATTTAAATCAATTTCTTTGATCAAATCATAATTAATTCAATTATTTTAATATTTTCTAAGGTTTGATCATTTTATCCTAAGTTTTATTTAATTAAGAGAACATGCTCCCTTTTAATTAAATAAAAAAATCTTTTAAATTAAATAATAAAATCACTTTATCCTAAGCCACATTTAATTAAAAGAACAAATCTCTTTTAAATAAATAAAAAATCTTTTAATTAAATAATGGAAACCACTTTGCTCAAAATAAAAAATAAATAATAAAATAAAAATAAAAATAAAAAAACTTTTTGTCTACACATTGAATGCACACTTTCCAAGATGAGTGGAATCTCATTTTGCCTCTTAATCACTTCCACACATCTTTTTGCCTCTTAACCATGTCCATTGATTTTGCCTCTTGCGAATCTTGAGCATATGGATCAACCAAGATTTAATCTCTACCATTGCTCATTTCTTTTTGCCTCTTAATCTTGACCGTCCATTCATTTATAAATCCTTTATAATGAGCCCTCTCCTTCTCATTTTTATGTATGGAGATTTTAGAGATCAAAATTTATGTTATTGTTATACAGGTTTGGAGAGTGATTTTGGAGGAGAATTTGAGCACTTGAGCTTGGATATTGCAACTTCTCTTTTCTTGTCTTCTTCTCTCATGCCCCCATGACAATCCATTTAGATTAATCTTGCACTTGCATATTAGATTAGATTCATATTTCCTTTCATAAAATAATCTTGCACAAGCATTTTCTTTCATAGATTAGTTTTCTTTCATGAATTGTTATCATATAGAATAGCTTTAATTTTCATTTGCATGCATACTTGATGATCATGGAGATTATCATTCTTTCTTTTCCTCTTTGAATCTCTCATTTTATGGTGTACTTGCATAGACACAAACTAGGTCTAATAGGAGGTCCTTCATTATAAACCCTTGCACTCCATGAATAGAGAGCTATGAGTCACCATTTGAGATCTCATTCTTGAGTAATCTTGGATTTAATGACTTAGAAGTGTGACAATATTTTAGCACACATAGGAAAGGATTGGATTTTTGGTACAAGTGGATTCAATAGTGCTACTTTCAGTCACACATCAGAGGAACTTATCAGAGCTTCAGAAGAAGGATTTTTATTGAACCTTTGATGGATATCATTGTTCACAACCAAGTATTTTGATCCTACAACTTGATCCTTGAACCTTCATTGACTTTATTATTCAGAATTCAAAATTGACATCACTTAAATGATCATAATATTTGGAAATTATTTTTGAAAATCTTGATACATTGCAAAACACTTGAAGTTCTTCTTGATGATCTTTATTGGCTTTTATCATATCTTTTTAGCTAATCAATGATGTTTTGACTAGATTGGCGGTGATGGAGACATGATATTTTTCTTGCCTTTGAGTGATTGTCTTGAGGGAGATCCAACAACTT
Organism: Chamaecyparis obtusa; assembly: GCA_027943335.1. Taxonomy (NCBI): domain Eukaryota; kingdom Viridiplantae; phylum Streptophyta; class Pinopsida; order Cupressales; family Cupressaceae; genus Chamaecyparis; species Chamaecyparis obtusa. The sequence goes on along the minus strand of BSBK01000498.1, from coordinate 1,210,988 downwards.
ATGTGAATTCGTCTAATGACATGGTCATCAAAGAGCCATCGAGGACTTTCATATAGGATGGAAGGTTGACTTTTGTTTGTTTACGCAAACGGATACGTTGGCTATTTAGATCTTCCATATCTTAATACCAAAATCCAATTGCAACATTGAATCCGTTGAAACCGGAATTCATACTCCCATAGTTGGTTATTCAACTAGTGAGGGTTATACTAGTTTCCTAAGGGTTACCAAATGTGATATAAAGCAGTATTCATATCATCATGATGTGGTCAGTGATGGTTGTACTTGCTTTCCGGTCCCATAATGCTCAATGATGAAAATATTTCTCTTTTGTATTCCTTTTGCAAAAAGCTAGTGACAATTAGTTGCATTGCATTTTCATGTTAGATTAAGTGCATTCGTTTGTGGTATTTTTCGAAGTGAAAGGAGGTTCATTTAATATCTTGATCAATCATTAAGGGGGGTTCAATTAAACACTTTATCCTTGGTTCAAATCAATAATGTGAGATTATCTTTTGCATTCATTCATAGCATTACTCATTATTCATTATCCTTATATCTGAAAATAAAAAGAAAAAGATTCATTAATCACTAATCATTTGCATACATTTAGTTAAGGATTGCATTTTAAGAGTTGCATACATCAAAAAATCAAAAATATGGTTGCATTCATTATATATCCATATTTCCATAATAAAACATTTGCATCCATACATTGAAAATTAGAAAAACATATCAAAGTTACATTCTCATTTGCATTCATTTATCTACATCATATGTAAGATACATTGCATCCATAGCACAATCAAAAGTAAATGCATCATAAACATCATATAGAGCTCAATATAAAGATAATCTCACATAAACACATCACGAGAATCAAGGAAAGTCCATAATCATATAAATGTCCATAACATTAAAGATCCATCAAATCTGTATATCAAAGATACAATATCATCGAAAAAATGATACATTAACATCCTGATCAATAAATATAACATGATACAAAATCATCATCAAGGAAATCATCTAATTAACTAGGGGCAACCTAATTCTATCCATCACCTATATCTACATCTGCACCTGATTCATATCAAATGACCCTATCTATCAACCTCCCACCATTAATCTTCTCATCAAATCCAATTCAATCGAATATCAATCAGTCGAATCATCCAATTGATCATCTAACGTCAATTAAGTTATCCTATCATCCATTTGCTCATCTTGAGCGCATCAAATCTCCTAACTCTATATCGTGAGGAAGGAAAATCATTGTTTTGTCTCTCTAGATCGTGAGAGCAAAATATCTATCCATTAACATACCTATCCTATCCGATTCACATCAATACAACATCAACCAAGTGTTTCTGACTGACATCAAATTATCTCAAACATCAACAACATTTTCTCAATCATAACTTTGCTCATCAAATTCTTTTATCAAACTGGGGCATTTGTGACCTTGATTATCATCAATGTTTTTAAAAAATGAAACATATTGGATCTATTTTTAATCAATTTCATCATATTTTTCTATCTGGCGATCAATCTATTTCATTTCTGAGGGGGCATTATTAGAGTATCAAATCTGCATCAACATCAACATTGAATTTGGGACATTAAAATTTTGAACTATTATCAGTGGGGCATGTTGCATAATTTTTAAATCAGGTTTCAAATCAATTTTGTATCAATCAATCAAGTATCGAATCAGTGACCGGGACATGCAATTTTCTTTGAATCAATGCGCTGCGCACATCAATTCAAAGAGGGGCATTTGTAGACACCGAAAACTGGGCAGGTGTCTTAGAATCATTCAAAGTTTACAAAATCTCAGCCAAATGCTCTAATTTTCATCAAAATAGATTAAATCAATTTTAAATGGACATTTATTAATCAAAATTGGACAAAATCATTTAAATCAAAAGAAAAATCAAATTATGACATCAAATAATTAAATACAAGCTTAAAGAGATCAATCACATTATATAATTAATTTTAATCAATTAATTATATAGTTCTAAATCAAAAATCAAATTGAACCTATTCTCTTACATGGCTAATTTAATTAATTGATGAAATTTAATTAATCCTAATATCTTTCAACATAATTTGAACAACCAATAAGAATTGAGAACACAATGCACATGGATCACTCCAAATAGTTGAATCTCAATCACTCATTTTCAACTTTGAATCTCAATCACTCAAATTTGTCTACTTGTCCAAACATTTGAGACAATCATTTATATTGTCCCCCCATTTAAAAACATTTTAAAGCTTTTGACTCAACCAAGGCTAAATCATGATTAAGTAACTCTACCCCCTACCCTTGGGATTTTACTACAAATAGAAGTCATTTTGAGAGCATAATAATCCTAGAAAATTTGAATGCATAGCATCATCACTACAGGCAATTTGAGAGAAATTGAGCAATATCTTGAACATTTTGAGAGCAAATTGTGAGATTTGAGAGCATTATCGTGAGTATTTGAGTTAATCTTTGTATCAAATTGAGAATTGAGAGCTAGCACTAATAAATTTTACCTCAAATTTCGAAGAGAATTGGTCGAATTTTCGACAATAATTGGTCGAATCCACGACCAAAACTTTCGTCGTTCTTTTTTTGTTGAATTTTCTACCTTTTTTTATTAGTCAAAATTTCAACCAAAAGATTGGTCGAAATTGAGACCATGCATTGGTAGAAATTGAGACCATAGCATTGGTCGAAATTGAGACCAATGCTAAATTTTTTTTAAAAAAAAATGTCTATTAAAAAGTGGTATTGGTATAATACTGTCTGTAGAAGATGATGCTATTCATATTGCCAAACCAATGAATGGTGGCATAGTGACAACCTCCTGTACAATGACATCAGCATGTTAGAACTCCAATGCGTACCAAAAATGATCAAAAAGTGTACAATATAAATAAACTTATAAAATGGGAAAAAAAGGAGAAACTTGTATTAACTTTCTCAGTAGGACCCATCTATTAGGATAATTTCAACAAATCATTTAAACAAATCAAAAACTTAAAATATATTGTTTAAACCATAAATGTAAAAACAAAACTAAATTCCACTGTACCTGTGTGCACCGCAAGATATGACCAAACAAACCTTCTTCAAGATTGCTTCTTTCCTCGGCATCGCCAATTATTGTGTCAAGCTCACTGTAAAATTGTTTTTGTTGCAGAATCCTCTTACCTTGTGATGTAAAACTGCAACACCAATAATAGCATCTCTCAGAAAATTTATCCTTGTATACCCATAAAGTTGATGGTACTCAATCATCCTAATCCTTCATTTCCACATCACATACTTTCAAGTTAACAATGATACACATTCAAAAAAGTCATTCTGGTGAAAATTCATTTGGTACATAACTTGGAAATAAGCAATAATCAAATTAATCTTCAAAAAGTTGGGAAGGTAGGCAGATATACTGATGGGCCACCCAGCAGAGAAGTTCCAGAGTCTACAATAGCAGCACAGCCTCCAGCACAAAAGCCTGTAAGGAAAATTGTCCATTATTTTGAATGTCATTAAATTAGATTTAACACTTCATCAAACAAAACTGAAAGTCTTGGGAAGGTAATTCACCTGTTGATTCATTGCCAATAAGAGCATGGAAACTCAAGTTCATTCCACAATCTACCTGCCAGTAACCCTGTTTTGTAACAGGCACAAATGTATGTTTACCCTTGAAGTGTTTACTGTTGACACCTCCAAATACTATCTTGCCTCCTTCTTCATCATCTTCATTCCTGTTCATCCAAAAAGAGAAGACCAGTTCTTGGACAAGGCTTTGGTTTACCATGTTGTACCTGTTGAGAAGAGGAGAAGAATATTTGAGCTAAATGTGAGAAACAGAGAAGAATATTTGAGCTAAATTATGTATAGAAGTGCACTTCTTTAATAAATAATGAAGAGGTTATTGTCTGAAAGAGAGCAAAAGAACAAGGCTGTAAAAATGTTGCCTTATCAAATCGCAGAGAAAATTGAACTGATGGCAGTTTAAAGAAAGTCACTTGATGCAAATTAAAATTTAACATCAACAGGGAGCCTAGGATTCTTCCTTGAAACCAAGCCCTAGAATGCCATCAAACTTAGATAGCAAAAATGTTAACCCCGGTTCATGTGTTGTCTCGGTAAAGACCTGCATCGTGAAAGAACCCACTTCTACATAAATTCCAAGCATCATGAAAGAACCCACTTCTACATAAATTCCAAATTAAGTCGAACAGAATAAATATTTGATATCCAACTGGGAAACCTTAGCATCCAAAAATTACTAACCTGATGTTTCACAACAAGTTTCCCAACTGTAACATCATCTTTACTTAAGAAACCGGATATTGATCCACTGCCATATTGGATCTCACAGGATTCTCCTTCACAACCAACAAGTGATACATATTATTTGTTTAGCAATTTGCTTAATATCTCCATTTAAGCAGACTAAACTGAGGTTGAGGTTTGAAGTAGAGTACCATCTTCTTGGTATGTGCTTGACTTTGATGACTTGTACCTTGAATGAAAATAGCAAGCCAGTTACACTATAAAACTATTGTTAATCATTGTTACAAAAACAACCACAAAATCCTCTTTAAATTAAATAGTCCTCCCAGATATTTCAATACAAGATATTTCAGTTAATTTCTATGAAAGCTAATTTCACTATCCAAACAGGCATTAATTCTATTGACTGTGTACAATTTCTCAGGATTCAGAATTTGAATGTAAGGAAATTAACCATAATTACCGATAGACTTGACACCAAAATGCAGTACAAAGAAATCTTCACTTTAGACTTTTAAAAAAAAAATCTTAACTTCAGACTTTTAAACAGAAAATTGAGAAGGAACAATCTTGTTATAAAATAAATTAAATAAGAGCTCCTGCTTGATCGTGAGGTCAAACTTAAACTACAAAATCTGAACAATATATAAAGTAAATAAAAAACTATTCTCCAACCCTTGAAGAAGAAAAACCTCGGTTAGTTTTATTTGGAAACTTATGTCACAAGGCCCTGAAATATAATTTAAACATGGAAGTGATTGGTAATACTCCGAGAGTTATAACCTATTATATATTGATTGATTATATTTGCAAGTAAAATAAAGTTGACATGGTTTTCGCAATGCTAAATGAGATGAGAGCAAAGGGTTTCATTCTAGGCATTGTCATGTATAATATATTACTTTACAAATTCCACAAAAGACATGACAGTGGAAAAGCTTTTTGGCAATAAATTAAATGAAGAAAAAAGGTTGTGCTCCAATTGATGCGACTGTCCAGTGTATTGACTGGCTACTTGAAGTTGGTCAAATGAAAATATTAAGAGACTTTGTAAATGATGATTCATTTATCATTTCTAGGACAGTATGGTTCTTCTTGCTGAGTATTAAAATTGCTCTCTGATATATTTTTTCCCAGCTCTAGAAATTGATATTTATGCATTCATTTCTATGTTACTTTGTAATGTCCCTGTAGGACAAAAATGCAATATGTTGGATAAAACCCTGGTGTACATTCCTCTGTCGTGCTGGTGGGTATGTACCAACCAGATGGTGGAGCCAAATACCACGTGTCCACGAGAGGCCTGGCCTGCATTGGCACTCTTGTGGTAGAAAGACGCTGCTCTTAACATCAACATGCACCATTCACCATCAATTTGGGCTTGCAGTTGCCTTGCTTGGTATCAAAGCCAAAGTCTCAAAGCTGAAGTCCCGAGATCAAGCCTTGTGGAGCATGGCTGGCATGTAATATCCCTACTGGACAAAAACCTAATTGTTGGCTAAACCTTGACAGACATTCCAGCTATTACACCAAATTGCATGGGTGGTGCATGGCACCCATCAACATTAAAAGTGGCATTTGTGTACCACCAAAGTGCCCATTAAAGTGAAATTAAGTAGTTATTGATAGACCGTGCAATGCTACTTACAATTCTTTGATATGTAGCCTACGTGAATTGCATGAGGTGGAAAAGGCTCAAAAGTTTCTTTAAAATATGCTAAGGGAAGGGCACCCCCAAATGTTGTTACCTATTGAAAAAGGAAGCATTTACACTTCTTTCTAAGATGGAAAAGAGGGGACATCTCCCTGTTGTCATTGTATATAATATTTTGGAATGTTCATCCTGTAGAACAAAATAAATAAACATGGCAGGCAAGATGTCAAAGGAAATGGCAACAAGAAATTTCAAACCCAATGAAGTGACATACACCACAGTAAAATTGATGGTCTGTATACGATAGATCTTTGTAGAGCACATTCACTCATTAATAAGATGCTAGATCTTATTAAATAGATCTAGCATCTTATTAATGAGTGAATGTGCTCATTAAATAGATCTAGCATCTTATTAATATAGAAAAACAAAACCAAGAGTCCACTTTGTAAGCCATGCTTTTTAGTTTGCTGTTTATACATTTCCTCTGATTGATGCCCTCTGACTGACTGATGCCTAGAAGTAAGGTGGGTATATGGTTATTAATTCAAGCGTTGCAGGTGTGACAGATTGCCAATGGTACTAGGAAGGCTATTTAAGTCATATACACATCTGCATACATAGTTACTGGGTATGATTCTGCCATGCTCTGTTAACCGCATGAAGATGGAGATTATGCACAACATGAAATGGATACAGCCCGGGTTTAAACAGGTAGCTTCTCATTCTACAGGACAAGACAGACCTCATCTCAACACAAAAAAGAAAGGGAGAAAGCACCTTGTCACATTAGGCACAAATTCAATGTTGTGCACTTCACTCAGTTTATTAATGCCCTCTATAAATAGGGAAACACAAACAAGGATTAGGACCTTTGACATTCAGCTATAACTGAACACCTTCCTCTCGATTGTCCTATCCTTCACCGCACTTTTTGGTGGCCTTGTAAACTCTAGTGACCTCTGTAGAATTAATTCCCTTCTTGCTGAAATGGAGAACATGAAAATTACATCCAAATGTTATCACTTATAACATCCTCTTAAAGGCTTTGTATAAAGGGGATCAAATTGAGGAAGCATTTTGAATTTCAGACAAAATGAGGTACACATTGTTCTCCTAGTACTGTTATAGACAGCAACCTTATTGATGGAATCTGCAAAAGAGTTAGAGCAAATGAAGCTTTTATTTCATATGCTGAGATGATAAAATCTGCAACTTCTCCTAATATTTTTGTGTCCAGTACCGCCCTATTAATGATCTCTGCTAGGCAGAAGGAGAAGATGAAGGTCTCAAGTTTGTATCTGGAATGAGACATAGTTACTGCTCTCCAAATGTTATTAGATATACCACCCTGATTGATAATTTTTGCAAAGTAGAAAGAGTAGATGAAGCTCGAGAATTAGTTGATAAAATGCTGCAAGATGGCGGTTGTGATTACTTACAATTCTTTGATATGTAGCCTATGTGAATTGCATGAGATGGAAAACACTCGAAGGTTGTATTAAAATATGCTAAGGAAAGTGTGCCCCCAAATGTTGTTACCTACAACATTCTAATTGGTGGTTTATATCAGATTAACAAGGAAAAGGAAGCATTTACACTTATTTCAAAGATGGAAAACAGGGGACATCTCCCTGATGTCAGTACATATATTACTTTGGTAAGTTCATCCTATAGAACAAAACACATAAACATGGTAGGCAAGATAGGAGATCTTTCTAGAGAAGATTCACTCATGAATAAGATGCTAGATGGAGGCTTGACTCTTAATGCTGTCACTTAAAGCTGTCTGATTGATGCTCATTGCAAAATTGATGAAATAGTCAAGGCCATGAAGTATGTTTTTTAATACACACACATACATACATGTACGTACACATATACATACACAAAAACACACATATACATACCCAAAAACATACACACATATATGTGCTTGTATGTGTACATATAAATGTATATCAATCACCACATCATTTGGTGCAATATCTAGCTTAAGGTTTATGTAAATTTACATACATGCATATATATACATATGCATAGAGATGTACACATATGTGTGTGTATGATATATAGACACACACGCATATTATTATATATAATATATATATGATACCAATGGTAAAATGTCACAACTATGACACTTGGACTTGGAATAGTGTGACAACAAATTATTAAATAACCTCCCTAATGGCTAATACCATTGACAAATCTGTCACACAGCTGATTTGTCACAGCTGATTTAACACAAAAGAAGCACTTGAAATGGTGTCTAAACTTAAATAACCTTCCTAATACCATTGGAAACTTAAATAATCTTCCTAATACCATTGCAAATTGTCACAGCAGCAGCATTTGAACCTGGAAGAGTGTATAAGTTTAAATAACTTTTCTAATACCATTGGCAATCTATCACAGCTGCAGCAGTTGAAGTACAAGCATGTAAAATCTTAAATAATGTGTGTGTTGCAATGTCAGCTATAGTGGTAATGTTAATTACTCAAAACTTGCACAAAAAAAAGAAAATTAAACAAATGTATGCATACATATATACATGTGTACCATAACTTCATACTATCTACAACTAATGTATGGCACAACTACAAAAAAATGTATGTCATAACTACAAACTATCCAATAGGCAATACATATACCTGTATGTATCATATATATGAATCTCTATCTGTCTGTCTAGGTTTTTTTTTTGCTAGTTTTGAACATTTATCATGAACCCTAAACCAGGCATGGCAACACACAAGCTATTTATGATTTTACACACTTGCATATTCAATTGTTGCAGTTGTGACAGATTGTCAATGGTATCAGGAAGGTTAGTTAAGTTTATATGCTGCTGCAAATTGGCACTGTCAATGGTATTAGGAAGGTTACTGAAATCGTGACACCATTCCAGGTCCTAGTGCCACAGCTGTGGGAGTTTGCCAATACCATCGTGTCTCTCTCTCTCTCACACACACACACATTTGTGCATAAACCTTAAACCAGTTACAACACCATTTGGTGTTGTGTTGTATCCAAATGTATACAATATGGCCCAAGTATAGGTAGATGATATCAATGAGATTCTTTATGATTTTAGACACTTTAATATTCAAGTGCTACAGCTGTGACGGATTGCCAAAAGTACCAAGGTCGTTTATGTAATGCCCTCATTCCAGACCTGACGACATCTATAATTGATAAATGATTAAACAAGTTTTAATTAAAGATTTAAACTCATTATTATAGAGAACAATTATTTACAAACATGATATCAAGGAACCATCGATACATCTTGGCTTAATAGCAATACAAGTACCAGTCATCAAATATTCTCTTGACATCTATGATGAAGTCAGCAGATACTATATTATTCATTAAGCTGTTATCGGATTTGGTTCCCCATCGAGGTGTAGACAAGGATAGACTCACAAACAGCCTGATATCAGCAGTGGTTCATAAAGTATTTGAATCTGTGGCTATGACCCTAAAGGGAGTCTACAATGGAAATAAAAAATAGCGACTAGCCAGTGGATAAAATATATGCGAATACTACCTTGGACTGGAATGTGGTGTATAGAAGTTGAGACCTTGCTAATATGATATTGATTACCAACTCAATCTGCAATAAATAAATAACCATGAAATATCGAGGGTACGATCATCGCACCAGAGGCATAACAGATTTATTACAAGTAACTCATTTATTGGATAACAGATTTCACCATCTGACCCAGATTAAAATACAGAAATCCGAAAAAAAAATTATAGGGTTTACAGTTTTCACTATGAAATATTACAATATTGCTGAGAAAATACCTTGATTTGTTTCAAATGGATGCGGTGCAACCCTTCAGCAAATAATTGTTTTGCTACGCATCAAAAACAAACCAGAAAAAATTGTTCCTGATACAAGAAAACCTCCGAAGAAAACCAGAAGCTACCTTACTGAATGCTGAATTGAAATTCTCACTAATGATGTAATGGAAAGAAAATTTAGATTTTCTACATTTGCACGAAATTACAAAAAGGTGCATTGTCTGCAAACATTACAATTTTTTTAGAGCATGTTTTGTGGCACTTTTTAGTTTCAGTTCATAGGCACGTACACTATAGCATCCATTAGATTCATTTTTCACTTTTCAGTAATATTTCTAATCAATCAGATTTAAGAATTAAAAAATTGACTTAAAAACTAAGGTTTAAATTTATCAATTTGTTCATAAATTACAAATAACTAATTTTAACTTCTTGTACTGTCGCTTGTCTATCCATCAATCTCATTTAAAACAATTTACTGCAAGAAACACTAGAAATTTGAAGTTCTGGAAGCTATCCGTTCTATATACTTAATATTGCTTGGGCGACGGCAAATAGGGCAACACCAGGTAGGACAACTTGTTGATTTATGTTGTTGAGAGGGTTTGAATCTTGAGTGGATTATGTGGATCCCTTCTGCTATTGCAACAGCATTGAAGGTCCTGGTAAACCGAAATTGGAGAAGCCGCCACCTCCTGAACCTGAAACAGCAGCTGTGACATCTTGTGTGCTCATCAGTTCCATTCTCAGAGTATTAAGCAGTGGTATAACAGTAAGATTGGAGAAGTTACGATTGTTGTTGTTATTGATGATGTTGATTTGGCAAGATTGCGACCAGTGCTGCCAATATAAGTTGAAATTCTAATAGGCATCCAATACACTGCAGCACCCGTGGTGGAAGATGTTGAGATAGTGTCAGATTATGGGTTAACCATGAAGTGATAAGTGGTACTTGTATTCACGGCCTGCACCATCCAGAACTGTTCTAAGGGATTCTTCACTCATGTTGCTGAAAATGCTTGACCAGCTACAATTTCTCAGGTTTTGCAGAACTCTTTTACAGGTCCCATTGCTGACCTTTCAGGCCTAGTTTGAAGCGCATACTTGGGATCATAATCTGTTTTCTGGTTCTATCACTGGGTCTCTTATTAGTCTGCATCATCTGAAGGTTAATGTTCTGTCACACAATTTGTTGAGTGGTGAGACACCTAAAGATATGGTGAGTCGATAGAGATTGTATGTTCTTCAATTGGATAATTATACGCTTCATAGCACTATTCTCGTTTTTTATCTGTCTTCTATAAAGGTACTTAATGTGTCCGATAATGAGCTCAGTGGAACAATACCAAGTACTGCGGCTCTCTCTGTCTTGAATGCTGATTCATTCTTAGGAAATCCAAAACTCTATAGGAGCCCATTGGGCAGGCACTATCATGTAATTTTAGCATCTCCTTCATAGGCTACTCTTCTTGTTATAAGCTCTCTGTTACAGGAAGATTTAAGGCCGTTGATGAAGATGAAGAAACAGCTAACTAGGGTGAAGATAGCAGGGTTTGAGGCAAAATCCAGTGTGTTGCTATTGACTATGTTGTTTGTTGTTTTTCCTTTTCGCCAAGAAAAGGAAAAACAAGAAGATGAGGCAGAGTAAAATGCAGGAGAAAAGCTTTCAGCTGAAGACAATGGATTTGAGCAGTTTTATGATAATGTCCAGGCCATTAGGCCAGAGAAACTGAAGAGTGTGATCCTTATGTTCTGTGTAGGAGAAACCCAGGTGTATACTTTGACGGATGTGCTTTGTGCACCAGCTGAAATGATGGGGAGGAGCGGGGACTTCTTCAAGGAGGTAACAGAGGATAAGACAACTGTAACAGTGACAAGATTGAAAAATTCTAACAAGATATATCATATATGGAGATGGTCGGCAAGCTCAGACATGAAAATATAGTTTGTCGGAGAGCTTGTTTCCACTCTAAGTTGGTGGGATAAGACAATTATCCCAATAGAAGTCTCCTTCTCTTATACATCATGACTGCATTGTCCTAAATGGCTGATCTGGTTCGGTTTATTGGTTATTTTTTCATTAAAAAATTAATTTCATCAGCATAAGTGACATTTACATGCTCAAGATTTTTGACTGCAAAACTGATTTTATTTTTGGTCCTTATTTCACAGAAAAAATTCAAAGATGCCAAGACTATTGTACATGTGCAAATGGTATAATGCCTAAAATATTAAATAGTGTAAGAATGACGTTCAACAGATTTATCACCGTTTCATGATAGGAAGATGAGAAGTAGTGATCAGGCTTATGGAGTAGTCAAGAGACATAGATTCTTAAGATGCAAATAGAGAAGGTTAATAGCTAGTGGACAGAGTTCAAATCTAGATATGGAAAAGTATGCAATCATCATACATGAAGATAATACTTCAACAAATTAGTCAAAATAATAGATAAACAACTGGATACATGCAGAACTTGAAGGACAACATTATGGTGAGACACAAGGCACTACAAAGAGAAAAACATAGAAACGAGGAGACATGTTTACCCAATGCTAAAATGATATTATGTTCAGTGAACATAGATGATGACAGTTGTGTGATTTAAGGATTCTTAATGTGTAAAAGATAACATAGTGACAAAGTGCAACAAATGAAGATGAAAGAGAACATGAGTTTGAAGATGATTTTTCTAGTATGAGGAGGAAGTACATATCAAGATCATGATGATTTTTCTAATAGAAACACTATTTATCATATTCATGCTTATCTTGTTTCAACTTTCATGTGTAGGTGTGTAGAAGTCATCACATTAATAGAATGGTTAGAAGGGCATATAAGGTGAAGTGATATAATTTTATGAACGATGACATGGATTTGTGAATGACAAAACAAAGTGTGAGGGAATGTGTTGATGATTGGTGTTCAAACAAATTGAAGTATGAGAATGGATATGTTGGAACAATGTGAACTTGTTTAGCAGTTCTTCATTGTGAGCATGATATTCAATACTATGACAGGTATTATTAAATTTCTACATGTTATCACTTAGGAGGAGCTATTTAAAATATTATTCATCCCTTTGTCATATGTTTTCAAAAGGGGGAGAAAGAGTAGAGTTTTGAAATCAATGCCAAAGGGGGAGTTTGTTGACTTTAGCATGTTTGTCATTGATGTCAAAAGATGACAATAAGAATTAATCGGATGAAGATGTAAATTTTGTGGTTAAATGTTATGTTTGTATGCTTGTATATAGATGTATGTATGGTTGTAGTGCAAGTGTGCAAGTAACATGTATCAGATGGTTGGTGATTAATGCTCATAAGTTGGTATTGGTGTTTCTCATAAGTGATTGCAGAACATGAGATTTGATAAGATCATAGTTATCTTTGTTATTGTCATTGATGTCAATTAGCACCCAACAAGGTTGTTGTAATTTTGAACCTTCCAATTGAACCTCACATTGAAGTTCAAAAGTTCACTAGTTCAAGATTCATTCTGCACATGTACATATCCCGACTCTTATTTGAATCTCGAGTCTTTGTTGAATACAAAATTGAGAAGTTTAAAGCAAGTTGGTAGGTATATATTGAACTTGAACAATAATACCTCTTTGTTTGGTTCAAAATGTGTGGTTCATCGTACATAATCCTATATGTTCATAAAAACATATTATTTGAAGTCTCAAACTATTCTCTGTATATGATAAGTTATGATTATATTAGTGGCTCGCTGTGTTTGAATTAGAATTTGGGAGATGTCAAAGGAGTGCATATTATTTATCATTTATAACAACTTGTATCAAAGATTCATATATACCGACTTGGGTAGACACCTAGATTCAGTCTTATGAAAACAACTTGTTCTAGTTTAATATATTCGGCTTTTGTATTACCATCCATTATGATCATAATATTTTGGGATTTCTCTTCTATAAATGACGACATTCTTGACTATCATAATGATTTTTGTGTTGACCTTGAAAACTATAAGTTATACAGTTAATTATCACTTCCCGTCACTCGGGTGAGAAGAGATCTGTATGTGGCGACAACAAGACAGAGAACGACCTCAATAATAACAAAGGATAAAATGGTTGTTGAAATAATTAAGTAAAGATCAGTAACTTGATAACTTGACAAGAGTTAATAATTTCATAATGGACGATTTTCATATTCCTCTATTGAATCGGGTTTACAAACATAAAAGTGATTATACATTATGTTTAAACAACTGATGGAAATTATGTTATTTATGTTTGGTTTGTAATCCTAGAAAGGTGTTGATAAAGGACCAAACGTGTTTCGAATACATATTGAGTTGGATAAACAACCGTGGTTTAGAATAAGATGGAGATAATCAATTTGAAGTTAGAGCCCATAGTTTTGTAACAGATCGAGCTATCATAACAGAGACAACATTTTCATAAAAGGATGATTGAATGAAAGGGCTGTGGATGAATAAAAGTATAGAGAAGATGTGTTCATTCACTGATTGATCTGGTAATCTTAATGTCAAAACTCCTGAATCCCTAGAATGAGCTAGAATGAAGAAAATGATTTTAATGTCAAAGCCTTTGAAGCCCTAGAAAGAAGACAAACATGTAATCTAACAATCTAGGTCTAAGATGATTAAAATAATTTAATGTCAAAACCCCAGAGGTCCTGGAACGATGACAAACATCATGCCTTTATTAATCCAGACATAGAATGAAGTAAAACCTAAGCATGCGGCAAATAATATCTAAATTATTTTGTTTAGCAGATGCCGGGTCTCAAAGAGGAAGCCCTTACACTGGAGTTCACGCCTGAGATTGCTGAAGATATCGCCTCAGGCTTGGCCTATCCACTCAGGCATCCAGATTAATTCACGGATTGATGACTCTTCTCTAATGATCAAATTCTAATGTTATAGTTTGTGAATCTGGACAAATAGAGCAGACTGGATGATCAATAATTTAACATACATAGACATGAGCAGACTATAAATTCTAAAAGAAGCATCCACAACATAATGACAGAAAAACAATTTTATGTGAAATGTGCACAGAAACATACAAACTATATATAGAGGAACAACTTACAGTATTCGCAACAGAAAACCAATGGAAACAGCAATTAAAGGTGTCACTTTCTGAAGGCATGTTATCATGATTCCAGTAAGTTATATTCTCAAAAGATGCAGTTGCATTCCAAGCATCAACTTCCTCTTTTTCTAAATTAGAAGCTCTAGCAAAATCATTATGGTCCTCGGGTTTCATTTTTTCCAAGACAAATCCTTCAGGTTGTCATGCATCCATTTAGAGGTATTATTAATGCCATAGTCACATATACTGCACTAAAAACATACAAAATATATACATAGAAACAATAGAGTAACTAAAAGGATGATAAACTAAAATAGTAAGAAAAGTAGAACAGCAAGTTTGGAATTCTATGTAAACGAAAACATACAAAATCTAAAATAACTCCAAAAATCAATCTGAAAAGTCAAAGGAATATTTTGAATCAAATATTGAACTGAACAACCTAATGTATTAGAACACAATTAATTTTTTGCAAATTGTACTGTGATTGACTGTATTTGGGAGCATTATCCAATCCAGGAGTTCAATGAATATTAGATTCTAATAAATGATATAGGATAGTAAATAACTTTTATATGGAGAGAAATTAATTATTGAATGTATCTATATATTATCTCATGTCACTGCATTTAGCATGTAAAATCCTAAAGATAAGAACAATAACAGAACCATGTTTCCAAACTGTAATCTACAGCAAAATAATGTTTATCTTTACACATTTCTGATAAAACACATCAAAGGCCTAAAAAAGCATTTGATATTTTGGTTCTTCAAATTTCAATTAATTTGCTGATCCTCGTGTATGTCAACAGATAGTACTTGTCAGTTTTGATCAGAAGCTCTCAAGAAAGACAGTTAGAGGCAGTTAGTTACAAAGTCAATCATCCAGTCAAGCTCTGCATCTGCCACTTAAGTGCATTGAGAGTATGTACATGTCGTCTTGGACTCAGATGAAGAAACAGTGAAAAATATATGGCACAAATGAGTAATAACCTTCAAAGTATTTGTCATATTGCGTACTTAGAAATATAATAAATGTCTAGTATCTTAGATACGTATCTTTTTTTGACAATTGACATGTTGATGACAATGACAATAATATTGTGATTGTATAACTAAGCTACAAAATCAAGCTTCTGATACACATAATGGTTCTCTGGTCAGCCAAAGAACCAGTAGGGGCATCTCTATTGAGATGGAGAATGAGAAGAACGAATCCTGTGAAATGCATAACATTGAATCCCCTTCATTTAAATCAGAAGATAAACAAGAAGTAAATCACCCATTAGCAGATCAAACAACAGCCAAACTGAAACATGAGAAACATTTTTAAAACTATCCAGGAACATTGCAAATTCCATTAAAGGAAGCTGATTATAAAATTCTTCAGAAGATTTTCACAAAGAAATTTTTGGAGAATGTACTTGTTGTGTTGTAAAAAATACACGCCCCATTGCAAATGGGAACTCCCTCTTTTTGCTTTCTAGCTTAGAGTTTAGCTTAGAGTCTTTAGGTTGGCAACATTTTTCGGGTTTCTTAGTCTCCTGACTATTAAGGAATAGAGGGGTTGGGCCTAGGAAAGACTAGTTGAAGTGTGGAATGAGGAAATCTCCTAAGGATTGTATGTCAATTGCAAAATCTGGGTTTGAGGAGGATCTCCTTTAGGAAATCCGCCTCCAGATTCATGCCTCTTTCAATCCCTACATATAATTTGCTAGATAAGCATGCAGTTGAAAAGTTGAGAATTGCCAAGGTTGGAAATTGGAGCATGATTCAATCATACTCAACGCAACATCAGAGACCACGTAAAGAGCCGTAGACCAGCCAATTTAAACTACTCAATTTCTTATTATCTTTGCAACAAACACCAATCCAAAAGATAGAATATAATACCACAATAACTTCCTGGGATTGACAGAGTAGTTCCAACTAACTTCCTTCCTCTGAAAGAAGCTTCCTTCAACTCAAGCTCATCCACGACCACACCTGCAACTCAAATCCGCAAGGACACAAATCATTATCCAGTAAACTAAATACACCTTTTAAAATATTTGAAGAAAGATACACAACCTACATTACCCATTTAAAACTTTTAGAAAGAAGCCCAAACCCCACCAAGCCTAGGGTTTCATTAATATATCGAGAAGTAAAATTTAGGTTGTAAATAGAGAGAGAGAAAATACGGAGAAATTGAGAAAGAAAAGTTGCCAGTGATCTTGGGCTTGAAGTAATCAGAAACAGGGCATTGGCCATTGTATTTGATGACACAGGGAAGCTGATGTACTTTCTGTTAAATCCAGACAACCATCAGATATCCTGATGTTTCCTCTCACTCCACTGCAAGATACAGAAAAGCCATTCTCTGTAACGCCGTCCATTACGTATGTGTTAAGTAAATATGAGTAACGGTCTCCAGCGAATAAAAATGAGATGATGAGCTAGTTGGCCACAGTTTAGAGAAGCTCGTCTGATGCGCGAGCGGGAGAATGAGATCGCTGTTGTACTTAAAATGAACTGATTGAGTTCTCAAATGAAGTTTCATTTTGTTTTGGTTTTTTACTTTTTAATCCCGTTTTGGTCTCAATTTCGACCAACACACGTTGGTGGAAATTGAAACCAACACCAACACGTTGGTCGAAATTGAGACCAACACGGGATTAAAAATTAAAAAAAATAAAAGTTTTTCTTTGTAATGCGATCAAGCTAAACATTTTTATGATATGGCCAAATTTTTTGGTTGAAATTTAAGGTGAAATGTACTAGTGTAGATTTAGGTATTTTATCATAATTTTCTCATTCTAGGATTGTCACTAGTAGAGAATAAGGCTGAGAACTCTATTAGCAAAGCTTAGATAGAGAGCCATGCGATGATATTGTTAAAATATGTTCGTTCGTGTTTACAAAAATGACGTAAAACTATCATATATATATATATATATATATATATATATATATATATATATATATATATATATATATATATATAATGAGTTATAGTATATATATACTGATATAATATATCAATCATTAATTATGTTATACATATATATATATATATATATATATATATATATATATCATAATATATATGAAACACTAAATATAAATCGAATGGTATAATCTACAATTCATAAGTTAACTATGTATCACGATACTATCGTGATTGTTATACATAAATAGTCACGGTATTATCGTGACTGTTCATGTATAACAGTCACGATAACTATCGTGACAGTCCTATTACAATTTGTTAATGCCGACAGGTTAATGCCGATAGGTTTTAAAAACAGCGACTATATTATTATTATGTCGTTTGTTAGGAAATAGTCGGTATTCAAAAGACATGACTGTTGACATTTCCATCGATTCAACTTATATATATAGTTGATCTTCGTTGGTCAATCAATCAATTACAACGGCAATTGCATTGATCAACGAATATCAACTATACATAATATATTTATATATTAGTATCTTCCGATCCTCTTTCTTTAACATGGTATCAGAGCTGTAAGGAATATAAAGAAGATAAAATATATATATATATATAAAACCTAACATATAGCTGAGAATATTTTAAATTATAAATTAAATTATGGCTCACTGTATGAGAATGGAAGATAGATTAGAAGGTCCTTCAAACTTTGTATCTTGGAGGACAAGACTTACTTCTCTTCTAATGGAACTTGAACTAGAGGAATATATTGAGAAGGATATGAAAATGCCGGAAGAAGAAACTGAGAAAACTACATGGAAAAGGAGAAACAACAAAGCCAGGAAATTGATTATAGATTCAGTGAAAGATTCTATCCTCCCGAGCATATCGAGAATTACCAGTGCCTTTGAAATGTTTAAAATCATTCAAGACACATTCGAGATAAACAATGCCAGTAGAATCTTAACATTGAAGAGTCAACTTCTCAACATGAAAATGAACAAAGGGGAAACAATCACCTCCTATTTCCTAAGGATATCTGAGATAAGAGATCAACTTCTCTGCATTGGAAATACTATAGAAGATACTGAACTTACACTTATCGCCCTAAAGGGTTTACCCATCTCTTGGGAAACCTTCATTCAGTGCATAAGTACAAGACCACCTTTACCTAGGTTCGAAAAATTAAAGAACGATTGTACTCAAGAAGAATCGAGATTAGCATCCAGAGGAATAGGGTCGAAAAATGAAAATGAAGTACAAGCCCTTCATACTAAAACTTCTCAGAAAAAGAAGCGAAAATTCAACAATTCAAGTAATGGAAAACATCACTTCAAAAGGGATCTCTCCAAAATAAAATGTCATAAATGTGACAAATTTGGACATATTCACAAATACTGTCCAGAAAAATAGAAAATTCAAGCAGCCTTAGTAGAAACTAAAGGAACGGAAAATTCTCTTTTTTATCTAGCCTTAGCAAGTGAATTAAATTCCAATAAAAATACTTGGATAATAGATAGCGGTGCATCAAGACATATCACTGGATTCAGAGATCAGTTCGAAACCCTTTCTGGAAACTCTACAGAAGAAGTAACCATTGGTGACAACTCCACTTATCCGGTAAAAGGAATTGGGACCTGTTTGATATAGATAAGAGATGGAGTCACTCTACAGTTAAAAGAAGTATTATATGTGCCCGAAATAAAGAGAAACCTAATCTCAATATCAGGGCTAGCTGATCAAGGATATAGGGTAACATTTAATGAAGAAAAAGTTCTTCTCTGGACCAAAAACACAAACATAAAAAATGCAATGCACATAGGGTCCAGAGATGGAAGCTTATACAAACTATGTAATGAACAAAAAGTAGCCCTAAATCACAATGTTCAACAAAATAATGAAATTTGGCACAAAAGACTAGGACACATTGGATATAGTGCTCTTCCTACTTTGCATAAAATCACCTCTGGGGTACCCTCTCTAAAATCTGAACACTTGAGCATTTGTAAGGGATGTGCATTAGGAAAGAACATTAAAGGATCTTTTCCAACAAGTGAACACAAGACGAATAGTGTTTTAGAACTTATTCACACTGATATGTGTGGCCCCATGTCCACTCCTTCTTTTTCAGGTGCCCTATATTATCTAATCTTTGTGGATGACTATTCAAGGAAAACATGGATATATTTTTTAAAACTTAAAGAGTCAAGTGAAGTATTAGCCAAATTTCAAGAATTCAAAGCATTGGTAGAAAATCAAATCAATAAGAAAATCAAAACTCTTAGGTCAGACAATGGTGGGGAATTCACATCTGACAACTTCAAAAACTATTGTAAATCTGTTGGGATTAAGAGGGAGTATACTGTACCTTATAACCCTCAACAAAATGGAGTAGCAGAAAGGAAGAACAGAACCATCATTGAAGCAGCAAAAGCTATGATGCATGATCATAATATTCATATATCATATTGGGCAGACGCTGCCAACACTGCAGTGTATATTCAAAACAGATGTCCACATGCAATACTTGAAAATACCACACCAGAAGAAGTATTTACAGGAGTTAAACCTGATCTCAGTCATTTAAGAGTATTTGGATGTCCAGTATATATACATGTACCAAAAGAGAAAAGAACCAAATTAGAACCTTCTGGTAAGAAAGGTATTTTTCTAGGCTACAGTGAAGACTCTAAAGGATATCGGATATATATCCCTAATCAAAAATCAGTAGAAATAAGCAGAGATGTCAAATTTGAAGAAAACTTCTCATCCACTAATAATGAAGACAACAGTTTGTTTGATCTTGAGAAAGATTTATCACTTGAGGAAGAAAGCGAGAATAACAATTCAAATATGAATTCAACACTATCAAATAACGAAAATGCAATCCTCGATCCTGAACCTTCTTGTGTAGAAAATGTAAACAACAAAAAGAGACCATTATGGGCCAGGAAAATACTTGAAGAAAACAATATGGAACCAGCACAAATCTCCAGAGAAAACAAAAGAACTAGAACGCAAAAATGTTACACTGCACTTCTAACTGAACTATCAGAATCAGAACCGGTCAGTGTTGAGAAAGCATTATCAAAACAAGCCTGGAGAGAAGCAATGGTTGAAGAATATCAGTCCATCATGAAAAATGATGTATGGGATATTGTCCCTAGACCTAAACATAAGTCAGTTGTATCATCAAAATGGCTATTCAAAATCAAGTATGCTCCAGATGACAGTATTGATAAACATAAAGCCCGATTTGTTGCTAGAGGATTTTCACAGAAAGAAGGCATTGACTATGAGGAAACATTCGCTCCAGTAGCTCGTTACACATCTGTCAGAACCATACTTGCAATTGCAGCCTCTAAAGGATGGAAAGTACATCAAATGGATGTCAAAACTGCATTCCTAAATGGTAAGATTGAGGAAGAAGTCTACATTGAACAACCAAAAGGATTTCTCACTCATGACAAAAATAAATTCGTATGCAAGTTAAAGAAAGCACTCTATGGACTCAAACAAGCTCCCAGAGCATGGTATGAAAGAATAGATCAATATTTGAGCAAATTGGGGTACTCTAAAAATATTGCAGATCCTAATATATACTTCAAAATTGAAAAAGGAGACATGATAATCCTTGTTCTCTATGTTGATGACTTACTCATTACAGGAGAAGACAATCTAATAGATAAATGTAAAAAGGACCTAGTAGCTGAATTTGATATGAAGGATATGGGCCTACTACACTACTTTTTGGGTCTTGAAATTATTCAAAACAAAGATCATATTCTCCTCAGTCAAAAGAAATATATTTCTGATATTCTGAACAGATTTGGTATGGTAGATTGTAAACCTCTTGCTACTCCTATGGAGACAAATCTTCAGAAATTAAAGGATGAAGTAGAAAACTCAGAACCTGCAGATGTGACACTCTTCAGACAGATAATTGGATCCCTCATGTATCTGGTGAATACACGTCCTGACATTTGCTATGCCACAAATGTACTAAGTCACTTCATGTGTGAACCAAAACAGATTCATCTAGTGGCAGCTAAACACATCTTGAGATATTTAAAAGGAACAAGTGATCTTGGACTAAAATATGACAAGACTGAAATTCAACTTCAAGGTTATTCAGACTCAGATTGGGCAGGAAGTACCACTGATCGAAAGAGTACCACAGGAGTTTGTTTCAGTTTGGGTTCCGCAGTAATATCTTGGTTTAGTCGGAAGCAATCAGCTGTAGCTCAGAGTTCGACAGAGGCAGAATACATGGCTGCATCTATGGGAGCTAGAGAAGCAGTATGGTTAAGAAAATTACTTTTTGACTTATTTGGTAAACCTCTATTACCTACCATTATTCATTGTGATAATCAGAGTTGCATCAAGCTCTCTGTAAATCCTATTTTTCACAATCAGTCAAAACACATAGAGATTCCATATCACTATGTAAGAGATATGGTAGACAGAAAAATTATTAAACTAGTCTACATCAGCACTGAGGAACAAAATGCTGATATCTTCACTAAATCCCTTGCAAGGGTGAAGATAGAATTCTTCAGGACCAAAATTGGTTTGATCAAAATATGAACTATTAATGTACATTTCATTCATAAATATATATATATATAATTTTTGAAATATTTCAAAATTGTGTGAAGATGACGATCTTCTGTTTATCGTTTCTATTTCAGGGTGACGATCCTGACAATAGAAACCAGGTCTCAAGATAGACTCCCGAAAGGGGTTGAGCCGGATTGGTCCGGACATCTTGTTACCAAAATCATCACTTGTTTAACAATTATTTAAGATAGACTCCCGAAAGGGGTTGAGCCGGATTGGTCCGGACATCTCAAATATGTATATTGTTACAAGTGATAAATTATCATGATATGACATTTTGAATTGAGTCATATATTTTGATGTGAAAATTCTACAAAATTGGTAAACTCTCTCTCAAGAGGGAGTGTTAAAATATGTTCGTTCGTGTTTACAAAAATGACGTAAAACTATCATATATATATATATATATATAATGAGTTATAGTATATATATACTAATATAATATATCAATCATTAATTATGTTATACATATATATATATATATATATATATATATATATATATATATATATATATATATATATATATATATATATGTATATATATGTATATATATATATATATATATATACATATATATATATATATATATATACATATATATATATATATATATATATATACATATATATACATATATATATATATATATATATATATATATATACATATATATGTATATATATATATATATGTATATATATATATATATATATATACATACATATATATACATATATATATATATATTATATATATATATATATATATATATATACATATATATACATATATATATATATATATATATATATATATATATATATATCATAATATATATGAAACACTAAATATAAATCGAATGGTATAATCTACAATTCATAAGTTAACTATGTATCACGATACTATCGTGATTGTTATACATAAACAGTCACGGTATTATCGTGACTGTTGATGTATAACAGTCACGATAACTATCGTGACAGTCCTATTACAATTTGTTAATGCCGACAGGTTAATGCCGACAGGTTTTAAAAACAGCGACTATATTATTATTATGTCGTTTGTTAGGAAATAGTCGGTATTCAAAAGACATGACTGTTGACATTTCCATCGATTCAACTTATATATATAGTTGATCTTCGTTGGTCAATCAATCAATTACAACGGCAATTGCATTGATCAGCGAATATCAACTATACATAATATATTTATATATTAGTATCTTCCGATCCTCTTTCTTTAACAGATATGGAATTCTTTAGATTAAGTTTTCATTTTATTTTCATAGAATTGTTGCTAATTGTCCTAATTTAATGAAGGTGTAAACATTCACACACATGTACTATTGTAGATGATAACGAAAAAAGGTAATGATGTACCCTCTTTAGAAGAAATGGGTGTGGAAGGAAGATCCAAATCATAAAGAATGTGGAATTAAAAAAACACTAAGGAAAGTCTAAAGTGAGTCATTAAAACATGAAGCAAGGTGCAAGTTAAGAAAATTGGCCTTCCAAATAATAAGTGGGAGAAGGCGTTTCCTACTTATTGTCCTATTAAAATTTTGTGTCGATAAAATATTCTTAACGAGGTATGATCAATATTAAATCTAGAAAATGTATGAGAAATAGAAACTTGATTAATCAATTATATTTAGATATATAAATAGACTTAAAAAACAAATGAAACACAAGTGAACAAGATTGTTATTATATGGTGGCATTGACCTTATAAACTATGACTATGATACTATCTACTAATATTAAGCACTTCAATTTTAGAATTTTTGCTTTTGTTTTTTAATTAATGTGTGAGAATTCTTCTAGGACTTGAGACAGCCTAGACCTACTTACAAAACCTATAAAAGGGAGTTGAATCTTAAGTTTTAGGACATGAAATTATTCATGAGAGGATATGATGCAAGAGAATTCAACCATGCATTTGATGAATAAGTACAATTACTTGGAAACATTTTTTTGTTCATATTTCAAAAGTCAATTCTAATAAGGATCTGTAAAAGATACTTAGGGCCCTTTGTACACATAATGCTTAAGGAATATTTCTCTCATATACTTACAAAATAATTGGAATATCTCACATCATCTAGAGTTAGTAATCTTG
Organism: Chamaecyparis obtusa; assembly: GCA_027943335.1. Classification (NCBI taxonomy): domain Eukaryota; kingdom Viridiplantae; phylum Streptophyta; class Pinopsida; order Cupressales; family Cupressaceae; genus Chamaecyparis; species Chamaecyparis obtusa. The sequence continues at coordinate 1,186,450 of BSBK01000498.1, read as the reverse complement.
TAATTGGCCTCTCGTGTATCTCTAGCTTATTAGCTAATTGTGATCTAGTAGGGGATAACCTCTAAGTTAGTGGGTCAGCTCAACACTCATCATGGTTAAAGTGATTTGTTTTTTTGTTTATAATTGACTACAAATACTCTTATTTGACAATAGTATATTCAATTTAGTAGTCTATTTTTAGAATTAATTTATGATTATTTCAAGAAATTTGTCTATACTCATTTATTTATTTGCTTGGTTTTACTATACTTTTATATATGGTAATTAAGATATCTAGCTCTTATACTTAGAAATTTTACTTCTATTCTTTATTTTCTATGTTATAATTAATTTTCATATCAGATTCCTTTTGCTATTTTCTCATAACAATGTAATCACCCCGTAGCAATGTGGCTATACTTTGTCTCAAATGACTTAAGTGTTAGGTAAGCCTAAATTTTAAAGTCAATAATTGTAGGACCTTTAATACTATTGAAAAGCCAATATTTCCTTAGAAAACTAACAAACATCACATCTAAATACTTCTAAATGCTTGATATAACCATTTAATACATGTCTATGTATATTCATATGCACTTCTAATAGAATATAAAGTTTAAAAGAGAATAAAAGCTCAATTGTACACATACGTATAGTTGAAAAAAAAATTGCACTTAAAATTATCATGAAAGAATGTCAACCCTAACAAGATCTCTTTTCTGTCTCAAGACAATGCAAGGAAGAGAAATTTGAAACAATCTTTTAATAAGCATTCATAGAATAATTAAATAAGCCAACTCTTACCAAACTTTCAAAGTGAAATTTGTTATGCATTTACTATATTCTGCCCACTCATTGTCGTCCAGATGAAATTAAATAATGTTCGTTAGAAATAAAATGACAGAGCAGGATCTCCATTGCTCATTTGGATAAAAACAACTCTGTTCAGTCCTTTTACAGTCCCTGCCTGATCATTAATGGGTGAAACATCTATTCATAGATGATTATCAGATTTATATCCTCTTTAATCTCTAATAATTCTATAAGAAAATGTTCATGGCAATAGTGAACTTTTGTTTTCAAACATTTGTGCATGGCAAGATTGACATGGGAATGAAGACAGACATTTGATTAGACAATAGTGAACTTTAGATTTCAGTGCAGACATGAAAGGAATATATCACCTACTTGTTTGACTTACCTTGGGAAACTGCACTCAAAATCTCAGAAGAATAATTTTTTTTTTGACAAGCTTGCATAATTAGTTAAGCACCACTAATTATCTCTGTCATCAAAGAAATGCAATTGAATTCAGCCTACTCTGTGTAGAAAAAATTAATGAAATTGGAGTTGTTTACTGTACGCAATCATTATCACAAATACAATCAATTGAAGTTAAGAGTTTTATCTGCACATACACAAGTATAATTTATAGTTCTCGATAAGGAAAAACTTGGTCAGGATATAGGAAATACCCACGTTCAGTCCGATATGTGTTAGAAGAAAAAATTGAGCCGGCGAATTAGAACTAAAAACCTGAGAATGCGTAGGAGAGTTTGTATTCTAGTACAGTGATATGAAAAAATGAAATTAGTGCTTTGATTTTAAGTGGGTGGTGACTGTGGAAACAACATCGGTTATTAAAAAGTTTATGACATGTAAAACCAAAAAAAGTGAAAGCAGGTCTTTACGCGTGCTAAAGAGCTATATAAAAACTAACTACATGAAATTTTCTATAGTTGGAAGGGGCATTCCGAGAATTGAACTCGGGACCTCTCGCACCCTAAGCGAGAATCATACCACTAGACCAAATGCCCTTGGGCTGTTTTGTTTTCATTGTAATATCAAATTCTACACAATTTCTATTTAATTTATAAAATAAAGTAGAAAACGCAAACTTGTGATGTCAGAAGTGGGATTTGAACCCACGCCCTCGTTAGAGGACTAGAACTTGAGTCTGGCGCCTTAGACCACTCGGCCATCCTGACCACATGTCTTTAGACCGTCCATATTACAAAACAAATAGATAAAACAATTTCTGGATTACAAAATAAATAAGAGGCGTGAGAGTTGTTTGATCTAGCGGACTCTCCATCCAAGTGTTCATTGAATGGCTCCTTGTGCCGTCTTTTAGTCTCCTTACCAAAATAAATATCTAAATATACACATAGAACCCCTTCTATATCAAACAAGAGATGCGGTGAATATGTCATTTCATATCAATTTTCTATGCTACTATTTCATTGAGAGGAAGTCTCAAGGAAGTTGGAATTTATATTAATTTTTTAGTACTTACTTCACACATGTTTAAAAAAATATTTTTAAAATTAAGATGTATAATTATATCAAATAATAGTATTAAAGAGTTGTAATTTAACTCATTTATTAAAATTGTTAAGGATGATCTTATGTTTCTTAATTACTTCATTCACCAAGATTTAAATCTAAGAGGTGTGATAAAAGGGATGAGGTCAAGATCATACTTGATAACTATAACCATCACCATCATTTTACGTGTACTCAACTCTTGTGTTACCAAGAATCCAAGTTTACATGCATGTTAATCCATGTTCTCAAACAAGAAGACAACCTTCACAACTATCACCATCAAAATTTAACTCTAAAAAAAATAAGTTTGTAAATCTATACCAAGAGGCACTAATATGAAAATTAGTTGCATTATCATAAATACCACATCAAAACATGCACTCCCTCAAAGTTTTTCCTTTTGACTTGTTTAGCTACTCATTGGTTCACACTTCGAATCTCAAGCACCTATAAGTGATAAACCAAGTACCAAACTCATTCTACAACACAAATTGAAATTTGAATGGTCCACTATGTAGTATACTCTAAATTCTCTTCAATGCTTATTCAAAATTTAGAAAAAGTCTAATTACATACACAAAAGTTTTGAGCATATATGGGTCTAAGAGAAACATATGGCTTCTAGGCTCCCAAAATAATTAAATCAAAACAATTAGGGAGCCAAACCTATATCATAACATAGTGCTTAGAAAGAGCTTTCAACTAATTCTATTAGAAGTAAAAAATCCAATATTGTGGGTGAAAGTTATGCCCCTTGAAGGAAAGTTGCTCCATTATGCTTAAAAGGGGGTCTTGGAGTTATTTGTACACTTTATGTAAGATGCTGACACCATTGTGACATCAATGACACCGACAAGCAATATGGAAGTGGATCCTTAATACCGATTAAGTTGACTAGCACTCACAACTTGGCATGCTACAAATTTGATACGAGTTTTATTTATTTTAAATTTTAAATTTGTGTTATCTCCACTTGGACTTGTTTAAAATTTAAAGGAACTTTAATATAAAATGTAATTCCACCATGCCATGATTTAAATGGTGACTTTGCTAGTCATTGTACACTAGTGTCAACTCTCATCGATGTGCGACTCTCATCGATCTGACAATGGTACACCAATCATAGTACATTGCATATGTAGGGTGTGAGAGTCTATAGACCCCCTTACCAATTATATATATATATATATATATATATATATATATATATATATATATATATATATATATATATATATATATATATATATATATATATATATATATATATATATATATATATATATATATATATATATATATATATATATATATATATATAAATTTTAATTTGTAGGTTAAAGATTTTTAAAAGCTGATTGGGAAATCCTTTTTAAAATTTTAAACAACCTACAAATGCCCTTGGCTATATGACTGAAAAACTAATTACAAATGCAAATTTTATGAGCATAAATGGGTCTAAGAGAAACATATGGCTTATAGGCCCCAAAACTAATTAAATCAAAAAAATTAAGGAGCCAAACCTATATCACTACATAGTGTTCAAAAAGATATTTTGATCTGTTCTATTAGAAGTAAAAAATAAATATTGTGGGTGAAAGTTACACCCCTTGAAAGAAAATTGCTACATTATGCTTAAAAGGGGGACTTGGGCTTATTTTTATAATGTCTATAAGATGTTGACACTAGTGTGACATCAATCGCACTAATAAGCAACGCAGAAGTGGATCCTCGATATTGGCCAGGTTGAGTGATACTCATGCATTGTGTTGGCACACATTTGTAATGAGTTTTATGTTTTTAAATTTAAAAGTTTGTAATTCTCCACTTGGACCTATTTAAAATTTAAAGGAACTTTAATATAAATTGAGTCCACCATGCCGTGGTTCAAATGGTGACTTTGCTAGTTATTGTACATCGGTGGGGGACTCCCATTGGATTTAAAATGGTACACCAATCATAGTAGCTTGCATATGTGGGTGCCAACAAGAAGTCGAGTCCACTTTTTGGCAAAAAAGTTGAACTGTTCTTCCTTTTTCTTTTTTTTTCAAATTTGTCATGTTTGACCTAAATATTTGAAGCACTTAGAGATTGAATCTTAAAAAAAAATAGTAATAAAAATTGTAGTACTCAAAGTCTACTTTCCAAATATGTAATTTATTTGAATACCTAGATGATACAATTCCATTTTCAATAGGCGTTGCTAAAAAATACATTTTAAAAGTCACTTTTTTAGGACCATATTATGCCCGTGTTTGGAAAGATAAATTTGACCTAAATGAAACTATTTCTCTGAATCCTTTCGAGAAATGGTATGTAGCATAGTCAAGATTAATGATAATATTTTATTGTATTTTTTATTAGGCATAGTTGATGCTTTTTAAATCCTCTTGTGTACAACAAGCATAATTTGGCCTAACCATATGTATAAAATTATTTGTAGTTTGATGTCATATATTTTTTTTCTTCAAGAGACTTTCAACTAAAAAAGTTTTAATATAACAAGAAAGCTTGTCATCTCTAGTTTTTGAACCTGTTTAAGTAGAAATTGATTGAAAAATAGAAAAATTAATCAAATTTAAAGACAATCTACATTTTTGGAATCTACATGGTTTGATCTATAATAGGGTTTTTTTTGTCAAAATATTCTACAGAAAATGCATTCTAATTTTTGGTTAATGTGTGTTTTTTATCTGTAGATTAAGATGGCCTCCAAGGTTCGGGTCAAACCATATCCAAAGCTAGGCATCGGTTGACCAAGCCTTTTCCCAAAGCTAAACCCAAAGCAATTTTGGGGGCAAAATTTCAAATTTTAAGGAATGGGATCCCACTTAATAAATGTGACCCCACTACTTTTTGTGTATGTTAAAATTTTGAAAAATAAAGAATGGGGTCCCATTACAAAATGGGGTAAAGTTCCCCAAATGGAATGCAACCGCATTTTGAAATGGGGTAACATTCCATAAAAGGAACGTGGCCCTGTTTTATAAACAGGGTTGCGTTCCTTTTTCAACCATTTAAAAAAAAAAAATATAGTAAATTTTTATAGAAACAACAATTGTACTTTGTAATATGACCAACAATGATGGATTCAACAAATGTTTTATGGTGTTGGTCTTGTTTATTGAATATTATATTAACTATTGGAAAGGATCAATGATTGGGAGCATATTGGATCATTTTGGAAGGACTCAACCATTGAAGACATTCTTATGATTTATTTCAATTTGTTATCATGGTATCCAAACAATGCCATCAGATGAAAGAAAGGAGGGTTATGACCCTCGAGGAAATCCAAGAAAAGAAAGAGAAAGAGGCCAAATGTCAAAGAGATATAAAAGTGAGGATGCACCAAATGAATAATAATGAAGCATCTAGATCCACAACAATTGAAGAGACAAACATTATAGATACTATGGGGGATACGATGGATGTAGAAGATGCAAATGTCAAAGAGGTGAATGCAAAAGAAAATATGATTATAAACAATAACGAAAGTATGTCTTCACATCCACCTTTCAATGATATATAAAATATGAAAATAAACACGATTCTAGGTACATCTTCAAATCCACCTTTAAATGATACAAAAACTATGATTATAGATGATACCCTTTATGGAGATTTATTACAAGCATATACTAGTGTTGAAATTGATTCAATTGCTAATATAGTTATTTAAAGAGATCATAAAAATGAAAATCCCCCTCATGTTGAAAGTGAAAATCCTCCTCTTGTTGAAAATGAAAATCCTTATGTTGTTGAAAATGAAAATGAAAACCCTTGCCTAGATGAAAATTAAAATCCTTTTCAACAAGATATCACTAAAAATTCTAATGATGTTAATAATGAAAAGTATTTTTTGGAAATTGAAAGTAGTTTTTTGGATGGTCTTTGTGGTAAGATACCTTGGAGACAAATAAGAAAGTATACCAATAAAATATACACAGATTTTTTTATGGAAAAAAATTAGAATTTCATTTTCAACTTGTGATCCAATTGATGAGAATGTGGAAAATGAGAAAAGTAATGAAAAAGTTAGTCATTTATGTGAAACAAAATAAAAAAGATGCATCAGTTAAACATTCTATATCTACTATTTCTAGTGTCATTAAGTCTATTGGAAAGATGATGCTATCAAAAGATATGAATGCAACACGAAGAGCTATAACAACTCCTATAGTCAATAAAAAACTTTAGGTAAAATAATGGTAAAAAAAATTAGTGGAATTTTTAACATGCATCCTAAAATATTTGTAAGAGCAGAAAAGAGAAGATTAAGTATCGAAAATTATCCAATTAACCAATGTTGGAGTTTTATTGGTAGACTCCCACAATCTGACATGAAATTGAATTCTGAAATCAAATCTTTGGTTGAAAAATATTGACATGATAATACAAGGGATTCATCTAATGCTAGAGATGTTCTGAAATTAAGAGTGGGCTCTAAAATTTGTGATCCTAATCCAAAGAACCTATTAGACACAACCCAAATTGAATTTTATAAAAAAAAATTAGATAAGGTTGTGTTACCTGGACATATTACCCTTAGTCAAAGATCATTTGAAAAATGTAAACCCTGGTATGTGAAAATAAATAAGCAATGAATATCATTTTGTTGTAAAACATGTTAGAATAACTGAGAGGGGGGTGAATCAGTTAATCACTGTCCCAATACAAAATGTATAATCCAAAAACAAATACTTCAACTTCTGCTGCTTGGTAACTTAAAAATACTTTACTGTATGTGCATTTACTGATTACCAGTCTAAAATATATAGTAGTTACCGATCAAATCAAATATGCAACATGCAAATATGACATCAAACAAATATCACAATCAAAACATAGCACAAGAGATTTAACGTGGAAACCATGTGAAGGGAAAAACCACCTGGGACCGGCAACCCAAAAAAATATTCACTCTTCTGAAGTGAGGTTGGTGAAGACCCAACCTTGTTAAAGGTTACCAACACACTGTTAGGTGTGACCTTGTTAAAGGATTTAAGACCAACCGTTATCGTCCAACCAGCAGTCACTCTAGGGTTGACAGGATAACAATGTTCATTCTATGAATGATACATAAAAGATTTTCTTAGTCCACTCGGTTAAGAGATTTGACTGTGTACAATGGTTAAATATGTAATAGTAGGTGATCTGATCTATTACAAATTCAATTGCAAATATACAGATCAATATTCAGCTCATACAAATCTTTCTGATCAATGTAACATTTATGATTCAACAATATATCAACTTACTGTCAGTCGGTAATTACTCTTTGTCACTCGGTAATGCTCTGCAGTAGGGTTCTCCTTAACCAGTATGATTAGAATGCATGAAAACTTGTTCACATGATGATTCTGTAGTTTCCTTTTCTTCCGGCATCACACTCACTTATGAAATCTCCAGTCTCTTATATAGACATGTAAACCATTTTCTTCTGCTCCATCAGATTTTTTTGCTTAATCTCATCCACTAATTTTTTTGCTTAAACCTTCCTTGGCTGATGTGTCAATAACACGTTTGATTCCAATCCATTAGATCTTTCCTAAATTTTGTTAGCTGTCGATCTGTGTAACAAACTTTATCTGTTACCTCAAAATCATAAACTTTCTAGCTCATCAATTCTTATCGGCTAAACTCAACATTTAATTCCTCTGTTCTGCTCGGTTAACAAAGAAATGTGTCGGTGAACACAAGCTCAGTTTACACTGTGCTCGGTATACACTAAACTTCGTCGGTGTATACTGAAATGCTTCATTAACCGACAACACTGCTTTGTGTCTTTAGACTCTATTCCTCATCATAGATGAATGCAACATAGTCAAGTCAATAACATAAGGTCACAGACTCATCAGCAAGTTACTCAATGTATTCCTTATCCTCATCTGTCATATCCATCTTCCTCATGTAGATATTTATGTTCTTCATCTCTTTCACTCCTTTTCTACATATGTTTCGGTATAGTAACTTACAAGATAAGTGCTATCAAACTAGTTGACATCAATGACAACATAATACTGATTTAATCATCTTACATATCTAATCAATCAACTCAGTGATCTCTAATCACAGATTCTTCAATTAGGTTCTAAATCAGTTGTAGTTCATCAATCTCTCCCTTTGGCATTGATGGCAACTCAAGTAATATGAAATATACCATACACATACCAAACATGTATTTTACAACTCTGTGAACAAATGTTGTACAAGCTCTCCCTATCTTAATATGTTTAATCACTACGTTACTCAATAGCATTACAAAATATAGCTTTGTCAATCTACAAATATGATCTTTTCAGCTCTCAGATTCCTTCTTATGTTCTGAGTAACTGATCTTCAGTGCTCTCCCTTTCTTTCAGATTATCTCTCCCTTAGATAGTTCTCATCGGTGCATATTGTTTCATATTATTTATCTCTCCCTTTGACAACAATGCCAAAGAAACAAATAAACATACAACTCTTCAATAGCCAAGTAACTCTCTCTTGTCCAATGCATACTTTGTATCTCTGTATACTGATATGCCAATCTGTTCTAGTACTTTTCATAGCTTTAGACATGATCCAAAGTGTGAACTATGCTGCATCAACATGTATGATCTTCTGATAAGTTTAGGCTGACGCAACATCCAAATCACATTAGTGACCAGTAGACAAGGGACAGACCCCAAGTCTAGTCCTTAAATACTCAAATGTATCCTTTGGTAGAGCTTTTGTAAATATATCTACAAGTTGTTCTTTTGATGTAACAAACTCTAACTTCACTTGCTTCTCCTGTACTTGTTCTCTTAAGTAGTGATACTTAATTGATATATGCTTTGTCTTAAAGTGCATCACTAGATTATTTGAAATGTTAATGGCACTGGTGTTGTCACAATATATAATCACCGGCTTAGTGATTACCTCATTCATTCCTTCCAACACTTGCTTAATATATGCAATATTTGAACAGTTTGTAGCAGCAACAACATACTCTGCTTCAGTTGTAGACTGAGAAATACAAGCATGTTTCTTACTTGTCCAAGTAACAAGTTTTTCACCAAAGAAAAATGCTCCTCTGGTGGTACTTTTTATGTCATCCACATTTACAGCCCAATCAGCATCGGTGTATACCTTCAGTTCAAAACTTGCCTTCCTTAGGATACCATAATCCATAATCCTCTATTTTCTTCAGGTACCTTAAGATTCTTTTAGTAGCAATCATGAGTGATTCTCTAGGATTAGCAAAAAATCTAACAACAATTCTCACAACATGTGCTATGTCTGGTCTACTGTGAACTGCATACATTAACTTACCAATCATAGATCGGTACAGTGTCTGATTTACCTCTGTAGTTTCATCTTCCTTAGTTTACATCCAGTAGCCATCGGTGTTCCCATAGGTTTAGCATCTTCCATGCCAAATGTTTTTAATACTTCCTTTATGTATTTAGATTGTGTGATGAATATCCCATCACTCTGTTGAATCACTTGTAGTCCTAGAAATAACTTAATCTCTCCGAACATAGACATTTCAAATTCACTCCTCATTTCATCAGCAAAGGCTTTACATATGTGATCTTGACCTCCAAAAATAATATCATCCACAAATATCTCAGCAATAAGAGTAGGATCATCAGTATCTCCTTTCATATACAAATTGTTATTCTCACTTGTTCTTACAAATCCTATACTTAACAAATAAGTATGCAACCTTTCATACCAGGCTCTCGGTGCTTGCTTCAAACCATATAAAGCTTTATGTAATCTACATACCATGTCTTTGTTGTCTAGATCAAGGAACCCTTCAGGTTGTTCTATGTAGACTTCTTCTTCAAGTATTCCATTCAAAAATGCTAACTTAACATCCATAACTTTGAATTTCTAGTGTGTAGCATATGCAAGTAGCATTCTAACACCTATTCTAGCAACATGTGCAAATGTTTCACCATAGTCAATGCCTTCCTCCTGTGCATATCCTTTGCATACCAATCTAGCCTTGTTTCTTGTTACTTCTCCATTTTCATTCAGCTTGTTCCTGAATATCCATTTAGTACCGATAACATTTTTATCTTTAGGTTGGGGTATTAAACTCTAGGTTTTGTTCTTCTCTATTTGTTTTATTTCTTCTTTCATTGCATTAGTCCATTCATCATTCTCCAATGCAACTTTTACATTTTTCGATTCAAATTCACAAACTAGACATGTACCTTATCTTGCTTTACTCCTTGTTTGCATGCCAGCTTGTCTATCTCCAATAATTTGTCTCAGGATGATGTCTCTTGAAAAATCTTTCCAGTACTTTGTCTCTTCTTTCTTGTTCATCCTGTGTAGGTTCATTAGCTTGCTCGGTATGACCATCCTGCTCGTCGGTTTCTCTTTCCTATTGTTCAGTATTGTTTTCTTGTTGACCGGTTATCACAAGCTGTGGCTTTGGTAGATACTCTGGTTGTTCAATGTAAGTGAATCTACCATAGTCTTTCGGTTCCTTTTTACTTTCCTCTGTGTTCTTTTCATCAAACTCATCAACTTAGACATTAGTACTTTCAATCATTTTATTTGTAACCTTGTTAAGACACTTATATGCTTTAATTTTAGTGGAATATCCCAAAAATATCCCTTCATCACCTTTTGAGTCAAATTTTCCATTTCTCTCATATTTCAGAATAAAGCATTTACTTCGAAAAATTTTGAAATAACTTACAATAGGTTTGTGTTCAAACCATAACTCATAGGGTGTCTTGTTGGTGTCCTTCAGTTGAACTCGGTTAAGAACATAGACTGCAGTGCTGACAGCTTCTCTCCAATATGTCTGGGCAACATTCTTTTGCAACATTAGTGTCCTAGCATAGTCAGCTATTGACTTGTTCCTTCTTTCAGCAATCCCATTTTGCTGAGGTGTCCTCGGTGCAAAGACCTATCTTTTAATACCATGCTCATTAAAAAAATTAGTAAATTCATCAGAGATAAATTCACCTCCTCTATTAGATCTTAGGAATTTGAATTCCTTACCAGTCTCTTTTTCTACCTTAGCTTTATACCACTTAAACATCTTAAATGCTTTAGATTTTTCTTTTAAGAACATAACAATCAACAATCATCAATCTAGTATAGTCATCAACAAAAAGAATAAAGTATCTATCACCATAATAACTCTGAGTTCTCATAGGACCACATAGGTCAGTATGAACCAACTCAAGTATCTTCTTTGTTGAATAATCCTTGCTTTTGAAACTAGATTTAGTCATTTTACCTTTCTGACATTCATGACACATAACATGATCCGGTTTTGACAAGTTAGGCAAACCTCTAACTCTTTTCCTTTTACTAATCTTAATCATGTTATCAAAATTCACATGGCATAACCTTTAATGCCACAACCAAGCATCTTCATTTTCATCATCAGGCAAGAAGACTCATCAGTATCAAGATAAAATAGATTACCTCATGATTGTGCTCCAGTTCCATCTAGTCTTCCTCCATCATCAAAGATTTTCACTTTCTTGCTCTCAAAAGAAACTCGGTGACCTGAATTGTTCAGTTGTGCCACACTTAACAAGTTATAGTTTAGTCCATCTACCCAATAAGCATTATCACATTTTATCCTATCATTTATCATCAAGGATCTTTTACCTCTTACCATACAGGGTGTGTCATTACCCATCTTAACTGATCCTCTATCGTATTCTTCAAGTTGATCAAATTTCTCTTCATCACCAGTCATGTGATGTGTACATCCACTGTCTATGATCCATGTATTATGTTTGTTAACTCTAGGGATCAATGTTGTTTCTACATGTTTTTCTTCTTCCTCGGAGTCATCTTTCATAGCAACAAATACAACTTCTACATCATCATCAAAATCAGATTCAGATTCATTATCTTTAGCTATGTAACATACCTTTTTTCCTTTGTCATTGCTGTCTCAGTGATCTCTGTTGTGCCGGTAGCCTCTGTTGACTCTCCTACCATAGCTTCCTTCAGATCAGTCTTTGAATCTTTTATCATCTTTCTTATGTAGACATCTAGCAGTGATGTGGCCAACCTCTTTACAATTAAAGCATGCTAAAGGTAGCTTACCTCTATATCTTCCTTTACCTTTAGGTAACCTTCTGGCCATAAGAGCTTCAAGTTCATCAAGCTCATCATCGGTATTTCTATCACTATCATTATTCTTATTGTTCCGGCTAGACTTACCAATCTTTAGAGAAGACATGAAAGAAGACTCAATAGGCGGTACAATATTGTTATCAAAGTTATTCAATTCAAAGGTTTTGAGCTTACCAATCAGATTGTCAAGTGTAAGGACATTACCATATGCAGACCTTGTTTCACGAATATCGGATATTCTGATTGCATAAAACGGCAATAAGGTTCTACGTACTTTGCTTACAACTATTTCTTCACTAATAACTCCATCAGATGCTCTAATAGCATGTACTACCTCTTTTAGTCTATTTGTGTATTGCACAATATTCTCACCTTCCTTCATCTTCATATCATCAAATCTGCCCCTTAAGCTTTCTACTCTGGCTCTTTTGACATTCACATCTCCACTGTAAACTTGAGAAAGTTTATCCCACATGGCTTTTGCAGTAGTGCAACTCTTAATATCTTCAAATTTGTCATCGGTACAGGCAACATCAATCTCCATCATAGTAACATTATGTTCATGCCTATCTTTCAGTTGATCAATGGTCAAGGGACCAATGGTCATTTCTATATAGCCATTCTCCAACAGTTCTAGTGCAGAATTCCCAATTCCAGATATGTGCAACTTCATCCAGCTTTGCCATACTGCGAAATTCTCTTTGTTCAGTCTTGGCACTTCCCTCTTATACATTTTGAGATCTTTGTGCTGAGTCCTTAAAACTCTATTCTAATCAACCAACACTCTGATACCAATTGTTAGAATAACTAAGAGGGGGGTGAATCAATTAATCACTGTCCCAATACAAAATGTATAATCCAAAAACAAATACTTCAACTTTTGCTGCTCGGTAACTTACAAATACTTTACTGTATGTGCATTTACTGATTACCAGTCTAAAACATATAGTAGTTATCGATCAAATTAAATATGAAACATGCAAATATGACATCAAACAAATATCACAATCAACACATAACACAAAAGATTTAACGTGGAAACCCTATGAAGGGAAAAACCACCTGGGACCGTCAACCCAAAAAAATATTCACTCTTCTGAAGTGAGGTCGGTGAAGACCCAACCCTGTTAAAGGTTACAAACACATTGTTAGGTGTGACCTTGTTAGAGGATTTAAGACCAACCGTTATTGTCCAACCAGCAGTCACTCTGGGGTTGACAGGATAACAATGTTCATTCTATGAATGATACATAAAAGATTTTCTTAGTCCACTTGGTTAAGAGATTTGACTGTGTACAATGGTTAAATATGTAACAATAGGTGATCTGATTTATTACAACTTCAATTGCAGATATACAGATCAATATTGAGCTCATACAAATCTTTCTGATCAATGTAACATTTTTTATTCAATAATATATCAATTTACTATCCATCGGTAATTACTCTCTATCACTCAGTAATGCTCTGCAGTAGGGTTCTCCTTAACCAATATAATCAGAATGCATGAAAACTTGTTCAGGCGATGATTCTGTAGTTTCCTTTTCTTCTAGCATCACACTCACTTATGAAATCTCCAGTCTCTTATATAGACATGTAAACCGTTTTCTTCTACTCCATCAGATTTTGTAGCTTAATCTCATCCACTGATTTTTTCGCTTAAACCTTCCTTAGCTGATGTGTCAATAACACATTTGATTCCAATCCATTAGATCTTTCCTAAATTTTGTTAGCCGTCGATCTGTGTAACAAACTTTATCTATTACCTCAAAATCATGCACTTTCCAGCTCATCAATTCTTATTGGCTAAACTCAACATTTAATTCCTTTGTTCTTCTCGGTTAACAAAGAAATGTGTCGGTGAACACAAGCTCGGTTTACACTGTGCTCGGTATACACTACACTCCGTCGGTGTATACTGAAATGCTTCATTAACCGACAACACTGCTTTGTGTCTTTAGACTCTTTTCCTCATCATAGATGAATGTAACATAATCAAGTCAATAACATAAGGTCATAGACTCATCAACAAGTTACTCAATGTATTCCTTATCCTCATCTGTCATATCCATCTTCCTCATGTAGATATTTATGTTCTTCATCTTTTTCACTCCTTTTCTACAAATGTTTCAGTATAGTAACTTACAAGATAAGTGCTATCAAACTAGTTGACATCAATGACAACATAATACTAATTTAATCATCTTACATATCTAATAAATCAGCTCGGTGATCTCTAATCATAGATTCTTCAATTAGGTTCTAAATCAGTTGTAGTTCATCAAAACATGTGTTTAATTTTGTTATTATTATGATTTGATATATACGTTGTACTTTACATGCTAACATTATGTAGGATTGTGGTATTAATTTACCACCTGAAATAATCAAGGAGTTTGTAGCAGGTTTGTTCTGTGAAAGATCTAATGAGAAATTATTATTTTTAAGTTCATGTATTTCTGGACGATGCACTAGTGGGAATTTTTCATTATTAGGAGAATGTATGCATGAAAGTAGTGAAAATAATTTTGGACAACAATTAGTGGATGTTAAAAAATTAAAGAATGTTGAGTATCCTTTAAATTAAGGCAAAATTGGAAAGAGGTGTAAATTAATCACAACAAGACTTAGTATACATGCATTCATGTCAGAATTCAAGAGTAAGATTGTTCCAAAATACGTGAAACTCTCTCAATATACTAGATGGATTAATGGTCAATTTTTCACATCAAAAATACATTTTAAATTGGTACTATACTACTAGTGGTTGACTTTGCAGAAAAGTATACTCTTTCTCCACAAGAGAAAACTAAAGAGCAATAATACAACTCAATGCAAGTGGCTATGTTTGTTCATATTATTTATAGACACGTGTGCATGATAGTACAGAGGATGATAGAAAAATTGTGAGGGAGTAACATTTCTATTTGAGTGATAATCATATGCACTCGTCAAAGTTTGTTCAGTATTATTTTGATAGATTTTATATTAATTTAAGAGAATGAGAAATCCAGATGAGTGAACATTTTATATGGCTAGATAATTGTAGGGGACAATTCAATAATGCTTGAATTTTTTATTGGCTTAGTAGGGCTCACAAGGAAACTAATATAGCACATATGTGGAGTTTTTTTGAAGCTAGATATGGTAAAGGTGAATGTGATGGAGCTAGTGCGTGTGTTAAAATAATTTTGGCTAGAGAACAATTAAAATTTGAGGATGTAGTCAAATTTAAAAATGCACTTGTGATTGTGGATCGGTGCAATTCAAAATTATCTGTAGGATCAAACAAGAACTCTACAATTAAAGAATTATTTTCATTAATTGAAGAAAATAAATTTACCCCTAGACTTGATTGTGAGACAAATAGTGGATTAGCAAAATATCATTCATTTACGAGTTAAGATGCAAGAACATGGCCCATGTGGACAATATGGCTTGCATGTTTTTGTCAATTGTGTATTGCATTTGATTGGGATTCTTGTGAGAATAAAGAATGGGTCAAAGATTGGTGTAATGGTGTAAATTTGACCTTTCCAGAGGAAAATTATGTTCCCTTGAGAACCATGTTCACAACATACATTCAGATACCTCCAACTGGATAAACTAGTAGTTACAGAAATAGAAAGAGAAGACAACATGGTGTTTTGTATCCAAATTTGTGTGACTCAATCGAGAACACTATTGTAGTGTGTAGATGTCTACGCAATGCACTGTAGTCTTGCATAAACCATGATAAAAAATACTTAAAATGTGGAGAAAACTCAAGTTTTTTCTGTAGATAACCAACAAAATGCAAAAGTCAACAATGTGGTAAAATATATTAAATAACAAAAGTGAATGTAAATGAAATAAACTAAATATAAGAAAATACTCGTGTGTTTGAATGCTTCCAATAAACCTACACACAAACAAGAGAGGAAATTTTTTGGGGTCTATTTAGAGATTGACCTCGGTCAAGTCCCTATTTTGGTGTTTCCACTTCCACATCATCCAAATAAATAGATAGATTGAAAAGATAAATAAAAAAATGATAACATAAAAGAAACAAACCCCTCTTAATAGAGAAAAATGCCTATTACATAAGACAAGAAATAGAAAAAATCATTTCTTGAGGGAGGAAAGCCCCTATTGCACAAGATGAATGACAAATGAGGGATGTGAGAAATCCTAGGATGCTCAAAGACACAAGAAAAATGAAGAGATATTACCAAATCACTACAAGAGATCTGTTGTAGAAAGTGAGAGAGAAAGAGAGTTGTGAGAACCAACACAATGCAAGATATTTTGTGTGCAAGAACTAAGAGAGTAGTTATCAAGAAACTAGGGAGATTGTAGAGAGTTTGAATGCAGGTGAAAGCCTTGATTTAAAGGCAAGAAGAGGAGAGAAAAAGAGTCTTTTGGGTGGTTCTAAAAGATTTTGGGTTGTTCCACTGACAAAAGCAAGTGACAAGTGGAAAGAATTCATAAGATCGACATTTGAATATTAATATTCTAGTGGATGAATATGCGACATGTGGATGTTTGTGCGTCACACTAGTCTATAGATGAATCGAGCTAAAAAATGATAGGTGGAAAAGAGAACTCGCAGCTAATATGAAGCTGTCGTTGGAATATAGCCATTGAAAAAGATTCTGAGCATCCTAGAATGGAAGAGGCTGATGCAATAGCTAAAATGGACCTACACAAATACTAGGGAAATGGACACTAAAGTGGTTACAAAACTGTGGCCTAAATTACAAATGGGGGTATGTAATTTTTGACTCTACAGGTGGAAGAAAAGATCATTGACACCTATTCAAGCATACGAGAAATATGAAACAACAATTAAAGATAATGATCAACTATTTGCATAAGAGGATTATGACCATGTTTTAGATCTTTTACAAGAAGTTAATTGTATTTTTTATATCACTTTATATTTTAATTTAATTATTGATCTAATTTTGTTTTTGTAATTTAATTTTTTGTAAGTTTATTTCACATGTTAGTTAGTCATTTTATTTTTGTTTGTAGGACATGTGTATGTTGTTGTTGCACTTGACGACAATGAAGAGGAAATAGAGTATTGGCTGGCTAGATGTGTTGATTCCAAACATAAGTTAGTAGAACCTAGAGAATATGATTATGGTTGTCATTATCCTACAAGTTCAATGGTGGTTGTTGGCACGTGGCTACAAAATACCTAACAAGGAAGAATGGTTTTCCCGCATTTGAAGATTATGAAACACTTAATAAGATTATACACTACTCACATTTGGTTGTGGCAACAAATATAAAGCTAATAAGATATCCTAGGAAACCTACTAATAAAGAGTTGTGATCAATTTTTATGGAAGAACACGAGACAATTATAGATGCATTTTTTTAAAAGAGAGGGTGTAGATGGTACAATGGAATAAGTAAACACATGTAAGTATATATGTGTACTTTTAGAATTTTTGATAACTTCATATATAATTTATTTTATTTTTACATCGTCTTAACATATCCTAATCCTATTATAGATGCATTACAAAAAATAGAGGATGCAGATGGTGCAGTCATAGAATTACATCCTCAAATTATATATCCTAAACCATCATATAATTACATCCTCAAATTACATATCCTAAGCCATCATAGAATTACATTCTCAAATTACATCTCCTAGTCCTACATCCCCTTAAGACATCCTAATTTTAGGTCCCCTTCAGACATCATTAAATTGCACAATCTTAAGTCATCATATAATTACATCCTTGAATTACATATACTAATCCTACATCCCCTTAAGACATCCTATTTTTAAATCCCCTTAAGACATCCCCTTAAGTCATCCTAAAATTGCATCCTCTTAAGCCATCATAGAATTACACCCTTTTAATAAATCCCCTTAAGACATTCTAATTTTAGACCTCCTTAAGAAATCCCCTCAAGAAACTCGCTTATGAATTCTAATTATAGATCCCCTTAAGACATCCCCTTAAGTTCACCTAGAATTTTATAGTACTTGATTTTAGATTGTTGTACAAGTCTCTTGATTTTTAGTGTAGGCCTCCAACGACACCAGTGTTGAAGAACATAATGAATACCCATTTTTAATATGGTGAGCATGATGCTCTTGCATTTGTACTTGATTACATTAATTTGTACATGCTTTTAGTTACATATTTACTATTTTTATATTTTTTTAGTTACTTATTAAAGATTCATTTATTATTGCAGGTTGATAGCTATGGTTCATTTATTATTGCAAGTCTACAAAGTAGAAGATCAAGTATCTTCTCAAATTGCAATAAATTTTTTTATTTTACTTGCTGTTGAAATTATTTAATGTTATAAAACTATAAAACTATTCAACAAGTATCTTATTTTGTTACATTTTGAATGAACTATTGAACACTTTCTGTTTTGTTCTTTTGTTGTCTTATTTTATATGTAACCTTATTTTGTCATTGTATATTTAATTAATTATGTAACAATTTCTATTTAATCTTAGTTTATTATTTTGTTATCTTATTTTATATGTATCCTTTGTATATGATTATTATTTAGATGTTCAATTTTCTTGGTATCTTGTAAAGTTTAGGCAATATGATAATTCTAAGACATTCATTTTATCTTATCTTTCAACCTTCATAATACACATAGATTTGTTTTGTTCTTAACTAACAATATGTGAAACTCTTAGTTACTTACTTGTAAATACATATAAAATATCTATAAAATCTAGTAAATATGTAAAGCATGTCAATGTACATTGTTAAGATGACCAATCCATGTGTAAAGCATCTAGTAAAGCATGCAAATATGCCAATTCAGATGATCAATACAATAAACATAGATAGTAAAGCATGCAAATACATAGTTTAGATCTCTATAAAATCAACAATCCATATAATAAAGAGTCCATGTGTCAAATGCCTATAAAATCAAAAGTCCCTAATATCAAGAGTCCTCTTCAATCCACATGAATCAGGATGATTTGAATGACTCTGTAAAAAAGTCATACTTGAAATCATACTCTAAAACATGAATTCATATTTAAAACTATTTAAAATAATCTAAATCATTTTAATAAATTTATATAAATTAAAGATGTACAAATTACCATGTCATTTTGCACATCTCCTCTAATGTCCTAGTGGTCATCAGGACCTATGTGATGTTGTTGTCCCTCTTGGGACTTTGTCTGCATGGAATGATCAACATCAAAACTATTAAAAATGATTTAAAATTTTTTAATATAATTTATATAAATTAAAGATGAACAAATAAATTATCATGTCAATCTGGACATTTGTATCGTATTGCAATCCCTCTTGGGACTTTGTCTCCATGGAATGATCAAGACCAAAATTTTCACCAACAAGGTCATGTATAAGGTCAAAAAAAATTATATAAGAACATGCATCGAGATGTCCTAAAGGGTCAAATATAATCTAGACCTAAAAAGATATATACAAAGATTATAAACATATTGATAAAGAAATAAAACTTGAAAAGATGTGTCTTTATGTGACACATTTTGATCATCAACGTGTGCACCAACACCAATCTTGATGGTTGTGTCAACCTACACATGTGCACAATTAATATGTAAACATGTTGATAATTTTTTATTTAAAACATATTTATTTCATGAAAATAAATTACCTTAGGTGGGTCTGCATCCACTACAGGTGAAAGTGGTGGAGCACTGGTTATAGAATCCTTTGGTGGATGGCGTCCCTCTTTAACAACATTATTAAATTTAGAAAACAAGTCTACGATTTAAATAAAAAATAATTTAAATATTTACAACTTGGTTCAATTTCTATATTTATACCCCATGATTTGTGTCAAGTTGCATAGGTGTTAAGAAAAAGTTAATTCGATCCAAAGAAGAGCTCAACGACCCTATACACATAATCTGTACACATGTATGTACATGCATTTTTAATTAATGAATGTTTATATTGTACATGAACCAAAAAAAATTAAGTGTGCATGAGTTCAAATTTTATGTGTGTGTGTGTGTGTGTTCTTGTAGAGCATGGTGATCAATAGGTTGATCCTAAGCACAAAGGAAATATACATATGATCCAAAATTATCTGATGATCCATGTGTCACATAACTCATCTCTCTCTCTCTCTCTATATATATATATGACCATAACACACCTCATGTCAATTAGTGCAAAAATGAGGTCTAATGTAGGTGTTTCCATCTATGTGGCCTAATCCCTCAAACTAGTATTCAACTTGCTCAACGCTCCTAACATTGATACCATGGCACAATAGTAAAATGATGTAGGTATAGAAGGTGCGAGAGGATCCAAAAGAGGTGCAGGGGGAAATTTTTTCCTAATATCAACTTTTTCCCCTAACCTATTATGGGGCATTCCAAATGTATGAAAATTAGATGTCTAACAACTAGAAATGATAAATTAACTATTAAAGCCAATGAATCTATCTAATGCAAACACAATGAAGAATGAAAAGTAACTATGAAATGATGAAACTAATTTAATTACCTTCACCTACCATGTAGCTTGTCTCCATTGTCCTCCTAGCTTTGATTTCTTGAAGATGTTGAGCTCTCAGATTTCCAAATGAAGCCTTCTCCCAAGATGCTACCAAAGTGTGGAGATTGAATGAAATGAGTGCACAATAGCTTATGCAAACTAATGGATGGAATGCAAATGAAATGGTGATAGTATGGATGCTTGATTTCTCTTAGAATGTCGGGATGCTTGATTGCTTGAATGCTTGAATGCCTATTAAAAATACCTATTAGCTCTCAAATGGGAAATGTGGCTCCTTTTATAGAGTTTTGGAGGATCTAGGCCTAGGTGGTGCAATCCTATGGTTGAGAATGAAAGGTGGAAGATCCTAGGGCTAGGATTGACTTGGTTGAAGGAGTTGAGAGAAAGGGGGATGTAGTTGGAATGTGAGAGGAAGAATAGGGATGATGTTCCTCTCACATTGACATGGAGGAGAAGAAGGTGGAAGGGAAAGACACATGTCAAGTGTCTCACAAAGACCAAAGAGAGAAAGAGGGAGAGACCTTTTCCTCATGAGGACTCTTTGCACAAGTGTCCTATGAGTCACTTTTGACCCTTAGAGGTGGCTTGAGAAGCCCCTTAGGAATAGGGAATGTCTCTTGACTTGGTTGTTGAGAGGACATGTGGTCATGAGACTAAGTCCTATGAAGCCACATAGCCCTTAAGAATAGGACATGTGTGGGTGAGGATAATTGTAAATAAATAATTAATAATAATTATTTATCTTAGCCAAAGTGATGTGTCAGGTGACTAGGTAGGTGAGGTGGACTAGGAAACTTAGTCATATTTAGGTGATTGTGTATTTAATTAAATCACTTTAATAAGACTAATTAGAAGACTTAGGATAGAAGAATAAACTAAGGGCCCGTTTGGACGCAAGCATATCGACCGATATACCGAAATATCAAATTTCAAAGATGATAACCATTGTTTGTGTGCGACATCAAAGGATGGAATTGGAATTCTGATATTCCAATTTTACCCAAAAAATGGGCATATTGTCTTCCACTTGAAAAGGTGGAATTGGAATATCGGGCTCGCATTCCGGTTTCCAAATGCCAATTTTGAAAATGTCGTCGGGTCCGCGTGGGTTTTATGATTTTTGACATCCGCTTTATTACCTTGTTTTGACATCCGCAACGGTTATTATTACATCGCGTGTTCGTTGGAAGCCCTCTCTGGTTCGAGCTGCATCTTCCTGCATCTTCTTCGAAGCTTCATCTTCCTGCATCTAGTTTGAAGCTACATCTTCCTCATCCATTTATCTATTGTATGTATACTCCCTCAGCCATTTATCTGCATTTGTATTCATTTCTGCATTTGTATTCGTCCGTTTATCTTTATGGGTAACTAGTGTAAATGGTACATTCATGGACACCCAGTGCCTAACTGGTTAAAATGTTACATACATGGATACCCAATTTCCGTAGCTGTGATTAAATTGGTACATAACAGATTCCCAATGCCAATAAGTGGTTAAAATGGTACATTCATGGATACCCAGTTCCCGTAACTATTTTTAAATAGTTTATTCATGGATTCCAATGCCCATAGCTGGTGTAAATGGTACATTCATGGATTCCCAATGCCCATAACTTGTGTAAATGGTACATTCATGGATCCCCAATGCCCATAACTAGTTAAAATGGTCCAATGCCCATAACTGGTTTAATGGCACCTTGTTTCCGTAGGAGAACCAGCTATAGAATAGGAAAATTATGCAGATTGTACATCCATGGACAGTTAACTCTATAATAAAAAATCTCCTACCTTCCGTCAGCCATGAGCCACAGGCCTGTAGGTACTTCTCTCTCTGTATGATTTGGATTGGATGCCTCTTTATATACCCTTTCACCCATCTTAATTTCCCCAAATGTATGCCAAATACTTTTCCCCAAGCAGTGATACCTGATAATGGAGTCCAAGAAACGTTTGGGATTGCAGCTTCCCATCCCTCTACAAAACCAAAGGGCTCCCCTACCCCTTCCTCCCATTCAGGGCATACAGAAGATCTCTGATTTGGAAAGAGTTGGGATTCTGGGCAATGGCATCCAAGGCATTGTGTACAAAGCCCTCCACCGCAAATCATCTTCCTTCTACACCCTCAAAGTCATCCACCTCGACCATGATTCACCCCTCATAACAAGGGAGATGGACATCCTCAGGAAAATTGATTCTCCCTATGTTGTCAAATGTCAGGGTATTTTCCATGAGGGAGGAAACATTAATTATGTTCTGGAGAACATGGATGGAGGCTCCCTTGCTGATTTGTTGAAGCACAAGACAAAGATGACAGAGTCCTTTAATTGCTAAGGTTGCCAGACAAGTGTTGGAGGGATTGAAATACCTTCACAGTGACTGTCCCTTGTGTAATTGCCACTTTAATGTATTGGTATTGAACCACATTAATACTTTTCTTCTTGATAATGTTATCATTTTTTCAAGAAGAAAAGCATTAATGTGGTTCAATACCAATAGGCAATACATTAAAGTGGCAATTACACAAGGGACAGTCACTGTGAGATGTCCTTAGTTGTGATTGTCCTTACAGTGAGTGTACATTATCATGTTGTCTTTAGAGTGACTGTCCTCATTTGTTGAAGAAGAAATACATTAATGTGGCAATTACACAATGGACAGTCACTGTGAGATGTCCTCATTTGTGACTGTCCTTACAGTGAGTGTACATTATCATGTTGTCTTTAGAGTGACTGTCCTTACAGTGAGTGTACATTATCATGTTGTGTGTGCATCAGATATGTCTATGGATGGTGACGTTCAAGTTATCCAAGCAACTTCTTCTTCCAAGAAGGTGTTCTGGACAAAAGAGATGGAACGCAAGTTGCTAGACTTGCTACAGGAGCAAGTGCAGCTTGGAAAGAAAGCTGAAGGGGGTTTCAAGAAAGAGGCTTGGACAACCATCGAAAGGAGGTTCAATAATGAGATGAAAATGAAGCTATCGAAGGAAAACTTCAAGAACAAGCTGAAAACTTGGAAACAAGGGTATAGAGTTATGAAAGACTTGAGGAATACAAGTGGCTTAGCTTGGAATGAGACTACCCAAACTATGGATGCTGATGATAGTGTTTGGGATGAGTTGTTGAAGGTAACATGGTCTTCAAATCTCCTTTTAAGTTGAATATATCTTTTTAAGTAATGAAGGACCAATAATGAATTCAATTGTTATGACATGATACAGAGAAAGGAATTTAAAAATGCCAGAATGTATAAGAGGCAACCATTTCAATACTACAATGAATTATCCTGTATTGTTGGGAATGACATAGCTGAGGGCACTGTAGCTGCAACAGCTCAAGAGATGGAGGAGGATTTCATTGATGATGAAGATTTCAGTTATCATGGTATGGATAATGCATGTTTTGAGACTGCTACTGATTTGTCTAATGATGATAACGAATCTATTGATACACCTACATCGAACCAATCTACTGCAAGTGGCAAAGATAACCCTTCAACATTGTCAAGGAGGCAAAAGAGGAGGAGGGGAACATTGGCAGGTTCGTTGGATTTGATTTGTGAAGTGATCAAAGATCTGTCTGCAGGCATTACATCAGGCCTTGCACAACCTCTGAAAGTGGATAAATCATCTAGTTTGAGAAATGAGGTAGCGGAGTTGCATAAAGCACTTAAAGCAATCCCTGGCCTTTGCGACTCTACTATAATTGAAGCATACAAAAAGTTAATGCATGATCCACAATCAACCGCATTGTTCTTGACAATGGATGAAGGGGAGAGAATCCAATATATGAAATTGAAGTTTGGACTTTAGTTGATCGATGTTTATTAGGTCTTCTGTTTAAAATCAAAACTAATGTTTAAAATCAAAACTAACTAACGTTTCTTAACAGTTTCTTAACTAATGTTTAAAATCAAAACTAACTAACGTTTCTCTCCATTAAGAGTATGTAATGCAGTATGAAGATATTTGATAGAATGAATGGAATGTCATTGGTTTAAGTTGAACTACTAATCCATTTTCAAGTGTTGAGAGTTGTGTTGAAGGGTTGTGCTTGGAAAAGTTGATGTTGTCTTTTAGATTTCAAATGCAATTGGTTTCATGTAATTTTGTTAAGTTTTGAGCAAGATATGATAAAAATACCATTGGCTGCCCTGAAAGTTTGTTTTTTCTAAAAGTTACAATTTGAAAATAGGCATGGTATGGCTCTGTACAGTCTGGTACAAACCTGCACATGATTGATAACGTTGATATTGTCTTTTACCTTTCAAAGATAGTTGGTTTCATGAAATTTCATTGGATTTTGATTAAGTTATGGTATTTTTCATGTTGACTGTCCTGACCCTAACTAGGATTTCCAGCGAGAGTAATAAATTCATAACCAGAGTTTCCACGGTTGAAAATTGATTAGGATCTTGTATGTTAGGTTGAAGCACTCCTTCCTTTGCATTATTATTGGTATTAGAGCCAAGATCATGCTAGGATAATCATGTAAACAGTAAAATTACTCTACAGCTGTTCATTTTATGTACTCTTTATGTATCTGATTTACAGATTTATCCATGACACAAATGAGGACATCTCATAGTGACTGTCCCTTGTGTAATTGCCACTTGAATGAGGACAGTCACTATAAAGACAACATGATAATGTACACATATAATGAGTGTACATTATCATGTTGTCTTTACAGTGACTTCCCTCATGTTGTATATTCTTCTCTGGAGATGCTACTGTGTGCTAGGGAAATTCTTAGAATTGTTGGTATATTCTTAGAACTTGTTACACCTGGGATATTCTTCTTTGTAGATGCTACTGTGTGCCGTGGTCCAAACAGGCCCATAAATGTGGTTGAATAGCAATACATTCAAGTGGAAATTACAAATATTATAATGTATCTATCTAGTCCTCATGACTGCTCATGACAATACAAGTGATTTTTTTTGGGGGTGGGGAAAGGTTTGAGACTTTCAGCTATATGAAGAATCCTTTCTACCTAATACAAAAATGCACCCCATAAAACATCTGATTGGTTCGAGTATCTTTGAACTATTTGGGTCTGTTGACAACACTAGACCAGTGTCTACAGAATGACTAATTTCATGCAAGACAATGGCTCTATCTGACAGAGAGTCCATGCTAGGCTTCATGACTTGATGCATTTTACGTTGCCTTTGGGTGAAGATAGGGAACTGTAACTAGTATCAGTATTGAACATGCTTTTACTAGAACTACTTGTGCTAATGAATCAGAGAAAAATTACCTTTGTCCTCGTTGAAATACATGTTGCATATATATATATATATATATATATATATATATATATATATATATATATATATATATATATATATATATATATATATATATATATATATATATATCTTGACACGTACATATGTGTTTCTCAATCATGAATTGGGTGTTTGCCTGTCAAGCATCAATTTGGTCTCTAGGAATTGTGCACTCTCTCTTACTTTTGAAAAAGCATTTGAGCACTGTGCTAACTAATGAAAACTCTTTGTTTTGAGGCCCATAAAATGATCTTTTTACAGAATCTTGACCATAAAAAAAGAGAGTGATGGAACTCAATCCTCTTTGAATGAGGTCCCACCTGCTCTGCTTTTGGGTCACCGCACTATATAATGAAAGTGCTCATTATTGGCCACTTCCTTCACTGTTGTTTAGAATATGCTCAAGAGACCTACTACCATTTTTTGGATACTGTCCAAAACAACACCCAAATCAAGGGGAGCAGTATGCAGCACAAGGGGATGGGAATAATATGAAAAAGAGTGAATTTAGTACAATGAGGAGGACAACAGAGACCAGTTCTGGGTAAAACAACAATGAGGAGGACAACAGAGATGCCTTTAAAGGGTAAAACAACAAATATAAGATTTTATAATACCATTTCAAATATGATTTATTTTATTACAAATTAGAAGTATCAGGCTTGTCATGTTCATCTTTTTCTTCATTTCCTACAAACTCCATTTGAAAAGGAACACACCCTTCCTCCATGAGATAACTTTTCCACCAATCCACTTCTGAAGCATTCACAAACCCTATCCACTTTTGGAGAAAGGATCACTAGTTTTACAATGTCTGACCCAGAAGAAAGAGCATAATTATTCTCATTTGCATAGCCCACTAGATAAGGAACACAAATTGTGGCTTCAACTAAACCATTATATATCTCTTTCGAAGAGCTATATAACAAGGGTGTTTAGGAATACATACAATATTGAATGCTTGGAGCAAGGAAAAAGATGAAATGGATACACTAGTGATAGATAACAAGGTGTTGACATTTTGGTTTGCCATGGGAGACAAAGTGAAAAGATGTATGGTATGTGAGGCAAATTCATCTTCTACCACAAAGTCCCTATTTAATTCAAAACCAAATATAACACAAAAGCCATTCCTATTTTGTATAGTTTCTCCACACATATTTAGCATAGAAGTTTCTAGTTTAATTCTAGAAATAGTTTGTAGAGTGTCTGGTTCATGTGTGTGAGCCTACTTCATGTGTGTGGATTATAAGCATGCGCTATCAGAGTGTCTGAATATTGAGTGTCTTATTGCTATTGCTATTGTTTAATTTTGGGATTGTTGATATAGGTGCATTATTGAAATCGGTTTGATGGCTCTGATCAATGTGCCAAGTTGTCGATGTGGTGGTGGGCAGTGCCAGTTGAAGATTTCACGATTAGTGGAGAACCCTGGATGACAATATTGGTGTTGTCCAAACAAAAAAAAGGTTGCTAATGTGTATATATTTAATGTTTGTAATGTAACTACTATTTATTATATTTAATGTTTGTAATGTAAATAGTATTCAATACTAATGTAGATTGGGCATCACAGGGATATCATGATTGTGGGTACTTTAGATGGGTCGATGACAACTCATCTACATCTATTCGCCCATCTCCAGTTATCCACGATCCAGACATCCGCCCATCTCCACTCATCCACAATCCAGGATTTGAGTGCAATAGTTGTCAAGCTAGGACAAACGAAATTAAATTTTTACGATGCCTTCTCTGTATTGTAATTGCATATCTTTTGTGCGACCATATGCATAGATGAGCTCAAGAAGTATTCAGTTTTGTATTTTGATATTGTAATATGTGGAGATGAGTTCAGGAACTAGTCAATTTTGTATTTTGATATTGTAATATACGGATATGAGCTCAGGAATTATTCAATTTTGTATTTTGATATTATAACTAAATATTATAATATGGATATGGCATAACTCCTCTTCGCCCCAAGTGCGCATATATATGGTCCACATAGTTTTTTTCACAATAATTTTTCATGTTTATGGCTTAGGTGAGCCCCAATCTGTTATTAGTCACATGATTTAACGTTGTTTTTGTGGTTATTGTTTTGTAGAATTCTAACCCAGGTTTGTAGAGGAATTTTGAGGTTAACATAGATATATCATGTATAAACTCATTTAATTGGTCGTGTTTTTATCTTGACAAGCGTGGATCATTCAGGTAAGAATCAAAGGGGGTCATAGAAGGTAATAATAATTAATAAGATTTTTTTAAAAAAACTCATACAAAAGTGAGCAACTGAATGTACTTCATTGGTGTACTAACAAAAGCACAAAGTAGTTGTATGTTCTATGTATGCAGTGCCTAGAGACAAAAACAAGAGTTCGGGCATGACAGAGCATCAAAGACTCATCAGACTAAATTATAACATTGTATCTGCATTATGTAAAATGAGGAATGCTTCATTCAAGTTGTAACACTGTATCTGCATTATGTAAAATGAGGAATGTCTCCACTGTATCTGCATTATGTAAAATGAGGAATGCCTCATTCAAGTTGTAATTTTATATCAGGTCATGACTTTGTGGGGCTAGACTAGAGGTTTTCTTCACCCAGCTCTTTCCTACCGGTGCTCCTATTGAGCTGGGTTGGCAACATTTTGTAAAAAATAAATAATAAAATAAATGACTTGTTTATAAATTTGTGTATTTTGGGTCTACATATTTTATAAATTTGTATAGGATTTTTTTTTTAATAAAAAAGTTATACAGAATGTTAAAAATTTTATAAACTTATAAACATAATTTTATTTCAAAATATTATAAGTATTCAAAATCGCATATAAATGAAATAAAATAAGTATTCAAAAACAAAATAAAATATTATTATATTATTTTATTGCAAAAATAAAATAAATATTCAAAAACAAAATAAAATATTATAATATTATTTTATTACAAAAATAAAATAAATATTCAAAAACACGAACAAAATGTGAAAAGCATCATAACATTTGAAAAAATCACAAATTGTTATAAAGAAATTAAAAACAAATTCTCATTCAGTGCATATTCCAATTCCAAAATGTGGCACCCAAACTCGGAAAATACATCTTCTTGGTCATCTTCCAGGTGCGTCCAAACGGGTCAAACACATATTCCGGATATCATTTTGAGGATATGATATTCCAGAATTGCAGCATATTCCATAATTTATTTAATAAATAGAGGACTAATTATTAATTAAATAATAAATATTTAATTAATTTATCAAGTCAATAGTAATTAAATAATAAATATTTAATTAATTAATGAAGCCATTTTTAGGTGCATACATTTTGCCCCTCTTTGAAATAATGTGTGTGCCACATTGTTTCAAAGAAAATTTCACGTATTTTGCCCGTGCCCCATACAATGTCTAAAATGATGTAAGCATGCCCCCTCGAGAGATTGATTAATAATTTGTGTTTGATTTTTTTTTATTTAATTTAATTTATTTAATTTTATTGTTATTTTGATTAATCAATCTCACGAAAGAAATAGAAGAAAAGGTGGGTGAAAATGGGGTGAAATAGAAGAAAAATGAGAGATAGGATCCACACACCAAGCACATAGGGTCCATAGGCTATAAATAGGGCTTAGGGGTCCACAATAGGCTCATTGTGCACACTTGTCATTTGGAGATCAGAGCGTGAGAGAGAGAAGAGCAGAGCCGCTAGGATGCCATTCCCGTTGTTAGATCACCGCTTTGAGAGAGTCAAACACTTCCAGCGACCACCCGATTTGGGTGAACCGGTAGGTAACTCGATCCTCGGTAATTTCATGATTTGATGCATGTTAGAGTAGAATTTTAGCATGTTTAGGATAGATTGAATGATAGAATTAGATTAGGAATTTTTTTATTTTTAGGCGTAGGATGAATGCGTAGTTTCGGCACACCAATGTGCAAAAAATAGTAACGTTTGCATAGAAAAATAAAACTTTATGTGCATGGGTGTAGGTCATTTGCGCATTCATAGTAGAGGAATGTTAGACTTGCGCAAGTGGTAAATGAAAATGCGCATATGAAAAATTGGTGCATTCGTGTAGATTTGTGGTGCAAATGTTCAATAAAACTGTGCTTTTGTAAAAACCTGTGCATTTGTGCATAATTATTGCGCAAATGTGAATAAAAATTGTGCATAGGTAAAAACCTACGCAAATGTTAAATAATGTTGCGCATACATGTTTCAATGCTGCACATGTATTCGAAGTGATAGAATGTGGTCAAACTAGATTGTCAATGAAGTCAAACGTGATGTCGATAAGCTGATTGGATCTGTCGGCAATTGATTTTGATCGATTTGATCAAGATAGGTAACATTGTAGCATGTTCACTAGTTAACCAGTCTTGAACGTAGATAATTGATAGAATCATCTGTTGAAACACGTGATAATAACATGTTTGAATTTGATATGATAGGATAGATAGATTGGTAGATCAGTTTATCGAAATCTGATAGGTTGATTATTGTTGACTTGAATAGGAGGATATTACAGATAGTCTGATGTCACGGGAGAGATATCCAGTGACTCAGAATTTGAGATCGGCACTGTCGGAGATAGATAGACTGTTAATTGGAGCGTCTGGACTATATTATGTGATTTATATGCCCGAGATTTAGGTGAATCTAAGTATGATGACATCGTTAGTAGAGCGATGGCACTCCGAGATGAGTACCTTCCATCTTTCGACAGGGGAGATAACAGTTACATTAGAGGATGTATATTGCATCCTCCGGCTTCCCATCACAGGCGCTAGTATAGTATGATCGACACAGTGGAGTCAAAGAGTGCAGAGCCATCTTTGGTGATGATGATATAGAGGATGGAGAGATCGGTTGGGAGGACATGGTTGATTTGTATGATCCTCTACTAGTAGTGCTAACAGGAGCGATTGGGGGATTTGTATGCCCTGATTGTAGATCTCATGGATTTGCAGTTGGATGGGGCCGCACATTACAATGGATGATGGAGGGGACCTGATATGCTTGGGGTGTGTGTTTATTAGCACATCTCTATCATGACATGCATAAGGTGGTGTACCATAGGGGTGCATCATTATCAGCAGGTGTGACACTGCTCCATGTTTGGGCATGGGAGCATATTGCAATTACTCGACCAGTGGCGATTAGATTTCGGGGTGCAGGACAACCCTATATTCATTTATACTCCTTAGTTTTGTCTCAAGAAAAACTGGGCCATTTAGAGTTTTGGCGGTATACCTTTGATACACTGGACATAGTGACATGGAGACCCTACCTAGGGTGTGAGCCATGGGATGATGAGCGACAACTTGGTTTTTGTTTTGAGTCATGGTGGTTGATAGGGTGGACACCTTTTATCATTGAGAAATAGTTGGTTAGTCAGGTCCTGAGACAGTTTGGTAGGATACAAGGCATGCCACAGGGAGTGACAGAGCATGCTCGTACTCATCAGGAGAGATGAGACTAGGGACCCATGGCATCATTCGATGTTGCTCGACAAGAGTTTTTGGATGCCCCATTCCAAGCATGGTCGATGAGACTGACAGTGGTAGACCTAGGGATGACTGTTGATTTAGAGCAATTTTTGAGGGATTTTCCGGTTCCACGGATCACAGACCCAGTAGCGCGGCCTCCAGAGAGAGACCCTACAGAGAGACGAAGGGGGAGACTCTGAGGGAGAGATAGATGGGGGCAAGGGAGATGAGGTGGTGGTGATGGAGGAGGAGATGGAGGAGGAGATGAGGGTGGAGATGGAGAAAGAGGGGATAGAGGAGGACCTCAGATGAGAGGAGGTGGTGTGAGGCAGAGAGGATTGATGCCACCTCTAGCTAGATAGGGACGGAGATAGCCTCCAGCACAACCAGCTGTAGGAGCTCCACTATAGGTACCAGTCCCTCTGGCACAGATACCGGTTGCTGCAGTACAGGGACCAGCTGCACAGGTACAGGTGCCACAGTTACAGGTGCAGGGATAGGATGAGGTAGATGTTTTACTAGCCCAAGGCAGTGTGGTATAGGGTGGTCAGGTTCAGGATGACATACAGGATGAGCCTGAAGTTGAGATGCTAGATGTATAGGCACATGATGAGCCAGCTAACATGGACATCAGGGCACAAGATCCCTACTTATAGAGAGACACTGTGGAGGAGGAGGAGCCAGATATTGATACACTACTAGTCAAACTAGCAGTTACATAGGTACAGGCAGACCAGGTGCCAGGTCTAGAGAGATGAATTGAGAGGCTAGAACACCAGATGGATGTCCTTAGACATGAGCGAGATGCAGTAATTGAGAGACTCGGGGAGTCTGAGATGCTATTAGATGAGCTACAAAGGACAGAGGACCTAGGTCCTCATGGAGATAGCCTAAGAGCCATGATACGAGCTGGGAAGGAGATATCCTACTGGTGAGAGGCATACAGACAGGCAGTGCCTAGGGATCAGTGGATTGGGAGCTTTAGAGAGAGCTCAGTGGCGGTGAGGACAATAGTATATGAGAGATAGGCACCAGCTGGTAGTGGAGGTGTATCATCATGTCCTCCTAGAGCACCCACTGGTGCATGAGACTAGGGTGGATCCTTAGGAGCAGGTGGGTCAGCAACATAGGGCCTTATTGCAACTCGTAGACAGCGACAGACAGATTCAGGAGGCAGTGGGTCATAGATACCACTTGTATACACCTTTTGTATCATATTATCATTGTATCATCATATATTGATTTGATAGACACTGACTGTAGACACATTGTTATTGATTATATATCATGGGACATTTGGACAGTTTGGTTGCATTTATGGACTTTATATGATTTTGACTCTATATGATTGATGTAGTTCTATCATGATTTGCTATGATGTTTATATACATGTGCGTACTGACATATGCAGGATGTGATGATTTACTTTTATATGCATGGAATGGATGTCTTAAAATGCAAAATGATTAATTTTCTATATGCTAATGGATAAACAATCTAATATATATGATGATATAAATGCATGTTCTAAATGATATTCACTAATGCTATGTGATGATAAATGCAATGATGTAAAAACAATGTGAATAATGTAAAATGAATGGATACTAAATGCATGATGATACTAAATACATGTAATGAACAATAAATGATATTGTAATGCAAATGATATCTAAGGTAATAAATGAAAATGTACCTAAGATGATGGATAACATAATAAAATGAAATGAGATGAAATGATAACTATAACAAATATCCAATGAACACACCTAATAATAATTATGCATGTCTTAAAATGATTAAGTGCAAAGTATTTTTGGTTGTCCAAATGTCCTCAATCGAAATAACAATGTTTCTTGACACAAGAAGAATGGACTTAGGAAAAATAGATAACCTAATTAGAAAGATAACCCATAAAACCTTATAAAAGGAGCACTGCGATGCAATTCATGAGATGGTAAAATGCAAATGTAAAATGAAATGAATGTATGTCCACAACTTTAGGTAACATCTTAGAACTTCATAATAACTGGAATTTGATTTTCATCATTGAGCTGATTATGTTGCAAGAAAATGCAAGCATCATGGTATAATGAAACTAGGATGACCTGAGCACTTCTTGCATGGAGTTTAATATTGAAAACTTTACAAGCATCTAGGTATAATTAAACTGAGATGACCTAAGTTTTGTTTGCGTAACAGACAAGGAATATTTTCCCCCTCCATCGGGGAACAAATATTTGGAGTCGAGGTATGTGATGGCGTATCACCATAAATAGCATTTGTAGAACAACATGATTTGTATGTTGTCCATACTATGAAATGGATGAAGGCACTTATACATAGACACCCCAATTCCTTGTTCCTTCAATTTCATTGGAAAATACTCCACAAACAAAAATCAAAGAAAATATCATGTCCCATCCCGACTATTCTAATCAATGACATATGGGAGTTTCAAACTCATGTCAAAGATATCCCAGAATAGCATAGGGAACATGATAACAATGAAATCTAGATATGAATGCATAATTTATAACAAATCATTCTAACATGCCTGCCATGAATATACATTTCTTTTTCCAAAAAGATAGAATTAAGATTTGTTAATCAGTTCAAGTGATGATGTATAGTCAAGATGTATAGATAAGCAGTCACGATGCAAAGGATAGATCATAGATTTCTGATTCAGCATGAAGATACCATTGTGAAAGAGCATTTGATTGTGTTCATCTTGCTTGGTGAAAATAACTCCATTTTGTCCTCTAAGAGTCATGACTATCATAGATCCACTTCCCAAACTAGGTCAAGGACATGCCCCCAGCTAGGTGATGGACTGACTTATTATGGATGAAGAAAGACGCAACAAGACTAGGATGAAGATCATGACAAAAGATCAAGATATGATGGGGTTTTATTATGGGTAGATACAATGGATGGTGTATGAATTGGCCATTTTATTATGATATATACATGGTGGGGACAAGAACTAAGTAACCAATTTATTGTGGATATATACAATGAACGGACACACTAGAAGAATCCTAATAGATAGAAGAGCTAACTTGTCACACATAGCGCCTGTTTCCAAGTTTTCACCATATGCTTTTATTGCAGTTTTCTTTTGATTTTGTGATTTTTTTGTATTTTTGAATTTTTTTTTAATTTGTAGAATATATATACAGACTATATACATGCCCCTTGCATTGGGATTTTAGGGATAGAACTTCTTGAGATAGATGCTGTTAAGAGGTTCATCCAAGGGATCCCCTTCAGGTGTAGATAATTGATAGGCCCCAGAACCATAGACCACTGTAATCACAAAAGGTCCTAACCAATTTGGTTCAAACTTGCCCTTCTTTTCACGGTGTTGTTGATTCTTTGGATTTTCTCAAAGGACTAAGTCACCCAGCTAAAAGTCTCTGATCTTTACCTTGTTGTTGTATTGACGAGACAAACACTGCTGATAAACTTTCAAATGATCATAGGCTCATTGACGGCATTCATTTAGGAGTTCCAATTCAGTCAGGTGTGCAACTCTATACTCTTCATCAGGAATCAAATCTTTAAGATTAACTCAAAGTGAAGGCAAATCGACCTCGAGTGGCAGGACTGCTTCAGATCCATAGACAAGGGAATATGGAGTGGCTCTAGTAGGAGTATAGATGGAGGTGCGGTAAGCCCATAAGGCTGGATTAAGTTGGAGATGCCAGTCATGGCCAACGTCATTGACAATCTTTTGTAGGATTTTAACAATTGTTTTGTTTGACGCCTCAGCTTGGCCGTTTCCTTGGGGATAGTATATGGAGGAATAGTTGTGGGTGATGTGGAATTTTGCACACAGGTCATCCATGTCCTAGTTTTGAAACTATTTCCCATGATCAGTGATAAGATACATAGGTATACCATATCTGCAAATGATATAGTTTAAGATAAACATGGATATTTATTTCCTTGTGGCGGTAATTAATGGAATGGCCTCAATCCATTTAGTAAAGTATTCGGTGGCAGTGAGAATCCATTTGTGACCATTAGAAGATGGAGGGTTGATAGCACCCATGAGGTCGAGCCCCCACCGACTGAATGGAAAAGTAGTTATAAAAGGATGTAACTCTTGCGCTAGAGCATGGATAAGGTTTCCATGTATCTGACATTTCTTACATGCCCTAGCAAAATGAAAGGAGTCTACTTCCATGGTAGGCCAATAATAACCCATATGCATGAGTTTCTTAGCCAAAGAGGGACCACTCGAATGTGTCCCACAAATACCCTCATGTACATCACGTAAGGAAAGTTGAGCTTCATCATGTTTGAGACATCACAGGAGAGTACCATCAAAACCTCGCCAATAAAGGGTGTCAGATATTAGGACATAGCGGGAGGTTTGGCGGAGAAAAGTTCATTTTTGATTTCGGGATAGGTTGGGAGGTAGGGTGTTATCTTTGAGGTAAGAATAGATCTTTCCATAGGTTGGGGAGTCATGTCCAATCAGATGACATATAATACTTGTATCAGGCTCATCATATGCGGGACAAGTCAGGGATTCCACCAAGAACTCAAAATGGGCCTTGGTATCTTCTATATCAAATAAAGAAGCAATCGTTGCCATGGCATCGGTAGCCTTGTTTTCTTGCCGAGGAATTTGCTCAAAAGTGATGATAGAGAAATACTTTTTAAAGTCATCAACCATACATTTATATGGCAATAACTTATCATCTTTGGTTTGATGATCATCATTAACCTGGTTGACAATCAGCTGAGAATCTCCGTAGACTTTGATTTGACAATCATTTGGATGTCAAATTTAAACATTTGGTTCTGTTGACATCCTCAAGGGTTTGAATTATCTCCCCCTCACAATATGAAGTTTTGAAATTACAATCTGACTTTGGGAGCCCATATCTTGCTCATTTTTAGTTCTTTTTTCAAGCAATTTTTTTTAATATTTTGTGTAGAATCTCCTGAAGTTTTCTATGGTGTACTTAATTTCTAGTTTTGGTGCATGGATTTTGCAGAAATTGCATATTTTTGTGACTATTCTTGTCTAATCCTATGTTTCACAACTTTAGAGGCTTGTTCGGGTGCATATGGACACATTTTTCATGTGCTGTGTTTTTGAAAGTGGATAAATTTTTGAGTACTTTCCATATTTTCTATTAGATTATAGCCTTATTTGGGAAAACATATCACTTTCACATCTAGGTCCTTTTTTGGCCTTGTATGATCATTGTAATGCTTGGATTTTGATTTGATTCTGAGCAATATAAATTTGTACATGCACTATATATAAAGTGCCAAAAGCATCATTTTGCAGGGGGGGGGGGTTTCTTTGATTGAGTGAGTTTGGGGGGGGGAGGGGGGGTGTCTTGTGTCCTTGTGTCTCTATATTTCTTGTACTCTTTTGTTTTTTCATCATGGGTTCACCTAAATTTCTAATTTTTACTTCACATAACTATGCCACATGGAAAGATATAGTATGGAGTAGATTAATGGAAAAATGTTTAAATCTCTATGTAGATGGTGTAGATGGTGTAGAAGTTGAGAAATCCAACTTCACAGAACACCAAGACCACCTGAATGCAAATAACCTGTTGCTGAAAGGAAACCAGAGAGACAAAAAACAAAGGCTTGGAAAATATCAGCGGAGTGAGAGCAAAAATGAATTCCAAGATAATGAAAAATAATTACAAGAGTTCAACCTATAAGGTGAACAAAACCCTAAAACTAGAAAAGCTAGGTTGCACATTATAATTAATAAATATATTAATTATAATGTACCTAAGAGAAAGCTTAAGTGAAAAAAGAGTAAAGAAACAACTAATTACTCTAACACCCCCCCTTAAGTGAAGCTCAGGAGGAAAGCTAACCTAGCATAGCTATGAAAGCAGGAAATGGGTCCCGGCAACAAGGCTTGATCAGGTACCCAATACAAGGAAATCTTTGTAAACCGGAGACAAAGGAGAAAACCCAGTGGGAAACAATCCTCTCCAAAAAGAGATATAAAAGAAAGTAAAAGACAAAAAATGACTTCAAGAGACTCTCTCAAAGCCATAAGTACAATGCGTGCTGCCAACCCCCCCATGAGAGAGGGTCAGGGCTCCAAAGCCCCCCCAGAATGAAAGAACCCCTGGAATAATGAATGAGCCACTATGACTCCAATACAAAGGAGTGAAAGATAGTGAACACTGAAGAGGTACCCTCGAAAGATGAGGTGTCACTAGAAGGCCAAGCTGATGCTCAAAGGAGTAGACACGAGGATCCTGAAAGGGAATCCTCAATGTAGGTGGTATGACAGGTGTGATGACACTGTCAGGAGAGAGGAGATGAATGTCCTCTATAGAATCCTCAACAACTGCATCAGGTGGCTCGATGAATGGAGCTGGAGGGTTTGAAAGTGTTGAAGAAGAGTCCTACTAAAGAGAAGAAACCCCAACAAGAGGAGGGGAGGCAGTCACAGAAGTGGTCTCAGGAAAAACACAGAGGTTCAAGTGACCTGACTGCCCCACATGATGCTCTTGCGCAAGAGGAGAGCTGTGAGCCGATAATGGAGATGGTGGACCAAATTGTGAGAAGGTGTAGAGATGAGTGGAAGGATCAACTATCCCTATAGCAACAATGCCACCTATCACACTATCTCAGATGAAGACAAAATCAGCCGTGAACTCAACTGTCTTCCCTGACCCACTGAGTGTAATCTGATAAATCAAGAGGAGGTTTGCAGATAGAGATGGAACATACAATACATCATTGAATGTGCCAACCTAAATGCATACAAAACCTTTCCCATAGACTGGCATAATAGTGTTATTCCCCATGAGAATGTGAGGAATAGGAGAAGCCTCAATAGAAGAGAAGATCTTCGGAGAAGATGCCATATGGTGAGAAGCACCTGAATCTAGTATCCAAGGGACCTGTGAAGGGGATGCAACGGAAGCCCGTAATGTATGACCCTATCCAAAATCCTATCCAGATGTTGAAGATGAGGTAGAAGACTAAAAAGAAGACCCCTGTGAGCTGGAAGAGGATGGAGAGGAAATAGTGCTCTTCTGAAGGAGAGCTTACAAATCGGCAATCTATTTCTCATAGCCATAAAATCTCTTCTGAAAACAATGTGACTCATCATAAGGTCCCTTCTGACAATAGGAACATGTAGGGCTCTCAGTCTTTTGTTTCTCCTTCTTAGAAGAAGATGGTGGGCCAGTAGAGTGCTGAGAAGAGGAATTAGATATCTGTTCTGACTTCTGCTTCTGTGTATCCTGAGGTGTCTTGGCAAGAAATGCCTATGACTATGAACCTGTAAGTGAATCCATCTGATTGAGCTTGGACTGCTCATGAGTCAACCTATCATAGAAAGTCTCAAAAGAGGGCATAACATGATGTGTACCCAGTGCATCCATAGTGGAGTAGAAGGTAGAAGTGAAAATCTGATAAGGGCCATGAAGCTTTGAGAGTATCAGAAAGATACACTCATCATCTGACTTCATCTTTCTAGTAACCTGTAAAATGGATCGAAGAGACTTGAACTTCATCAAGAAGTCCTCAATGCTGGTGAATGATTCAGGTACCAAGGAGGTGAACTCTGCATCTATCTAGAGAACCCTGAACTGATTCATTGTGCCAAACAAGGTGGAAAACTTGTTCCACATATCACTGGGTGTGGTCAAACCATCCAGGTGGAACAACAACCCATCTGAAATGTTCATTGCAATGAGGCCCATTGCCTCATCCATCCTATTTATGTGCATAAGAGCCTCATAAGGCCTCTATAGAATTGGCTGAGCTGCATCGAGGCATGACCATAGCCCTTTTTCCATAAGCAATCTAGTCATCTACCCTTTCCGAGTGTGATAGTTATGAGGTGTAATGCGAGTGACAGAAGAGTCCTCCGCTAAGAGACATAAGATGGAAGTAGAAGGGTCTTTCTGAAGTAAAGTACAAAAAGTAAAGAGAACCCCCCCCACAAAGTATAATACTATCCCCCGTACACAACAAAGTACTATGAAAGCACAAGAAATGAGAAAAAAACTCGAGTTTTAGAAGCAGAACAGGAGCATAGAAGAATGGGCATCTTTGACTGCAAAAACTAGTAATCAAATGGAAAAATCAAGAAGTGAAACCTATGTGAGAGCGACAGGCTCAGAAAGACCTTTCTGACGATATATCATATGTCAAATTTTGAGTCTGTATGAGCCCTGTAGGACCAAAAAAGCCCAAGTACCCCCAAAATGCAAGCTCCCTGGAAAAAACCAGTCACGGGAAAAAATTTCACGGCCATATGACCGTCAAATGCTCGTCTGCCGAAAAAAAGGTCTGGTCGCCAGGAAAAACATCCGGTCACTGAAAAATTGAAAACTGTCAGAAAAATAAAAAAAATCTCACTGGCAAATTTTTCCAACAAGTGACGTCAGGGTGACGTCACTTGCGGTACCGGGTGGAGAGATGCCGGCAGAGGTGGCTGGCGGGTGGTGTGGTGGTGGCCGGCGGGGGCTGGGTAGGGGTGGTGCTGGGGTTGCGTGGTGGTGATGCAGCTGCTGCACCCCAAAAACTTTGAAAAATTGATTTAAAAATTTTTTTTTTCTTGTTTTTCGAGCCGTACAACCCTAAGAGGCCAAGAAAATTTTGCCAGAAGCCCTGACCAAATAGGTCAAATTTTATATGAAAATAGGGGTTTTTGGGC
This sequence comes from Chamaecyparis obtusa, assembly GCA_027943335.1. Taxonomy (NCBI): domain Eukaryota; kingdom Viridiplantae; phylum Streptophyta; class Pinopsida; order Cupressales; family Cupressaceae; genus Chamaecyparis; species Chamaecyparis obtusa. The sequence continues at coordinate 1,146,079 of BSBK01000498.1, read as the reverse complement.
CTTCCAGATGCAACCGTGTGGTCAGTTTTTGCCCAAAGTGCTCCAAAAAAAGGATACCCCCCAGATCCAATAAAAAAATAGAAAAAAGACCAGAGGAACTGAGGCTTTCATCTTCAAATCAAGGCTCCAAAAACTTAGACCAAGCAGTAGTAGGGAAGCTCTGATACCATGTAGAAGTTTAGAAATCTAACTTCATAGAATGCCAAGACCACCTGCATGCAAATAACCTGTTGCTGAAAGGAAACCAGAGAGACAAAAAACAAAGGCTTGGAAAATCTCAGTGGAGTGAGAGAAAAAATGAATTCCAAGATAATGAAAAATAATTACAAGAGTTCAACCTATAAGGTGAACAAAACCCTAAAACTAGAAAAGCTAGGTTACACATTATAATTAATAAAGATATTAATTATAATGTACCTAAGAGAAAGCTTAAGTGAAAAAAGAGTAAAGAAACAACTAATTACTCTAACAGATGGTACAATTGTCGAACCTACTGATTATGATGCAAAAATAGAATGGAAAATCAAAGACAATATGGCTTTAGTAATTATTAGGAGTTGTGTTCATAAAGTTCTCTTCTTCCACATTTCAAGATTTAAGGACGCCAAGGGTGCTTGGGAAAAACTTGAAGATTTGTATGATAAAGTGGATGAGTAAAAGGGATTATCAATTGAGGATGATATACTTCTCTTGGATCTTAGGAATTTTGACACAATTCAAGACTAAGTCAAAAAATCCAATGAGTTTCAAGCACTACTTAAGGATTGTGGTAATCCAAAGAAGGATGATAGATTGATTCATCACATCTTGAAGAGGCTTCCTTTACAATATGAAGATTTTATCTTGAGTCACAATACTCTCAAGTTGACCATGGTAAGTGCCTTCACTAAGCCTTCATTTGATGCATTTGAAAAAATGTTGATGTTGGACTATCCAAAGTTGATGGATATGGATATTATCAAGTCTTCAAAGTCTATGAACTTGGTGGCTAATATTGAGAACCAAAGGAATCAAGGTGGAAAAAGTTTCAACAACAAAAAAAATAAGTGGAAGACAAAATCACAATCAGAGACACAACAATCTTCCTCCTCACAACAAGGCAATTCTTCTTTCAACAAGAAGGGAAGCAACTACAAGAAGAATAAAATATTTTGTGCATATTGCAACAAACCAAATCATGATGAGCATCATTGCAAGACTAAGAGGATTAATGAGTTGGAAAACTTACTCAAGAAGAAAAATAATAATAAGCCAAATGCTTCCAATGATTTATCTCCATCCACTTCCAAGGGAAAAGGGAAATAACTTATGGAAAGTTCAATTTATTCAGAGGAATGGATTCTTGACTCGGGTGCCACACATCATATGGGTTCTTCAAATGGCCATTTTTCTTCATTGGAGCCATCTAAGGTACCTCACATATTCGTAGGGAATGATACACAAGTGGAAGTTGAAGGGAAATGACAAGTTGAGATGGAAAATGGAGAGTTCAAATATGTTCTCTATGTTCCTAACCTTAGCACCAACCTCCTTTAAATTTACCAAATCACTCACTATGGAGGTGGAAATAAGGTTGAGTTCCTTCCTGATTCAGTAATGGTGTTAAATATTAAGGATAATTCATTAGTTGTAGTGGGTGTAAATCTAATCATGACACAAGGCTTTATTCTTTCTCCCACTTTGTTCCTAAGTCTCCTTCAAATGCCTTGTTGACACATACATAATCACAAAATAAATTATGGCATGAGCGGTATGGACATCTTGAATTCTTCTATCTTTAACTACTTAGCTCAAAATGTATGGTCAAAGGTCTACCTAGAATCAACTTTTCTAAGGGTGACTGTTCAACTTACACAATGGATATGCATCTAAAAGAGAATGTTGACAAAGGAAAGTCTTGGAGAGCATCACTTCTTCTTGAGTTGGTTCACGGTGTTCTAGAAAGCTCCTTTCTAGTGACATCAGTCAACAAGGGTCGCTATGTCCTCACTTTAATTGATGACTTTTCACGGTACACATGGGTCTACTTTCTTGGTCACAAGAATGAAGTGTTTGATAATTTTCTAACCTTCAAGGCTCATGTTGAGAAGAAATCAAGTAAAGCTATCAAGGTTCTTTATATAGAAAAATAAAGTAGATATGTGAACTCAAAACTTAGAGACTTTTTTGAGCTTGAGGGTATTGATCTTCATAATCTAGTTGCATTCAGTCCATGGTAGACAAGAGCTACATAAATGAAGATTAGAACTCTCAAGGAAAAGACAAGTTACATGATTGAAGATAAGTCTATTGATCCATCACTTATGGTAGAAGCTATAAGTTGTGCCAGTAAAATCCTCAATAGATCTCCTCATAATGCCTTAAATGGAATGACTCCTTTTGAGGCATGGTGCAAAAGAAAACTGATAGTGAAACACTTAACATTATCTGGTTGTCCAACATGGGCACACATATCTTCACAGAAATGCAAGGAACCTCCACCAAGACCTTGTACATTCATTGGATATGAAGAAAGTGTTAAGGCATATATACTTATGGATCCTGAGACTCATGAGATCTTCACAGAGAAGAATGTTCACTTTGAGGAAATTTCACTTAGCTTATCCTATACTCCTCTCCATACTTCAAACATTATGGAAACTGATAGTGACAGTAGTGGCAGTGATTCATATGGTTCATATATCTCAACCCTGAGACTCAGGATTGCCCCTTTCCTTGGTAAACTTAAGGTTACCCCTTCATCATCATCTTCCACTAGACCTTGTTGGGTTAGAAAAACTCTTGATTTAGTAGGTTCACTTATGTGGATCCTTTAGACAATCGAATGATAAGGTCACAACATCAACATATTCCACATGCATATATTTCTATAGTGATAGCTCCATATGATTTAGCACGGTTGGGTACACCTTGTCCTCCAGTTATAGCTTCCAGGGATGACTACTTGACATACATTGCAAGTTTTTTTGTGGAGTCCTACATTATAGATATGGGAGACATCATTGATGATATACATCTTCTCTTTGATGGGGATAATCCTTCTTTAGTTGTTGCGAGGGAACACTTTGACCCTCTTATCCATTCTCTACATGATCAATCTTTTGAGGTTGATGTGATTGTAGATCCTTACGTACAATAGTTGTAGGAGGTCTCTTCATTATTAGGGGAGACACTTGGTTCTTTGAGACATATTCTACATCCATCCTCATTTGATCCTAACTTGTTCTTTTCAACATGTTTGGAAGGGGCAGCCTTCAACATCAACACAGGGACAATTGAGCAATTTTCAAAGACGCCATTCATCTTGAGGTGTCTTCCCATAGATTGGGGAGATATCTCTTATACACATATGATATTGTATCTTCCTAAGGGGAGGAATATTGTTTGACATTCATGAACTAGCTTCTACATTCATCCTAGAGAAATTATCATTGATGGGCATTCTACATTGAGGGGGGATATATTGTTGCTCTTCTTCTTCTACTTCTTCTCTCTTATGGGGGTACTTTTTCCACATATGGGGTTTTGTCCTTTTCATACTTATTTATTGTATATACATGATATATTTCATAATGAGGGGGTCTTGATTACTCTATCCATCCATGCATCTTGTTTGTTTTTATCTCTCTTTTGGGGGAAGAGTTTTTCCCATGGCATTTTCCATCTTTCTCCTATTTATGAGAGATTACATTGCATTTATTTTTCACTTTCATATTGTACATGGGTACCTAACATGGCCTTGTAGTCGGGAACCATCATGGATTGTCATATAGCTTTGTTAGCTTAAGTGCATTCCCATAAGTTGCATTTAGGGGGGGATATTTGTGTAATTAAATGTTCCCAATTACACTTTACTTAAGTTTACTTAGGATAATGCATTTGCATATTATTTTTCATGTAGACACCTAGGAGTTTGCATTTCATTTTAGCACATGGTGTAGGATAATTTCCACTTAGTGTGAGATCCACCTTTAGTTCTCTTATCACATTATCATCCTCTCATTGGTACACATGTTTTCACATACTTCATTATACAATTGAGGATCATCTACCTTTGGTGGACATGTGATTTCACCTTGTGTAGGTGATAGGTTATCACTTGCATATCTCCTAGTTATCATGCATTGCCTATATATTTAGGCACATCTACTTTGTATTCATTAAATATATCCATTATTGTTTGATTATTGATCATCATTGAATTTAGTCAATTGAGGATCATATGACTTTGTCTCTCTTGTTGTACTATCTATTGAGCTTCTAGATCTTGGAATTTCATTCTTTTCCTTAGGAAAATTCTTACAGTCTATCTAGGTCATAATCAATAGATTTAACATAATCTACAATGTTTTGAATTGTAGATATAAACTGAACTATATGTGGAGGAACAAATGGCTGATGTTTTGAAGTAGTAATGGTGTCAATTATCGATGTAATATTTTCATCAAGTGTGGCTCTATAACAAGCCTGGCCAAATTCAAGTGGAGGTGGAGGTGGAGGTCCTATTGATGGATTAGGCAACTAATCTATATCAAACTTGTCCATAATCATGTAAAAATGCACTTGAATTAAATATTTATTTAATTAAATTAAATTACATGTACAATTAATTTGAACATTTAAAGAACTAAAAAAATATTTACATGTAATCCATATTTAATCTATGAAACATAATTCTAGATAATTTAATATAATATATAAAATGTAACAAGCATAATTTATCAAACCTAATTTCTATGAACATAATCTACAATACGTAATCTATGAAGATACTCCTAAGGGGTTGTAGGCATCCTAAGAGGTCCTAGGAGTTCAAAAGGGTTCTTAGGTGTCACAAGGGGTCATAAGTGGTAGTAGGACACATTAATGTATCCTAAGGGGTCATAGGATACATTAATGGGTCATAGGACCATCTACAACCCATTAATGCATCCTACAACCCCTTAGGACCCCTTATGATACATAATGGGTCCTAGGTGTTAGAAGGGGTCATAAGTGGTCGTAGGACACATTAATGGGCCCTAAGAGGTCCTAGGACCATCTATGACATTAATGGGTCCTAAGATAATTTATGAACCCTTAGGACATTTTATGACCCTTTAAGACCCATTAATGTGCCCTTAACCCACTTATGACCCCTTGTGACACCTATGACCTATTATGTATCATAAGGGTTCCTAAGGGGTTGTAGGATACATTAATGGGTCCTAAGGCTTATGATACATAATGGGTCCTAGGAGTAACAAGGGGTGATAAGTGGTTGTAGGACACATTAGTGGGTCCTAAGGGGCGTAGGTGTCACAAAGGGTCCTAAGTAGTCCTAAGACACATTACTAGTTCCTAATGGGTCATTAATGGTCCTAGGGACCATTATTGTATCCCATGACCCCTTTGGATACATTAATGGGTCTTAGAACCACTTATGACCCCTTAGGACCCATCAATGTGTCATGAGATACCTTATCACACCTTAGGACCTGTTATGATACATAATGGTCTGTAGGTATCACAAGGGGTCCTAAGTGGTCCTAAAAGACATTCATGGGTCTTAAGGGGTCATCTGACACATTAATGGTTCCTAAAGGGTCATATGTGTCATAAGGGGTCCTAAGGGGCCATAGGAAACATTAATGGCTCCTAAGGGGTAATAAGTGGTTACAAGACCCATTAATGTATCCTACAACACCTTATGATACATTAATGGGTCTAAGAACTACTTATGACCCCTTAGGATCCATTAATGTGTCTTGGGAACCCTTATGACACCTTAGGACCTATTACAATACATAATGGGTTAGAGGTTTCATAAGGGGTCCTCACTAGTGTTAATATAGTCCTAAGGGGTCATAGGTGTCAAAGGGGTCCCAAGGGGTCAGGTAAGACACATTAATGGGTCCTAAGGGGTCATAAATGGTCTTAGGACCCATTAATATATCCTACAACCTCTTAGGACCTCTTATGATATATAATGGGTTATAGGTGTGTCATAAGGGGTCCTAGGACACATTAATGGATGTTAAGGGGTCGTAGGTGTCCTAAGGGGACCTAGGATACATTAATGGGTACTAGGCCCACGTATGTCCCTTAGGCCCCATTAGTGTGTCCAACAACCCATTATGACCCCTTATGATATATAATGGGTTGTATGTGTCATAATGGTTCCCAAGTAGTCTTAGGATACACTAATAGGTCCTAAGGTGTCATAAATAGTCCTAAGAGACATTGATGGGCCCTAAGAGGTCATAGGTGCCATAAAGGTTTGTAGGACACATTGATGGGTCCTAAGGGCTCAAAAGTTATCCTACGACCCAATAATGTATCTTACAACCCCTTAGCACCCCTTATGATACATAATGGGTCTTATGCATCACAAGGGGTCATAAGTGGTCATATGACACATTAATGGGTCCTAAGGGATCCTAATGGGTCTTAATGGGTCCTAAGGGGTCATAAATGGTCATAGAACCCATTAATATATGCTACAACCACTTAGGACCCCTTATGATACATAATGGGTCCTTGGTGTCACAAGGGATCATAAGTGGTTGTTAGACACATTAATGGGTCATAAGGGGTTATAAATGGTCCCAAGACCCATTAATGTATCCTAGAACCCCTTAGGACCTCTTATGATACCTAATGGGTCCTAAGTGTCAGAGGGGGTAATAAGTGGATGCAAGACACATTAATGGGTCCTAAGTGATCCTAGCACCATTAATGATCTCTTAGGAACCCTTAGGACCCCTTATGACACATAATGGGTCCTAGGTGTCACAAGGGGTCATAAGTGGTTGTAGGGAACACTAATGGGTCCTAAGGGGTCTTAATGGGTCCTAAGGTATCATAAGGGGTCCTAGGACCATTTAGAGCCCATTAGGACACATTAATGTATCTTACGAATCCTTATGATCCCTTAAGAAGCCTTATGATACATAATGGTTCGTAGGTGTCACAAGAAGTCATAAGTGATCATAGACACATTAATGGGTCCTTAAAGGTCCTAATTGTAATACCCCAAAATTGGCACCTAATAAATTCAATCAATTTTGGTGCATTTTTGTCAATTTTACATCTTCAAAGTCCTACCTTGCTAGATAATTTTCTCTCTCCTACCTGACTTAATTCGATTTGATGTCAATTGCAAAAACCCTAAATTGCGTTAATCAAATATTATAATTAATTCCTAAAGTCTTCGACTTTTATTAACTAAATTACCCCTATGATAAATTAATTTAATTCTAAAGTCCTAGGTGCTTTAAATTAAATTAAACCCACCCCATTTGGCTAATATACATAAAAAGGTATTAATACTACTTGTTATTTGAATGGACACCTTTATTTGAATTAATAATTCAAATTATTTGAATGGTCACCCTTATGTGGCAATAAACATTCTTTTAATTAAGTAATTCATGCCTTTTTGTCTCAATTGGGAATGAAGAGTCAGGAGTTTCAAATCAAGAACCTCTTTATTCTCTCCCTGGGCTTGTCTATTTATTGAACCTCATCCTTCATTCGAAGAGGAGCAATTTTTTGAGAGTAACTAAACTATAGCATTTTTTTGTCTCAATTTCATTATTTCAAGCTTTCATTGCATTATTAGCTTAATTCTTCATTTAGTGTAATTGAATCTCATATTATAATTAGTTTTCTTACTTGCTCATAACTCAATCTCATCTTTATTTCAAGTTCTTTAGAGTAAATCTGCACTTCATATTTCTTTCAAAGCTATTTAGATTAATATCATATTTCTTTCAAAGCATTTTAGACTAAATTGCACTCATTCTAGATTAAATTCACTTTGATTATCTTCATAGCTTTCAAATCCTCCATTGTAGTATTGGTCTTATGGTTGTTGGCTGTCGTTATGAGAGTAATCAAATACCCCGTCTACATAGGAGGCAACAGGTCGCTTCACCATGAATTTTGAATTGAGTAATCAATACTCTCTTTCGTAATTTGACTGTGTGAGTAATGACTATGTTGTGTGTGTAGTTGGATTAGAGGTCCACATTCGACTATATACATTTTGGCACCCACCGTGGGGCAGAAAAGATCAATTTCTAGCCTCATTCTTGATTTTTATGACAGGAAATTTGAGCTCTGTCGTGCATCCGTACTGTCTGTGTACAGATTCTCATGCAAGAATCTAGAGTGTACCATGCAAAGTTTCACTCCTAGTAGCACTCTCTCACATGAACTGTTACATCCTCGTGTGGAACCCTGTGTTTTCTCACGCGCTGTGGAGTACTTCCTCGTGTGAGATTTGAATACAGTTTTTAAATTTTTCAGTCTCTATCTTTCCTGTTCCGGATTTCTGACAATTTCTGTTTGTTGTTAATTGCTATTTCACTGTTATTTTCATAGCATAACAATTTTTTGTAGGATGTTTGTCGAAGAACATAAAACATGCTAATGGTTTGATTGTAGGATGATAGTCAAAGACTTGCTAAAATATTGTGTTTGTTTCTTGCTTTCATTCACATAGTCTAATTAGGGCTTTGTTAAAATTTCTTGAGAATTTTGATAGTGGGTAGGGAATTTGGCTCTTCATTACATGGAGGTGATGACCATGAATGAACCCAAAAACCTAATAATCCTACTAATATGACAAATTCTTGGGGAAGCGAAGAAAGGTAGTGAATCTTTATGCTTCTACTTGCCAAGGGATTATGTTCTTCTCTCTTTGAGAGAACCAGAAACCCAAAAGCTTGTAGATGTGGTGGAGTGAAGCTAACTCGGTGATGAATCTTCTTGATGTGTTTGGGTGAAGTGATGAGGTAGATAACTATGCTCTTCTCTCTTTGAGAGAAACAAAAAATCAAACCCTTGGATCTAAGCCAAGTTGTGTCACCTTTAGAGGGCCTGCCGGAAGTTGAACCTCTAGGAACGACCCAAGTGAGTACGCACCTATCGCTAGTGATTCCACCTCACTCTAATAAAGAAAATTTTATTGAGTCTAAAGACTCCAAAACCATGTTAGCTTCCTTCTCAATATTTTGACTATCATCTTGAGAAGGCTCTATCTGTTATATTGAGCGGTGCCACTCCTAGCCTTGCTTGCGGGGGTGTATGAATTTCAGGTGTTGGTGTGGCTTTGAGGCCTCAACCCTATATCAGGGGTACCAAAGGTTAGCATGAATGGAAGCCTATTAAAAAATTTCCTTAGCTAGTGGCCTACCCGGTTCACCTCCGAAAGGAGTCATAATCTTTGCGTAGGGAGGGGGAAGAATCTCTCCCATAGATTCCCATCATAGGCATACACCTGGATGCTTGAAGGTGGTATACGACACTGGCCCCTACTTCAAGGGTAACCTTTGAACATATACTATTGAGTCCTTGGAAACACCAAAAACACAGGCGCCCTCTAGGGGGTGACACGACTGTGTGAGGTGCATGTATGCGCATAAGCAATGGGGAAAAGGTTTTGTCTTCTCACCATTTTTTTTTAGGACTAAGCTATGTGTTTGTTATCGAGTCTTAAAAATTGTCCAATCATTATCAAACACAGACTCCCCTAATGCTATCAAGTTGCTTTGTCCTTGATAGGTCTGTTAATGACTACTTCTTGTATCACAACTGCTTGATCTAAACCTTTGTGTCTTTAAACGAATGCTTGAAACCTCAAAATGAGATTGTTGATTAAACTGTTTTGCAAACTTGTTAGGAAACTGGATTTTTTTCAGACATCAATTCAGACTGTATCTCAAAATTCAACTTTTACCTCGAAAACTATGTCAAACTATCAGATTTTGGACTTTTCCCGCGTGAATTTTCATTTTTTAGAGCACTTTCTCGCGTGAGACTTTGTTCTTTCGTGCAAGATTTGGTGTTTTCTCACGTAGTCTGGTACTCTCTCGCGCGAACCCATAGCCCAGTTTTAAAAAATAGAGACTAAATTCCCGTTGACTGGTCAAACTTTTTCCTGATCTGCTTTTTGTCTGAGGTCTATTTTTCTATTTTCCTATCGTTCACTATCAGAAACTGGTTGTCTCAAGTTAGGAATTGATTGATATTTTCTTTGAATCGTATTGTCTCTCATTGGTTTATCTTATCTCTTTATGCCTCTTGTATCTCATGTTGTGATAGTCTTATGTCAGCTATTCTAGCCTCCTCTTTTGATGATTTGTACTAGGTCCATCTCGCATCTTGGCTGTTCTAGCCATTTATCTCCTTTCCATTATCTTAGAGATAGAGTCTAGCATTATCCCAAGTCGTCTCTTGTCACATCTTCATCTATGATTGTCACGATTAGAAGTGGCAAGACTTATCCCATTCAAAATGCTAATCAAGGTAGAAGTGAACCTCCTAATCAAGAAATAGATCATCCTGAATCTGTCGAGAAATCTGAATTTTGTGAGATATCCTTGATTTCCTCATTGATTACTTTGAAAGATAGTCCGTCTCAACCATCACCTCTGGTATTCCAAGAGTGTTTTAATCCTTTGTTTGAAGCGCAACCTGGTTTCTCATTTCAAGAGCAAGACAACTCGTTCTTCCAAGACAACTCATTGTTTCACAACTTTGGAAGACCTCATCCTCAGACTAATCCTATTATCATACCTATTGATCCTGCTGAGAATAGTCCTATCATTGAACCTAGTGATACTATTGATGATATCTTCTCATTTGAATTTATTAAATCTTTTGATCCTGTTCATTCTCCAAAGGTTACCTTAGCCACACCCTTTCGAGCTCATTCACATCACTTTACTAAGTCTTCGTGTACTGCGCAAGTCTACAACAAGATGGGAGATCCATTTGATTTCCAACTGGGAAAGTATAGTCAAACTTTTGATCAATCTCAAAACAATCAGTATCATGGTCAAACCTCTAATGACCCACGTCATGCTCAACCTCAGAATGAGCAGCCTCATGGTCAATCTCAACATGACCAAAATCAGTCCCACAATGATTATCAATCTCAAAACAAACCTCAAGGCGATCGACAACCAACATATTTCTATCGCCCTCCTCCATTCGATCAAAACCAAGATGATCAGCAACAAGATCAGATTTTGAGCATTTATGAGATTCTTGGGAATGAAAATGAGGTGATAACTCAACATGATATAGATGCTGCAAAAGCTAATAAGAGTCTTATTAAAATGATGGAGATCCTCCTTCTAGAGGAGAAAGAAAAATACTTCCTTGAGTTAGCTAAGCAAGGGGAAAAGTTACCTCCAGACTATCAAGTTGAAACACTCATGGCCAAGGAAGAAGAGATTGAGACCACAAAGTTGCAAAAAATGGTCTGAGACATGCTAAATTAGATTAGTCAACTTGCAAAGAATAGGGACAAACCTACTCAACAATTTACAATGGAAAGCATTTTTCCTTTCCCCTTTTGACAGAAGTCTTCATATGCCACCTTTTCCAAGAGGTGTAGAACTCCCTAAATATGACAAATACATGGGTGCAACCGATCCCCAAGATCACTTGAGGGAGTTTGGCACATTATCTATGGAATTCATGCACGATCAAACATATCTTATGCGCTTATTTCCTCATAGTTTGGGTGGACCCACGATGGAATGGTTTTCTAGATTGCCTATTGGCATTAAGACTTTTGATGAAATGGCTAATCTATTTCTCCAGCATTACTCACATAATATTCAACATGCGGTGAACATTTGGGATCTTTGCAATTTAAAACAATGACAAGGAGAATCTTTCCTAACATTCCTCCAAAGGTGGAGACAATTATGTACAAGGTATCCTCACAAGCTACCAGAGTCTGAGAGACTCAACATTTTCTTGGACAATCTTGTCCCAGACTTTGGATACCAAGTGCAGTTACAAGGTCCTTTGACTTTTGATAGCATGATCAAACAAGTAGTGCGAATAGAGGCCTTTATGATCAAGAAAGGTGAATTGAATTTGAGTAAAGACAACAAGCAGGGATCTTCAAACTCAAATAAGGATAAAGGGAAGTTTTTGAACAAGAATAGAGATGTGGTGAATGATGGAGTGGTCAACAATGTGACCCCGCAACCCGCTAAATTTACCTCCTTGGGAGAACCACTTGATGTGGTCTATAAAAATCTTGTGCAGAATTAGATTCTTACTCCTTTGGAAAAGTGTCTTTATGACCCACAACCATGATCTCATTGGTGGAATGACAACGCTTATTGTGACTATCACCAAAATAAGGGTCATAAGAATTCTATTTGTCTTCAGCTAAAACATAAGGTCCAAGATTTGATCGATAGTGGTGACATTGTTGTGGATGGCCATAACAAGAATTCGAACCATCAAGCATTTAAGGATCCCTTCCCTCCTCATGAGAAGGGTGAGTCTTCAAACGCCAAGAATACCAATGCTATAGTCAATTACACATATACTAATGATGACAATGTTATTGGTATGATCAAACTTGTTGGAGTAGAGTACTGTGATGTGATCACAATTAAAGGAAGCGGTGATGCTTCCAAACCTAAGACTCCTCTCATCTTGCATAGTTCTATGTCTCGTTTGAACAATCTCAAGATTGTGCTAATGTGGTTACTCGATCACATGGAAGAGTTGTTTTGAAAGGTCTCGATACTTTTACATCCGCTCTAAAGCAAACTATGAATAAGAGTCTTGATACTTCTACACCCGCTACAAAGAAAACTATGGATAAGATTGCTGTTGGCCCTGCCAAGAACATGAAATCTATTCCTACAGCTAGCTCAGCTAGTTATAGCATCTTGGATCAACTCTAGCGAACCAATGCTCAGATTACCATTTGCAAGTTGTTGAAGATCTCACCTGCTCATAGGAAGATTTTGGATAAAGCCCTCATTGAGGCAAACGTTCCCAAGGATGTCGATCTCAATCGGTTCCAATCTATGGTGGTTCATTTGACCTTGCCTCATTATCTATCCTTCTCTGAAGAAGATGATCACTCATTGAGTCACTCGCATAATACTCCCTTGCATATAGGGGTCATGATATGTCCTAAGCGCGTCCACCGAGTGCTCATAGAAAATGGTGCTGGTCTTAATATCTATTCCGCTAAGCTGCTTACTCAGCTAGGTTATGATGAGAATTGTATAGACTCCTGCAAAAAGATTACCATCAAAGCTTATGATGAGGAAGAATGCAAGTCCCAAGGCTTAGTTGTGCTACCCATCTACGTAGGACCTATTGAGAGAGATGTTACTTTTCAAGTTCTTGACATTCCTCTTGCCTACATATCTTGTTGGGTAGGCCTTGGATTCATGAGATGTAGGCTATTCCATCTATGTATCACCAATGCATTAAGTTTCCATTCCATGGGGCAGAAGTCACTATGCCTGCTAATACCAATTACTTTTGGAACACTCTTGCGCAATCTGCAGATAGCTTTGTTCTAGCTAATAGAGAATCTACTGAGTTTTATGATGCTAAGCTAAAGGAAATGGAACAAACTTTGAGACTTAAGGATACAGGCATGGGAGAATATCGAATTGAACCTGTGCTATCACTTGTTGCTCTACCTCTGTCCCCACGCTCTTATGGGAAACCTTCTGAGAATAACCAACCTTCTAATGCTTCTCCTCAAATAGTTTATGATGGCATCTTTGTAAGAGCCTCTATACCTTTAGAAGATGAGGATGAAGAAAGAGCTATCAGAGCTTGGATCTATAAAGGAAAAGAAATAGTTGAAACAACTACTCCACCTCTAGATTTAGAGCAAGAACCATATAGTGAGGCCTTCAAGATCATGAAGTGCTTCATCTATAAGGGGAGTGGTCCTATAGGGAATAATGACAATGGTTTGCTAAAGCCCATTGAAGCTACAAGCCATAGCACGAAGGATACCACTGGCTTAGGTTTCAAGAAGATTCCCTTTCATTTAGGGATTAACAAGTTTGTGCCTGAACTTGAACCTAAACCTAAATAATAAATTGAAGATGCCACTCTAGAGGTAAATCTAGAGGCCAGCTCTGATGAAGACACATTTCCATATCCTATTCCTCTGGATCTTATGGCATTCTTTGTCAAACCTGATGAGCCTATCATACTTGTCCATATGGTAGAGACTGAGACTGAGATTGATTATGATAAAACCTCTTTGGTATATCAATTCACATATGAGGAATGGAAAGAAACATTAATTGACGATCCCAATTTTGTAGGTGAACAATATAGGCCGCCACATTTTCAAAAGTATTTTGAACAAGAACAACTTCAACAAGCTATTAATGCCACAAGGAATGAAGATGAGTCAGGTGATATAGCTAGTATTAATAAAATTCCCACATCAAGTACTGACTCACATGAATATGAGTTCAACTCTTTTTTTGATGCTACCTATGATGTAGACATAGATATTGTTCACATGTATGAAAGACTCCTCGAAGTAGGTGAAGGGTCTAGCACTAGGTTGCATGAATTAGACACCACCGGTATCAACTTGTCCTCTACTTCTGACATAAGGTCTTATAGGGATTCAAATGCTCCTTTGGACAAGATTGCTCTAGGTCTTGACTTACTCATTAGTGCTTTTGATGGTTATACCATGAACGTAGTTGAACCAGTCACTACTTCCCTTTCACTCCGCTGTCCCGATCTGATAAATTGGAACTCCCCTTACTCATCCAATGAAGTCCTAACATTCCAGAATGATTATGATCTAGCCTGTTACCTCCATGCTATTGAACCTATGATGTCCTCCACCAATGAAAGCAGTGTCAGCATGACAGAGGTAGATATCAAGTATCTTAGTCAAAAAATTAAAAGAAGAAAAAATAGATGCTCTGATGGTGAAAACCACTTTGTGGCAGTATTAGAGCCAAAAATAGTAAAAATAAAAGATGTATCTGAGGGTGAAAACCTCTATGAGGTGCCCATGGATGAGATACTTGATATGCTTCTGAGCCACTTTCAAGAGAGGTCATCAGTATTGATTGAGCCGACACAGCTAGTAAATTTGGGTACAAAGGCTGCTCCACAAATTATTCATCTAGCACAATCATTGTCTACCAAAGAAAAATAAGAGTTCACTAGCTTCTTTTAGAACAAGAAAATAAATTTTGCATGGACCTAATCTAACATGCCTAGATTAGATCCCAATCTAATCATGCACCATTTGTCCATTGCACCAGGTATCAAACCTATTAAACAAAAGTTGCGAAAGATGCATCCACATGTAGCACTTTTGGTCAAAGAAGAGCTAGAAAAGCTTCTCAAGGTTGGTTTCATAAGAACTATTGATTATGAAGAATGGATTTCAAAAATTGTTCCAGTCATTAAACATGATAAATCAATTTGTGTGTGTACAGACTTTAGGGATCTAAATAAGGCATGTCCAAAAGATGACTTCCCACTGCCTAATATTGATATGATAGTAGACATGATAGCAGGATATGAGATGTATTCCTTGATGGATGGATTTTTTGGCTATAATCAAATAAAAATTGTGCCAGAAGATCAAGAAAAGACTGCTTTTACATGTGCCTAGGACACCTTTTTCTGGAATGTCATGCCTTTTGGGCTTAAGAATGTTGGAGCAACATATCAGAGAGTTGTCACTACTATTTTCCATGATATGATGCATAAAATGATGGAGGATTATGTGGATGATAATTTAGCCAAAAGCATGTAGTGAAGAACTCACCTTACAGATTTGGGTCCCATCCTTGACCACATGGAACAATTTAGTCTTAGACTTAATCCAAAGAAATGTGCTTTCGGTGTCACTTCTGGGAAACTCTTGGGTTATATCATTTCAACTAAAGGCATAGAAGTTGATCCTGAAAAAGTGCAAGCTATTATGGACATGCCTCCACCCAAGAATATTAGTTAAATGAGAGGATTATAGGGAAGGATACAATCTATCGAGCACTTCATTTCATAGTTGGCCGACAAGTCACAACCGTTCACTAAAACCCTGCATAAGGGTGTGACCTATGAATGGAATGAAGAATGTGACAAGGGACTCACTTAGATTAAAAAATATCTCACTAATCCACCTATATTGATGCCTCCTATTCATGGGAAGCCACTTATACTTTACATCTTGGCCACAAATACATCTTTGGGTGCTCTCCTAGCTCAAGAAGATCAAAACAACAAAGAGAGAGCCATATATTATATTAGCAGAACATTGGTTTCCTATTGAATGAACTATTTTGTCATTGAGAAGGCTTGTTTAGCAGTGGTATTTGCTTCTCAGAAGTTGCAACATTATATGCTAGCTCATACTATAAGGCTTATTGCAAAAATTGATCCACTAAAGTACTTATTGAGCAAGGCTGCCCTCACGGGTAGATTAGCAAAATGGGTGATGATACTTAGCGAATTTGACATTGAGTATGTGAAGAGAAAAGCTATTAAGGGAAAAGCAATTTCTGATCAGCTGGTGGAAGCTCCTTTGAAAGATCACCAGCCTTTGAGTATTGAATTCCCAGATGAATCCATCATGCTTCTCACACATCAATCTTGGAGCATGTTCTTTGATGGATCATTCACTCAGCAAGGATCAGGTGCGGACATTCTATTTATAACACCTCAAAGATACTCATTATCCAAAGCTTATAAAATGTTGTTTCCCCACACAAACAACATAGCTGAATATGAAGCTCTCATTAATGGTATTAAGATAGCCCTTGAATGGCGTGTGGATGAGCTCAAGGTCTTTGGAGACTCTTAGTTAATCATCAACCAAGTCAATGATGTCTACCAAACAAAAGATGACAAGCTAGTACCTTATAAAAGAATGGTGGAGAATCTCAAACAGTATTTTGCACACATTTCTTTCCAGTAAATTCCAAGGGCAGACAATAAAGAAGCTGATGCTATGGCCACTCTTGCTTCAATGTTACAAATGCCAAAAAATGATTTCAGACACCAATTCTTGGTGGAGGCATTACACTACCCTGCCTATGATATTCTTGAATCTAGGATGATCTATTCAGTCATTGGACATGATTCATCCTGCTACCACCATATTTATTCCTACCTTCGTGACCAGATCATTCCTGACACCTATACCCAGAATGAAAAGCATCACCTAATTCATACTGCTTCACGGTATGTCCTCATAGAAAATGACTTGTATAGACGAGGTCTAGACGGTACTCTCCTTAGGTGCCTAGAACCCGATGAGTCCAAACGTGTGCTAGCTGAGGTACATGAAGGTATCTATGGGTCTCATTCAAATAGTCTGACATTAGCCTAGAAACTTATTAGAGCTGGTTATTACTAGTTGGACATGGAAAAAGAAGTTGTTCAATATGCCAAGACTTGCAAATAATGCCAATTTCATGAGAACCTGATTCATGCTCCTGCTAAAGAGCTTAGTCCTCTTGTTAGTTTTTGGCCATTTCAGCAATGGGCTTTTGACTTGGTCAGTCAGATACATCCTTCTTCTTCAAGAGGACATAAGTTTATTATCACAGCTACTGATTACTTTACCAAGTGGGTTGAGGTAGTGCCTCTAGTTGTAGCTGATGGAAAGTCTGTGGCTATGTTTATACTGAACTATATCATTTGTAGATATGGTGTACCCTCATCCATTATCACTGACAATGGGGGACAATTAAAAAATAAGGACCTGATAGACTTATGCACCAAATTTAGGATTATTCAGCATTGGTCATCTATCTATTATCCTCAGGGTAATGGACAAGAAGAAGCTTCTAATAAGACAATTCTCAAAATGTTGCACCAAACAGTTCATAAATCTAGTAGAGATTGGCATCTCCAGATTAATCCGGCTTTGTGGGCCTACATAACAAGTATTCAAACACCAATAGGGGCTACGCACTTTGAATTGGAGAAGATGCAATATTTCTTATTGAGGTCGAGATTCCTACATTGTGAATCTCTCTGAGGGGCCTCATCACTGATGAAGAAAATAGAATATCCCAGCTTCAAGAGCTTGAGTTACTGGATGAATGTCGGAAGGTGGTGTTCGACCATCTAAGAGCATACCAAAAGAGGATGTCTAAAGCCTACAATAAGAAAGTCAGACAAAGGGAATTCCAAGTGGGTGATCTCATCCTGAGAGAGAACCCCAAGAATCAACAGCAACGAGTCCAGAAAGGAAATTTGAACCAAACTAGCTTGGTCCGTATGTCATTACTGCAACATTTGGGTCTAGCGCTTATCGAATCTCCACCACTAAAGGAGAACAACTCAAAGAGCCTATCAATGATCTTCACTTGAAGAAATTCTACAGCTGAGACATTGCTCATATGCTCATGTACATACTTATTGGTCCTGAAAAAATCCTAAAAATGATATATTGGCAAAAAATCCTAAAAATTGCAAAATGTCCTGAAAAATGATAATCTTAGTGAAAACCTGGTAAACAGGCACCTTGATAATAATAAAAAAAATAGAAAATTGAAAAAATACAAAAAAAACTGAAAAGATCAAAAAATACAAAAAAAATGAAATATTAAAAAATACAAAAAAATAAAAAAAAGAGAAAAGTACAAAAAAATTGAAAAAGGAGAAAAATGTGCCATTGATGAAAACCTAGTAAATAGGCATCATGGTAGCAAAAATAGAATCTCTGCCAAGATGGTGAAAACCTGGTAAATAGGCACCTCTTGTTTCTTGAAGCTACATCTCATCTCAGCATCACTTGGCTCTTAGTTTCCTGCTTTAGTTTGTTCCCTGATTTTAGTATGTTTCCTACTTTAGTTTGCTAGCTCATGCACTTGCTTTCAATTTTCTTCGATATTTTCCTTGACTCTTCATAGATTGGAACTGGTTCACACTTCAAAGCACCTTCTTGGTCTAGGGGGCATTGTCCTATCACTTTCAGAAGTTCTATTCGTGTATCAGTCACCAACAATTCCCACTGCGTTTGCCTGTTGATGCCTAGCTACTTTTGAGATTCCTCTCCTTGAGGATCTCTCATGTATCGGTTACCATTGGTTCCCACTATGCCAACCTACTGATACCTAGCTTTCATTTGACCTCTCTTTTTCGGGATCTCTTCCTTACATTAGTCACCAGTGGTTCTCACTGCGTCTATCTGCTGATGTTTCATTCATGCTTTATCATCTCTTTTGAGAATCTTCCTTGTATCGGTCACCAATGGTTCTCACTACATCCACCTACTGATACTTGGTTCACGCTCTGATATCTTCTTGAGACTTTGTCTCTCGTGATGGTCACCAGTGGTTCTCACTGCGTTTGCCTGCTATCGCTATCCTGTTGAGACTTTGAATATTGTTTGCTTCCAATTCGAGTTCAATCCACTTGAACACAAACGTAAACTAAAACTAAAACTATCTTTGTGCTCCTTTGGAGCATGCTGAGCTTTTCCTTTGCTTGTTTGTTTTTTTGCTTTATCATTTCCCCTCAAGCGAATCTAAGACATCTTTCTTGATTGAGAAACGCGAAGACTGGGGGTATGATCTTTTCTTGGCTTTCTGTTTGCTGGTTTAATTCCAATGATCCAATGAATCTACATAAGAGGGGTGTCCATTTGTAAGAGCCTTCATCTTGTATTGGATGGCCATGCGTACCTTGACTCCTTTTATATGGATGCTTTGGTGAGGTTGGTTCTTCTCCTTGTCTATTTTGAGCGACTTCTTTCTGCTACAAGTGAAATTGCAAATGCTCCTCTTGCTAAGTGAACGTAAGGGTCACTGCGAGCACTCTTTGGTAAAGGAAGGAACTCTTGTGTGTCTGGTGTGTTTGTTTGCAAGCAACATTCAGGTCATTCTAGCAGTTGTGCTTTGATGCTTATGTTAACTTTCTAAATCAAAAGGAATAGGTGTTCAAGTCATTCTAGCTTCTTGTGCCTTAATGCTTACACCTCATTCTGACAAATCTAAGACATGTCATATTCATATTCTAATGATTTCAATGTTATTGAGGATTGTATGGAATTTTTTGATCATCCCATGCCTAAATGAACTCGATGATGATAAAAAATGGTGAGTCCAACAACCAAGTCCTAGGGTTTGCATTTTCATTCTAGGCTGCATTTTAGCTTAGGATTGCACCTTTCATTCTAGGCTTGCATTTGAGACGATATATTGGTGCTCTCTTGATTGCTTTCTTCCAGATCTATTCATCAAAGCTTCTCATCTTTTGTCTCAGATTTCATCTTGGTTGCACAAGTGTCCGGTCCTCACTCTCGATCTTCGAAACATATCTTTTTGATTAGTACTTGTCATATATTGTGACAATCCTCCATGAGATGATTAGTACCATATACATTACATATCCATTTGCATTCATAAATTCATTTGCATCTACATATACATGTGCATCCACTATAAGCATAACTCAAAACATACATTACACATATGCATACATTCTATCCATCTATCACTGCATTTCATATTGCATTATCATAAAAAAAGGAAAACATGTGCATATTCATATTCATAAAAGGAAACATGTTCATTTCATTTCTATCCATACATCTAAGCATCTAGGAAACATCTCATAAACATTAATATCAAAGAAATATATCAACAAGTACGATGATATCAAAACTGTCGATCTCATATATATATATATCTCGATCCAATGTCATGTACAAAAGAGAAAGGTGCTACTCGAGCACGGTATAAAAAATGGGGCTACAATATATGTCAAAATGTGCTAACTCTTCCCATCACCACCTGGAGGAGGTGGTGGTAGTGGTCTCTATGGAAGGGGCATCAGTCTCTGCTGTGGTGGCATCGGTAGCTATGGAGGTGCCTGTGGAGGTGCTGGTGGTGGTGCCTGTGGAGTTCCAGCATACTCAATAAATGGTGGCACCTTCTCTGATAAATCTAGAACAACCCCGTAGTAAGCTACATAGTAATAAGTTGCCTGAGCAGCCTCGTATCTCATCTCAATCCTCGACCGTACTAGCCCCTCCCATAGCTACCTGATCTCTGCGTCTCTGTCAACTACGTGGGTCTCCTCTCTGATGACTCAAGTATGGTAGTCATCCTTCTCCCACTAGACCTATCTCACTCTCTCATAGCTCTTCCTGAGAGCCTCCTGCAGCTGTGGTGTCCCCACTTTATCAAAATATTAGGCATATCAGTATCATCATCTGGAGGAGCCTATTGTGATGTATCACCTATCTACTACCTGGTGGACCTCTGCTGAGCCCCACTGCTCCCAACTCCTGCATCTGAGCCCATGGTCCTAGCTAGGATGCCAGTCTATCCTGATCAAGGTCTCAACACTCTTTGCTATTGTCCCTGTGGTCCTTGTTGTGAAAGCTACTGATCTGGTGCCTCCTGAACTAGTACCTGCTGCTGCTACGCTCCGATACCAACATGATCAGTGAATCTAGGATGTGGTCGTGCTATCAACTAGTCCCTATATGCAAGTGTCACCCCTACATTGGTGACATCCACCATATAGTCCCATCATGCAACTGGTATACATGCCTCTATCACACATTGTATGGGATCCAGCCTCACATGCCACCCCTTCTTCTCCTCATCGGTGAAGCGGGCATAGGGGCAGTACTCATGTGATATGTCTTGCTTCCTACCAAACTGGCACAAGACACATGTGACAAGGAATCTCTCAATGATAGTAACACTCCATCCAATCAGTGGACGTGACACAAACATGAAAGAAAGCTCTCGATGAGCATCATCCCAGGGCTCAGTGGTAACCCACAGTCTCCATACTACAACTGCCATGACATCCAGTTGTCCTCTCCACTACTCCATGTACACACTAAATAGTGCACTTCTCTAAATCATTACTTCTAAGAGAATCCATGGATTTGAAACCTTGAGAAATCAATTTAGAGCTCCCTAGGCATGGAGTGCAAGGGTGTTAAGAATGCTCTCAGCTAGAGCTATTAAGCCAACAACCTTGCTAGTAAACCATGCAATGAGAGATTCAAATGAAGACAAGGGAAATAATGCCAATATCCCCAAGAATCACTATGAAATGAAAATGCAAACTAGATTAAGATGAATATGCAAGCTAGAAATGAGAAATGCAAGCTACACTATGGAAATGAAAGTACAAGCTATGCTATGAAAAGGAAAGTACAAGTATTACCAAGCCTTCCTAGTTAAGCTGGATGAAGTAATCTAAAGCATGAAATGAAATCTAAAATATGAAAGCATAAACATGAAGCTACTATGCATGAATGAAACTAAGAATGAAATGTAGATGCAAAAGCCAAGAATGCTCCAAATCTTCAAAAGCTCCAAAGTGACCTAGAAAACCTGCATCATAAAATTAGTATTAAAAAATGCATATGAAAATGAGGAAGAGAGCTCTTCTTTTATAGGAAATGAGAAAGAATGGACCATGGAGATTAAGAGGCAAAAGATTTAATCAAGGGTGGAGCTTGAAAGAGGAGTAATCCATGTGCACAAATATCCTCCAATGAGAAAATAAGAGTTGACTTTTGTGTCCATATGAGACAAAAAATGCTTTTTCCCTTTTTGTAAAATAGAATAATGCTTTATTTGTGCAACTTAGGATAAGATGAAAAGTGAGGGCTTTTTATTTATTAAAAGGGGAAGAAATTCCTTTTAAATAAATAAAGACTTTAGGATAAAATGGTTAGCCCAAGGAAAATAATAAAAAATGATAAAATAGGATTTGATTAAGGAAATTGATATAATTGATAAAATGCTGATTTTTGAAACTATTGATTCAGGGATTTGATAAATTGCTGAATGGGGGCCCAAAGTCTAGGCGACCATTTTAGGGTACATACATTTGCCCCTCTTTGACTAATGTGTGATCATTTTGGGAACACATGTGGTCAAAGAAGAATTGAAATGTGAGATCGATTTGGGATCACAAAATAATCCAGATGTGTGATCATTCTGGGAACACGCTAGGACAAAAATAAACCGGCTGAAAGACAAGACCAACACCGTTGTTGTTAAGTGATAGTCAAGTCTAAAAATAAGAGATAAGAATCAAAAGACAAGATCAACACCATTGCTGTTAAGTGATAATCAAGTCTCAAAATAAAAATCTCAAGTTGAACTGAATGATAAAGAAAGATGAATCAAAGATTAAAGCTGATAGGTATTGCCCCCTCGGAATCATAATCAAAATCAGGTAGAGGAGAACAAAAAATTGATAAACTTGATCAAAGCACTAGAAATCATGATCGAAGATGAAGAACGATAGGATAACCATTAAGCAATGAAGGTATGCCCCAATTTGACTAAGAAAGATATAGGATAAAGATGAAGTCAAACCTCAGAGAGATGAAGCGAATGAAAATGAATGATAGACTGGGAGTTTGGAAGAGATGGGGGTGAAGAAATGAAGGTGCCCCAAAAAAGATTGAAGGATCATGCCTCAAATGGTCAGCCAACTGTGCAGAAGAGGGTGAAAATTTTGAAACATGATTTTGACTATCAAGATTAACTCAGATTTTGATTTCAAGTCCGAAAATGGATCCAAGACATCGAAATTAGCTAGGGGTACAATTTTCACAAAATTTTGAGGTGTTTTGAAAATTAGGTTAAAAAGTCAAAATCCTATAAAAGGGGGGAACAAATTATGATGATAAGATTAACCCCTTGTGATAACAAGAAGAGGTCATGATGTGAAAGACAAGGAGTGAAAGACTTGATCAAGAAAAGAAAAGGTGAGTGCAGTTGACCGACTAGTCTATGAAAGATAAAAGGAGAGCTCTCTCCATGTGCAAGATGCAAGACTAATCTATCATGAACCTAAAAATGCAAGCTACTATGAAAGTGGTTGACTTGCAAGGTCACAATGGCAATAGACATCTAATAATCATCATCAAGATTTATTGGTAACGTCACAAGATCATACAATACACACTAGTATAACTATGGGTATATGAATATGATCTATATCAGATAGAATATGGAAATCCCACCTAGGCACCAAAGACATGTAGGTCAAGATAACTAGTGCAGTGAGATTACCTAAGTTTTCTATAGCGAGATTATGGTGGCATCAGGACATGAGAAGGTCAAGATGGCTATAAGCATGTACTCTCATAAAATAGTCAAGGATAATACCTTGTAGATCCTAAGTGTCAAGTGGAACAAACATAAATGCTAATGACAATTAGGACCAAGAAAATATACCCACAAGTAGAAAAAGAAATAAAACATGTCCTCATGCCCTCAGTCTTCTAGGTATGCATCATCAAAAACTATCATAGGGAGAGAACACTCATCAAAGAAATCATCATAGACAACACACAAGGAAAACAAAGTCAAACAAGTCTCAGCAAGTCAAGTGTTTAAGTGTGTGTAGGTCATAGAATCGATCTTTGCGTATCGCATTTGCTAGTGAGAGATATCATATCATGCTAGACTGTGGGGTAGGATATGTGATAAGTGTTGAGAAACACTTGACGCTAGGGTAGTGTTGAAAAACACAGGTGGGGTTGGTGTTGAAAAACACCGTTGGGGTGATGTCCTAAAGACCAACGCATCCTAGAGACCAAAGCTAACACAATTATGCCCCCTAGACAAAGACAAAGACCAATTCCAAACCAAGGCAATAAGGTCAAGGCATGATGGAGAAAGGCTAAGTGTTGAGAACGCATGCTAAAAGATAATGGTGTAAAGGCCTCAAGTAGCGCCTATTTCCAGGTTTTCACCAAGGCACTTTTTCTATTTTTTTGAATTTTTTGCATTTTGTTTTATTTTTTTATATTTTTTCAGGACTTTTTAAGCTTTTAAAGATTTTTTTCAGCATCATATATGAATTTTTTTGAAATTTTTTTGGATCAATAAATATGTACAAAGGATGCCCCCAGACAAAATGGGCATCAAAATCCCAAGCAAGATCACATCATGTAGTCCCAAGGTCTAGCAAGGTGGAGGACAAGAGAGATTGACAAGCTAGTGGAAGAGATGGAGACAAGAGAATGAAGGAGAATGAAGGGAAGAAATCCTCAAGGGAAAACTCCTCAAGAGTACCCAAGCTAGGGAAAAAGTATCATGTAAAGCACATTTAGACAAGAAATGAAAGGCCAGCATAGGATAAGTCACAAAGGTGTAATGCAAAAGAAGGAAAGGATGCAGTCCAAAAGAGTAGACATGTCAAGAGGCTTCATAGCATCACATTTTACTCTTTTTTATTAGATCAAGACCAAAGGGGAAAATGATAGCGAAAGGCTAGAATGAATGGAGGAAAAGAAATATGATGGCTAAACATGAATGGAATGAAAGCAAGATCATTGTAAGATAGCTCACAAGATAGCCAAATATTCGTGTATAGATCAACATTGTCAAGATCAAAGAGAGAAGACAGAATGGATGAAATATGTAGAAGAACTACGCATGATGTCTGATTGCCAGATTTTCATCATGGTACTTATCCAAGGTGCCAAAAGGGAGTGGTTTTCACCATAAGATGAATTTATTTCTTTTTGCTTTTGCTACCAAGGCGCCTATTTCCAGGTTTTCACCAAGGCACATTTTCAATTTTTCATTTTTTTTTTTGTTTCTATTTTTTTGAATTTTTTCTATTTTGGAAGAAGGAAAGCTCTTTAGATAATTCAACTTGAAAGGATAAACCATGATATGCCAAGGATTCAAAATGATATGCTCAAAGATGCTGATAGGGAAAGGAAGATGAAAGAGAAAATGAAGGATAAGGTTTAATGTAAAGCGAGTGAGGTTGGAAGATAGGAAGAATAGGCAAATGAGGAAAAAGGATAGAAGGTAGAAGGATAATGAATGGAAGGATTGTGAAAGGGTAGATGGAAAGGAAGGAAAAATCAAAGTCAACACACACCTTGAAGGGTGGCGAGAATATGGAGGAAATGTGAATGAAGGAATACGAGAAGGAATATGGTGAATGTTTAGCAGAGGTTGCGGTTTAGGCACATGGAATGGAAGAATGTTTTTGGAAGAAGATGAGGCAGAAGCCTTTGGAAGATTTAATGTCAACTTCACTTGTTTCTCAACATTAGACTCTTTCAAGAGAGATTTTGGAATCCATATAGCTGTAGGATTTTCATTTCTTTTTGATGATTTAGAGAGAATATCTTCAATGATGGATTTTGGAACCCATACTTGTCTTGTAATTTTCTTCTTAGATATCTCTTTTGACTTTATGCCTCCATGTCAATTAGAGGAGATATGGTGATCTTCTTCTTTTGATGGATTCTTGTATTACTTCTTTTTCTTGTATTGAACATTCAAGTTACTTCCAAAAGACTTAGGACTTGTGGAAGAAGGAGTATATGACTGGTTTAGATGGGTGGGTGGATGAAAAGGATTCAAAGGTATGCATCTATGTTGATCTTGAGGAAAGATAGGAGATGGAGGGACATAATGACCCAAGATGGGTGATGAATTAGGAGAGTTAGGAAGGGAAAGTGAAGGGACATAAGGGCCCAAGATGGAAGGAAGATGTGAAGCCTTTGGAATTGGTGGAGGAAGTCCAAGGATGGAAGTGAAAGATGCAAAAGGATAATCTATAATTTCATCAACATCTATATGACAACCAAGGACATCAGCATCTTTAGAGTGAGCATTAGGATTTGCAATAGGATCATGAACATCTTGAATACTAGCAACTTCTTTGGTAGGATTGTTCAAAGCTTGCAAAGACTTAGGAAGAGTAGAAAGTGGAAGCGAACATGGAGTGGTAGAACAAGAAGATGGAAGACTTTGATCTTGACAAGTTGCTTTGGATAGCATAAGTGCATCATTTTTTTCTTGATTTTCAATAGGTTTAACATTGGAAGTAACAATACTATTTTCAATAACCTTAATGGAAGTAAGGTCATCTTGATTGTCAATAAGCTCAATGGTGTGAGTAGTAGCTTGATCTTGCTTAGGAGATGGTGGAATGAATGCAGAAGAGCGTAGAGGATCAAAAGAACCATGAAGCGAATCAGAGATGTCATGAAAAAGATTGGATGACATGGAGGGTTCTTGATCTTGATATTTTTTTATATTCTTTTCTTTATCATTTTTAGAGTCCTCTTGACATGGAGCCACTTCTAAGGATAAGGAAGCTGGTTGGAGTTGTATGGAAGACTTTGGAAGAGGTGGTGAAGGACTAGCTGAAGTAGGCATTATAGCGCATAAAGGCTTAGGATCTTTAGTTTTAGCATTATTGAAAGTATTTGCAGCCAAGTGAAGGTTAGCTTGGGCTTCTTTAGGAGGTAGCTCTTGAGGATAACTATAGGGAACCGCATGAAAAGTATTAGGATCTTTGTTGGATGAAGGATTTGTAAAAGATTTAGAAGACTTGGAAGCTTTAGGAAATGTATGGGTATTGAAGGAAGTAGGGGATAAAAGGGGACCATCACAAGACAAAGGTCCATCATTAATATAATCTTTCTTGAGAGTGTGATCTTTATTTTCAACATGAGAGTTCTTAGAGGAAGGATTCTTATAATATTTATGTTTCAAATCAGCATGGTGCATTTTATATTCCTCAATAGAAGTAGATGTATCATCTAGGTATTATTCACAAAACTCATCAAAGTCTCTTTCAAAATTAGAATCATATAGATCACCATCACGAACTATCCAATAGGATGACCCTTTAGTAAGCATGAGCACACAATGAGGAGGACTCTTAGGAATAGAGGTTTCATAGGTATGACTATATGGTTCATCATCATAGCCATCATAATAGTCATCATAGTCATCAAAGGTGGGCGTGTCACTCTTCGTGGGAGAGGTATCCCAAGGATTACTATACTGATCATATTGAGGAGTAAGACTCTTGGGAGAAGTAGAAGAGGAATGAGATTGCGAAGAAGAGGAAAGTGAAGACCTAGTGGAGGAAGAAG
The DNA here is from genome assembly GCA_027943335.1 of Chamaecyparis obtusa. Lineage (NCBI taxonomy): Eukaryota > Viridiplantae > Streptophyta > Pinopsida > Cupressales > Cupressaceae > Chamaecyparis > Chamaecyparis obtusa. The sequence goes on along the minus strand of BSBK01000498.1, from coordinate 1,118,406 downwards.
ACTTGGATAATGAAGAATGCAAATAATGTATAGAAGAGTCATGGTAAGACTTGGAAGATGAGGAAGGATGAGAAGACTTAGAAGATGAAGATTTTTTGGAAGAAGAAGGTCGTGACAGGATCATGTGTATGATCCTAGCAAAAGCATCTGATTCAATTGATTTTTCTTTTATTTTTTCCATAAATTTATCACCCATGAGATTTTTCGAGGAATAATACTCTTTGAATTGAGCAATGAGTTCAAGATCATCTATTTTCAAGAGAGGTTCCATAACAAGATAGTTGAAATTCATGGTTCTAGAAGAGAAGGAATAGAGCATGGAAGAAATGAATAGAAGATATGAAATAGAAGAAGGTAGACTAGATAATAAGAGGAAAAGAATCAAGAAGACATGAAGAATTTAGGAAGAATCATGAAGAAAGAAGAGAAAGGATGAAAATGGAAGACTAGGAATATATGGAAGAGGCGGAAGAAAGAAGACCAAGAGCCATTTTGTGCAAATTGATACCATTGAAGTTTATTTGAATATTGAGTAACATGTCACAACACCTAAGGTCTAAGATCTAGACTGACCAAGGAAGACTGGAAGTGACACAAATCAACTTCAGATTGCAAGCAGTAGTGAGATAGTGAAAGGACTCTATGTGATAATTTCCAGGCAAGCAGTGCGACTCTTGACTAGTGAATGTGAAAAACTCAATTTTAAAGACAATTTGGTCAATGTTTGTAAGTTTGGCAAGTTCGATTTCATAGTCCAGAATATAGTAATAGCATATAATAGACAAGTTTGCAAACAATAGGTGATCAAACATGTCATAAAACACTTGAAACAAGGGAAAAAGAAACCTTGCCAAGACAAGCACTTGTGATATCAAAGAAAAAAAATCTTATGAATGCTACCATGATGTTTGATGTTTGAGAACGTTTACACAGGTAGATCACAATGAGAATAGTTCAAGCACTTGCTAGCCTAGAAAGACAAATGCTCAATACTTAGCAACTTGGCCCACACTTGATGTTCCATTGCCTCACACAAAGTGGTTGCCCACAATAGATGTTGGCTTTGTTGTGGAAGTGCCAATGACACAACCAAAGGAACATAGATGGTGAGTAATCTTGGGGTGATCCAGGTTATTCCACTTGGATCAATCCTTGCACCAAGAAGCTAAGAAAAAAAATAGGGTGGCTTCTATCTATGGTTCTTAGTAAGGGCTTCCGTGCATAGTACCCCTCTTGCTCCCCAAAGGGACTCCTTACCTTGCGGTAAGTAACGGACCTTGTGGCCTCAAGAGTACCTTAAGCATTCTTGCTCAATACTTTCCTCATGGTCACAATCCCACAAGTACTCACATCAAGCGAAGACAAGCACTACGTCTACCAAGGTTTTGTGTCTTTGATAGCCTTGAGTTTATAGTGGGTCAGAATAGCTCCGTATTAGCTTGTCCCCACTTGGGTCATTCCTCTTGATTGCTAAAGAGCAGGCCCGCTAAAGGATTCTAAAAGATCTAAACAAAAAATGGATCAACTTATGAGATTCAAGGATTTTGTTTCACCACAAGGGTGAAGAGCATACTCCCTTATCCCAAAGCTTTCTCCCAAACACACCAAGAAAATGATTCAATTACCCTCTTGCTTTCAAAATCCAAAGATGGGTCAAGATTTTCTGGTTCACCACAAGGGTGAAGAGCATACTTCTCCTACCACCCAAGAATTCCTACAACAAGATATTATGTTCCTATGAAATGAAACAACTAGTAATTGCCACACTTGAAATGAAATAAACAACAACCACTTGATTGGGTTTTTATGCTTTGGACAGCCCTACAAAAACCATTAGTAGCCCTTGTGCATTTGAAGCTTTGACATGCGTTCTTTTGGCAAAATATTTCAAGCAATGAGAGCACCTAAAAGCACAACTTGTTAGCCCCACAATGGTTAGCACATCAGAAATCAGATAATCTATAAGAAAAATAGCTAATCAAATAGAAAATTTTGAAAATGAAACCAACATGGTTGGATTAGGCTTGGAAAGAGCTTTCCAACGATATATCAGACTTAAATTTTTGATACCATATGTGAAATTCTTGATACCCAAAACTCAACTCACTGCCGGGTATAGGCGATAGTACAGACACCAAAAATATTGCGCGATATTTTACAGTATAACAAGGTGATAATATATTTCTGAGTGATACTTCATCTTACACTAGCCAATACTTCTCCTTACACCAGGCAATAGTTCCTGTAATATCTGAGTGATACTTTGAACTGGTAAAGTATCGTGCTAGTATACAAAGAACTATCACGTGATACTTCTGAAAGTATCGCACGATACTCTAAGCCAAAAAAACTAGAGACCACAAATGAGCTAAAAACTTGCCGAAAAATTGATGGAAATGCAAAAATTAAAGGACAAAACGCTAATGTTCTGCCCCACGGTGGGTGCCAAAAATGTACACACTAAATAGTGCACTTCTCTAAATCATTGCTTCCAAGAGAATTCATGGATTTGAAACCTTGAGAAATTGATTTAGAGCTCCCTAGGCATGGAGTGCAAGGGTGTTAAGAATGCTCTCAACTAGAGCTATTAAGCTAATAACCTTGCTAGTAAACCATGCAATGAGAGATTCAAATGAAGACAAGGGCAAGAATGCCAATATCCCCAAGAATCACTATGAAATGCAAATGCAAACTAGATTAAGATGAATATGCAAGATACAAATGAGAAATGCAAGCTACACTATGGAAATGAAAGTAAAAGTTATGTTATGAAAAGGAAAGTACAAGTATTACCAAGCCTTCCTAGTTAAGCTGGATGAAGTAATCTAAAGCATGAAATGAAATCTAAACTATGAAAGCATAAACATGAAGCTACTATGCATGAATGAAACTAAGAATGAAATGTAGATGCAAAAGCCAAGAATGCTCCAAATCTTCAAAAGCTCCAAAGTGACCTAGAAAACCCGCAACATAACATTAGTATTAAAAAATGCATATGAAAATGAGGAAGAGAGCTCTTCTTTTATAGGAAATGAGAAAGAATGGACCATGGAGATTAAGAGGCAAAAGATTTAATCAAGGGTGGAGCTTGAAAGAGGAGTAATCCATGTGCACAAATATCCTCCACTGAGAAAAAAAGAGTTGACTTTTGTGTCTATATGAGACAAAAAATGCTTTTTCCCCTTTTGTAAAATAGAATAATGCTTTATTTGTGCAACTTAGGATAAGATGAAAAGTGAGGGCTTTTTATTTATTAAAAGGGGAAGAAATTCCTTTTAAATAAATAAAGACTTTAGGATAAAATGGTTAGCCCAAGGCAAATAATAAAAAATGATGAAATAGGATTTGATCAAGGAAATTGATATAATTGATAAAATGCTGATTTTTGAAACTATTGATTTAGGGATTTGATAAATTGCTGAATGGGGGCCCAAAGTCTAGGTGACCATTTTAGGGTGCATACACTCCATCTTACCCATCAGAGGCTAAGTCATCGAACCTGTGTACCTATAAATATAAGGCTCCAGCGCCTGTCATGTATCATGGAAAATAGGCCTACAAACAGGGACATGTTCCTAGGCCTAGATCTGCAAGATGAAGACACCTGCCGCCATCATCCTCACACCTCGATATGTGATCTCATGAAGCTCATGGTACATCTGTGTGAGCATGCACTCACCCCATCTAAATCTAACTGCTGATCTAGCCAGCATCCTCTGTAGCATCGTCCCCCAGCCACACTCTAAACCATGCTGACCTCAATCTGGCACTAGGTAGCAGCTCAAGAACATAGCAAGAACAACAACTAATAGGTGGGCACCACTGTATCAATGAATAAAATCATCCCAGGAGATGGCCCAACCCATCACTAGATCATCTCTGAAGATCGTCCTCAATGCTACTGTACTTTACCGCGGTTGTGTATCATAGTCTACTTGAGTACCATGGATGGGTATCCGTAAAATCCTGTATATGTCCTCAGGAGTCACAGTCATCTCCCCCATTGAAAAATGGAAAGTGTTCATCTCTGAATGGAAATGCTCTACGAGTGCACCAAGAAGACCATGGATTTACTCTAATGTTAGGTAAATCACGCAAGTATCCCAGACCAAGTCCCTCAATGTGAGCACTCTCTACATCCATTAGTCTCTGAACTATTGTAGTGATCACAGGATGGTGTGTCCTAAAGGTGACATCGGGGAAGTCAACCTACAAAGCAAGCAATGACATTGGATCAGTATCTCAACATGATGGTTTTCAACACAACAACAACAAATGCAACAAGGCATCTACCCTAGGCGTGACTCTACGATGCTATACATGGCTAATTTTATGCAAATTTGACAAATTTTGACAAAGGCATTCAAACTCTGCAGTAGCTTTTCGCGCGAGGAAACTATTTCCTCACGTGAGACATGACTTGTTATTACGCGAGCAAGATAAATTTCATGTGAGACCACCTTTCATCTCACGCGAGCTTCCAGATAGAGCCCGCATGAACAAACCCTAATTGATGCGAGGAAACTACTTTCTTGCGTGAAAGGTGATCTAGGCCGGTGCGAGGAAAGTACTTCCTTGCATGAGATTGGAAGAACACGCCCTAAAACTTGCTAGATCTACCCTAAATTGACCTAGAAAGTGGTACAAATCAAAATGCAAAGAGGTTTATTGACTACTTATAGGTGCGTCATGCTCCGGTGGCCGGGCATGTCATCGGGAGCACTCAAATCGATGCATATGCAGTGGAAGACCCTCCATTTCTCTCTTAGAGCTCAAAATTAGCAAGAAGATGAAGTGAATAATGAATTGAAAATGACCCCTCTGGGCCTTATATAGCTTTTGACCTAATTTTCAAAAGTGCTCCATTTTGCGCAAAAATTGCACCCTTGGCTAAATCGACTGCGCTAAATCCATTTTCGGGATCAAAATCAAAATTTGACATCTCTAGATAGCTCGAAATCACATTTTAAATTTTGCGACCCTTTGGGATCGGACGCTTGTGCAGTCAACCTTCTGGCGTCATCTTCCTGCCAGATCCTCATCTTTGCATCATGTTCTCAAGATCTTTGCCCTTTTTCATCAAAGTCAACTCTAGTCAAATCTAGTGAACCATGGTCAAGCTTGGTCAGCAGGACCCCTACAGTGCTCTGATTTGCTTCTGTAGCTTCTCAAATCTAGTCTAATTGCTTCTGCTTTGAAACCTCTTGTTGTCAATCATCCTTCTGATATGTCCTCTTTTGATTTCACTCTTGAGAGGGCAGGATGATTGCATCATTTGAATCTTGTCGAATCAATTCTTGAATCAGTTTGATCTGAATCATCAATTCTCATTGCTAGGGGCATCTTCGTGCCTCGCATCTTGCTATTTGGTCATCTATCTTTTAGGTATCTGAGCAATCTAACTTGGATCCTCAAGAATCAAGCTTCGTTCTGGAGATGGTTCTCGAAATCTTTTGGGTATTGGGGCAATCTAACCCTAATTCCTGGGAGTCAATATTTTTTCTGGAGATAGCTCTCGAACTCTCTTTTAGACCATTATCTGGGAAATCTAACTCAGGTCTCGGAGGGCTAAGCTTCGTATTAGGGCAATCTAATCCTGATTCTAGAGACAGTCCTAAGTCTACATCTCTCATCAATTGGTATTGGGGCAATCTAACCCTGATTTTGGTTCTCTCAAGACCGTTGTCTTCGCAATCTAACTTAGACTTCAAAAAATCATGCTTTGATTTGTTCAGTGTCCTGGCAACCTAACCTAGACTTCTGAATTTCTCATCATCTATCACTTCAGACTATTCTTTGAATCAATGCATTGTTCGTACATCAATTCAAAGAGGGGAAAATGTAATACCCCAAAATTGGCACCTAATAAATTCAATCAATTTTGGTGCATTTTCATCAATTTTACATCTTCAAAGTCCTACCTTGCTAGGCAATTTTCTCTCTTCTTCCTGACTTAATTTGACTTGATGTCAATTGCAAAAACCCTGGATTACATTAATCAAATATTATAATTAATTCCTAAAGTCTTCAACTTTTATTAGCTAAATTACTCCTGTGATAAATTAATTTAATTCTAAAGTCCTAAGTGCTTTAAATTAAATTAAACCCACCCCATTTGGCTAATATACATAAAAAGGAATTAAGATTACTTGTTATTTGAATGGACACCTTTATTTGAATTAATAATTCAAATTATTCGAATGGTCACCCTTATGTGGCAATAAATATTCTTTTAATTAAGTAATTCATGCCTTTTTGTCTCAATTGGGAATGAAGAGTCAAGAATTTCAAATCAAGAACCTCTTCATTCTCTCCCCGGGCTTGTCTATTTATTGAACCTCATTCTTCATTCGAAGAGGAGCAATTTTTTGAGAGTAACTAAACTATAGCATTTTTTTGTCTCAATTTCATTATTTCAAGCTTTCATTGCATTATTAGCTTAATTCTTCATTTAGTGTAATTGCATCTCATATTATAATTAGTTTTCTTACTTGCTCATAGCTCAATCTCATCTTTATTTCAAGTTCTTTAGAGTAAATCTGCACTTCATATTTCTTTCAAAGCTATTTACATTAATATCATATTTCTTTCAAAGCTATTTAGATTAATATCATATTTCTTTCAAAGCATTTTAGACTAAATTTCACTCATTCTAGATTAACTTCACTTTGATTATCTTCATAGCTTTCAAATCCTCCATTGTAGTATTGGTCTTATGGTTGTTGGCTATTGCTATGAGAGTAATCAAACACCCTATCTACATAGGAGACAACAGGTCGCTTCACTATGGATTTCGAATTGAGTAATCAATACTCTCTTTCGTAATTCGATTGTGTGAGTAATGAATATATTGTGTGTGTAGTTGGATTAGAGGTCCACATTTGACTATATACACCAATGGGTCATAAATGGTCCTAGGACCCATTAATCTATCCTACCAACCCTTAGGATCCCTTAGGAACCCTTATGATACATAATGGGTCATGGGGGTCACAAGGGGTCATAAGCGGTTGTAGGACACATTAATGAGTCCTAAAGGGTCTTAATGGGTCCTAGGACCATTTATGACCCCTTAGGACCCCTTATGATACATAATGGTTCATAGGTGTCACAAGGGGTCATAAGTGGTCGTAGGACACATTAATGTGTCCCAATGGGTCCTAAGGGGTCATAAATGCTCCTAGGACCCATTAATGTATCCTACGACCCCTTATGACCCCTTATGTTACATAATGGGTCGTAGGTGTCACAAGAGGTCATATGTGAGCATAGGACACATTAATTGGTCCTAAGGGGTCGTAGGTGTCACAAGGGGTCTTAAGTGGTCCTAAGATACATTAATGGTTCCTAAGTGGTCATAAATGGACCTAGGATCCATTAATGTATCCCACGACCTATTCAGATACATTAATGGGTCTTAGAGCCACTTATGACCCCTTAGGACCCATCAATGTGTTTTGCAACACCTTAGGGCCCATTATGATACATAATGGATTGTAGGTGTCATAAGGGGTCCTAAGTGGTCCTGAGAGACATTGATGGGTCCTAAGGGGTTGTATGACACATCAATGGTTCCTAAAGGGCCATAGATACATAAGGGGTCATAGGACACATCAATGGTTCCTAAGGGGTCATAAGGGGTTCTAAGACTCATTAATGTATCTCATGACCCCTTAGGATACATTAATGGGTCTTAGAGCCTCTTATGACCCCTTAGGACCCATTAATGTGTTATGTGACCCCTTATGACACCTCAAGACCCATTATGATACATAATGGGCTGCAGGTGTCTTAAGGGGTCCTAAGTGGTGTTTGTACACATTGATGCCACCTAAGGGGTCATAAGTTTCATAAGGGGTCCCAAGGGGTCAGGTAAGACACATTAATGGGTCCTAAGGGGTCATAAATGGTCCTAGGACCCATTAATGTATTCTATGACACCTTATGATAAATAATGGGTTGTAGATGTCGTAAGGGGTCCTAAGGGGACCTAGGATACATTAATGTGTACTAGGTCCACTTACAACTCTTAGGCCCTAGTAATGTGTCCTATGACCCCTTATGATACATAATGGGTCGTATGTGTCATAATAGGTCCCAAGTGGTCCTAGGATACATGAATGGGTCCTATAGTGTCATAAATGGTCCTAAGAGACATTAATGGGTCCTAAGGGGTCATAGGTGTCATAAGGGGTCATTGATGGGTCCTAAGGGATCCTAAGGAGTCGTAAGGGGTAAAAAATGGTCCTAGGACCCATTAATGTATCCTATGACTTCTTAGGACCCCTTATCATACATAATGGTTCCTAGGTATCCCATAGGTCATAAATGGTTGTAGGACACATTAATGGGTCATAAGTGGTTGTAGGCCACGTTAATAGGTCCTAAGGGGTTTTAGGTGTCATAAATGGTCCTAAGTGCTCCTAGAAAACATTAATGGTTGTTAAGGGATCATAAATAGTCCTAGGACCCATTAATATATCCTAAAACCCCTTTAGATACATTAATGGGTCTTAGAATCACTTATGACCCCTTAGGACCCATCAATGTGTCATGCAGAACCTTATGACACACCTTAGAACCCATTATGATACATAATGGGTCATAGGTGTCATAAGGGGTCCTAAGTGGTCCTAAGAGACATTAATGGGTCCTAAGTGGTCCAAAGAGACATTGATGGGTTCTAACTATTCATATGATACATTAATGATTCCTAAAGGGTCGTAGGTGTCATAAGGGGTCTTACGAGGTTGCAGGACACATTAATGGTTCTAAAGGGGTCATAAATGGTCCTATGGCCCATTAATGTATGCTACGACCTCCTTGAATATATTAATGGGTCTTAGATCCACTTATGACTTTTGTAGGACCCATTAATGTGTCTTGTGACCCCTTATGACACCTTAGGACTTGTTATGATACACAATATGTCATAGATGTCATAAGGGGCCCCAAATGGTCTTATTACACATTCATGGGTCCTAAGTGGTTGTAGGTGTCATAATGGATCTCAATGGGTCACATAAGACATATTAATGGGTCCTAAGGGATCATAAATGGTCCTAGGACCCATTAATGTATCATAGGATCCCTTAGGACCATTTAAGATGCATAGTGGATCGTAGGTGTCATAAGGGTTCCCATGACACATTAATGGATGTTAAGGGGTCATAGGTGTCCTAAGGGGACCTAGGATACATTAATGGGTACTAGAACCACTTATGACCCCTAGGCCCCATTAATGTGTCCTATGACCCCTTACAACCCCTTATAATATATATTGGATTGTATGTGTCATAATAGGTCCCAAGTGGTCCTAATACACATTAATGGGTCCTAAGGTATCATAATAGGTTCCAACTTGTCCTAAGATACATTTCTAGGTCCTAAGGGGTCATTAGTGTCATAAGGGGCCCATTAATGAATCATAAGGGGTCGTGTGACCCATTAATGAATTCTAAGGGGTCATAGTTGTCATAACGAGTCATAAGATACATTAATGGTTCCCAAGGGGTCACAATTTGTCCTAGGGTCCATTAATATATCCCATGACCCCTTAGGATACATTAATGGGTCTTAGAACCACTTATGAACCCTTAGGACCCATTAATGTGTCATGTGACCTTTTATGACACCTTAGTACCCATTATGATACATAATGGGTCATAGGTGTAATAAGGGGTCCTAAGTGGTCTTAGTACACATTGATGGGTCCTAAGGCGTGGTAGGTATCATAAGCGGTCCTAAGGGGTTGGGTATGACACATTAATGTGTCTTAAGGGTTCATAAATGGTCCCAGGACCCATTAATGTATCCTATGACCCCTTAGGAACCTTTATGATACATAATGGGTCATAGGCTTCATAAGGTATCCTAAGGGCTCCTAGGATAAATTAATGGATGGTGAGGGGTTGTATGTTTCCTAAGAGGACCTAGGATACATAAATGGGTACTAGGACCACTTATGACCCTTAAGACCCATTAATGTGTCCTACGACCCCTTATGATACATAATGGGTCGTAAGTGTCACAATGGGTCCCAAGTGGTCTTAAGACACATTGATGGGCCCTAAGGGGTCATTGGTGTCATAAGGGGTCGTAGGATGCATTAATGGGTCATAAGAGGTCATTAATGGTCCTAGAAAATATAATGGGTTCTAAGGGGTCCTAAGGGGTCCTAGAATACATTATGGACCCTATGATACATTGTTGTGTGCTAAGTGGTAAGTTAAAGGGTCTTGGGATACATTAATGGGTTCTAAGGGGCCATAGATGTCATAAGGGGTACTAAGGGGTCCTAGGATACATAATGGGTCCTAAGGGGCCTAGAATACATAATGGTTCCTAAGGGGCCTAGGATACATAATGGGCCCTAAGAGATGGCAATTAAAAATATTATAGGTATAAATATACCTAATTTCAACTATATAGAGCACCTAGAGCCTCGAGGATATCATTTTTTTAATCTTAAGATCTAATGGTTGGTTTGATGCACATTATCTACAACCTAGGGATGATGGATAAGGTTTATGGTTGAGGTTTCTTTACTAGTGGTTTATACTTGACGAGAAGATAACTAAGGGTTTTAAAGGATTTTTTTTCTATCTAGGTTATTTGTTTATTTTATATATGATTGAAGTATATAAGATTTTTATTCTAGGTGTTAAGTTTCTTTAGGGTTTCTATTGTAAGTTATTTGTTTAGGGTTTTTATATTATAAGTTATTCATAAATAGGGTTTCTACTATAAGTTATTCATTTAGGGTTACTGTTCTAATTTATTCATTTAAGGTTTGTATTCTAGGTTGCTCATTCTATTTTTTTTTATTGTTTGGTTATGCAATGTATACATGGTTTCTATATTTTCACGAAGAAACACAATAAAATCCCAATAAAAATTACATCTATATATACCAAATATATGAAAAATCTAAATATAATATGAAACCTATTTTTTTTACATTTAAACAATAAAAGTAAATAAATTTCAAATATATACTCATTTTTTATAATATAAAATAACAAAATTACTAAAGAACAATAAAAATTACTAAAAAAAATAATGAAAATGGAAAACTCAAAAAAGGGGGCCTACCTAGAAGTTGGTTTGGCTAGAAACTGAATGGGATCATGGTCTGAAGTAGGGCGACATTTGTTGAAAATGACCCCTATAGTTTTGATTAATGGAAAAATAGGTTTTGAAGGGACCTAAAACCATGTACAAAGAAAAAGCTTAAGATAGAGCATTAGGAGCACACCAAACACAACAGTGAAGCCATAAAACAAGGCCACCATCCCCAAGAAACCACCCTAAAGAACTCAGCTAAAGAAACACCCAAACCACTGCATAAGATAAAACATTGGAAATCCACAGCAAAAGAAAAAAAAACTATCTTTTTGTCCCCTTCAAATGAGAACGCAGGGCCATGTCAAAATACGGGGAGGATTTCTTAGAATTTTTGCCTTTAACTGTAATCCATCCTTCTTCAACACTAGCAGCCTTACCCTTCCAGCATAATGATTCCCGAGCTAGATATCTAGCCCCCAAAAGTGGGGTAGAGTCCCCCATAGAAACATCTAGTGCAGGGCTTCTATTAGATCCAACCAAAGGGGGATCAATAAAAGGAACTGAAAGGTTAGATCCAACACCTAATAAAATACCATCATTTCTAGCTAAGCCAACATCCACTGAATCAATAGAAAATCTGGTATCACCCAACGTAGAAAGAGAAGGTTCAAGTCCAGCAACTTGGAAAGGGACAAAACCAGAAGCCCCAACAAACCCTTCAGGAACATTAATATCAGGGCATAAACTAAGCTTCTCACCAATAGGCTGCAGGTTGCCAGTATCAGGAGCAACCTCCATCTCAACTTGAGAGGAGCTTTTCAAGATGGTGTAATGTTGGGTAGAAGCACCCTTCCACCAAGAAGCAGAAGATTTCTTCTTCTTGGAAATGAAGCCACATTAGGAAGATATATGGCCAGTCTTAAAACATTTACGAAATCTAAAAGGAATGCCTTCAAAGTCAAGCTGCTGGATCCAAGGCCCCAAGGATGATTCAATTTTAATTTCAGCTGGGAGGCCCTTCGAGGTATCCATTTCTACCAAGATATGAGCAAAAGTAGAATGATACATATTATCAAAATCACTATCAATCAATAAGAATTCCTCCAAAGCCCCACTCACTTCCTCAAGGACGGAATCATGCCATAGATGAAGGCGTAGATTGGGGAGCCTGACCCAAATAGGGATAGTACTAAAGAATTCAGTGGAAGGATTGAAATCATGGTACCACAGCTTTACCATGAGCAAAAAAATTTCATCCTCTCAACAAAAGAAATAATCACATAGGATCGTAGCTCTATCCACAACATTATCAAAATTTTCAATGAAAAATCCTTTTTCCATTGGATGGATGTTAACAGTACCTGATAATTTTGGTTCCCATCTTCGAGAAACCCAATCATGCAGTTGGGGAAGGCTAGGCCAAAAACCTCTATAGTTAAAAATAAATAAATACACTATTAAAATGGGTTCACATTCCATACATGACCATGTTTTGAAATGGGGTAACGTATGGAATGTGACCTCATTTCACATGAGGTCCCTATTCTGTAGATCTAGGTTTGGGGTCCCATAGCACACACGAGCCCGATTTGTATTTCTGCACGAGACCCCAAACCATAACATCACTCTGTTTCTTTTTTGTGGGATCTCATTTCGTGAAGCTCATTTTCATGTGAAAATGACTAAGTGTAAAAGTTCCCCCATAAGTGGACTTGACTTCTTGCACTCACCCATAGAGCTCATATGAGAGTCTATAAACCAACTACTAATTTAATATTTTTAATTTTTAATTTTCAGGTTAGAAAATTTAAAATCTAATTGTGAAACATTTTTTTTAGATTTTAACAACCTACAAATGTCCTTCGCTATATGAGAAGGCTTAGGGTTTTGTTTTTGTATTCTTTCAAGTGACCAAAATAGAATTTTTTTAATATCAATCTTTGTCTTTTGGCCAACCTAGATCTAATGACAAGGTTCATTTTTTCCCAATGGGTCATTTGCAAAACATCCCCCACAAAACCCTCATATGAAAGTACATCCAGGAAAGCATTTTGACCCAACATTTTTTAAATCCTAGATATGCAACAAATTTAATAAAGCAACAAACCTAAAAAAAATTACTTACAAAATAACAACTAGAAAATGTATTCCATACCTTGCAATTTCTCAAATAGTTCCTCCATATCCATCTATTCAACTTTGCACTAGATCTACTTGAGCTAGGCTTCAGATTTCACACCTCCCACAACCAAGAAATATGTGAAAGAACTTGTAATAAAATAATGCATCAATATCTAGTTCATTTAATCTATTTCCTACATAACCTAGTGAGAAAACAATGATCCTGATTTAGAACCTAAATCATTTTTGTCTTTCCTATCTAAATGTTTATTATTTTAAATAATCCAAACATCAATTCAATGACACAATGATTGAAATAACATCATAATGGTTATATATCACAGTAAAAATAGTAGTCTAGAGAAAACAAAAATAAAAATCCCCAAACTTTTGAGTCTAGTACATTTCATCTACATAAATGAATTTATACCTTTTAAATTCTCACTCTTCCTACTTGTTCTAAATAAACCCTTATCAAGACCATCTACAATCTAGAAACAATAGGAATAGGATCCGCTACCACTTCAAGACAACTTTCATTTTCTCTTGTTATATGTACTTTCATGATTGTGTCTTATCTTTATTTTTGCATGTGCATTAGATGATATTTTATATGACATTTTGTTACAATCATATCTTTTTCTCCTTTCCTCCAATCCCTTACAATTTTTGTAAGCTTAATTTCATTTGTTGGTTAAAATTTGTAATGATAAATTCAATCATTCCTATGTTAAAGAGAGCTTTGTCGATTCTTATAGTTTGTTCTTTTGCTTAGTCAAAGTTTTGTACCACTTTTTCACTAGATTAGAGTTTTATCCTTCCTCTCTATACTTTTACTATTTTTGAAGATGGTTTTCAAGAAAGTTGTATTTAGTGCATATTTTAAATATGTGACAATTCCTACTAACTATAGTTTGTCAATAGAGAACTCATTATGAGGAGAATTAACAAAATTTCAATCATATTCATAATCTTTGTGTTTAAAACTATTTAATTTTCATGTTGATTAGTTATTTTGTGCATATTGAAGTGGGGTTAAAATATAATACTTATTTTTTGGGCCCACTTTGATTAGAGTATCTTTTATGCAATAAAAGTCTACAAGTGAGAGTCTTGCCTAAATTTGATTCATGGCCTTATCAATCATCCACAAAATTAATCTCGATATTTAGTTCGCTCATTAGCTACTCTAATATTAGAGCTCGTGATACAAAATTGACCTAGTTCATTTATATAGTTGGGGATACAAATCTCAAAATTTATATTTGAATTTCAAATTTAGACTTTATTGAAATCATTTTAAAATTACATTCATAGGAGAGTGTTATCACATAATCCTCGAGCATCCTACTTCATCTTAGCATCACTATGTGATAGTAGAATCAGTATTCCAAAGCCATATAATTGTCTTCCTCACTTGATAAGTTCTCAATCTTTGTTTATAAACATTACTCCACTTTAGACATTGGGACAACAAGCTAAGCGGAACCTAGTACAATCAATTTTTGTTGTTTAGTTCCAGATAGTTCCTTGCACTAAATCAATTTTGTAGCCATGCAAATCAATTTTGTAGGCACAAATATGAACCAAAGTACATTATAGTCTATTTACAAAATATTGGGCTCATAATTCAAACAACATTAAAATTCCAATAAAATGACAAATTTATTTCACAATTTAAATTTCAACTAAATATTTAATGTTGTTCATTTAACATTTTAATTAATTTTATGTTTATTATTCCAATCTTAGATCATATATCTAACCTAATCACTTTATTTATTTAAAATAATTTATATATGTGTAAATTATCCTCTCAAAAAATTAAGTAGCTTCCAGATTTCCTTGTCACTTCATACAAATGCAAAATGATATATCGGCTTATCAAAGATTACCCTATTTTCATTGCATAAAAGTTATTTAAGCCATGATCTTGATCTCATCTCTTATATCACACCTCTAAGATTTAAATCTTGGTAAGAGAAGAGAATAATTTAAAAAACATAATATAAGTACCCAAACCAAACGGGCCAAACAAGAAAATAATTTGTTCCAACTTTCTTCATCACAGACTTCCTTGCAATGTAACAGTAGCACAGAAAAGCAGAGCAATCAATATAAATTGATATAAAATGGCTTATTCACTACATCTCCTGCTACACAGAAGGGGGTCTATATGTATATTTACATAGTTATTTAGTAAGTAGAATGAAAGATGACACAAGGAGGAGGCATTCAGTGAACGGTTGGTAGCAGAGTCCGCCAGATCAAACCGGATTCATGCCTCAGTTTATTGAAAAGGAGTAATAAATAACTACAGACTAGAGAAGCTCTTTACGAAGTCGAACTGGCTGCACTGCGCGTTTGTCCATCAGAAACTTAGAAGCCCCTCTCAAGGCCTTCTGCCATGCCTGTAATCAAAACCCCAGAATTACAGCACCAAATACAACCAAATTAGTATAATCAGAGGAAAATAGAAGTCTTACTTTAGATTTATTTTCTAGACCACTCTTAATGATCCTATCCTATGCCTACTAAAATACAGTAGTAGGGGACAAGACAGTCCGGTTGGCATTGGTTGGCATTAGGGTAGTTTTTAGGAGACGCAGTTAAGTTCCAGATAAAATGTACGGTTGATTAAATTTCAAAAATAGAAAATACAATAGATTTTTGTGAAATTTTGAGCATCTGTTTTTCATGATTGCACATTTTGTAGTCGAAAACTATAAAACATTTGCAAAAAATTCACTGTATTTTTCCAAATCTGAAAAAAAAATGTTTTGACTCTTTTTTTGTCTTTAGTACATTCTGTCTGGAGCTTAGCTGACAGCTTTTGTAAAATAGGTTAAGGTCTTTGAAAAAATTAACAGTTAGCTTCTTACTTACTGAAAATCAATTGAATCATTAGCAGCTAACAGGGTAGGCAAGAATTAATACTTTCTGTTATGTCAAATTGTTTTTAGTTTATGGATGCAATTGAGTAATTTATATAGAGTTCATCACTGAACTAATACCATTTGTTATATCAAATTTATTTAAGAACAAATGCTCTTCATTTCTAAGTAAAAAACTAAAAATAATTTTTGAAGTGATGTTACCTGCCTGTCAAAATCGACAAAGACACTGGTTTTCTATTTGTCTTCTATATAATTCAAAGTTGTACAGCTTTGAAATTTGATGCAATAATTCCGGCTTACCAGGGATTTGCACGGCTTTTGTATTCCAAATTAAGAGCCCTTTTCTTTTCTTGTCGGGCTGAGCGACAGGAATGTAAAGCACAGGACAGTGATAGGTTTGATAGGTTGGTTTAAGATCTGGTTCAAAAATAATGATAAGGCTTAAACAGTTGTAAGTCAAGTTCAATGTAAGGAGGGGTCTCAGATTAAATAATGCAGACTATTTAAGCTGGATCCAGAAAAAAGAAAATTTAAACAGATATGGACTGAGAAGAGCTTAAACAAAGACAGCTGCTTGTTATTTGAAACTTTGAATCTCTCAGTTAATTAAAGAACATGTTTCCTGAATTGGATTTACTTGTATGAGGATTTTGTAGGTCATACTTCATAATTCATAACTCATTATCTAAAAACATTTTTATTCACTAATATAAACTATAAAAATATTGTAATTTTCAAATATCTAATGTTTATTGGCAATTTAACAGTTCAATGCTCCAGCCAACATCTACCAAAGCTTTATCCTCGGTTAAGCCTGAAGGAGAGGAGAAAATCTATTCAAGTTTTAGATCCATTCTTCAGGAATTTTAAGCTGTATGTTCTGATCATAAGCCTTGAATTGAGAAAATTATAACAGTGGCACCATTTATAGACAGTTGATCCAAGAAATCAAAATTTCAGTCTATGATACAGATATGAGCATTTTTAGAATCAAATCTATAATAATTTTTATCATGAAAATGTCAGTCCACATGTTTGTGATCCATCATCAACCTGAAGAAACAAAGAGAATGAAAAATAACAGTTCATTCAAAAGTCATTGAAATCTTTAAGAAACAGAGACTACAGAGAAATGAAGGGGGAAAAGTGAGAAAACTAACTTTAATGGAATTTTTAGTCACTCTTTGTCACATTAGTCTCACATATAATGAACATGTCCGATGGATAACAAGATCACTTATGACAGCTCAGAGACGCAAAACAATTCGATCACTTTAATATTGGAAACAAAAATATTATACACACAGTAAAGAAAGATCATTTACCTTTCCGGCAGCTGTAGAAAGCAAAGCATAAGTTTTAATCTGTGCAGCCGTTCGGTGGGAGCTGTTGAGGCTCCCCGCGGATCTCAACAAACCCGTCTTACGCACAGCACTGTTGCCATTCAAAGGTGTCTTCCAAGTGACAATGGATTCCAGCTCCCTTGAAGCAGAGACACTACTATTATTATTATTCTTCGTGTGCTTGGGGTTCTGCGTTCGAATCCCCTCAGTCACAGCTCCCATCCGTTTCTTCAAGCCATTCTTCTTCGCCGTGGGAGATGAAACCCCGCTCTGACTATACACATAATCATAAACCGAAACATCCGAGAATTTCACCAGAAGCTTATCCGATGCATCCTTCGGTACATGCTGAACTTTAGGGCTCGCCATTTTCCCTCACAATCAACAGAATTTCGCAACTCCTCCTGCAAATCAGTGATCTTGCCGAGACATCTCCATCTCCATCTGATCTGCCGCTTTAAATTGCACCAAATTTGAAATCAAGAGCGGGCCTTCTTCACTCAATCATTTATGAAAACATCACACGGAAATCCTGCCTACGCTCTGAAATTCAATACAAAGATTCAAATTTTGGAAACGTATACCTATACCGGTATTGAAGCGGAACACGAGGAAAGCTCACGGGAATAGATAACAAACAGGCCTTTTTTGGGGATTCTGCAAAAATGATTGTGCAGTGTCCGCTTTAAGCAGTTGTGATGGGATTAACGGCCATAATAGAATGGGATTATCATGTGTGCCGGGCATCTGAGGTGAACGTTGGGGGCATCAGAGGCGTTTTTATTATTATTTAAAAGCAGCACTGAATATTATGATTTAAAATCAAACGGTTGTAAATGCAGATCAACGGCTCTTTCTGGCGGACTGGGGAGGCGCGATTATTTGTACACTTCGTTAAGGAATCTTTGCCCACCTAGCACGCCGTGAAAGGAACGTGGGGTGAAAATCATAGGTTCAAATTTGGTAGACCCCACTGTCCTCACTATATTTGACATAATCAGCGTCTACCTTAAATTTAGCTCAAATTTTGCAGATTTTTGTTTCATATGACGGTTTGGTCAATTTCTTCTAAAGTAAGTATACAATTTAGGAAGATTATATAATAATAAAAAAATAGAAGGGTTTTGGTTTTATTGTGGTCTTTTTAAAAATGTTCAGGTACAATTTTACAATCACAATAGTTTAAGGGGTTTGAATTGATTTTCCAATTCCACCTATTTAGATGGAAGATTCAAATGTTGGTTTTGGGGGTAAATGGGAATTAACAAATTCCTATTCTAGTTTCATGTTTTGAACACAAACATTGAAATTGTCAATTCTAAGATTTAACAATCCCAATTCCGGTCTAATTTCAACAAACAAACAGACCCTAAGTGAGTGAGAAATTTAACAAATTATGATAATAGAATGATTTTGGAATCAAGCTTTAATAAAGATTTTATCTTGGTTTTATAATTTGTTATGATGGGTAAACAAGTGAGAAAATTAACATGCAAATAATATGATATAAAATATTATCAAATATTTCTTCAAAGAATATTTAATAGTTCATTTTCATACAACAACAAAATTAATATATTTAAAAAATATATAAAAGATAGTTTAACTTGTGATGATAGATATAACATAACAAAAATAAAGATAAGTAGAAATAATTTGTATATACATAAAGATTAATAGAACTTTATAATATCTTTATAAGTTTACATTCTCTCCATATTAAGTATCAATTCTTTTTGAATAAAATTTAATGTTCCATATTTTTATTTGTCAATCTATATTTATAATGTCCTCTTCTCCTTAAGACTATAGAGATTAATATATTTTCCTCCTTAAGACTGTAGAAATCTACCTTAAAAACATATTTTTATTAAATTATGTTAGAAGATAAGCTCTTCCAACTCAAAATGATTAAAATATTTTAAAAAATAGAATTTAATTTCAATATAATTGATAAATTTGTAAGACTATAGCTTCCAATTGTTTTCTTTTAAAGTAAACATAGAAAAGATAAGAAGTAGATTTTTTAATAATGATTGCCTTTAAAATTTACATAAAAAGGATATAAGTTAAATTTGTTAATATAATTAAATTTACAAGTTTCGAATTAATATTTGTAATTATAATAAAAAACAATTTATAATTAAATAATTTTATATTCTATGTTTGAAAAAATAAACTTTAAGGATTTGCAGTTTTGTTAAGTTATATTAAAAAATTGGTGGTAGAACTCATTTCTTTGTATTAATATGCAAAATGAATTTTTTTTAAAAAATTTAAAATTGTTTTATTAGTATTGGGTTATGAATATATTTACATATCGTACAAAAAATTTATCAATAATTTATGAGAAAATGTCAAGAAACAACATGCATTATTTGACATTGCAATACATAGTATCAATCTCAACCTTATATAAACACTAAACTCATCAAAATGATAAAAAAAACTAGATAGTATTTTGAATGCATCAATAAGGTATTACCAAACACATCCAATATTGAATTCACACCACAATTCAAAGACACATCTTAAGTCAATTCATTTGAAATAACATCAATAGGACCTCCATATTTACTTTCTAGGTGAGAGTTTTTATCACAACATGAACAACCTTTTTGTCATGTAGTTTGGTCACCTTCACCACTTTGATTGGAGCCTTGATAAAAAAAAGAGCTGTACTTAGTATAAAAACCAACCATATCACGGGCCAAGTGATTTTTGGTATATAATCATGCTTAGGTACTTAGATGGTCTGTCCATGGAGCATCTTGCCAAGTTGGCAGATAGTTATGCCCATTTGGCAAGTTACATAGGGTGGCAGGTAAGATATTTGCTCTTTATATACAACTTGTGGGTGGTTGCAAGTAGTTAGAGTCTCACTTTTAGACAAAAAGTGGAAGTGCTTTTCATGTTTTTCAAATTTTTTGTCAATTGATGTCAAAATTTGAGGCACTCAAAGATTGAATCTCAGAAAATTTAGTGCTCAGAGTCTAATTTTCAAATATGTAATTTATTTCAATACCCACATGGTAGAAATTATTTTTTAGTAGACATGTTTAAAAACCACTTTTCCAAAATGCTTACATTTCAAGACCATATTACACACATGTATGGCCACCATATTTTGACCTAAATAAATATTTTTTTATGAATCCTTCTAGGGAATGGTATCTAAGACACCAAAGATTGATGAGCATATTTTTGCTTTTTTTTATTGAATATTTTTAAATTAATTTTTAATTAACTATAAAGTATATTTTCAAAACCTCGTATACAACCACCATAAATTGATGAAAAATCAACATTTTTTCAAAATTATTATTTTTTATTTTTAGAGAAATTCTATGTAGATTGATGTCATATAATTTATTTTTCAAAAAAATGTAAAAATTAAAAAGTTATTAAAATTTTAGTAAACCTCACTATTTTAAGTTTAGGTACCACTTTTGATTAATAAATAATGAAAAAATAGTAAAATTAATCATATCACTATAAAATTTACATTTTTGAAATCTGTACAGTAAGATCTCTAATGGGTTTTTGTTTCATCAAAAAATTCAATCGAGAAGGCCTTCAAAAAATGATGGCAAGGTAGAAATCTATGATTTCAGTGCCTTAGCCATTATTTTGCAGACCCAAAGCATAGGCTTGGCATCACCAAGCCTATCCCGACCCAAAATCCAATGCAAAGGGAAGCTTGTAAATTCAACTTTTAAACAATGCATAGACATTTAAAAACATGTACCTATTTCTTAAATATAATAAATCAGTGCATAAAAATGAGTTTCTAGGCATAATTTTATTTTATTTTATTTTTTCAAAATGGACACCCATTTTGACATGAGTACTTATTTTGAAAAAAAGGGCACCCGTTTGAAAAAAAGGGTACTCATTCTTTGAATTTTTGGATCGAACGTCTAAGCTTAAAGGGGTGCCCATTTCTAGTAGCAATTTTCAAGTCCACAAGACTTACACCGAATTGGGACCCAACTTCTTGCACTTTCCCTCCTCTCCTAATGTACTCACTCATTCAATAAATTAATCTTTTATTTTTGTTGTATTTCTCTCTCATTTATTGTTACTACTTACCTAATGTTCCCTGCTAAGTATCGTATGTTATCAAAGCCTTTGCTAGTACAATGGAGATGCAATTGATTTGAAAGCAAGTGTGTCATGGAAAGTTAAAGCGATGGCTACAATTTTATCTTAGTTTCTCAAATCTAACATAAATCTACAATCATAGTGAATTCTCTTAATGAACAAGTGGGTCATATCACATCCATTCGTGGCATACTAATGAATACCCCTATTTTCAAAAAATATTGCCCTGAACTCCCTATTTTTTCACCCCCCTCCAATACCCACCCAACAACCCACACACCCCTTTTCCTCTATAAACCCTCTTAATCCCTTACCCTCCTCCCACCTCCCCCACTCAAACACCTCCCCCTTGAATATAGACAATGTATTGCACTATGTTTTGCCCATTTTAAAGCCCCCAATATAGACGCACATGATAGGTTATTGCCCCATCAGTGAAGCCCCCATGTCTACAATAAATAAATTTTTGCAAGTCCATTATTTTTTTGTGAGTTTTTTTTGGAATGTTACAAAAATATTGTCAATATTTGACAATGTTTGTAATGTGTTTTCAATACTTGTTGAAAAATGACTTTGTAACTTGTTAATATTTCCCAATATTTATAATTTTCAATCAACATTTGAAAAAAATATATATAGATATTTATAGGTATTTTGGTCCAATTTTTTTTTTGGCTGTCCATTTAGACATTTGCTTGAACTTTGTCAAAATTTAGGCTTCAAAATTGCTTTACTTTTTAAAAATTGAGTTGACTTAAATATAGTAGCTATATGATGAGTGGATCTGCAAATAGTTTGGCATCAACTTCTACTATTTTGCTTAAATTTGTTATTATATAGTGCAAGCAACATTTTTTGGGTGATAGATCAACAAAAATGTGGTTGATTGGGAGTGGAAACATGCAAAAACCTTTGTAGAATGAAAACAACCAAGTCAACTTTCATTTTTCCCTTCTCTGTTCACATTTCATTTCCCTTTTTCTTTTCATTTACCTTTGACCTTGTCTTTTTGCATTTTTAGGCGAATTTTTTCCATTCAACAATTTTCTAACCTTTCCACCATTAGCAATTTTTTCACTTTAGAGGAAGAGATTTTTTGCATAGAATTCAAGTTGCAAAAAAGGCATGAGGAAGAGAGAATTTGGATTTTCAAAGAAGACATATGAGAATTGTTGCTAATTTCCTTTCATTTTGTATCTAAAATCTACAACAAAATGCATCTATTTTGGGTTGATTTGGAGTAGTACAAGGACACATGATGTAGTTTAAATTAATTTAATTAATTTGTCTAGGTACCCTATTGTCCATTTAATTAATAATCTCACATTCATTTAATTAGATTAACCCTTCTTCCTTCCTTACACTATTAAATATAATAAATGAACAAATTTATTTAATTTAATTCATTTCTTCATTTTCTACCATTTGGAATTTAAATTAATTTTACCTTAGATTCCTATCCATGTTTCACTATCCTCCTACATTAAGTACATACCTAATCCTCTCTAACCAACCTTATCCTTCCTCCAAATATGAGTATATTCCTAATTTAATAAATTAGAGAAATTAACCGCCTACCTCAAATGGTGTTCCCTTTAAAGGGGCACTTGTCACAAGTAATCACTTGTCCTTATAACCTCCCCTTAACACTTGTCATCATAAATCCCTCCAAGGTTGACATTTTTTTTTCTCCCATAAATTGTCAGAGTTAACCAATTTCCTAATCCTAAGAAAAAAATCTCCCTCTCATTCTATTCATTCACTCACAATTCAATCATTCACCATTGTTCATCTTCAACCAAGCCATCTCTCTCTCTCTCTCTCTCTATATATATATATATATATATATATATATATATATATATAGCCATCTCTCTCTCTCTCTCTCTCTCTCTCTCTCTCTCTCTCTCTCTCTCTCTCTCTCTCTATATATATATATATATATATATATATATATATATATATATATATATATATATATATATATATATTAAAAAAAAGTCCAAGAACCTCATATCTATAATTAAAAAATCTTGCAAAACTTTCATATATTATCATGTCTTCATTCTTTCATGCAAGCCATATTTAACTAAAACCTACCCAATATTTACACTATCAAGGGTTATACAACCATTATCATATCTATGATACAAAATGTTAGAAACTTTGTAGCCATATAATAGCAATTTCCACATTACTAGACAAAAGAGAAATTTAGGCAAACAAGTATTCAAAATTAACTTGTGAGAGAATAGACAATGTACCATCAAAAGATGAAATAATCTATATACCTTGGAAAAACCCTCAAGAGGTTAAAATCCAGTCTCCAAAAGCATTAGTACTCAATGTATTATTCAACAATAAACATTATAATTCATCTTCAAAAACCCCATGAACACCTATGAAACGTCAAGTCTCTCTAATGCATCCTCTATGTTTCCAAGCATGAATCCACAAATTGTATACCATGCTTCACATATGCACTCTTCAAAAACATACTCAATAGCCCAACTAGCCAACCTTAGGTAATTACCCTTGTGTTTTCTTTTATAGAAATAATCTCCCACAAAACCATTGGGTGGTATTACATAAAACCATGTGACTAAATATGAGATTATGAAACCATTGATCCCTCATTTTATATTGGGTACTTTATTAAAAGAATTTACAACTGGAGTGGGAAGAGCTCTATAGTAGGGAGGAAGAATACTAGAGGCAAAAATATAGAGAGCTGTGGCTTCGTGAAGGAGACAAGAATACAAGCTATTTTCATGCCTCAGCCAAACAGAAATGAGCAGCTTCCACAATATTTTCAATCAAAGCCATAGCTAATGGAAAAAATTTAAACAATGCACAAGAAATTCAATCAGAAGGAATCAGATTTTTTAAAAATCTCTTATCCCTTGCCTCTGGCCCCTTGCCAAATCAAGCACAAATCATTAATATCCTCGAAGCTATTCCTTCTTTGGTTTCTCACCAAGATAATAAGTAGCTCATGGCTCCATTCAGTTTGGAAGAAATTCAAAATGTGGTGTTCTCTCTTCCACCAGATAAAGCTCCAGGCCCTAATGGCTTCACGACACTTTTCATTCAAACATGTTGGGATTCTATTGGCGGGGAGTTGCTAGGAGTCATTGAGGAATCCAGAAAAAAATAAATTTATTTCAAAATACTTCAACTTCACCAACATTGCTATCATCCAAAAAGTGAAAGATCCAAAAACCTTTGCGGACTTTTATCCGATTTCCCTTTGTAACACAACATACAAGATCATAACTAAAGTAATCTATTTGAGACTTCAACATCTCATTCCATCCATTATTTCACAGGAGCAGGGTGGATTCATCTCGGGATGATAAACCATGGATTGGGCTCTGGTAGCTCATGAAGTCCTTCACTCTCTCAATAATGACTAGTCTTCTAGCTTTGTCATCAAATTGGATATGATGAAGGGATATGATAGAGTGTGTTGGGATTTTCTTTTGCAAGTCCTTCATAAATTTGGTTTTTCCAAACAATGGTGCAAGTGGATCAGAGCCTATATTTTAGGGGCATGGTTTTTTGTTATCATTAATGGATCTGCAGCAGGATTTCTCTCTTCCTCTTAGGGGGTTAGGCAGGGTGAGCCTCTATCGCCTTTCCTTTTCATTATCATGGCAAAGGCTCTTAGCAGGACTATTCAGAAACAACACTCTATGGGACTTTGGAAAGGGGTCCATATTGGTGGGACAAACATATCAGTCACACATTCTCTATTTGCAGATGATACCTTGTTGTTTAGTATGTTTGGAGTTAAGGAGGTGAGATAGATTAAACACACTTTAGAATTATACTCAGAAACTTCAGGTCATAAAATAAATTCACAAAAATCAAAGATCTTCTTGTTTAACAAAAACCATATCATCTCTAATAAAATTGTCCAAATCTTGGAGTTTCTGATTGACATTCTACCTTCGACATACCTTGGCATTCCTTTTTTTGTTGGAGCAAACAAGTCAGGTTACTGGTCCTCAGTCATTGATAGAATCAAAAATAGAATTGTGGCATGGAAAGCAAGGTGGCTATCACAAACTGGCAGAATTTTACTCATCAAATCAGTCCTTTCAGCTATTCCAAATTACTATCTAGCAGTTCTCAAAGCTCCCTCATCAATTATCCAAAAAATTTAGAAATTAATAAGAGACTACTTATGGTCAGGAAACATGAATAATGAGAAGAAGATCCCACTCATCTCATTAAAAGATATGGCTCATGTTCCAGGGCTGGGGGTGCAGGAGTCCATGATTTGTGCAAATGGAACAAAGCTTTTGGAGGAAAATTATTATGGAAAATGACCATAAAACATCAAAACAAATGGTGTCAAATTATGCAGTAGAAATACCTTGATAATCTTAATCTAATGTGGGTTTTGTCAATCTCTGATCCCCCTAAAGGATTAGCATTTTGGAACTTCATGATGTCGTCAAGAGAAGTTGTGTTTACACATGTGTTGTGGGAGGTCAACAAAGGTACATATATCAAATTCTGGAGAGATTCATGGAATGGGCTACCTATCTTATTAACTCCATTGATTCCTCATGATATTATATCCATATCAGAGAATGTATGGGGCACTCAACTCATAATTTTTTTTTCTAATGTTTGTATATTTTCAGGTAAAGTCATTTGGAAAGATCTAGACAAACTAACTCTCTCATCTCTCTCATTTCCACAAAAAGAGATACTTCATAAAATATTTTCATCTAGAGTAGTTCATTTGTTAGATAAAGATGATTGCCTACTTTGGGCTCCTGCGAAGGATGGAAAGTATTCGATAAAAGAGGGATATAGAATTATACAATAGATAGACTCTGATAAGATCCCTTCTCATGCTTAATCCTTCTGCTAGAACCATGTGGTCCTACCTCACTAAAAAATAGAATCCTTACTAGTGACAGACTTGAGAAATTCTGCATCACACAATCTTTTAAATTTAAGCTATGTGAAGATCAGATTGAGAATGTTGACCATCTACTGTTGAGGTGTACTTTTTCATAGGAATGTTGGTCCTTTGTCCTTAATAAACTTCATTATTCCACCCCTTTGCCTAATAAAATTTGGGACCTTTTCCAATCATGGCCAACTCTGTATTCAAATTCCCTATTTTCTAATCTTTGTAGATGCATACCAACACTAGTTGTGTGGTCAATTTGGTGGGAAAGAAATAAACATATATTTAGAAATATTTCTTCACAAATTGAGGATGTTTTGGGGGGCATTGAGAAAACAATATCTGAAGTGGTTAATGTGAGTATTCACCGACACAGATTCAATCCAGTAGTCTCACAGTGGGATAGTACTGTTCTCAGAGATTGGAAGATGCTTGTCATTCCATTAGGCTGGGGTTCTTCAAAAAATGGATTACTGCAAGTGGATTGGTCAACAGTTAAGTGGTCTCCACCTATTCAGAGCCTATTGAAGTTAAATTTTGATGGAGCTTCATGTGGAAATCCTGGAAAGTCAGGTCTTGGTGCTTGTATAAGAGATTATCAGGGAAACTTAATGGCATTCATTGCCTCTCCATTATCTATAAGGTCTAATAACATGGAAGAAGCTCAAGCTCTGCTTGTCGGACTCATTTTGGAAAAACAAGGAGGATTTGATAATATTCATATTGAAGGAGATTCGATGGTAATTATTAATGCTTGTATCAAGAAGAAATCCCATAATTGGCAGCTTGCATATGTCCTTAAACAAATTTGGCGCATCATAGATACATTCCCTCTTCTACTTTTTTCCCATATGCTGAGGGAAGGGAATAAGGTTGCTGACTACTTGGCCAATTTGGGTTGTGATGGAACATAAATAAAGTGTTTAGTACCAAATACATTCCTAGATGTTTGCAGTGACCTCCAAAGATTGGTGACCTCAGATAAATCTTCAGGTGAGGGAAATTGACATCACACGTCCTGATCAAATCTCTCCATCCTCATTGCAATTTTGAAGTGGCCCTGAATGATGGGCTTAGTAACTGGACACATGTTGATTAGCATCATTATATTTACTATAACATCGCCCACTTATTTCCTGCATTAGATGAAGGCAATTTACAATAATTGTGATGGAAGCTGGGTACAAGGAGTACATTACAACGATATTATAATGTAGCCGCCATTCCCCCTTTATTCTCCTATCGTAGAGATGGGTGGACATTTCACACACTTGAGCAATTACTCAAATTTATTACTAGCAAACTCACACATGTCTCCATTCACTTCGTTTGGGGTGCATTCAGTTCCAATTAATGTCTTCACATCAACTTGGATTCACAATTTTCTAATGATAGGGGTTATTTATGTGGTAGCTCCATTGTGTTTTTCCATATCCTACCTATGCCAAGCTCTGCTAATGGAAAATTTACTTGAAGTCTATGTTCAATCTGATGACTGCGCTTGCTTTCATAATGAAATGCTTCCAAAAAACTACCGACTGTGGATTCCACCTGGTGAGGATGAAGAAGCATTACCATGGAATATATCTGACCCTATGTTGGACGAGATGCTTATCTCCTCTACTTCAAATCGGCCATCCATCAAGATGTTAATTGGGGATGAGAATCTTTCCCCACGGTCAAAACAGTTCCTCTACCCATTGCAGGTGGTGTCAATCTTCCTCTCAAATGCCATGGATTTGCTGTAGTCAGTGCAACTATTGGAAATACTTGCCTTCAAATTTGTCAAGCCTCACTTATGGGAAGGAAGGAAATTGCAGAAGGCAATGCAAAGGTATGACTTATGGTCTGGGCACACTTTAGTGGGTTGCCTCTTTTCTCAACACATGTTGCTTAAGAATCATGCGGCCATGGTTACATACGATAGCATCAAGAAAGCCTTGGAAAAGTAGAGCTTCCGATTTGTCAAAGGTGCCCTGCAATCCTATGGTCGAATACTGGGTTTTGATTTGGAAATAAAGATTCAAATGATGGTTGAGGCACTTCTCCATCTACTTGAAGCTCCATATGTTCCCCCTTCTTCATGCTCTGCTGCTTGCCAAGCTCCTTCTCCAGCTCTCCCGTCACATGCTGTGACAACCCCAAGAAGACATATATTGCTTGCAGGTGAGGCTAGTGGCTCTCTGGTCGCTCACTCTTCTCAACCACTACTTGTGGCTTTGGGTTGGAATGAATTTGATCCCTCTCTTTGGGGCTCTAGTCATGACGTACAAGATTCTGTGTCTCAGAATGGTTTGCCGAGCCCTCGGGCTGGTCACCGCACTCTCATTCAGAGTTTATGCTGCACATATGTGATGCCATGGAGGAGTAGACTACGAATCGGAGCTGCTCTGAAAATTTTCTTTTTGAATGTTCATACATATGTTAGCACATACTCAAGTTGATGTCTTTTGTTATTTTGGTCTTAGTCATTTCAATTCAAATTTGAAAATGTATTGGTCTTTGACCTTTTGCTCTTTTCAAAGTTGGTCTTGGCCTCACGATTGTAATGAATATGACAATACTTGAAATTTTTGTATAAGGTTTCACCTTATAATCTTTTGTATATATAGCGACGATTTTGGGTTTTCTTCCTGGTTCTTTCCTGATTGAGCTTTTTTGAATCAATTTTTTATAAATATATACAGTGGTTCAACCACTTTTTCTTTAAAAAAAAAACTATATACATTTTCTATCTTACATTCAATACATAAAGTGGCAACTCCTAGTGATGCATGTGCTTCTAGGCCCTAACATACACCAAACAATAATAAATTAAACATTAAAAATATTATGCAAGGTGTACGAAATCTAATTCCAATAGTGGACTAATCTAAACTTCTTCATCAATAGTTATAACTTCTCATTTATAATTTTGGAATAATTGGTTAGGAACTTTTATTATTGGTTTTCTCCTTTCGCATCTCTTTATAATTGGGTGCTTGATCAAGCCTCATTTTTGGGACAAAATCTCTCTTTATATTCACCTAGCTACACTTAAGGGGGTGTTGGCGTAGAATATTTTACATGGAATATTCCTCTAGATAAGCTTGCTAGATAATTATTTGTTAGTAAAATCCTTGGATGTGAAAATATTATCCATGAAACATACCATGATTATAGATCTAGATAAATTACTATTCTTAGTGGAAATGTGCTCTAATTATACATTTATACTCATTTCAAAGTTATATTCTAGCATTCAGAAGTTATCATTCAATTCTCGTATGTGTAATTGTATAATATACATCTTGATTGATTTCCTAGTTCTCGCACTTGAATCTTCATATAATTATGTTGTTACACTTGTATGGATACATCTTCAACAAATGATTAGTTGACATACAGTTCTCCTCTGGACATACATTTGTTTCCATAATAAGGACACTTTATCTCCTATGGTTGAGGAAGCTTCATCTAGCATTGCAGTTTAGAGATACATCTTCAAAAAAAAATAGTGGTTTAATGTAGTATATTTTCATCATCTACTAGAGGTAGCTAACTAGGATTCATTTCTACCAGACATTACATCTTTTTATTTCTATATTCTGACATTGCATACTTAGAGGACACCATAGAGGGAATTGATTTCCTCTTTTATTATAGCTCCTATGGAGTTGCATCTTCTTCTTCAGATGTTATGAGGGCATGTTTATACCCTCTTGTTCCTTCTCTACATATTTTTTTCACCATTTGACATTGGTTTGGGTACATGTGAGTAGAATTTGGATGGATTAAATCATTTCCTTTGAACTATACTCTACATTGGTCCTCATCAAATTTTGGATTTTCCTCTTTGTCATTGTGGCCTAGAACACTTGATTTTTTTGGGGTACCTCTTAGCATTAACATGGGGGCACTTAAGTAGTGTTCAAAGGAAACATACATCTTGAGTTTTATTTCCTTGTAATCTTTTTAGGATTGGGAAGACAACTTGCATACTATTGTGGTTCTATTTATTCTTAAGGAAATGAATATTTTTTAGAGGAATGGATCATCCTCAACATTCATTATTAGGCATCTTCTACCAATGTGATACTTTTAATTGGGGGGGTTGCATGTTCTATCTCATTATTCTCTCTTATGAGAAGGATGTTTTCCTCACATGGGGTTTTATAATTCTCATGCACTAGAAAGATTATTCTCCCTTATTTGGGGTGAATCTTCTTGGGCCACATTGTTTAATCCCCTCCTTTATGAGGTGTATTTTTACTTAGAGATTGTACTTTGGTACGCTATCTAAAAAAATTGTTGGGACACTCTTTTTCCTCACCTAACCTATTCTTAAGGGGGATTGTTAGTGTATAATTATGCTTAGGTTCTTAGGTGGATTTTCTATGTGGCATATTTCCTAATTATCAAATAGTTACACTCATGTGGCCTCTTTCCTAGTTGGAAAATAGTTATGCCCATGTATAAAATCAGATAGGGTGGTAGCTAGGTTATTTAATTTTTATATGCATCACTCATCTCTTAATGTACTTACTCACTCAATACAACAATACTCTCTTCTTATTTATGTTTCCCTCTCATTTGTTGTTTCTTCTTGTGCAATGTTCTTGGCTAAGTCTTCTAGGATCTAGGGAATTATATTGAACATGATGCTTTAATGTTTCATCATCTCATGGGTATATAGATTTATCTTCTTCTATGAGTTGTCTCATATATCTCTATAATTTGAGTCTAAATGCCTTTTCAACTTGGTTAGTATAATTCATTGAATTGCTACCTTATTTGGAGTATATTTTCCAACAAGCCATTATTGATTCATCTCTTTCATATTCCTTGTCATCTCTATTGTAGAATCCCTTAGGGAAGATTATAATTCTCTATCTATCTCTTTGTTTTTAGTCCTAATGACCTCCTTGAAGTGGAGTTCCTCATTTCTATCACCCCTACATGCCTCTTTTCTCTTTTTCATTCTTAAGAATGTAATTTTCTTATCACTTTTTTTGCATTAAATTGTATCACCACACACTCACAAGCTAGTACAAAAGGTTTTTTTATACCATTAAAATGTCCCCTTCCCAAATTTTTTAATGAAAATAATAAATTTGTAACTTGAACAACAATCCTCACTACATTTGAAACATAAACTATGGTCTTAACCCAACTCTTTCCAAATAGAAATAATTAACCACACTCAAATGAAATAGAACAACTCACTAATAAACATATAAATTTTCACAGAATGAATCATACTCCAACACTTATTGATATTTTTTATGATTATATATATCTATGATACAAGGACTATAATGATAATCCTTACAACAACAACAACAACAAATGACATGCTCAAAAAAAGAGAAGTAAGAACTCATTGAAGAACTAAAGTGTTTTCATCTTCTAATAAATCATCAATCAATGGGTTTTCATCCACTAATCATGGCATCCTATGGGTTTCATCTAGAGAAGATAACTTGAATATAAAGATCCCATAAGATACAATAACATAACATGGATGCTTATAATTCAAATTTTTTCTTAGTTTTATATGCTTCCCACATGCAAGATCAAATTGGTCGATCGCAATCTAGACCTTAAATGGTGCCAAGACCCAAGTTTGAATTATTCATGCTATATCGAAGGTTGATTGTATAAGCCTTAAAACATTTGTTGTTGAATGTTCAAAGCAACTCTTCGCTTCTAACTTGGCATGTGTTGAGATGCAACCTTGATCGCCAAAACTCAATGCTTAAAAATGTTATAATGTAAGTCAAGTTACATGCTTGATCACAAATCTCCAACAACTCCTTGGTAGTTGTCAAGAGACAACTCTAATTCTTAAACCCCAATATTTTCATTGAAGAGTTACCTTTTATCTAGATTTTGAGAAAAGGGACACGACATTTTCCTAATAAATTTTATAACATAATCATTTTAGTATTTGTGTGCATAAATTGACAAAATCTAGAAAAATTATCATGTTTTGACAACCTTTCTAATTACAATGATGTAAACCCATAATTTATGCATGTGTCTTGTTGGGATTTAAATATATTTAGACTAAATTAATCATAGATTACAATTTCATAAAATGGCGTTAATATTACATAGTACACCAAATCTATGTGAAGAAAATGTTACAATAAAGAACCCCACAAAAGAATGATTTAGTTATAATGAGAAAAAATACAATCAAATAATCATACTTTTTATCTCTCATCTCCTCTTCTCAAACACATAATCCCAAGATACCTCTTGCAAATATGTATTGCCAAAAATTCATATCTATGATGATATATATCAATTTCCTCATAGGAGAATATTTAAATATTATATGAAACCATCTCATAGCATTTTGGGTGCTTACAAGATCTTTTAATTAAAAACAATATTCACAATAATTTATTTATCAATAATTAATACAAATTATTTAAGTTTGTCATAAGATAAGTGATCTTTAATTAATAAATTAATATTAGATTTAAAGTATTGATTAAATTTAATCAACCACTATGACTATATATGTCTGAATATAATTATAAGGCTAACATTTATATTAAATAGAGTCTTATTAATGTTATTGGGATTACCAATAGTTTTTTTTTGTTTTTTTATGGGTAATAGGTCGAACCTAAGATCATCATGGGGCTCGACTAGACTCGAACCCAAGACCCCCCAAATGAGAGGTTCACAACTTACCGTTGTGTTGCAAGGTGTTCCCCCTTTTGGGATCACCAATAGTTAAGAGTGACCCCCTAATAAATATCATGCTCTAGCATTTCCTCATCCTCAATAAAATCATATCCTCTATTGTATCCTCCAAATCAAAACATACTTTCCACTAATCTTGAGTTGATCGTTGTGTCAAATTGGATTAATTCTCACCAACTTCAGACCCAAATATTTAAATTTAGTGCTTATGCTATCATATTTAAAGAAAATTTTATTCTTACACATCCTTACATCATCATACACATCTAGTAACTATCTAAACATCATATCAAATTAGTATTAAATTTATATAGCAACAAATTGACATTTGACAAATATTGCCCATAAGTGCATATTACATCCACAAATCTTTTGTGTGTTCTAATCTTATGAAAATAATAGAGGTTTAACCAAAAGTAGAAGAAGCTTTGTACTTCAACCTTTTCATACCAGACTCCTAATGGTACTTTTAAGAAACACTAAACCTTGAGAACATATATCTTTAGGTATCCACAAATTTCAACAATTTGTTATACCAAACGACATAATCATTATTAGAATAGACAAGATTGGGCTAAACACTCACTCACTCTCTCTCTCTCTCTCTCTCTCTCTCTCTATATATATATATATATATATATATATATATATATATATATATATATATATATATAACAAGTCAATGACTAAATTTCTAATGATCCAATATATTAAAAAATAAATAATAATAGTCAAATACAACACAATGAAATGAACATCATCTAAATATCAATAAATAATTAAATACTTTCAGCTTTTTATTTATTTTATTATAAATCAATTTTCATTTTCTTGATACAAAATACAAAATCTTAATTTTTTATTGATTTTATATTTAATTAATTATATTAATAATTTATCTTAAATATTCCTTAATTTAAATTATAAGATGCACTTTCTTCCCTTATAGTAAGCTCTCATAACACTTTGATTTAGAAGACATTAAAATTTATTATTATCATCTACAACAATCTTATTGATTTATTTTTTTCCAATCATAGCCTCATAAAAAATCTGACATTTGTTAAAAGATTGTTGTTCAATCAATTGAGTACAATTTGGTTCAGATGTAGAAAGTCATCCACCAACGTTAGAACTCCTTGAAGATGTGTTTGGTCCAAGTTTGGCCTATGTGTTTGGTCCATATTTGACCCATAGGTGAATTTGACGGACACACTTAATAAAAAAAAACTAAAAACAAGATGTCAACATTTATGTATGCTAACATGTTTCAAAAAAATCAACCAAACATTTGAATTATTCTATTTAAGCAAAGTTGTTTCTCAATTTCTTTTCTCACCCCATTTTGAATAAGTTCTATTATATTGCTTCATGAAAAACTCACAATTTTATCCAAATGCTACTAACAAATATGCCAATGACAAGTGTCAACATTTCAATTTAGGAGGGCTCACAAATTTGTCCACATAGACCAATATGGCAATGACAAGTGTAAACATTTCTTTTAATTTAGCAGGGCTCATAATTTTGTCCAACTGCTACTGACCAATGACCAATTGAGGAAATTCGCCTGTGTCAAAGTAATTATAACGAATTTGAGAGGGTGTAGTAATCTTTTCAATTTGTCTTCATAGGTACGACTCCTCTATTCTTAAACATTATTCCATTATGCACGCGTACAACACACAGTTCTGAATTGGAGACTTGCATAAGACGCTTGAGATTGAAGGCGACTGGTTTTCCTATCATGGCAGCCATTACAACAGAAACATCTCTATATTCGCCATGAATTCTTCAAGAAGAAAACATGTCACGTGAAATTATAAAACCTTTTTCTATCATAATTGTTTAAAGCAAATTTGCATGAAAGTCCTCTTTCATCATTCATCTTTTTCCTCAATGTCTACACATTTTAGGGGATTAAAGGGGATCTTAGAAGGCCTTGGAGCATGAGTCTAGAAAGTGTGTTTAATGGGGGTTGTCCTTATGTTATTATGAATTATACGATAAAGTTGATAATGTGTTGACATGTTTGTTTCTAAATCTTGGAATGTTATAGAAATCTTTTATTGGGTTAAACCAACAGAGTATTCAATTATACAATATTTTCTGTCATTAATTTGACTTTGAGGCTTGACAAAGGCACAAGGAGAGCACATACCTCCACACCCTATCTTAGCAACCTCTTAGTGTTCCTGTGATCAATCTTCTCTAATTTTAGGTTTCTTTGGTAATTTTTCTTTATAGAAACCAAATACCATCTTCTACTACACAAAAGATCATTTTTAGGACTCAAACATAAATTTCAAACAATATCAAAGTTTCTAAAAATGTCTCCATTTGTACAATTACATCAATACGTGGATTAACAATTATGCATTATATGGTAAAGATGACAACATATAAACATATTTATTTTTAATGTCTCGCAACCACATAGCAACCTTCTCTAGTTAAGTCAACACAACATCCAACTTCATAATAATAATAATAATAATTTGTGTCATTAATTTGTACATGAGGCTTGACCAAGGTGCAAAGAGAGTGCACACTTCCATACCCTAACTTAGCAACTCCCAGTGTTCCCACAATCAATTTTTTCTTACTCTAGATTTTTTTGGTGAATTTTCTTTGTAGTTACCAAAACCATTCTTTATTATAGGAAATATCATTTTTAGGACACAACACAAATGTCAACAATATCTCAGTTTCTAAAGATGTCCCCACTTGTACGATAATGTCCTA